>CM038797.1:51573298-52205128 GCA_021764765.1 Vicia sativa | reverse complement strand
ATCCAGCTATGGTTTGCTATTCTCAAGTCAAGATGGTTTCTAATGCTTAAGTGGTCATCATATCTCACCGTATACCTCGGAGAATCACTATGTCAAATTCCAAGCCTTACGGTCTAAGTTATTCATCCAATTGCTCGGATAATTTGAAAATCGGTTGTATTGGAGAAAAAGTCAATTATGGTCAACATATGGTCAAACTTCATAATTTTGGTCAACATCATATTTTGAAGTCATATTCATCATTTGATCAAGAGTTGATCATGATTCATCAAGAAAAGCCAAGATCGATCAAAAGTCAAGTTTCCAAATTAGGGCTTCTACAGACAAAAGTCGTGAACTTTGACCAAGCATAACTTTCACATACTTCATCAAATTTCTCCACCAAAGCTCATTTTAAGAGAATTCACTTCTCAATTTCATATCTCACAAGCTTGGTGATCGGAAAAATAGCAAGTGTACTTTTTCATAGGTGTAGTTATAATAGTTTCCCAGTATCGATCTAGAAATTGCATAGTAAATACCTATTTGTGCTCTTAATTCAATTGAACAAAAACAATGGTTGGGTTGAGTTTAGAACTTTGAATGATAATCGTAACAAAATAATGACTGATGAAATATATGGAGAATGATGCTAGGGTGAGTGGTTGATTTAACAAATTATGATCAGAATCAGTTTCCTGTTACATATGAATACTTCCAATTACCTATCTCTAGATTGTTCTTCCTTAAGTCCTTAATGAAGAAAACTAGTAAAACCGATCCTTATTTAAATGTACTATTCAAATAGTTCTTGGTTTTAACCATAAAAATATCAAAATTGGGTGATTAAAAGGGTTCCTAGTCCTAGGTGAGACTCTAATAACCTAATTGTGTGAAACCCTAACAATCAGGTCACTAATTATTAGTCAGGTACATCTATATGTTTTTCGATACATAATCCTGAACACCACCATGATTAAATTAAAATAGATAAGCGGTACATTAAGGAAATCAATAATCGAGATTCACAACAATCATCGTCCGGACCACCTCATAGCATTGGAGGTTTAGCCTCATAGTATAGTAAGAAAACATTAGATAGAAATTAAACATTACAAAGAATAACGATGATTGATCTTGATGGTCTTGCCAATCTGATAATCTAATTCCTCGTAGCTATCTTCTCTCATGTAATATCTTTCTCGTCCGTTTCAAAAGTCCTTTTCTTTTCCAAAATTCCTTATAATAGTCTCGGCCTCGTCGGGTCTTAGCCAAGTCAAAGTACCCTTAATGACAAAAGGTCAAAAACTCAAAAGTGAAGTTTCCATTGTCCGTCAACCGCGGGTTGACTAACTTACAGTGCCGTGTTGATCTCTTGAATAAAAATATTTCTGCGATTCAATCAACATGGGGTGTTGATTCCATGGCGCGTGTTGATTCAGACTTTGGGCATTTTTTGCACGCTTTTCGAACCTGGCGATGTTAATTAACTGGATGCGTGTTGATTCTTGACTTTGGTTTTTGCGTTTTCTAGTGGCTTTTCGACCGGGCGTGTGTTGATGTCACAGAGGCCATATTGATGCATCTGTAGCCTCCCATATTACATGTTTTGCACTTCTTTTGCCCCAATTTGTCTGTTTTATTCTTGGGCCACGAAAACACTCAAACACATAACAAGCATAAAATGCGGTAAAATGACATAACACTAGACAAATAAAAGCGATAATGAAATTTGCTAAATATCTGTAAAAACACCGACCAAACATAAAATGTTGCTTGACCTCAATGACGATTACCAGAACTTCATGAAAATCAAAGAAGATCGGTACTTTCATATGCAAGAGGTCGGTTCTCATTGCTCAAAAAGTAGTCTTTCGGCATTCACAACACGAATATACCTCTCAACTATGCTTCGCACTTAAGTGTTCTCTTTCGGTTTCCTCCTCTTTCATTCACACAATCATTAAGGCAGGAGAACTTCACTTATTCGGGCACCAACGGCAGCATTGCCACTTTTAATCCGATGAAATTTTCAAACCTTTTGGTTATTTATTGTCCTATCCGGATGACGTTTGGGGATCAACCCCTTTGGGCTGAATAATAACTTTGGTGAGGTACCCAACTTAGCGGGCGGTTGCCTTTTACCATCTTTTCATCATTTAATGCCATTTTTATTTGCTTCTCGATCAATCATACACTGCATGTGAATCGGATTATGCGGGGTATAGATAAACTATTCAAGGTACTTCGAACTTTAAGAACTATAGTATGAATCTACCGTTGGACTCGTATCAATGTCACATTATTCGAATTTCCTACCTTGAACAATCATCCCATCTCACACAATATTATTCCGACCTTATTGAAATCAAGCTCTTGTGTAAAACAAGACAAAATTTTCGGTCAAAATTAGAAATTTTTGGGAGAATTTCTACTAGTGTTATTACCGACATTTAACATCAACTTAACAAAAAAAAATCAAACAAAGTAATAAAACAAAACAAAGCAATAAAACCTCCCCAAACTTGAACTAAACATTGACCTCGATATTTAGAATAGAACTCGGAGAAATGACTCCTGAAAGTCGGCACAATTGCTACCTCACAACTTCGCAAGATAGGATCCTTTTATTACACCAAACAAAACAAAATGAAAGCTAAGTTCGAAAAAGCGTGGGTTGCCTCCTTGGCCCCGTTTAACGTCGCGTGGCTCGTGAGTTCATCCGCTACGAAATTTTCTCTTCCACACCTTGTTGTACTTTTACGCGGCCCAAAATTCAACCCCATCAAAAGCATTAGCCTTGCATGATTCACGTTATTTCCAACTTTCATCTTCTCACCTTTGTCTACCTTCTTTCTCCTGCTGGCTTCTTGGTGAGCGTTGGAATCTTAATTGATGCCACACGAGAGATTCTGCACGAGACTTCTTGAGGGGATTGATTTTGAACTTTGCTCTCTCCATCTACTTTGACCATACCAACTGAAAATTTATTATTTTCACACCTTGTTTCTTGACTTCAAACACCTTCATGGTTATTTCCTCGTCAAAATATTTTAAAGTTAGAAGACCTGTCTCGATATCAAATTTGCACCTACTAGTCAATAAAAAAGGTCGACCAAGAATGATCGGGGTCTCTTCATCTTCAGGTATGTCCATGATCTGGAAATCCACTGGAAAAGTAAAATTTTCAATCTCTACCAACATCTTAGCTATCGTATGACTTCTTGATGGTGTGATCGGCCAAATTTTAATTTTGTTCCACTCATATCTTTTCAATACCAAGCCTCTTGAAGATTAATAATGGCATTAAACTCACACTAGAGCCAGAATCAATTAGAACCCTTTTGAAATTTCTATCTTTTATGGTGCATGGTATTGCCACTGATCCAGGATCCTTCTACTTGGCAGGTATTTTTCTCTCGGGCGCGATTGCAAATAACTTCTCATAATGTTTGTTAGTGTCATCATCATTGGCCTCTTTTTGATAGGATCTCCTTCATGAATTTTTGTACAAAGGCATTTTCTCGAGTGCTTCAAGGAGGTATGTTGATCTCTAGCTTCTAGAACAATTTGACAAATTTATCGAATCTTTCTCTTTTGTCCTTCTTTTGCCACTCATGAGGATATGGCGACTGTCCTTGAGGTTTACTCTTTCTTGGTGGCGGAGTAGCGCCATACTTCCTTTTTTTCTTGTTCTCTCTCCTTCTAAATCCACTTCTATAAGTTCATCATCAACTTTACCTCATCTTCTCTTTCTTTGTAGCGTTTTCACTCCTTGTTGTGATAGCATTCACATTCTCGTGGTTCTTGATTCCGCTTGTGCCATATTACTTGTTGCCTGATTGCCCATTTGAACCTCAATTTTATTTGACTGTGGTGTTCACCTTGATTGCTGATTTTCTTCTTGGAATTGGAAGTGTGGGTAGCCATCTTTCAATCGCTCTTTCCATTCTTCCTAAGGAACTTGTTGTTCTTGATCTTTCCACAAAATTTGGATGATTCTTCCACCCGGGGTTATAGGTGTTAGAATATAGATTATTACCTCAAAATTTTATCTCCTCGATTTGTTTTGGAGTCGCAAGACATTGTGCGATCATGTGTGGTCCATTGAATGTCACAAATATATTTTAACTTGTATTTACCTATTGAGTTCCCATGTGTGATACGGTGAAGCCGACTTTTTAGTTTTATGTCGCAAATGTCTGCGGATAACAAAGTCGCCACCGACTTTTATTTTTATCAATTAAGGGAAGGTAAAAGTACGGAAAAAGACCGTTAGATTACGGTCAGGGAGAATGGTTATGGGAAGGGAAGGTATTTGCACCTTTCCATATGATTATCTACGAGGCTCTTAGTTGCTCTAGATCACTTTAAAATTGTGCTTTTACGTGTGTTTGACAAAAATGTTTTGAAAAGGCATTTAAGCTTTGACTTTGTAATGATTCATGTAGGAATGTATACAAGTGTTAGGAATGTTTCGTTTTGAAAGAGTTTGAACTTTGACAAAAGTGTGTGGTGTGAAAAGTATTTTGTTTGAGCGAAGCAACTAAAAGTCTCTTATTACCTACTCGAATGAGTCGTTTTCATGTTGTTTCGTTCCTTTAGAATAGAGCTAGCCGTACCATTAGTTGGTAGGTAACTCCATCGTTGGATGTAGCGGGACATTAAGGGACATCGGATGGTGTAGAAAGCAACTTGTAGGAAGTATCCTAGCACGTTCGAAGGGATATCATCATTTTTGAACCTTGATCGAATTGAGATCATGTATTCGTGGCGACATCGTGGGTCTATGATCTTTGTATCGAAGGGACTATGATGATTTGTTTGGAAAACGCGGTGCTAGAATACCTCTACGTTGAGGACATGACCATTTTGAATTCGTAAGGCAAGCGAGAATTACCCAAGGGTGCATGTGTCGAGAAAGTGTGTCGATTCGAGATATTTTATCTTGCAAATTAGTGAGCTATGTTGATTATTATCTTGCCATTACGCCTAGTTACTAACGATTTATAGGGTGCGGAAATTAAAATGCGGAATGTAAAGATGCGGAAAGGTAAATCCTCTGGCTATTACAAGGCTTTGGGGCAGATACATAATTCAAAATGCGGAAAAATAAAGGCCTAATTTAAACTATTACATCCCATAGACAGTTACATTATTGAAAAAATAAAATGAAAACGGTAAAGAAAACGTCCGAAACGGAATAACCTGTAAACGAATGAGAAATCGGAAAATACGAGATGAATTGAATAAGAGAAAAAATGTTAGAAAAATACAAATTTTTAATTAGGAAAAATATGACATGCTGGAAATAACATAAATATGCTAAAATAATTTTTTGGGATTTTCTGGATGCAATTTAATAAATAAAAATGAATTAAAAGTGATTTAAATGCAAAATTATGAATAAAAATAAATATGCATGTAAAATTGTATTTTTTTAATTTTATAAATTAAATAAAGGTTTTAAAATAATGTAAAAGAAAAATAATTTTGGTAATTTTAATGCATAAATAAAATATGAAAAGAAATAAAATAACATGAAAATATTAGAAAATATGAAAATATGGAAAATAGAAAAGTTTGAGAAAAAGAAACAAAGCGGTGCGGTGAGGATCGAACGGAGATCTGGAGGGTATGCGGTGAATACCTTAACCAACTAGGCAGTATGACACTTGGTGTTTGAGTGAAAATCAAGCGCTGAATGATTCGTGTCCACTGGATTGTTTCAAAGCGAGTCGACCATGCATGGGCCCGATTGTTGGATGGACAAATCAGTTACTTACTTCGCCCGCGCGTACCTGCGGATTCTCAGCCGGTCAGCGGCGCGGAGCCTAGCTCCGATCGTCTCAAACCAAGCAGCGATCAAAACACGCAAAATAAAAGAGATAAGCGAGGAAGACCTACCCCCCAAATCGAACCTTAAAGGTTCAATGGTGCCATCGTTTGGTATAACGACACTTAACTCTTGGTTCGATCGAAGCGATTCAAAAAGCCTAATAATGGCACTAAGACTTCGACGTTCAGCTTGCATGAGGAGTTCGATCATACCCTAAACATCACCACAGATCGATACACCACAAATAACATTAATAATGCATGGAAAACAAAATTCAAATTTGAGAAAAATTTGAAGCGTTGAGAGTTGGATATCACGATGCTGGCGTTGGGCTTGACGAGATGATTATGACTCTGAAACCTACAGAGCAAGCTTGGATGGATGGTTTAGAAACGAGGAGGAGGTGAGTGAAATTAATTTCTCAGTTTATAATTTTGACAACATAAGGGTTCTTTCTTGGGCTAGGGTTTCGTCCTTGTGGCTTGGCATATTGCTGAGTATTTATAGAGATTGAGAGAGGAAAAGAGTGAAAAAAGATTTGATTTGGAGCATTCAATATTTTTCAATAAAATCAATTTCTTGAAGAAATTTGATTTCCTCTTCAATGTGATCATGCCGAATTTGGCAAAGTGTTTTGGGCTTTCTTGGACGAGTTTGGTATAAAATCACCCTTTTGGAAAAATATATTATTTTCATACTTTATTTAATTTAATTTTGAATTAAATATTCTAAAATTCAAAAATAAATCAATAAAATAGAAAATTGCCATGGCGAACATTTATGGGTCAAGAATCATGTCATTAACAAGTTTGGATCAAAAGATTTTAGGTCCGTTTGGAAAATTTTGCATTTGACCAAAATGTCCTTTTGTGCAATGTCCAAATTGCCAAACTTGTGAATAGTGTATCTTGCTCAATTTTCCACATTTTGAGTGTTCTTGGACTTTTGGAAGCTCTAAGGTCCTCTAACCAACCTTTTTGGTCTCATCTCAATTGGAGTTTCCATGCTCGATATATATTCAAAACAAAATGTTGACTTTTTGTTGACTTTGAAAATGACACAATGTTTTGAGCCATACCTCTCAAATGAAGCATTTTTGGACATTCTTGTGAGACATGAAGTTGTAGAATTGAATTTCCTTCAAAACAAGAGGTGGTGGAAAAATTAAGGAAAGTATGAAGAAGTTATGATCGGTCAAATTTGATTGACTTTTCACTAGAAACCACAATTTAGAAGTTTGACTTTTGAGCAAATATTGAGTTTTCTTGATGAATCATGATCAACCCTTGATGATGATGTAACTTCAAAATGAGGATGTTGACCAAAAATTATGAAGTTTGTTGTATGTTGACCACAGTTGACTTTTTGTCAATCTGATTGATTTTGACCATCGGCAGATTATGGGAAACTTGACTTGGGCATGAAACTTGACATGGAGAATCTTTGAAGCATGAGGAGGCATGAAGACCATTGGAGATGTTGGAAGTCCATCTTGACTGAGAATTGCCAACCTAGTTTGGGTTGATTGTCTGGGAGAGGTTTGTCGATCGACTCTTGAGGAATCCTTGAGTATGGATGTGAAATATCTTGAGAAGATGGAGGGCAAATTTTGGGGTATGACAGCTGCCCACTGTTCAATCTTCTTGTCTTTGGAAGGTTAGATTGACGCTGGTCTTTTCGTGACACGGAGGTAGAAGATGATTGAACACTCGAAATACTGAAAATTTGCACTGGGTTAGTGATGATGCGGGAATGGGCTTCTGGATGCCATTTGGAGAAGGTGGGGAATGAGTCATGCGTTAGACTCGAGTTATTGATAGGGAGGATTGCGGAAAGCCGTCAGCTGGACTACGTGAGCGTTTACGGAAGGAGCATGGAGATGGGCTTAAGATGCCATCTGGAGTCGTATGTTAGACTTAGTGCTCGTTTCGAATGAAGTTATTGGTTTGCATTGATTTTTAACCATATATGCGGCATTCGAAAGGAAGCACTGTTGACAAATAGTCGGAGGCAGGCTTAAGATGCCACCAAGGCCCAGGTAAATGCCTTGAGACTCTGTGATATTGTGAAATCGGGAATCAAAATAAATCTTCGTCTTTGATTACTACGAGGAGGTTGTAGTTGGCAAAAATGTGATAGCTTCCTGTTGTGCATGGGTGTTGATCCATTTTGTTATCGGAGGATAACGAGGTCTTTCGAGATAGTTTTCCGTCGATTCGGGCTTAATCTTGGACGATCGTCGGAGGGGAACTGACCAGGCGGTCTTTGGATTGTTTTCCGTCGATTCGGGGCAATCCACCTGACTGTTTGCGTCGAAGTATTTGTTACTGTTTTGAAAAAAACAAGAGAACTTTGATAGAATATTTGTTAGTTTATGCAAAGTATGATGCATGGCAATTATATATGGACATATGCATGAATTATGACTTTATGAGAAATGTATGAATGATAAATGGTGGTATTTCAAAACATATCCATCTTGAAGAAGATCGCGGATGTTACATTTGAAGATTTCGACTACGCTTGGGGATTGAGTAGGTGAGAATCCTGCTTTGGAAGGAGAAGAAGATATCCATGGACTCCTCAGATGCAACTATCGACCAGTCTTGGGCTAGATATGGTTGAGGTGATAGAAATCGAATCGGCGTTTGTTGAAGATCTAAGACCAGACCTGAGGAGAATGCGGGAGGGATCCGTTGGGGATCTTGTATGTAGATCTGCGAGGAAAAAATTAGGGGCGCTCTTGAGGTTAAAGGTGTAGATCTCATTTGGAGGCATTTGATAAACTTAGGGAGCAGGGTTAGAAGAGTCGGGAACCCATTGTAATCTCTGGTGGGAATGAAGATGTAGTTTCCTCGATGCACTATCGACCAAGTTTGAGATGCGGATCTTGCAGGGAAAAGGAAGGGCGAGAGATAAATACCTTGATAGGATGAAGTGTTACTTGGAGGCGATGTATCTTGCTTTCGGTTGAATGGAATCCTTGGATTAGCATACTCACCGGAGGAGGTTTGTTGTGAGTGACACCATTGTGGGGATCAGTCTGCGGGGAATGTTTTGGTGACCTTCATCGTCATCTCGATTCACGGAGCACTGTGATTACTTTGTATGTTCACTTTTCGTATGTTTGCCAAGATTTTATTGTCAAATGCGTGTAATCATTCAAAAAGCGTTGGACTTTATGAAACCAAAAAGTGAAAATTTGTAAGAGAAAGAACTTGTATTTATTTGAAATCGTATGGCCAAGTAGTTTGTACACAAGAAGGTAAAAGCTATGCGAAACAATCTCGTTAAGTTCCAACTATGCTAGTACTCATATATTTCAACTATCTCATCTCCTTTGCTGTCGATGAAAGTGAGTGATTGATCTCTGCCATTTGAATCTTGCATCTTGATAGTAGTGCGGAAGTAGGTGATGCGGAAGAGACATAGTAAATGCGCTTGAATCCTAACTTTTGCCTAGACCGCCTTTGGGTTTTAGTCTCTGGGATACCCTTTTGCCCAGCCTTCGGGTTTTCGACTTGCGGGTGTACATGTTTTGTATATATCCTTAACTTTTGCCGAACCTTTTGGCTCGCAGGATACCCTTATTTTTCCTAGGTTGATCGACCTAGCGGGTCTCTTTATCGTAGTATTTTTGACTATATCTGCGTTCACGGGGTGTGGAAGTCTTCACCATCCATGGTGCTAAGTATCATAGCTCCATAGGAAAACATTGTCTTGACTACAAATCCCTCGTGGGTGGGAGTCCATTTTCCCACAGGATCACCTTGTGGAAGAATGATCGCGACTACTAGATCACCGACTTGGTAGACTCGGTGCTTGACCTGATTAAATGCTCGATCATTCGCTTGATAGATACATCCATGGCATATGGGCCAGTCGTTTCTCATCAATCAAATTAATCGGGTCGAGCGGACCCAGTCGTCGCTTCTTTCTGTGTCTGGAGGACTGCGGTTGAGGTTATCCGAACTTCGATGGGTAAGGCGGCTTCCATACCGTATACAAGAGAGAAGGGTTGCCTGTTGATGTTCGTTGTAGTGCGATAACCATGAAGAGCAAATGGTAACATCTCACCAATCTTTGTAAGTCCATCATTTCGTATAATCTTCTTAATGTTCTTGTTGGCGGCTTCCACTCAGCCATTCATCTTAGGCCGATAAGGAGAAGAGTTGTGATGCTTGATCTTGAGCTGCGTGCGAGTTCGTGATCATCTTGTTGTTGAGATTAGAACCTTTATCATGATAATCCTTTGAGTGCCATACCGCAGATAAGATTATGCTTGATGAATCGAGCCACATTTCTTGGTAACAAATGCGAGCGAAACCACTTGGTAAAGTAATCGATTGCCACAAGGTATGAAACGATGTCCGTTGGAAGTGGGCGGTTTCTCCATCATGTCAATGCCCCACATTGCAAAGGCCGAGGAGAAGATAGAACATTGGTCTTTGGAGACGTGTACTGTCGGCATAATCGGCACTTGTGACAAGATCGGCGTAAGCGGTGACAATCGACTTCCATGGTGGACCAATAGTAACTGTTCTCAAAATCTTCTTAGCCATGGTGTGTCCTTTGGGTGGAGTACCAAATGCGGTCGTGTAACTCTTCCATGATCGTATTGGGTTTACGATCTACAGATGAAAGCACAAGTCGTGGTTGCGCTTGTATAAGATGTAGATTCTTGAGGAAAATTTGGATGCAAATCTTCTCATGAACTTCTTATCATTGACGATGCCCTGCGGGATATTCACGAGTCTCAAGATACCTCTTCACGTCATAGTACCAAGGTTTCTCTTACGTATCAGCTCATAACAATACGTGGGTTGTGAACTTCTCAATGATGATCAGGGAGCCTCGTTGTCCCATCTAACCTTGAACATAGACGACATAGTAGCCAATCGTCCTTGGTGATTCTCTTCTCGTGGAATATGATTGAAAGTGATCTCTTGAATAGGGAATCAAACTCGAACATGCTCGATAGGGAATAAGATTTGGATGCTTCGTATCCCTCTCGCTATAATCTGTCGATCACTAAAGTGAGTCTCCATATACTTGCAAGAACTTGATTCTTAAGTCGATAGCGACTTTGATACCCATGATGCAGCCATATTCGGCCATGTTGTTGGTGCAATTGAAACATAATCTGGCGGTGAAAGTATGTCACTTTGTGGGGATGTAATGATGGCGCCAATGCCATTGCCAAGTGCGTTGAGGCTCCATCAAAGACCATAGTCCATCGGGATCCTTGTTGGGTCCTTCGAACTGGTTCTTCACAATCAGTAACTAGTAAAACATCTTCATTTGAAATTGAGCGCATAGGCGATAGTCATCTGACGGTGAGCCAAATGATCGGCTACCACTTCCTTTGATCGCTTTACGAAAGTGTCTTGGATGTCGTATTCGGTCAAGATCATTTGCCATCTTGCTATTCTTCGGAAGTGGTTTCTCAAATATGTATTTTATTGGATCCATCTTAGAAATCAACAAGGTAGTGTGAGTCGACATATCTTGTCTTAGTCGTGACATGAAAGCGTTGCAAGTTTTCTCGTGTGGTATCTTGTTTCACGATCGGTAAACTTTTGCTAAGGTAGTATATTGCATGCTCTTTTCAACCGGACTCGTCATGTTGCCCCAACCACCCCATTGAATTCTCTAACACATCAAGTACATGATAAGAGGTCTTCCTTCGGTGGTGACATCGGGATAGGAGGATTACGTAGGTACTCCTTGATTTTGTCAAAAGCGACACAGCAATCGTCGTTCCATTCCACTACTTGATCTTTCTTAAGTAACTTGAAGATTGGCTCCAAGTAGCGATTAAATGTGCAATAAATCGGCAATGTAATCGGCCCAAGAAACCTCGACTTCCTTCTCGGTGCGGGCTGGCATCTCTTGAATAGCTCTAACCTTGGCGAGGTCAACTTCAATACCTTTTCCACTAACAACAAACCCTAGGAGTTTTCGGATCGACTCAAAAGGTGCACTTGTTAGGATTAAGTCTTAGTCGTACTTCTTGAACTGTCAAATAGTTTACGGATGATCGAGATGTTCTTCTTCATTACGTGATCGAGCTATCATATCGTCGGCGTGAGACCTCATCTCGTGATGAATCATGTCATGAAATAATGTCACCATAGCGATAAGTGGCACCGCGTTCTTGATCCAACGGCATAACCTTGTAGCGAGAAAGTGCCCCTTTGTGTAACAAAGTAGTCTTCTCCATGTCTTGAGAGCCATTTTGATCGATTATAGCGGAGAAACCATCCATGAAGGAAAACCTTATCTTGGCGGTGTTGTCAACCATAACATCAATAGAGGAAGTGGAAATCGTCTTTCGGACTTGCTTTGTTCGGATCTCATAATCCACACATTCGTACCTTGCCATCCTTCTTAGTACGGGCACCACATTTGCAACCTTTGCGGATAAGAAGTGACTAGAAAACCGCGTTGATGTTTCATAACCTCGGCTTTGATTTTCTCGACATCTCGGGATCGACAGATCTTGTTTCACTAGGAAAACCTTCTTTTGTTGGCAATCGGTGTACCACAATATCAATGTCCAACCACGGCGTGTCTTCGTATGACCAAGCAAAAACCTCAATATAGTCTCGTAGCATCGAACCAACCTTTCTTTAACACTTCTCAAGACCGCTCCTATCTTGACCTCTTTTACATCTTCGATACCCAATTCTCGACCTGCTTTCATGTGGGTATAACTCGCTCTTCTTCTTGCTTGATCGGCAAGTTCTCCACAGCACTTCACAATCTTCCTCACTTTTGTCTTGACTTGGTAGATCGGATTATCGAAGTCATATTTAGCAATAGCATAGTTATTAACGAGATTCGGAGTGATTATGCGATGTATCACGTGGGTGTGTGTAAGAAACACATAGTTTTTGAAGGGGTGATAAAGTAAAGAAAGAAAACAAACAATTGAATGCAAAGTCCAGAATTTATTGAATGAAAGCGCAAACAACGATATAACCCTCCCTAAGCGAGCCATGATGCCGGGCAAGGCACTAGGCTTTCAAAGTTTATTGTTCAAAACATAAAAAATCACGAAAAGCAAAACAAAACAAAGCAATTACTCACTAAAGGAGATTGGTATAGCGTCTTGATCTTCCAATTCTTGAGCCCTTTATGCGGGTTGGGAAGATCCACTTGCGATGTCAAAGTCGTTGTCCTCGTCTTATAGCATGGATTCCACTTTGGCGATCACGGAAGGAAGTTGGCGGCACGTTCGCGTATCATCTTGACCTTTGATGGTGAAGCCTAAACCGGTTTTGTCGGACTTGAAAGGAAGATCGGGGACCCCAAATAGAGCTACCTTCTTCAAGCTGCAGCAGCATCTTTCGGTGAGGCCATCCTAGGCGGACTTTAGCAACCGGTGGCGGAGAGTCAGCAGGCATGACTGGGTATTGTTTCAAAAGCTTGCGAGGAGTCTCGAAGAATTCACCTTCCATCTCGAGATATCGGAATGATGTAGATGGTGACCATATACTCTTCTTACCACACCTTTGTAACAACCTTCCCTTTCACGGGTACTTCAACTTGATGTAAGGTAGAGGTATGACCGCCCATGTATCCAGGCGTCCAAGTAGGCAGAGTAAGCCGGACGGATGTCCATGACAAAGAATGTGAGTCAAAGTGGAACCGACTTTGTGAAGATGAGCTCTCCAAGTACTATTCGCTTAGAACCATCAAAAGCTCTCACGATAATGTCCTTTGGGTCTGAACCAACCCTTCGACATCAAGTCGATCAAAAGCGATCTTGATAAGATATTGAGCAGCGGTATCCACCAAAACATGAGATAGTGTAGCCCTTGCATTCCGAGAGATGTGCAAGGCTTTGTTGTGTTCTTCCGTGAGTCATATCGTGTCGAGCCTAGGCCGTTGTTGGCAGCCTAGCAATACAAACTTCAAGCGGTCGGTGGTAGTGTCTTGCGGTACATGGCATTCTTGAAACTTCACCAGGCATTAGCATGAGCCTCGAGCACAAGCGAGCAAGCATGGAGATTTTGAAGTCTGTCCCAGTATTCCACAACATTGTAGTCACTCTTCTTGATAATCTTGAATTTCCTCCATTTCTTGTTTGGAGGTGTCTTGATAACTTCCTTTGGTATACGGTTGGCGGATGAGTCAGGTTCTTGGGGCGATGGAATAGCTTGGAATCGAGTTGGAGTCGCGGTGTCTTTTGGAGGAGAGATATCGGAGAGAATACCCTCTTACGGTCACTTTACTAGATCCGGTGATGTTGTCAATGTCAAGAATGGTAGCTTCAACAGTAAGATCTTCAATGGTCGAGGGTCTTGCTTGCGCCATGATAGTAAACATCGCTCCATAGTTCCAAGGATAGCTTTGTCGGAGGAATATGGGCTGGTCTTGGAGAAGTAATGATGAGAGGTGCCACCCAGGCACGGGATCGCGGAGGAAATCCTTATAGTGTTAACATCGGCATAGTCTTACGGGAAATCGTCACCCCATCCGGTTACCTTAACATCTTCATAGGAATTTTGTAGCTCTCGAAGCGATGTACTTCACCATGTAATCATACTTTCACTTGGCTGCCCCAGGTGTCCCACAGATGTACGTTTCGTTTGCATTGTCAATCTTCAGACATTTCTTCACACGCTTACGCACGGTGGAAATAGTATCTCACGGTTATCCATCCATGCATTGAACCGTCTTCTCGACCAAGCACAACCATCGGTAGCGGATGGGCACCAGACAGTTCTCTGGGCATCCGGGTTGACACGCTTGCAACAAATTCTTCTTGATCATCGGAGGAATGGTCAAGTCATCTATGTTGAAAACATAAGTATCGTCCTGTGACATTGGAACCCTTGTCATGGTTAGGCATAGGCGCGTTGATCACATTCGAGTCTCAGCGGGAGGATCAAATTCAATGCTTAGCTTGATCATATCTTGAATCTTGTTCTTCAAGCCCAACAATCATCGATACTATGTCACAGGCTATTGGAATGGTAAGCACACTTAGCATTAGGATTGTATTCGGAGAGGAGGTGTTCACATTTGAGGAGGATCCCTCAAGTAATCGCTCACTTTCAACATGTGTTGCAAGGCTTGCGACAATGGCATGTTGATCTTTGTAAACTATCTTCGTTGCGTTACGGTTACAGCGTTGTCTCGTGAGGTTGTCTTGATATAGGATTGGAATCTGGCTTGAGTTGAGCACGGTCGGTCTTGGCTCGGCTTTTCCGACCATACACAACATTGGCTTCTTTCTTACCACCAAAAGATCTCTTCAGCGTTTGAAGATGTCTCTATCTGAATCTTCCACTCTTGATACCGAATCGCTCGCTGTAAGTATCATTTCGGTGAATCCATGAAGTTTTCAATCGGATGATTGAAGAATGCGTCGGTGTTCCCATGAACATATCAACCAATTCCCTATTGGACAAGGGTGGTTGAACTCTGCTAGATCTCTCCATTTCGAGCATACTCCTTGAACTTCATCACGACCCATAGACATGCTTTGTAGTTGCATGCGAGTGGGTGTCAATTGACATTGAACTTATCTTATGCATAGAAAGCATCGCCAAGTCACTCCAAGTACGGATACGGTCATTCTCTAGTGATAATACCACTCCATTGAGTTCGGACAAACTCTTTGAAATCCTGACTTTACATCATCGGTGTGGGATTGATCTTACGAACATAAGACTTCAATGTAGCTTAGGAAAGACATGCCCATACTTAGCAAAAGTTGGAACTTTGAACATGGGAGGAATCACAACACGGGGCGAGACTCGGATCATCAAAATTCAGCCGGACATCTTGATTTTCCACAATTGAGACGGTCTTCAAGTTGCTTGTACTTGTCATGCTCGAGTATTGTCCATTATCATAGTTCTTCTCAAGTTCGGTGGCCTTCACCATCACCCTTGTTACTTTGCTCATCTTCCTTCTTGACACTTCCTTGAGAGAGCTCAATTCGACTAACCACTCTAGGACCACCTTTGTAGCGTCGCCCATGTTGAGGAGACCAACACCTTCTTTTTCATTGATGAGCTTCTTGGATCTTCTTGGCCTTGGACCAAGTGGTAAACATCTCTTGGCCCGGCATTCGAGCTTGAAGATCTTTGACTGTTCAAGAGCCATTTACGCTAAAATAAATAGCGAGCAAATGAGAAAACCAATCTTCAATGTACAGTGATGCAATGTTATGCTATGATATGCAATGTTTATGCGAATGCAATGCAATGTTTTCAAGGACCTTAGAGATTTAAATGTGTTAAACAAGCAATGAACAAACATTTATTAGTACTCTTTTCATTATTCTTTTTTTTCTTTTTAAGTACAAAGGATAGTTCAAGACAAATAAAAGAAAATCCTAAAGCTCTAAGTCTCCCATGGCTTCCTCTTGGTGCCGAGGCGTTGATGTTTCGCTCCTCATGAAGTAGCTTGGTCAACTCTAGCACTTTCTTCTCACTTGCATGCTGAGCTTCAAGGTATCCCTCTCTTCTTTAAGTTGAATCGGGATCTCTTCAAGTCTTCAAAATCGGTGGGCATGTCGGGATAAAGAGCGGTATAGGGGTCACCTATAGCAGCAGGTTCCATAATTCTTGGTAAAGCAGTGAATGGCATCATGAGGTTTTGAGCTCGAGCTCGCACCCATTTGAGGTAAGGTTCCCAAGGAATGGAGTTTGGTGCCCCAAAGTCTTGGTATCGATCTTCTTTACCATGCCCCGTGTATAAACCTTTGTCGGTAATTCTGGAGATCATGATTGTAGTCGAACACAATATCTTGGAGAAGCATATCATGTGGACCATCTCTTTGGGCAAAACCAAATTGACGTAGAGCTAAAGAAGGGTTGTAAGTAATACCTCCCCTTATACCAAGTAGTGGTACATTAGGGAATTCTCCACAGCGCTCGATGAAAGTGAAATCCTTTTGAGAGAAAAGATTCCAACGGATATCTGAATGAGAGAGTGACATTAACCTTTGAGACCACTTCATCCTTTGTTCATTCTTCAAACGATGGAGGAAGGTGCGAAATAAACCACCTAGAAAGCGGTATGCAACACATGAGAGTTCCTTGTCTTTTAGTAGAGTGTGGAGAATGTAGGATGTCTCCAAGTAAAGTAGGCACGGGATTGCGGGTAAGAAACAACTTGATGGCGTTGACATCTATGAATTGATCCGAGTTAGGAAATAGAACCAAACCATAGATTAGCAAGGCCACAATGTCTTCAAATGCATGGAAACTCATAACTTTGAGGAATTCTCGGGCTTTCTTAATTAGGAACAAAGTAAACCCTTAACTCCAAACTTCAGTTTCCCAATTGGCTTCAATGTCGGCGCTTAAGATGTGGGCGATAAATGTCTTCGTACCTAGGAACCTTTTCATGAATGGCATTTGGTCAATTTCATAACCTCTTCTAGGAGATGAGAATGGTGGGATCAAGTCTAGAAATCATAGGGATAGTTGGAGAGTGAAATGAATCAATGCAAATGAGTTGATCATGTTTAGCACACACAAACAATTCACACAATGAGCCTAGGGTTAAGGCTTGCATGAGGTATAGGTGATTACCCACACCAAAAGTTTGAGTTGGTTCATCTCCTATAATAATGGGTTCTAGGAATCTCATATCATCGATCTTTCTCGTAGGCGCTTATTTCAATACGACTACCAAGTGGTCGACGAAAATGTCCCAAAGTCGATCTCAATGAGCGTAGCATCGAGTATCAACCAACCTTAGTCTGCACCAAAGTCGGCCATCTCACTACCATCTAATGGCCAAGATGGGTCAATTAAGGTTCTAAAAGTTTAATTAGCGCTTGATGACACCACGCAGAAGCCAAATACTATCCTCAACTTGGGAATGAAGAGTATCGGGACAACCAAGTGTCACGCTAACGTAGCCATCATGTTGACCGTTTTGATATCGTCTAGCAGTCGCGACGATTTATTGCTACTTACCTAAAGGAAACCCGGATCCGGTGTAGGATCCCAACAATATAATACCCAAGCAACCCTTAAAGATAAAGCAAGCAAGTCAAACAGAAAATAAAGGTGATTCTCTCTTTGGGTGTCTCCCAGTAGTCGCCATTACGTGATACGGTGAACTGACTTTTTAGTTTTGTATCGCAAATGTGCGGATAGCAAGAGTCGCCACCGACTTTTATTTTATCAATTAAGGGAAGGTAAAAGTATAGAAAAAGACCTTCGTTAGATTAGAGTAGGAGAATGTTTATGGAAGGGAAGGTATTAGCACCCTTTCCATCCGTAGTTATCTGGGCTCTTAGTTGCTCTAGATCACTTTAAAATTGTGCTGTGTTTGACAAAATGTTTTGAAAAGGCATTTCGCTTTGACTTTGTAATGATTCATGTAGGAATGTATACAAGTGTTCGGAAATGTTTCGTTTTTTAAAAGAGTTTGAACTTTGACAAAAGTGTGTGGTGTGAAAAGTATTTTGTTTTGAGCAAGCAACTAAAAGTCTTATTACCTACTCAGAATGGTCGTTTTCATGTTGTTTTACGTTCCTTTAGAATAGCGCTAGCCGTACCATTAGTTGGTAGGTAACTCCATTCGTTGGATGTAAGCGGGACATTCGAAGGGACATCGGATGGTCATAGAAAGCAACTTGTAGGAAGTATCCTAGCACATTCGAAGGGACTATCATCATTTTCGTAGGCAATCGAGGTCAAGATCATGTATTCGAGGCGACATCGTGGGTCTATGATCTTTGTATCGAAGGGACTATGATGATTTTTTTGGAAGGCAACGGTGCTAGAATACCTCTACGTTCGAGGGACATGACCATTTTGAATTCGTAAGGCAACGAGAGAGAATTACCCTAAGGGGTGCATGTGTGAAGAGAGTGTGTCGATTTCAGATATTTTATCTTGCAAATTAGTGAGCTATGTTGATTATTATCTTGCCATACACGCCTAGTTACTAACAGTTTATAGGGTGCGGAAATTAAAATGCGGAATGTAAAGATGCGGAAAGGTAAATCCTACGTTATTACAAGGCTTTGGGGCAGATACATAATTTAAAATGCGGAAAAATAAAGGCCTAATTTAAACTATTACATCCCATAGACAGTTACATTATTGGAAAAATAAAATGAAAACGGTAACGTCCGAAACGGAATAACCTGTAAACGAATGAGAAATCGGAAAAATACGAGCTGAATTGAATAAGAGAAAAAATGTTAGAAAAATACAAATTTTTAATTGGGAAAAATATGACATGCTGGAAATAACATAAATATGCTAAAATAATTTTTTGGGATTTTTTGGATGCAATTTAATAATTAAAAATGAATTAAAAGTGATTTAAATGCAAAATTATGAATAAAAATAAATATGCATGTAAAATTGTATTTTTTTAATTTTATAAATTAAATAAAGGTTTTCTGGAAATAATGTAAAAAGAAAAATAATTTTTGGTAATTTTTAATGCATAAATAAAAATATGAAAAGAAATAAAATAACATGAAAATATTAGAAAATATGAAAATATGGAAAATAGAAAAGTTTGAGAAAAAGAAACAAAACTGGTGCCAGTGAGGATCGAACCGGAGATCTGGAGGGGTATCTACACACAGTGAATGCCTTAACCACTAGGCCATGTGACACTTGGTGTTTCTAAAGTGAAAATCAAACGCCTTTGAATGATTACGTGTCCCTGGATTGTTTCAAACTGAGTCAGCCACGCATGGGCCCCGGTTGACTGGATGGACAAATCAGATTGCTTGCTTTCACCACGCATGCCTCGCTTGATTCCTCAACGGTCAACGACGTCGGAGCCCTAGCTCCGGTCGTCTTCTCCGACCAAACGCGATCCAAAACCTGCAAAATAAAAGAGATAAACGAGAAAGGAAGACCCTACCCCCCTAAATCGAACCTTCTGAGTTCAATGGTGCCATCAGTTTTGACGGTAACGACCTGTAACTACTGGTTCGATCGAAACAGTTCAAAAAGCCCTAATAATGGCACTAAGACTTCCAGACGTTCAAGCTTGCATGTGAGGGTTCGATCATGCCCTAAACATCACCCTGAATCGATACAAACACACAAATAACATTAATAATGCATGGAAAACAAAATTCGAATTTGAGAAAAATTTCAAACTGGTGAGAGTTGGATATCACGATCTGGGCAGTCTGGGCTTCGAGCAAGAGATGATTATGACTCCTGGAAACCTCTAGAGCACGCTTGGATGGATGGTTTAGGCTGAGAGAGGCTAGAAATTGAAATTCGAATTTCTCAAGTTTATGAAATTTTTTGACAACATAAGGGTTCTTTCTTGGGCTAGGGTTTCGTCCTTGTGGCTTGGCATATTGCTGAGTATTTATAGAAGAGATTGAGAGAGGAAAAAGAGTGAATAAAGATTTGATTTGGAGCATTCAATATTTTTCAAATAAAATCAATTTTCTTGAAAGAAATTTGATTTCCTCTTCAATGCATGATCATGCACGAATTTGGCAAGTGTTTTGGGCTTTCTTGGACTTCAAGTTTGGTATAAAATCAGCCCTTTTGGAAAAATATATTATTTTCATATTTTATATAATTTAATTTTGAATTAAATGTTCTAAAATTCAAAAATAAATCAATAAAATAGAAAATTGCCATGGCCAAACATTTATGGGTCAAGAATCATGTCATGAACAAGTTTGGATCAAAAGATTTTAGGTCCATTTGGAAAATTTTGCATTTTGACCAAAATGTCCTTTTGTGCAATTGTCCAAAATTGCCAAACTTGTGAATGGTGTATCTTGCTCAATTTTCCACATTTTTGAGTGTTCTTGGACTTTTTGGAAAGCTCTAAGATTCCTCTAACCAACCTTTTTGGTCTCATATCAATTGGAGTTTCCATGCTCAATATATCTTCAAAACAAAAAGTTGACTTTTTGTTGACTTTGAAAATGACCTGTAATGTTTTGAGCCATACCTCTCAAATGAAGCATTTTTAGGACATTCTTGTGAGACATGAAGTTGTAGAGAATTGAATTTCCTTCAAAACAAGAGGTGGTGGAAAAATTTACGAGTATGAAGAAGTTATGATCGATCAAAGTTCGATTGACTTTTCATCTAGAAACCCTAATTTAGAAAGTTTGACTTTTGACCAAATCTTGAGTTTTCTTGATGAATCATGATCAACCCTTGATCAAATGATGAATGTAACTTCAAAATGAGGATGTTGACCAAAAATTATGAAGTTTGGTATGTTGACCACGATTGACTTTTGTCCAATCAAGATTTTCAACCATCGAGCAATTGTCGAGGAAACTTGACTTGTAAGGCATGAAACTTGACATGGAGAATCTTTGAAGCATATGAGGAGGCATGAAGACCATTGGAGATGTTGGAAGTCCATCTTGACCTGAGAATTGCCAAACCCTAGTTTGGGTTAATTGTCTAGGAGAGAGTTTGTCTGATCAACTCTTGAGGAATCCTTGAGTATGGATGTATGAAATATCTTGAGAAGATGGAGGGAAAATTTTGGGGTATGACACCATGTTCATAGCTTTAAGCTTTTTCTCCACTTCTGCAGCTATCGCCTCTTCGATTTTGAGTTGTTTATTTACTTCCAACTTCAAATCAATTACTCCCTCTGGTTTGCTTGTAACCCTGTCATATAATTCTAGATGCTCATTTGCAGCTATAGCTTCAATAATCTTCTTAATGCCAGTGGCTGTTGAGAAGTTGGATGAGCCACCGACTGTTGTGTCAATGAGTTGCTTCGTTTTGATTCTCAGACCATTCATAAACATCTGCATCTTCTCAGTCTGATCCAGGTTATGAGTAGGGCATGCCACCAGGAGTCTCTTAAATCTCTTGAAAGAGTCTCCTAATGATTCACCCTCCTTCTGCTTGAAATTTAGGATCTCATATCTTTTTCTCATGAACAACGATGGAAAATACTCATTGAGGAAAGTTGTTTCATATCTTCCCAAGACGTAATGATGAACCACTCTTCTACTTCATTGAAGGTGAAACATGCGCAACTTTTTCTGTTCTTCGGTATGCCCATCTATTTTTAGAGTGGTGCTCATAGTTAGAAATCGTTGCAAATGCTTGTTAGCGTCTTCATAAACCCTTCCAGAAAAGGATCTCTTCTCCAATGAGTCGGTGTCGGGTGGAGTGAAGATAGAACATTCACTGTTGGTTGACAATGGTTAGTCTTCCCCCCGGTGCATTTGTGACTCGTAATCTCTAGCGCTTTCTCATGGGATCCATGGTCTCACTTTTGATTACGAACTTGAGTGTATTGAATTTTTATCTTCTTCCGATGTTCTTGCTTCGCTTTTCTTCGCCTAGCGTGAAAGGTTCTTTTTATCTCTGCGTCAAAAAGATAATTAGCTTAGAATTTACTTCGCATAAAATATTAGACACAATATTAATACTGGTACAATTTAACAGGAAAAATAAAATTTTAATTGCAGAGCAATGAAATTTCAATTGAACTAAGGTTAAAATCTGTATTTTGGCAGTCCCCAACAACGGCGCCAAAAACTTGATCGGAAAAATAGCAAGTATACTATTTTCACCGGTGTAGTTATAATGACTTTCCCCAAGTATCAATATCGAGGACTGCGTAGTAAATACCTATTTGTGCTCTTAATTCAATTGAACAAAAACAATGGTTGGGTTGAGTTTAGAACTTTAAATGATAATCGTAACAAAATAATGATTGATGAAATATATGGAGAATGGATGCTAGGGTGAGTGGTTGATTTAACAAATTATAATCTGAATCCAGATTTCCTCATTACATATGAACACTTCCAATTACCTATCTCTAAATTGTTCTTCCTTAAGTCCTTAATGAAGAAAAATAGTAAAACCCCAATCCTTATTTAAATGTCCATTCAAATAGTTCTTGGTTTTAACCAGAAAAATATCAAGAATTCAGGTGATTAAAAGGAGTTCCTAGTCCTAGGTGAGACTCATAATAACCTAATTGTGTAGAAACCCTAACAATCACAGTCCTGCCAATTGTTAGTCATAGGGCTACATGTATTTGTCTGATACATAATCATAAGAACACCACACAATTAAATTGAAATAGATAAACAGTGCATTAAGGAAATCAATAATCCGAATTCATAACAATCATCAAATCAGGACCACCCCCCTAGAATTGGGGGGTTTATCCTCTCATAGTATTCGAAGAAAACATTAAATAGAAATTAAACATTACAAAGAATAACGATGATGTTGATCTTCAATGGTGGCTGCCCTTGAATCTCGCCGTCTCCGAATTCCTCGTAGTAGCTATCTTCTCTCCTCTGTAATATATTTCTCGTCCGTTTCAAAAGTCCCTTTTCTTTATCCAAAATTCCTTCTAATAGTCTCAGCCTCATCCAAGTCTTAGCCAAAGTCCAAAGTACCCTTAATGACAAAGAAAAGGTCCAAAACTCAAAAAGTGAAGTTTCCACACGCGTCCATCAACACGGCCCGTGTTGATTAACCCGGGTGCCCGTGTTGATCTCTTGAATAAAAAATATTTGCTGCCAGGTCGATCAACATGAGCATTGTTGATTTACGTGGGCGCCCGTGTTGATTCATTGACTTTGGCTGTTTTGCACTTTCCACTGGCTTTTCAACACGGGCAGTGTTGATTAACACGGGTTCCCGTGTTGATTCACTGACTTTGGTTTTTTTTGCGTTTTTTAGTGGATTTTCGACACGGGCAGTGTTGATTAATATGAGGGCCCATGTTAATGCATCTGTAGCCTCCCATATTCTGATTTTTCCACTTGTTTTGCCCCGATTTGTCCTGTTTTATTCTTCTGACCCTGAAAACACTCAAACACATAAATAAAGCGTAAAATGCGGTAAAATGACATATAACACTAGACAAATAAAAGAAACGATAACGAAATTCAATGCTAAATATCTGTGTAAAAACCACCGATCACTTGGGCAGGAAATGCTTCATTTGGGAGTTATGGATCAAAACATTATAGGTCCTTCTAGAAAAGTTAACAAAAGTCATCTTTTTGCAAAGAAGTGTTCATGAGCATGGAAATTCCAATGAAAATGAAACCAAAAAGGCTGTTTAGGAGACATCTTGAGCTTTCTAAAAAGTCTAAGAACACTAAAAAATGTTGAAAATTGAGCAAGATACAAATTGTGCAAGTTGAACATTTTTTAGGAGGTGCATGAAGAAAAATACTTAGCAAAAGCAAATATTTTTCAAATGGGCCTAAGATTTTATGACTTAAACTTGATCATAAGATTATCCATGACTACTATGCTGCATGCCACACCTCTCACTCTTTTATTTATTTATTTTTTGAATTAAATAGCTTAAACTCAAATTTAATTAAATAAAATGCAAAAATAAAAGATAAGGCAAGTTGGGCTTGATATTTGCATGGTTTGGGATCCAAGATAACTCATTACAAGCTATCAATTTCGTGCAAGAAGATTGAGGAAGAGATTGAGCAAATTTGGAAAGATTTTGTGCAAATTTTCAAATCAAATATTCTCCATTTAAGGAGAATATTTTCTCTTAATGCCTTCATCTAATTCCACTCTCCTATAAATACCTAGTATTCTTACAAGACAAAAGGACTTTGGAGAACACCTCTTACACGTGCAACCACCCATTCACAAACCCTAAAAATTCTCAAAATTTTCTCAAAGTTGGCAAAATCGTGTTCCAACTTCCAATCGGTTTCAAGTGCTTCTAAGCATTGATTCTTGTTCTTGAGGTATAGTACGGTAAGAATGGATCATTATCCATGGCCAAAGCATGCTAAATCGTGCCATTCATAAGTATTTGTTTTCATATTTTTCTTGAATTCGTATTCTGCATTTTATCCTGTTTTCATGAGATTTAACCATGCTAATATGTTCATGAAGTTTTTTAGAGCAGGTTTGATCCATCCTCCACGAGTTTGGACGTATAAATCACTAAATGTCATTGTTAGGGCATGAGCTTAGTGAAGATTCGGATTCCATGATACAAACTGTTTTAGGACAAACAAACCTTACCATCGTGATCATAGGGTCCTATATAGTCAATCGGGGCTTTTACTTTTCTTAAATTGATGGTTTTTACAGGTTTTTGATGATTGATGCCAATCGGAGAAGATGACCGGAGCACTGCTTCGGTGCTTCTGACTCAGAGGCCAATAACCCTTACCTATTTATGGGTCCAGCAACATGAATGGATGTATCACCGCCCCAGCGATTCACCTTGCGCGCACTATGTCATTCTCTCTATCAGGTCGTGGGTTTAAACCCCACCTTTTGCTCTTTTACTTTTTGCAGGTTTCCAGATCTCCAGAAGTCACGCCTCCAGAAGCTCCAGCTTCTGGGTCCTCTCCAGCACCAGAAGCTCCAGCTTATGGGTCCCCCCAGCACAGAATCCTCCAAAAACTCCAGCTTCTGGATGGCCCCAGATGAGAAGTCCCTAGAAGCTCCAGCTTTTGGACGTCCCAGATCTAGAGTCTCCAGAAGGTCCAGCTTCTGGACCCTTTCCAGCACTAGAACCCCCCGAAGCTCCAGCTTCTGGGCACCTCCAGCATCAGAACCCCCAGAAGCTCCAGCTTTTGGGCACCTCCAGCAGCGGAACCTCCAGAAGCTCCATCTTCTGGGATAGCTTCTGCCAGAAGCTCCTTTTTGGCTTTGTTTTGTGTTTTTCCATATTTTTGCTTATTTCTTTTTTAAGTAATTAATTAATTAATTAGTAATTAGGTTAATTAGATAATTTTCACTAATTTAATTAATTAATTTAGGTTAATTAATTTTACTTAGGTTAATTAATTTTTAGGTTTGCTTATTTACTTTTAACTAATTTAATTAATTAATTTAGGTTAGTATTCACTATTAATGTTTTTCTTAATTAACTAAAATCAATTAGAACTAGGTAGTTTTCACATAAATTCTTATTTTAAAAAAAAACACAAAAATACTAGGACTAGTCTTTTCTTCTGCTATTTATTTTTCCTTGCATTTTCTTTAAAATTCTAGAAAGGATGTATAGGCTGCAAGTCCTTTTATCATGTAATAGCGTAGGATTTTACTTTCCGCACCTCCTATTATGTATCTGCCCCAAAGCCATGTAATAGCGTAGGACCCTTTATATTTCCGCAATTTACTTTCTGCACCTATTAAACTACTAGTAACTAGGCGTGTATGGAAAGATAAAATCAACATAGATCACTAATCACAAGATAAATATCTGAAAACAATACACTCTTCTCACACATGCACCCCCTAGGGTATTCTCTCTCGTTGCCTTATAAATGGTCAAGTCCCTCGAACGTAGGGGTATCTTAGCACGGTTTCCTACGAAATATCATCATAGTCCCTTCGACTTAAAAGATCACATTCCCTCGATGCTGCCTACAGTATGATCTCGTCCCTCGATTGTTGCCTACGAAAAATGATGATCGTACCTACGAATGTGCTAGGATATCCCTACAAGTTTCTTTCTATGACCATTCGATGTCCCTTTGAATGTCCCTTTACATCCAACGAATGAAGTTACCTGCCAAACAATGGTATGGATAGCTTTATTCTAAAGGAAAGCAAAATAACACGGAAACGACCGTTCTGAGTAGGTAATAAGTCTTTTTTGCTTGCTCAAATTAAAACATTCTTTTTACACCTCACACTTTTCTCAAAAACCTTTTCCAAAACAAAACATTTCCAAACACTTCGTATACATTCTAGCGTGAATCATTACGAAGTTAAAGTGAAATTTCTTTTCAAAAACCTTTTCAAACGCACACACACACAAACAATTAAAGTGAGCTAAAGAAATTAAGAGCCCGTAGATAACTACGGATGAAAGGGGTGTTAATACCTTCCCTTTTCATAACCAAACTCCCTTACTCAGAATCTAACGAAGGTCTTTTCCTGTTCTTTTCACCTTCCCTTAATTGGATACAAGAAAAGTCGGTGGCGACTCTTGCTATCCGTAACATTTGCGATCAAACGCAAAACAAACAAGTCAGTTCTCCCACCGTGTTACAGATGATATCTCAGAAAGAAGCAATTCGGATTGGTGAAAGAGGAGGTGGAAATCACATGCTCCTGCATGATGTACAAAAGTGAAGTGACCCATGCAATTTATTGGAACTAACTCTGTTAAAGAATTTGGCAGAACATATCAAAGAAAATCAGTGTTTGTTTGGACAATACATATTTGTCTCTTGTGCAATCCTTCAACCAAAGCTTGATCAAGGACTAAAAGAATGTGAACCCAAAAGCTTCGGTTGTGCTATTTATAGAGGACCTCTTAACCCCTATTATTTAGAAAGAAAGTGAAGGCCACACCATAATGAAGTTTATTTGAATCTGGGTGTCATGTACCTGGATCTGGTTCTATATTGGATATCATTGTTAAATTTTAACTACAAAGGGGGAGAAAGTTGTGTTGTTGTTGTTGTTATTGTTGGTCTCACTACTGCTGCTACGAATAAAGGAACATATCCACAGAAGATACTCAAACCAAGCATCAAATCCTTGGTGGCTGAAAATCCTTTGTGACTTGTATTCTGAGTTTTGTTCCTACCTGGAGGATGAGTGAACACAGTTGTGACCTGTGTTCTGAGTTACATTAAGAAAATTCTGAATTCCATCTGAACTGTCTCTTATGCTACTCATGAGGTATTTCAACTCCAAATCTAGCACTGAGTCTCTTTTGTCTCCTACATTGCACGCCCGATGTTGGTTCAATGGAGAAAAGAAGATGTCAAGATGGATGTTCAGACATCCCATACTACTCAAGATTTGAAGTTGTGAGCAAAAGACCACATTTTAATTGTAAATTTTTAATGGTAACTATTGCTGCTATTTTAATGTAACTGCTTGTAATTGTACTTATTTGTTTTAGCTAAAATTTGCCAAATGGGAAGATTGTAAGTTCCTTGAACTTGATGATTGGCTCAATTTTAATAAAACAAATAATAAGCAGCAACAATATGTTGTACATTAGCATATATGCAACAACAGTCCTATTGGAATTAGGGGTCGCCAAACGGGCCGCCCGCCCTGCCCCGCCTTAAGCCTGCCAAAAAAAGAGCGGGGCGGGCAAGACCGCCAAGTGAAATAGGCATAAAAATAAAGCCTGCCCCGCCAAGTTGGTGGGTTGGCGGGCGGCGGGATTCCCCGCCTATTTATTTATTTATTTTTCATTTTTTAAACATATTCATAGTTTATTTTAAAATTTCAATTAGATTTTTCACTTTTTTTTAGAATATTCTTTTGTAAAGCATATTTTAAAGAAATTTTACTTAAAAAATATTGCATATATTAACATATAAATGTATGAAATAAAACCATTAAAAATTAAAATGACTAAAATTAACTAAAAAAAGGAGGAACTTAAGGTCGGACAGATTGAACGGATAGGTGCGGTGGGTTTTAGCGGGTGGCGGGCTTTGGCGGGGCGAGCTTAGGCGGGCGGCGAGTTTTGGCGGGGCGAGCTTTAGCGGGCGGCTGTCATACCCCAAAATTTTCCCTCCATCTTCTCAAAATATTTCATACATCCATGCTCAAGGATTCCTCAAGGGTTGATCAGACAAACCCTCTCCTAGACAATCAACCCAAACTAGGGTTTGGCAATTCTCAGATCCAGATGGATTTCCAACATCTCCAATGGCCATCATGCCTCCTCATATGCTTCAAAGATTCCCCATGTCAAGTTTCAAGCCTCACAAGTCAAGTTTCCTCAAACAATTGCTCAGATGGTTGAAAATAAGTTGTATTGGACAAAAAGTCAATTGTGGTCAACATACAGTCAAACTTCATAATTTTTGGTCAACATCTTCATTTTGAAGTTACATTTATCATTTGATCAAGGGTTGATCATGATTCATTAAGGAAACTCAAGATTTGCTCAAAAGTCAAACTTTCTAAATTAGGGTTTCTCAGTGAAAAGTCAACCAAACTTTGACTGAGCATAACTTCTTCATACTTTCTCAGAAATTTTTCCCCCACCTCTTGTTTTGAAGTAAATTCAATTCTCTACAACTTCATGTCTCACAAGAGTGTTCAAAAATGGCTTCATTTGGAAGGTATGGATCAAAACATTACAGGTCCTTTTCAAAGTCAACATTTTGTTTTGAAGATATTTTGAGCATGGAAACTCCAATTGAGATGAAACCAAAAAGGTTGGTTAGAGGACCCTTAGAGCTTTCCAAAAAGTCCAAGAACATTCAAAAATGTGGAAAATTGAGCAAAATACACCTTGTGTAAGTTGGGCAATTTTTAAGAAGTGCACAAAGAGAGATACTTGTAAAAATCAAATTTTTTGCAAATGGGCCTAATTTTTCTTCATCCAAACTTGTTCCTTATACAATTTGGAACATCCAAGCCCAATGCCACGAATTTTAACTTTAGTTTTCTATTTAATTTGGATTTTATTCATTTAAATACAAATTAAATTCAAAAATAAGGTATAAAATCAAAATTAATTGCAAATTGATTTTTTCTCTCATCCTTGAGATCCAAGTAACCTAAAGAAGCCAACAAATTTCGTAATTTGATTGGATTTGGAAAGAAATTGATTGAAATTGATCAAAAAAGAGAAAATTTGATTTTGTACAAAATCAAATATTTTTGGCATTGATTGATGATTATTTCTTCCTCAAATCAGCTCAAATTCCATCCAATATAAATATACAAGGCATAGCACATGAATTAGAACAGAAAAATTTCTTGAGGAACCCTAACCTAATTCAAAAAAATTCGTGCTACACAAGCTACTAGCAGCCTGGGTTTTAGCTCGATTCAATTGATTCCAAGCATCCAAACACGTTCCTTGACATCCCCTGAATCGATCCAGACCTTTACTTTGTCCAAAAACATCAAGAATTGCAAGAACACGATTTCGGTTTGTCACACTTTTTCCAAAATCGAATTCTATTATTCATGCATTTTTAACATGTTTTGTTGTTGTTTTTGTGATTAGAACGAAGATTGCAAGCTTTCTGGGCAATTTGATTGAGTTTCCATGGCTTAGAACGAGAATCACCATAGCTAGGGTTTTCGGCCTCGATTTAGGGCTTCCTTAAAATGGATAAATTGGACCACGAGACCACCACCATCGTGTTCAGAACGATGTTTCCAGTCGATTCATACCCTTGAATGTTATTTATATTATCTATGCTTGATCTTGGAAAATGCAGGGACTATAGCGTCGCACTGAAGCCGACGCTATGTTTTCAAAATTTCAAAACGAAGAAGATGAAGTTTGGCGCGGAATCGATGCAGTCCGGAGGTGACACTTGTTCACAATCCACTCGCTCCGGTTTTCAAACAGTTGTGCACGCTGGCTCAGTTGGTCAAGGCCTAGGTTTGTGAAAGCAAGGTCACCGGTTCGATTCCTACCAGGACCACTTATTTTTGCTTCTTTTACAAACTAACACATTTTTTCATATTTTCCTATTTCTTTTAATATTTTTTTCATACAATTTAATTTAGTTTCAATAATTTTTATCATGCATTAAAAAACACCAAAAAATATTTTTCTTTTTGCATTATTTCCAGAAAATGTTTATTTAATTTATAAAATTAAAAATATTATTTTTGCATGCATATTTAATTTAATTGTTAATTTATCATTTAAATCACTTTCAATTGATTTTTAATTATTAAATTAACTCCAAAAAATCCCAAAAAAATTATTTTAGCATATTAATGTTATTTCCAGCATGAAATATTTTTCTCATTTAAAAATTATTATTTTTGCTAACATTTTTCTCTTGATCGATTTCCTCGTATTTTTCGATTTCTCATCTTTTCACAGGTTACTCCGTCTCGGACGACTTCTTTTTATCGTTTTCTTTTTTCCAATTATGTAATTGCTTATGGGATGTAATAGCTTAATTAGGGCTTTTATTTTCCGCATTTTAAATTATGTATCTTCCCCAAAGCCATGTAATAGCGTAGGATTTATCTTTCCGCACTTTATATTCCTGCATTTTAATTTCCGCACCCTATAAACTGCTAGTAATTAGGCATGTATGGCAAGACTAAAATCAACATAGCTCACTCTAATTTTCAAGATAACATGAATCTGAAATCAACACACTCTTTTCACACATTTAGGGTAATTCTCTCTCGTTGCCTTCAATTCAAATGGTCATGTCCTCGAGCGTAGAGGTATTCTAGCACTGTTGCCTTCAAAACAAATCATCATAGTCCCTTGATACAAAGATCATAAGACCCACGGTGTCGCCTCGAATACATGATCTTGACCCTCGATTGTCGCCTCAACGATGATAGTCCGCCGAATGTGCTAGGATACTTCCTACAAGTTGCTTTCTATGACCATACGATGTCCCTTCGAATGTCCCGCTTACATCCAACAAATAGAGTTACCTACCAACTAATGGTATGGATAGCGCTATTCTAAAGGAGTAAAATAACACGCGACCATTACGAGTAGGTAATAAGACTTTTAGTTGCTTGCTCTATCAAAATGCTTTTCACACCACACACTTTTGTCAAAGTTCAAACTCTTTTCAAAACAAAACATTTCCGAACACTTTGTATACATTCCTACATGAATCATTACAAAGTCAAAGCGAAATGCCTTTTCAAAACATTTTTGTCAAACACACAGAAAGCACAATTTTAAAGTGATCTAAGAGAAACTAAGAGCCCGTAGATAACTACGGATGAAAGGGGTGCTAATACCTTCCTTTTCATAACCTTCTCCTTACTCGAATCTAACGAAGGTCTTTTTCTTTTTACCTTCCCTTAATTGGATAAAAGAAAAAGTCGGTGGCGACTCTTGCTATCCGCACATTTGCGATACAAAAACCTAAAAAGTCAGTTCACTGTATTACAGCGGCACCCAAAATTTCAACACAACCCGCCATTTTATGGAGGGTGCGCGGGCCGGCCTGGCGGGCCACGACCCATTTTGCCACCCCTAATTAGAATGTCTTAACATGATGTGTTGAAGTTTTTCAACATCTGGAACAACATGTCAAATGCGATGTTGAGACATCAGACATCACGACATCACGCTACATAAACTATTAAGTTTGTTACAATTTTGTTTCAATTATGCAGAATATTCTAGGAATATTATGCGTCATATGTGGTGTGATTTTGAGGGCATATGTTGAGGTCCAAGAGCTTAGGAGAAAGATCAGCAAGGACCTTGATTGTAGAAGAAGTTGTCTATGTATTCGTTTTTGCAGAATTTTGTTACAATTTATGCTGTTATTTTGAAGGCCCGGATCCAATTGGGTAATAGGTTATAAATAAGCAGTTGTAACCTAGTTTAAGTAAGCTAGACGGTTTTAGAAAGGTGTAGTCTTTAGGGTTAGCCATTTAAGTGAACCACCCATATTGTGGGATGGTCACTAATTTGTGCCTCGAAGTTTGTAGGCAAGAGATTTGTTTTACTCACTCATATTGTGGGATGGTCACTAATTATGTCCTTGGGAGAAATTGTGAAGTAATTCCAAGTTTGTTTGTGTCACAAGTTTGACATGTTTTTTTTAGAGTGTGGTATCTCTAAACTTTTTTGTGTTTGGAGTGAGGTATCTGCATGATGTTTTAGTTTATAGGAGTCAAGTTGTTGATGTAGATGCTGGGATGATAATAACTGATAGACATCACTAAGGTGATTGGAAGTGAGCAGAGGTTCTCATATCTAAGTGTGGTATCTTAGGTAGAAGGGAAATTGTGTAGTTTGATTAAGTGAGGAGTGTAAAAAAGAAGGGTTCCCTCCGATTTAATACTGCTGATAATGGACTTTATTCCTGGCTTGGTATGCCCCCAGATGTAGGTTGGTTAGAACTGAACTGGGTGAACAATTCCTTGTCTTCTTTTGTTTCATGCACTATTAATTATATATGTTACCTTGTATATCTTATAATGTCGGATCAGATGTCACGACATCCTGAGTCTGATAACACCAGAATTTCATTCATCTTTAAGAGTGACAACATTTAAATCTCTAAAATCGATGCACACTCTTAACTTCCCATTTTTCTTAATCATCGACACTATATTTGCCAACCAGACGACATACCTTGCAGTTCTTACGAATATGCTTTTGAGGAGTCTTTCTATCTCCTCTTTCATTTTCGACATTATTGTTGGAGCGAAGCGTCTGGGCGTCTACTTCACTGGCTTCTTTTCAGTTTTTATTGGCAATTTTAATTCGACCAAATCCTTGCTTAAACCTGACATTTCGTTATAGTCATAAACAAAACAATCTTTAAATTCTTTTAATAAAGATATAACCTCAGACTTCAGACTTTGGTCGATATTGGTGCTGATATAAGTTGGTCTTTTATCTCCCATTTCGCCAAGATCTATTTCTTCCAAAGGGTCTTGTGGCTACACCTTTTCAGGCGCCATTGGATCCTTTTCGGAGCCTAAAGGCTGATCTTCATATATACATTCTAGATGTTGTTTATCGACATTTTCTTTGACCATTTCTTTTTTATCTGGTGGCTTTGGCTCAATAGCCAAATTAATTCCTTCATCCAGAATTTGAATTTTATTGGCTTCGACAGCCATATTTTCTTCAGCCTCTAGCGCCGAATTTAATTTATTTTCGGCAATGTACGCCGAAATCATTCTCAGAGCTTTTAGCTCATACATCATTATCATTGATGTCTCCCTAGCCTGTCGGTCGGTTTTCACTGTATGGATCCTCAAGAGGTTCCAAATCCCACATAAAACCATGGGTTTCATGCAACTTTAATGAAACGAATGCCTCATCTAGGTTGGCATATACTTCTTCAGTAGGTTGACATGGGGAAATGTTATCTAATTTCCTATCAAAATGCTTTTTGCCAACATTGTTCACATCAGCCATAAAGTATCCCTGGCCGGCTTCGATATTTTCAACTATGCCATCTCCTCTCCATATCACCAAACCTTGGTGCATAGAAGAAGGCACAACTCCAATGACGTGTAGCCATTCCCTCCCAACCAAGAGGTTATAACTTGGCTTTCCTTGGATCACCATAAACATAGTCGGCCTGGTAACTGAGTCGACAATAATGTCAACTTGGATCACCCCCATGGTTTTCCCAGTTCTTCCTTCGTAGTCTGACAAGACCATGTTATGAGATCTAACATCTGTGTTGAATTTACCGATTTTCTTGAGTATGTGATGTGGCATAATATTGACAGTTGCGCCACAGTCTACCAACACTTTGTTGATAGAAATACCTTCGACCTTAGTCCTGATTAACAGGGGCTTCAAATGGCTTCTCATAGCCATTTATGGCCTTTCAAATAAGGAATATTAGTTCTCAATCGAACCATTGTTCATAACAAAATAGCATGTTGGCTTGTGCAAAGCCATCTATTCAACATCGACATCTGCTGAATCTTCTACTTCAATCAGAGAGTCATATTCTACTGGCAGAATTGACACCACATTGACTAAGATGTCTAAACTTTCTTTAGAATCAGACTTAAAGTCATCAGTGGCCTCTTTAGAACACTTAGCGACTGGTCGATTCACGAATTCCCTGATTCGCTCTTTAGCAGCAGTATCAACCTTCACTTTATATTGTTTCTAATTGTCTACTTTGTTTGCGACAATCTTCCCAGCAACAACTTGTCTCTCAACCTGCTTTCGACGCTGGAAGTGTCTCCATTGGGTCCGAGTCATGGCATTTTTCCCATGTAATTTTCAAAAATGTGGTTGTTTCTTTTAGACTTGAACTCATGCCGGTAGCTTACAACCGACTTTCCTTTTGAATCTCTAGCAATAGCACCATTAGTTGGGTCCCCCATTCTCCCCTGAGGCTTGATCCAAGTACCTCTGGGAGCGGCAGCTGAAGGAATGTAACTCCTTGGTTTGGCTTGGGAGTTTCCCACAACTCTTCTTGGGTCCCTAGGGTTAGGAAACCTTTGATTATACAACTTAGATTTGCCTTTTTCCAACTGCAACTTCTAAAAAATTTCAGCAGCAATTTTGTCGGTCAAGGCGCCGCACCTAGGGAACAAGCAAGCTTGCGAACCCTTCTTCTTAAAACGGTAGAGGAAATCCAGCAGATCCTCATCACGCCTTAGGTACACATCATCTAGGTCGACGTCGGGACTTTCTCCAGTACCCTCTTCGACCATATCATCATCTAGAAACTTAGTGATTTCCACCATGTTGATTTCGACATGATCAACAAACAAAGCCTCATCTTTCCTGAGAGGGCCATCATCAATCTTCATTTTCCTAGCAGCAAATCTCAGTCGGCCTTCCTGCAATGATTTCTGAACGAGATCCCTGAAAAGAAAACATTGCAGAAACCTCTTTTCTGTCATTGTTCTAATGGTGGTAATTTTGTATTTGGAGGTACTAAAATTTGACCATCTTTAACTAACAAATCAAAATTTTTTTCACATTTAGTGACATCAAAAGTATAAGTTTTCGCTGAAAATTTTGAATTATTTTTTATAGTATTTTTTGCTTTAGTAGGAAACAATGATTTACACTCATATGTTGGTCCTGGCTTCATTACAGCCACGTCGACTTCTGCCTCAGTGGGTGAGATATAGTCGACCTCATATATGGGATTTGTGTCATCATAATCTATGTAGGCTACTTTTTCTTTCTTAGCTTTAGCCTTAGTATGCCTGACCTTTTCTATTCGCAGACGCTCAAGATGTCGAACTCTATCGGCTAACTGTGACATACTTTTAACAAAGGTCGAATCTATTTTCTTCCTAATGGAATAATCTAAACCTCCAGTAGCCATTTGAACAAGCTCATGATCTGGAACTTGAGTAAAACATCTTGCTTTCAATGACCTAAACCTATTTAGGTAGTCAACAATAGTTTCAACAAACCTTCTCTTAATATTTGACAATTCGACCAAACTAATTTTTGAATGCCCCTCATAAAATTGTTCATGGAAAAGTTTTTCCAACTTAGTCCACGAGTCAATCGAATTTGGAGGCAAAGTGGTTACCCACGTGAAGGATGCCTTAGTGAGGGACGAGGAAAAGGTGCAACATGAGAAATCAATGGATTTGTAGTACTTAAAGTACGTGACGGAACTTCGTCTACATTTGGAGTAGGATTATACATCCTAGGTGTATGTCTCCTAGTTGGTGGTGTTGATTATTTATTTTTAGGATTGGCTTTATGTTTGGTAAAACTAATTTAGCAACAATAGGTTAAATAGGATTTATAACTTGTAAGGAGAAAGCAGGTTGAAGTTCTATTTAATGGATAAACATGTTGTGTTGAAATGTTTCAACATCTGGAACAACATGTCGAAGAAGATGTCACGACATATTGTTTGAACTGACAGATTGGACTCTGTTATGAAGCAGAATATTCCTAAGGAGAATATTTTGCAGAATTATAACAACTTACTTGTTGTTACTTGGAGCCCAAATTATGGAGATATATTAAGGAGACTTTATAGGAGAATCTGTTGCAAAGTTGTTGATTCTCTATTTGTTGTTATAACAATATGGAGATATTTGTGGAGAATATCTTGGAGCTGTTTTGGAGAATATTGTGGAGCAATTTTAGTAGCATTTTGTTATGTTAGTTTGTTATGTTTTGAAGGCTCAAATCCAGTTGAGTAATAGGTTATAAATAGAAGCTTTATAACCTAAGTTTGGTACCAACCGTGATTAAATATAATGTAGTTTTTAGGGCTGAGTCTGTAGAGTGAACCTCACGGATTGTGGGAAGGTCACCATGTGTACACCTCGAAGCCTATAGGTAAGAGGGTGTTATGTTCTTGGAGGAAATTGTGAAGTAACTCCAAGGTATGTCCTAAGTTAGAAGCATATTGCTTTTAGTCTTAGTTAGTTTGTGTCTGAGTTTGTTTTTTGTATTTTGTTTGAAGTGTGGTATCTTCAAACTGTTTTAGTTTTGTTGAGTGTCACGGTGTGTGATACCGAGGGAGTGAGCGGAGGTTCTCATATCTAAGTGTGGTATCTTAGGTAGAAGGGTCATTGGGTAGTTTTATTACGTGAGGAGGTGTAAACAGGGAAGGTTTAGCTCTGAATTAATATTGCTGATAGTGAACTTCATCCCTGCCTTAGAAGACCCTAGACATAGGTTGGTTAGAACCGAACTGGGTTAAAAATTCCTTGTGTTATTTTGTTTCCTGCATTGTTATTTTAATTCTACCTTGTCTGTTTCATAATATCGGGTCAGATGTCATGACATCCTGAGTCTGCCAAACCAGAATTTCAATTGGTATTAGAGCAGACATCTTGTCTGTTGCTGGATGAGATCCATAAGGGATACTATCTAGTTGTATACAAGGTAGAAAATTGTATGAACAAGGAGTGTTCATATTGTATGGTCCCTTGAAGAGGAGGATGGACCTACTTGTATATTGTTTAAACAAGGAATGTTCATATTGTATGGTCCCTAGAAGTGGAGGATGGACCTATTTGTGAAGATCTAGACCAACCTGACCAGAACTTGTACCTTCTTGAAGAAAGAAGATAAAGACGGTGGAACAAGAAAGTTAAATTCAAAGACTTCATGAGGGAGTGAGGATTTTGAATTGTATTGTTCAGCCTATAATTAGTACAAAGAAAAGATTGTCAGAACCTTCATGCGGGAGTGAAGATGTTGATATGGTAACTTCTATGCTTATGTGTTTCCATATTGGTCAGGATGTTGGTTGGGTCTAGTCTTTTGCTTGGTGGAGAGGCAAGCTTATTGTAGGGTTGATTTATTTTCAATCCTTATGTGTTATGCTTACAAGTGAATTACGGAGTAAGTATTGTGTACATTTTGTTGAAGTATGGCTATATTCCGCTGCATCACCTCTGATGCAACCCCTATAGTGAAAGAAGGATGCTAGGGTTATTTTTATCAGCAGAATATTTGGAAGATCTTCACAATGTTATTAAAAGTGTCAAAGACACTTGAGATCTCTCTCAAGTCCACTTATAAATGCATGTATTAATAGAGTTGATGAGTATCAATTGATCAATGATTCTCATATACATCTGCAAGTTATTTGAAGACCTTGAAGATTATCAAGGATTATGAGTTCCAAGGAGATGGAACCAATGTTCTACAAGATGTTAGAATATTACTACTGGTGTGCAGCTACCAGTTGAAGAACAAATGTTCTGGGTGCTAAACAAATGTAGTTTGAGTATATATGTTTGGAGCCTGCTGCTGATCTGGAAGAGGAGACATATGTATTAGTTGATCAGGACACGATCAACAAGCTCTTACACTCCATATGTCAGTTTCTTTATGACCTAAGCTTATGGGAGTATAGAAGTTAAGCTCAGTACAAGTAAAAGACTCATAAACGTATACTCCTCAATCCCTTTATGTGACATCAAGATGAGCTTATATCTGGTATATTCTCCTGATCAAAGGAACCAGATATATGGAATTTTATTCATGACGATAGAACAAATTTTTTTTGGAGATGAATATTGTGATCCAACCACAATGAAATATCGTCCTGAGTGTTTGACTACCCTATATAGTACATTGGAAGGGTATTGTCTCGAAGAATTAAGGGAAACAGATTTCTTTGAATAATCTGCATATTTTTATGATTAAGTATGTTCCAGAAACCTAGTTGAGGGAATCTCCTCTGTAGGTATAGACTGTGGCATCCATCATCTCAAAATCAAAATGAAAGTCTGAAGAAAAGCTTGTTAAGATGTGGCTCATATTATTCCTTGGTTATGTAAATTTTTTGGATGAAAAGTTGGTGTGTATTGTGCTTCCTATGTTCCCCAAGTATTATGGATGAGAAGTTATGGATGTTACCCCCAGAACCATAATGGATGATGTCATATCAGATGTTGAAACATCATCTTATTGTCTTCAATCATGAGAAGTATGTATTGTTTCCAGAATGTATATGAGTGCGAAGATGTAATCAGTCAGGATGATCTAGTGCGAGTAGACAATTCTAACTGACTAATATGGTAGGTACTTTGACGGGAGACTTAGTACTTATTAGTATTTAACCTGAATACCAAACCATTTATACTCTGTTGGGAGCTGAGTATATATCTGAAGGATTCAAGGTATATTGTGAACTGAATATCAATATTAAAGTTCACTGTGATCTTCACAAGTTTAGGATGTGTGGCAACATTGTTAAGTGATTATTTAAAGAGCTGATTCAATTCGGGAGATTCATACAGATGTTGTCAAATATCTTGATGGGATATGGATATTTGTGTGATAATTGTGTGAAAATATGAATCAAGAAGATAAGAAGTATGTGATGTATAAAAGAGAATGTTCTACATGAATATGCAACATCACAACTGTTGAAGACACCAGAGATTGGAGAAGGCAGATAAGGTTTAGACTTATCTTTTGAAGAAATATCATTGGTTATACGCATGGTTAACTATATGGTTTCTTCTATTACAAGTTATAGAGTGTGGCAATCTGAATCTTGTATAGCAAGCAAACTAAGGATTCTTAATTTAGAAACTATGGAAAATTCCAAGATGTCCTTATAACTCAGGGGGAGTAACAATTTATTGTAAGCTTCATTCTGGAAGCTAAGAGGGAGAAGTGCTGATATTAAGGGGGAGCATCTGGTAATTATGCGTACATTAGTGAATGTCCTATCTGATGTTTAGACATCTATTCTTCCTAAAGCTAATATATATGCCAAGCTACTATTGAGGGGGAGATTTTTCATTAGCTGATGTGAAGGGGAGTGTATACTGCTATGTGTTGAAGTGACATAAAGTCTTGAAGAAGCAATTTTATTATAATCTCAGAACTAAAGCTGATAGGTTCTATAGTAAATTTGATGGTGTCCCAAATGATGTTGCAACATCATTGTTGATGATAGTCTATGGAAGAGACTTGAGACTATGGATCTTGATATTCTATCACCTCATTCAGAAGTGGGAGTTCTATCTTTCGTTTAGAGTAAGAAAATTCTAAGTTTGTTTAAAGTAGTATGCTCTGGAAATGCATGACTACTATTCTAGTCTGAAGACTTTACTAGTATCAACAACTACTAGTAAATGTAATGACCAGAAGGAGGAATTAATCAGCATGATTGCTCAGGTATATAGAGTGTCTTTTTGTTTCTTTTTCTTTCCTTCACTTTTGTTGTGTCTTTGTTTGTTTTACTCTCATGTCCTTCATTCGAATATAGGTAAGTCTAGAGTCTTTGAAGGTTATGTTTGTCAACTTGTGACAAACATAGGGAAAAAGGGTAGTGTTCAGACGTTGTTAAGTCTGAGGTCACTCTTTGCAGCTTTTTTCAAAGATGTTGAATAGGATGTCCTATTCTGAGTCTGTTTGTTCTTGCAGTTTATGCAAGTTTTTGTTTCGTGTCTTGCTTTTTAGTTATGAACACAAATTGTGTCTTGTGTTCTGAGTTATCCAATATAGAGGTATGGCTCTCTATGTTTGTAAATGGATAGTTCAAGTGTTTGTTTCTATTGGTGAGTTTCCTCTCGTGCTCTAAAAGAGGATGTTGTGTCAATATGTGTCGTAGCATAGTTCTCAATTTGAGGGGGAGTATTTAGTATCTTCTTTCTCATGTGCATCATGGCCTCAATATTTCTCCTTCTTTGTGAATATGGTGCCTATGATGTTATATTTCCTGTGCTATAGTGAGTTCTCCTTCAACAAGCCTTTGTCTTATTTTGGCTAAAAAAGGGGAGAAGTGGTTATGTTATGCTATCTCTGAAGAGAAACTTTTAAGGGAGAGAAACTTTGTGTGATCTGTGGAATCCTTAAAAGAAAGATAGAACATTGGATTTAGACCTTCCAGAACGATGTCCTAGTGTGATGTTTCGACATCATAAAAGAAGACTGAAGAATGTCACTTGTAAAGTTTGAAATATCATAAACAGTGACTACTAAAGACTTCTAAATTGTTGTTGCTGGATTAAATTGTTTAAAACCTTGTATATTTTATTATGCTTCTGTAATACAAAGGTTATGTAAATTAGTTTTAGCCAAAATAAGCCAAAGGGGGAGATTGTTGATTCTCTATTTTTAGGATTGGCTTTATGTTTGGTAAAACTAATTTAGTAGCAATAGGTTAAATAGGATTTATAACTTGTAAGGAGAAAGCAGGTTGAAGTTCTATTTAGTGGAGAAACATGTTGTGTTGAAATGTTTCAACATCTGGAACAACATGTCGAATAAGATGTCACGACATCTTGTTTGAGGTGACAGATTGGATACTGTTATGAAGCAGAATATATTTGAGGAAAGTCTTTTGCAAAATTGTAACAACTTACTTGTTGTTACTTGGAGCCCAAATTATGGGGATATATTAGGGAGACTTTATAGGAGAATCTGTTGCAGATTTGTTCATTCTCTATTTGTTATTATAACAATATGGAGATATTTGTGGAGAATATCTTGGAGCTGGTTTGGAGAATATTGTGGAGCAATTTTAGCAACAGTTTGTTATGTCAGTTTGCTATGTTTTGAAGGCTCAAATCCAGTTGAGTAATAGGTTATAAGTAGAAGCTTTATAACCTAAGTTTGGTACCATCCGTGATAAAATATAATATAGTTTTTAGGGCTGAGTCTGTAGAGTGAACCTCCCAGATTGTGGGAAGGTCACCATTTGTACACCCCGAAGCCTATAGGTAAGAGGGTGCTATGTTCTTGGAGGAAACTATGAAGTAACTCCAAGGTGTGTCCTAATTTAGAAGACTATTTCTTTTATTCTTAGTTAATTTGTGTCACAAGTTGACTATTTTTGAATTTTGTTTGAAGTGTGGTATCTTCAAACTATTTTTAGATTTGTTGAGTGTCACGGTGTGTGATACTGAGGAAGTGAGCGGAGGTTCTCATATCTAAGTGTGGTATCTTAGGTAGAAGGGTCATTGGATAGTTTGATTATGTGAAGAGGTGTAAAATGGGAAGGCTTTGCTCCGAATTAATACTGCTGATAGTGAACTTTATCCCTGGCTTGGAAGCCCCCAGACGTAGGTTGGTTAGAACCGAACTAGGTTAACAATTCCTTTTGTTCTTTTGTTTCCTGCAATGTTATTTTAATTCTACCTTGTCTGTTTCATAATATCGGATCAGATGTCATGACATCCTGAGTCTGTCTAACCAGAATTTTAGGTGGTTTATTGTACTCTTTGGTTAAACTACCAATTCTAAGTCTCATAAACTTAACACATCTAACAACAGACACTTAGCACTTGTCCTACTATGTGTGCCAATTTTTTTATTGTGGAAAATGGTAAACAACCATTGGTCCTCCCAAAAACACTAAAACTAAGGGTTACTCGCAAGATCGACCAGTTGATCTTAAGACACGTGGTAAAATTTTTGATATTATACTGGTTATTTCAAAATCCTTATCAAGAGAAACGGTTTTCTATAAAATAAGGGAACAAGTATAACGACTTTTCACACCAACATTCGACCAACTGACTGCTAAACTCGTGACTGACAACAAGTTTTTATACGAAGTAAGACTTAATAAACTGACTGACTGGTGACTCGTGACCGACAAAAAGTATTGAATTGTTTACGCGAAGCAGAATATAACGTAAAGAGTTTGCTCAAAGGTAAATAAAAAATAAGTAAAGTATTCAAAAGAGACAATTGAAAAGTAAATGATTTGCATTGAAATAAAGATGGTGATTCACGTACATCAAGCACTTATTCACTCTTTGTTTCCTAATGCTCGGAATGACAGAGTTTTGGCAAGTGATTTTAGTACAAGTGAACACACGGAAAAATTCACTGAATCTACTTATTTATAGTATTTACAATGTAATTTCCTAGATGTAATCTACAGACAATATTTGAATCTTGAGGCAACTGCTCCACTGGATATCGCCACCTATTTGGCGCTTAAACAAAACGTAAACTGCTGGCAACTGCTGGTAACTTCAAAATTTGAATCTTCCCGCTTCTAGCTTGCTTTGACGCGTTTCCTTTGAAAAGATTAAAACAACAGAATTCTTCTAAGTCCAGAATCTCCTTTGGTCAACAAGACCAACTTCGACGTTTTCCTTGTCCTCCATCCTTTGGTCGACTAGACCAATTTCCAAATATCTTATGTTCTTTTATCTCCTTCTGGTCGACACAGCTTAAGTTTGACATTTTGACTTAATATTCCCCTTGGTTATTGATTCTCTAGTTTGATAAAACCAAATTTCAAGCACTTTCGCTTCAATTTCCTAAAAGCCCTTATTTTAGAAGATTACCCTTATCTTATGAGAATACCCTCATTTAACATACGTGCTTGAATACCTTCATATTTTTCAAGGTAATAGATAGACCTGCAGTTATTAGGTTTAATGAGGACCAAACACCTACCAAGGATTTTATGTTCAAGGTTGGCATGAAATTCTCATCATTGTCGCAGTTTAAGAAGACTATTTTGGAGCACAATATGTTGAATGACAAAGAGGTAAAGTTTACAAAGAATTAAGGGAATATGTGCAAGGTTTCTTGTAAGAAGAACAATAAGTGTGGCCACACTGTCTTATGGATCGGAGTTTTGAAAACTACAACTTTTAGGATTAAAACTTTATTCCATAAACACAAGTGTGGAAGAAAGTTTTACAACAAAAATGCTAATGTTGATTAGGTTGCAAGTGTAATAGTTGACAAGTTGAAAAACAATGCTAGCACGAGGTTGAATGAAGTGGAGCTGATATAAGATTGAGATTTTTACATAAATCACAAGATATAGTGCATTCAAGGCTAGGAAGTTAGCTAGGAAAGTTGCTGAAGGTGACTCGGCCAAGCTAGGAAAGTCCCGCAAAAAAGGCCTCCAGCTCTAGGGGAAACGAAAAGAATTCATGGAATGATATTCAGAAGGGCTTCAGTCATTGAATTACAGTTTCATATTATGTACTACTTTTACTTCGTTATGAACCTAATATACTACTTTAAATTGGTGTATGGACCTACTTTTATTTGTTGTATGAACCTACTTTTATTTGGTTTTGAATTTATGTTATTTTGGATGTAATTTTGTAAGTACCTATTATGTTATGTATCAACTGTTATGGTGTATGTACCAATTATGTTATGTACCAACTGTTTTGAAACAACTGCTACGTTATGTACCAATTATGTATCACATAATGTACTTGCTTAAATTATCAGTCTTTATTTCTCCAAACTGTATTACAAACCAACCAGTTTACTTATGTACAAACTTTATCCAAATTGTATCCAAAATAGAACCAACGTATTTATGTATGATCAACATGTTTCAAATTATAAACTAAACTGTTAAAATTCAACATTAGCTTAACCAATCACAATTAAGAGAGAATACACAATATTTAGACTTACATTAATACACCTTGAAGAAACTACATTCAAGAATAATGTCTTAACTCAACACTTAGAATCTTTCGAGAAAAAAACATTGACAATAACAGAAATGAGAATACACAATATTTTCAGATTTCCATTACGTTTCTCCACTTTCATTTTGCTCTTCATAATCTTGTTCTTGTTTCTTGATTATTCGTACAAATCTTTCACATAGCCCATAGAAGCCATAGCTTCAACCTATGAGTTCTTCAGGCTTGCATCTCCGTTTACATATTTTTCTCCATAATCATTATCCCAAATGAAAAAATCACATGTGTTCGGTGACCTCTAGAAAGGACATCTCCAAAAATATCTTCATTTGTTTGGACCGTTCTTGCATTGATAGGAAATCATCCGAACTTGGCACCTATACAACTTACCAATTCGTGACATAACATAAGAAGAAGAAGAAATTTGCTTAACAAAAGAAGAAGACAATAAAATTGAACATGTAATGAAGTTGTTGATTAGTGCTTCACGAGCGCTGGAGAAAAAGTGCCCGTGCTTGAAGTTATTCACAGCGGCCGGAAGGAATTAGGGTTGGGGATAAATATTGAACATAATTGTTTGAAACCAAATGTTATAAATAAGCCACATACACCCTTTGAAATGAGTAAAAAATTGAAAAAACTTAATATTTTTCCACTTGTCTTGACATGTCAGCAATCGTTAGTGATTTTTAACATTGGAGACTTAAAACGTGGATGGAAAAATTTATAGGGATCAATCTTTAAAGGAAAATTTTACAAGGACTAAAATTGAAAATCGCTATATTTATACGGACCAATTACATATTTAACCCTTTTCAAAATACTATAACAACATAAAAAATATTTGAAAAATTCAACTAAACCTTCAAAAACCCTTATTTAATATAAATTTTGAGTTCTCAAGATTAGAAATTTTTGGTGTTATAAAGAAAACAAAATCCTTTCAAATCCTAAAAATCAAAATCTTTCTATTCTTTTTACTCAATCCTTCAGATTTTTCAAAATCTTCTCTTCTCTTCCCTTCCCCTCCTCCAAACTCCTAAACAAAACTTTATAATTTTATATAAAATATGATCATCATCTGACACTTAGCTTAATTTTTTGTTGGCTTAAATACACTTTTGATCCCCTATATTATTTTTTAAATATTTTAGTCCTCTATAAAATACAACTATTAGGCCCCCAATATCATATTTATATTTTTTTGGTGGTCCCCCATGACAAAACAATCTAATTTGTATATGTTACATTGAAATTATGAAGCATCATTTTTTTAATTGATATCACGTCATTAAAAATATTTAATAATTTATTATTTAATTTTTTAAAATTTTCTTTATAATAATTAAACGTTTTTAATTATTTTAGTTATTTTGTTTATATATATATATATATATATATATATATATATATATATATATATATATATATATATATATATATATATATATATATATTTAAATTATATATTATAAATTTTAATTCTAAAATATATATTTTAGATATATTTTTAATGATGTGGTAACAATTAAAAAATGTCACCGTATTATTTCAATGTCACTTATGTAAATTAGACTATTTTATTATAAAAGACCTTAAATAAATATAAAATATGATATTGAAGGATCTAATAGTTAATTTTTTTATAACAACTAAAAATTCATTTAAACTTTTTTGTTAAATTATTTTTTCTTAGTTTTGTCGGTGATGATGTCAATAGTATAGGATTTCGGTTGCCAATAATACTAATAAAGGGTTTCTATTTTAAAATGACAAAGTTGCGATTTACTACAATAAGTAATTTATTGATATAAATATATATTTTAAATAAAAAAAGGCTAAAAGTATGAAAGTCAACTGTCTATAATCATACACTTCTAGAGAGTCAAATTGTTAGTTCGCATATGTGCATGCATTTGGTTATCACTTATCACTAACCATGCTTATGTATCAATTAAAAAATAAGCTACGCATGCTTATGTGATCACTAATACATATTATTTCCTCTCCGATCTCAAATTATAGGATATATTAGTCATTTCACAGAAATTAAAAAATTTAATTATTATTTTATAAAAAAAATGAAATATTGTATAATATTACAAACATACCCTTTATTAATTATATTAAAAAGCGGAATCAAAAGAATGAAAGAAAAAAGAAAAATAATTAATAGATGGTATATTAGGTAAAAAATTCTTAATGATGTATTGAAATTATAAAGTAATTTATAATTTGAGACAAGTTTTTTTAATAAAATTGTTCTGGACTGGCCCAGCATCTGCCCCACTGCCGTTGAGGCCCAATTCAATAAGTATAGATTCGAAGGCCCATCTGCCCATAATGGGTAGGGGTCTCCTCATCTGCACATTAGGGCCACGTGGCCAACGATTACTTAACCGTCATCTGCCCTCCAAGAATACCGGGTCAAGCACCCCGCGTATCACGGAGCGACAGACCAGGGAGGAGGCCACGTGCTGGACTCCTTGCTCACACAAACCCTGACAGTCCCTTAGTGGGCCTGGAAGAGCAATAGAAGCCTAAATTTCATATGAAAGGAGTCCAAGTACCTCACACACAAGATAAAGTGTCAAAATTAACAAAGGAAGTGGTAGAAATAATGATCGGAATGCAAAACCGATTGCAATTATGATTACAAAATGGTATAGCATGCAAGAAGTGAAATAAAATCGGAATGGAAAGTCGGTTTTCAGAAATCGGGGCGAAAAAGTTAACTTCTCGGAATCGATTAAAAATTGTGTAGTTGCTTGCAAAAACGTCAACGGTTTCAAAAATGTATGCGCTTTTAATTAACTCAGAGTGGAATTCGTACCTTTTGAGCATTAAAGTGACGGGGAAGCAACAGTGTTTGAGCATGTTGTGATTAAAATTTGGTCCCGAAATCTCCAAAATCGGTTTTGAAACGTGCCAAAACATGGGGAACAAGTATCGTTACTTCGGACTTTTGAAGAAAAGTGAGTTCCGAAGTGTAAAAATGCCAAAAATCGCTTATGGAAATGCAAAATTCAATGTTTTGAATTAAATTCCAACACAAGTTTTTATTGGTTTTGAAATGCTAAGAGTGTTGGAATTTAATCCATAACATGTAATCAAAAGCCAAATTAAAAGAAAAGCAAATCATGTGCAAGCTATGTATAAGTTTCTTCATTTTCAAGTAAGAAAAAATAGAATGAAAATGCATATGAAAATGCAAGTTGTTTTGGGGTTTATGTGATGTTGTGTGGTGTTTAAGTGCATACATGTGCTAGTGTGTGTGTTGTAGTATGAAAATGTGATGCAAACAATGTACAAATGCTAAAGAACTAAAGTGTACAAAGTGTCGGTGTAGTGATATCATACATGTGCATTTGTGTGTGAGAAATGGATTTTTGTTCATGTTTTCATGTCATAAAGATGAGTCAAAGTGTGTCGAATCGATGTAGCTATCCTATATGCATGTACATGGATATACAAGGATGCTATATGTATTGAAAAATGTATGTTTAAGTGTGTGTATGTGAAGTGTAGGCATGTGCAAAAGCGTATAGAAATTGGCGCTAATTCCTACTTTCGACACAAGTTCCCTGCATGAAGATGAGTCCTCTAATCATGCAATTCAATATTCTAATGGTATGTGTGCTTCCTAATGCATGATCATACAAAAATCAATGCACAAATGCGTATAATTAGCGCTTGGATGTTGCTAAAGTTAACATTACAAGTGTGTGAGAGTGTTATGTGCGAGGTGTTAATGGAATGAAGATTAAACACTAACTTCCTACATTTCGACACCACTTTAAGGCACAAAAAGCTATTAAATCAATGTATGTTAATGATCCTATATATTGACAAATGTATAAACATGTGATGAAGGATGCAAGATGCTCCTAATCCTCATAATTCAATGCATGATTATGATCCTACACATTGCCTAATGTATGATCATGTGATGAAGGATGCAAGATGCTCCAATCATGCACCTATATACAAAGATGATCAATGTCACGAGTGTAGGTGTGTGTAGTATGCAACAAGCTCCGACACCTTTAAGGCAAAATAATCGGATTAATATCAAAGAATTCAGTGAAACAAATGCTATAATCGGAATCCACACGGAAAATGCAATTGATTTCAATATTCAATTTCACAAAAATCAAATGTCGGAAAAGTGATTAAAATAAGAGCTTATTTGAAATAATCACTTACTTGCACTTGAAGTCTTGCTGAAATGGATGAGGAAAACCTTGTGCTCTTCAAATAAAATACCGAATCAAGCTTCAATCGGATGATAATAATCGAAATCGAAGAGGAAACCGGATGGAATCAACTTGAATCTTGAAGGAAATTGATGAAAACCAATGGAGGAAGAACTGGCTGCGAGCGGTCGTCGGGCGGAAGAGTGTGCATCGCCGGGCCAGTAAACGAGTGTGATGAAGGAGCTGGCTTCTGACTTGTGTCGCTAGGCGAAAGGAAAAGGTCTCTGCGCGAGAGAGAGAAAGTGAACAAAGGAAAGGATTCTGACTGGTTTCGTCGGGCGAAGGGACGAGTGGCTGGGCAAGGAGAGGTGTCGTGGCGCGGGCAGCGGTCGGTGGCGTCGTGAAACACCGACGTCGGAGGTCGGAGGAGTTTGAATCCGGTTGCGAATTTCTTGGAGGGAAAGTTTTGTTTGATTTTGCATTTTGTGAATTTGAGAGAAAGTTGAGAGAATTTGAGAGAGAGAGTTGAGATTTTTAGTGAAAAATGAGAAAATGAAATTGTTGTTATGATTTATGAAGGCAAAAATGAATATATATATATATATATATATATATATATATATATATATATATATATATATATATATAGTATGGGGAATTGGGCCTTAGAGAGCCTTGTATCTAAATCAAGCCCAAATCACGATTATTCGGATAATTTTCGTAATTAGTCCAAAACAGGAAAATCCGTGCGGAATTTGAAGTCGGAATGTAAACGAAAATGTTCGGAACGCGATTTTGCATATAAAATTCAAAATTTCGACTCGACCGTAGGAAAGGTCGAGGTGATATAAATTTTTGAAGTTTCGGCACAATTTTCAGGCTATTGACACATGCAGAATTTTCAATGCGCTCATCGGAGAAAATGCCTCGAACGAGGGTCTTCTAATCAAAATTTGCAAATGAGTATTTCTGAGACAATCGAAGCTAACAAAATTTGTGAAGTTTTGGCATTGGGCCCACCTCGTTTCGAAAAAAAATCGAGCGAGATATGGTTTTTCGAACTTCGCGTATTAGATGAAAACTACTCGGTTCAGCTCAAAATTAACTCTAAAGAAAAAAATTCTGGTATTGATTGGTGAGGAATCATCTCTTGAGTTGCAAATGAAAGTCGAAGATAATTTCGATACGGAGTTTTAGACATCAGTCCCGCTCAGTTTTGATTTTCCAGCTGGAGATTACGAACGTTTCAGTGCACTAAGCGCACGGTACAACACAAAAATTCAGTTTAAACCACTTGAGAAATCGAATTTTCTAGGGACCCTCCTCACATAATCTGCTTTCGTCCTTCAAACGAAAGTTGTAGATAATAATGATAGGAACTTTTCGGTCAAAAATAATCAGAAAATACACTACGAGCTTGTAATACGATGAACTGACTTTGAGATTTTTGTATCGCAAATGTGCGGATAGCAAGAGTCGCCACCGACTTTTCTTTTATCCAATTAAGGGAAGGTAAAAAGTACAGAAAAAGACCTTCGTTAGATTCTGAGTTATGAAAAGGGAAGGTATTAGCACCCCTTTCCATCCGTAGTTATCTATGGGCTCTTAGTTGCTCTTAGATCACTTTAAAAATTGTGCTTTCTGTGTGTTTGACAAAAATGTTTTGAAAAGGCATTTCACTTTGACTTTGTAATGATTCATGTAGGAATGTATACAAAGTGTTCGGAAATGTTTCATTTTTTGAAAAGAGTTTGAACTTTGAAAAAAAGTGTGAGGTGTGAAAAAATATTTGATAGAGCAAGCAACTAAAAGTCTTATTACCTAATCAGAATTGGTCGTTTTTGTGTTATTTTACATTCCTTTAGAATAGTGCTATCCATACCATTAGTTGGTAGGTAACCCTATTCGTTGGATGTTAGAGGGACATTCGAAGGGACATCGGATGGTCACAGAAGGCAACTTGTAGGAAGTATCCTAGCACATTCGAAGGGACTATCATCATTTTTCATAGGCGACAATCGAGGGTCAAGATCATGTATTCGTAGGCGACATCGTGGGTCTATGATCTTTGTATCGAAGGGACTATGATGATTTGTTTTGAAGGCAACAGTGCTAGAATACCTCTACGTTCGAGGGACATGACCATTTGAATTCGTAAAGGCAACGAGAGAGAATTACCCTAAGGGGTGCATGTGTGAAAGGAGTGTGTATATTTCAGGTATTTTATCTTGGAATTATGAGTGAACTATGTCGATTTTAATCTTGCCATACACGCCTAATTACTAGCAGTTTATAGGGTGCGGAAATTAAATTGCGGAAAGTAAAATGTGGAAAGATAAACCCTACGTTATTACATGGCTTTGGGGCAGATACATAATTGAAAAGTGCGGAAAATAAAAGTCCTAATTAAACTATTACATCCCATAGGTAATTACATAATATCAAAATAAAAACGATAAAAAAATTGTCCGAAACGGAATAACCTGTGAACAGATGAAAAATCGGGAAATACGAGAAAATTGAATAAGAGGAAAATGTTAGTAAAAATAATAATTTTTGAATGAGAAAAAGTTTTCATGCTGGAAATAACATTAATATGCTAAAATAATTTTTTGGGATTTTTTGGAGTTAATTTAATAATTAAAAATCAATTAAAAGTGATTTAAATGATAAAATAGAAATTAAATTAAATATGCATGCAAAAATAATATTTTTAATTTTATAAATTAAATAAACATTTTTCTGATGTGTATGCAAAAATAAATATTTTGGTATTTTTAAATGCATGATAAAAATTATGAAAGATAAATTAAATTGTATGAAAATATTAAATGAAAAATATAAAAAATAAGAAAACACGTTAGTTTCTAAAGAAGCAAAATAAATGGTCTTGCCGGGATCGAACGGGTGACCTTGCCTTCACAACCCACGCCTTGACCAATGGCTTGCACGTGTTTGTAAACGGAGCGAATGGATTTTGGACAGACGTCGCTCCCTGATGGTCCAGATCACGCGCCAAGCATCGTCTTCTTCGTTTTGAATTTTTGAAAAGATAGCGTCGGCCTCAGTGCGACGCTATAGTCCCTACAAATCTCAATGTCAAACACAGGCAATATAAATGACATTCAAAGGCATGGTTTGATTGGAAACATCGTCCTGAACACGATGCTGGTGGTCTTTTGGTCTAATTTTTCCGTTTTAAGGAAACCCTAATTCGAAACCGAAAACCCTAGTAATGGTAACTCGTGTTTTAGGCCATGGAAATTCAATCAAACTACCCAGAAAGCTTCCAAGCTTCGTTCTAAACACAAAAACAACAACAAAACATGTTAATAATGCATGAGAATTGAAAATCGATTTTGGAAAAGGAAGAACAAACCGAAATCGGGATTGCTTGATTCTTGATGGTTTTGTAACTTGTAAAGGTCTGGATCGACTATAAACAACCCAAGGAACACGATTGAATGCTCAAAATCGATTGAAAATCACTGAAACCAAGGCTGCAGATTGCTTGAAGGACACAGATTTTTGACTTTAGGTTAGGGTTCTTGAGGCAATTTTTCTGTCCTCTCTTGTGTGATATACATTGTATATTTATAATGGATGGAAATTGAGCTGATTTGAGGAACAAAAAATGGTTAATCAATGCAAAGATCATTTGATTTTGTACAAAATCAAATCTTATCTTTTTTGATCAATTTCAATCAAATTCTTGCCAAATTGATCATAATTTCGAAATTTGCCAGCCTTTATGGGTTACTTGGATCTCAAGAATGAGAGAAAAATCAATTTTGCAATTAATTTTGATTTTATACCTTATTTTTGAATTTAATTTGTATTTAAATGAATAAAATCCAAATTAAATAGAAAACTAAAGTTAAAATTCGTGGCATTGGGCTTGGATGTTCCAAATTGTATAAGGAACAAGTTTGGATGAAGAAAAATTAGGCCCATTTGCAAAAAATTTGATTTTTACAAGTATCTCTCTTTGTGCACTTCTTAAAAATTGCCCAACTTACACAAGGTGTATTTTGCTCAATTTTCCACATTTTTGAATGTTCTTGGACTTTTTGGAAAGCTCTAAGGGTCCTCTAACCAACCTTTTTGGTTTCATCTCAATTGGAGTTTCCATGCTCAAAATATCTTCAAAACAAAATGTTGACTTTGAAAAGGACCTGTAATGTTTTGATCCATACCTTCCAAATGAAGCATTTTTTGAACACTCTTGTGAGACATGAAGTTGTAGAGAATTGAATTTCCTTCAAAACAAGAGGTGGTGGAAAAATGTCTGAGAAAGTATGAAGAAGTTATAATCAGTCAAAGTTTGGTTGACTTTTCACTGAGAAACCCTAATTTAGAAAGTTTGACTTTTGAGCAAATCTTGAGTTTTCTTGATGAATCATGATCAACCCTAGATCAAATGATGAATGTGACTTCAGAATGAGGATGTTGACCAAAAATCATGAAGTTTGACTGTATGTTGACCATAGTTGACTTTTTGTCCAATACAACTGATTTTCAACCATCTGAGCAATTGTTTGAGGAAACTTGACTTGTGAGGCTTGAAACTTGACATGGAGAATCTTTGAAGCATATGAGGAGGCATGATAAGCATTGGAAATGTTGGAAGTCCATTTGGATCTGAGAATTGCCAAACCCTAGTTTGGGTTGATTGTCTAGGAGAGGATTTGTCTGATCAACCCTTGAGGAATCCTTGAGTATGGATGTATGAAATGTCTTGAGAAGTTGGAGGGCAAATTTTGGGGTATGACAGAGCTGAGAGATATGCCTTCTGGAGTGTTCAAAACGCACTGAAAACCCAAAATTCACTTTATTGAGAAATAAGCGAATAAATTCTTTTTCTTTTTCTTTGACGAAACGACCTCCGATCTAAATACATAAACTAGAGGACATATTGATAGGAATCCAGAGCTTATGTAACGAAACCAAAATAGCTTCCTGACCAGAAAATCTTGCAAATAGCCATATGAACCGAGAAACATCGATTCTTGGTTGAAAATGATTTGAGATAGCTGAAACGCGTTGTTTCTTATGTACTTGAGATATCTTGAACCTGATAATTCCATAATCAATGTTATGTATGCAACTACATGTATGTTTATGCAATAGAACTATAAGCCAGAAATACAAGAAAGAAGAGGGTAAATTTTGGGGTAGAACAAGACTGCCTCTCGTTGTACAACGCCATTCTTGGGAGAACCACTCTGGCCGAGCTCACCGCCGTCCCCTCAACCTTCCACCTCAAATTGAAATTCTACACCAAGAGGGGACGCGTGGCCACCATATACGAGGACATCAAAGCAGCCAGAAGGGGCCACAACGCCGCCGCCAGAGGACAGACCCTGGTGGACCCAAGGGTCCAGCAAGTCGACAAGCGGGATGGGCCAGAAAACTCTCGTATCGAGCTTCCCAAGATCGAAGAACCTCAAGGTCCCAAAGTAGACTCGGTCAACCTCGATACCCGGTTTACGAAAGAAGAGGTCGAAGGTCATAACAGAGACCAAGATCCCCTCCCCCAATCCCAGACGACGAGTTCGAGCTCGTTCCTCTCGGCGAGGATCCCAAGAAGTGTGTCAAGCTTGGAGCAGGTCTCCCCGACCTGGCCAAGAAGTATCTCAAATCCTGTCTTAGGGACAACCCAGACCTCTTTTCCTGGAGCGCCGCAGAGATGCCCAGACTCGACCCTGAGGTCGCCTGTCACCAACTCGCCGTAGATCCGGCCGCTAGGGCCATAGTACAACGTAGGCGTAAGCAGTCTCCCAAAAAAGCGGAGGCTGTTGAAAAAGCTGTAAAAGACCTCCTAGAGGAAAATTTTATTTCTGAGGTTAAGTACTCAACTTGGTTGTCCAATGTTGTACTTGTTAAAAAATCTAATGGAAAATGGCCAATGTGCGTTGATTATACTGATGATGAAGAAAGTCTTCCGCTGAGAGATCGACGACATGCTCGAGGTCAATATGGACGACATGATCATCAAGTCTCATGCTGAAACTGATCACGCCATGCATCTAAAGAGGGTGTTCGACCAAGCCCGACGGTGTCGGATGCGGTTCAACCTGGAGAAATGAAACTTTGGTGTTAACGCGGGCAAATTCCTGGGTTTCTACCTAACCAAGCAGGAAATCGAAGCAAACCCCGAAAAATGTCGGGCGTTTTCCGAGCTGCCCATACCTAGCTCCAAAAAATCCATTCAGATTCTCAACGGCATGCTGACATCCCTCTCCCGTTTCGTCGCCAAATCAGCCCAGCACGCACTTCTATTTTTCAAACTTTTATGCAAAGGCCCGACCTTTGAGTGGAGCGAGGAGTGTGAACACGCCTTCCTGCACCTAAAAAGGGAACTTTCCCAGCCACCAGTGTTGTCACAACCACAAAAGGGGGAAACCTTATTCCTGTACTTAGCGGTCTCGAACGAAGCTGTGAGCGCAATCGTCATCCGCGAAACAGAAGAGGAACAGAAGCCCGTGTACTTCACAAGCAAGGCTCTGCAAGGGCCTAAGATCAAATATCAGCAAATTGAAAAGTCTCATTAGCCCTCGTCACTACGGCGAGGAGACTCCAGTACTACTTCCTCGCCCATACTATCATCTTGAGAACTGAACAACCCATGAAGCAACTCTTAGCCCGACCAAACATGGTCGGGCGAATGCTCAAATGGTCCCTCGAGATCTCAAAATTCGATATCCATTACGAGGACCAGAAGGCCCTTAAAGCATAAGCGCTGGTCGATTTCGTCGCCGAAATGACCGCCCACTAGCTGTCTCCAAGCGGAGACAAGAGGTGGACTATTTTCGTCGACGGGGCATCAAGCTCGATAGGGAGCGGGGCGAGAATCCTCCTCGAAAATGAAGAGGGGGTCGTCATCAAGCATTCCCTCACCCTTTCATTCCCGACTTCGAATAATCAGGCCGAATACGAAGTGTTACTCGCCGGGTTACGACAGGCTGAGGATCTGAGCACACGAGAGATCGAAGTTTTTCGGACTCCCAGCTCGTCGTATCACAAGTCCTCGGAGATTACCAAACCAAAAACGATAACCTCATCGAGTATCTCGACCTCGTAAAGGAAAAAATGAGAAATTTCGACCGAGCAGAAATCAAGCACGTTCCCCTAGAGCAAAATACCCGAGCCGATATCTAGTCAAAACTTGCAAGCACCAAAAATAAAGGTGGGAATAAATTCATAATCCACGAGTCCCTTTCCCAGCCAAGCATCGAGAAGTCCACTACGTTGCTCGACATACAAGCCATCGGGGACGCAAACTGTTGGATGACCATAGTATTGAACTACTTAACCAAGGGAGAACTGCCCGCGGATAAGAAGGAAGCAGCCGCTACCAAATGTCGGGCATGTTCCTATGTCGTCCTCGAACAATGCTTGTATCGAAAGGGATTCACCATCCCCCTCCTAAAGTGCATCGAGGAGTCCAAAGTATCTGGTGTATTGCATGAGATACACGAGGGCATCAACGCCCAACACTTGGGTGGACGGTCTCACGCCCGAAAGGCATTACAAGCAGGGTACTATTGGCCCTCTATGCAACAAGATGCAAAGGAGCACGTAAAGAAGTGCGATAAGTGCCAGCACCACGTGGACATGCACGTTGCTCCACCCCACGAACTCACCACGCTCACCTCCTCGTGGCCTTTCAGTTGGTGGGGAATGGACATTCTCGGGCCATTCACACAAGGCTCCTACCAAAATAAATACCTTATCGTGGCCATCGACTACTTCACAAAATGGATAGAGGCCGAAGCCCTAGCCAAGATCAGCTCCTTAAACATCCTCTGTTTCTACAAACGAAACATTCTTGCCCGCTTCGGCATCCTGCAAGCACTCGTGACGGACAATGGGACACAGTTTACCAACCAGAATTTCTGCAGTTTCGTCGCACAGTTATGCACAAAGCAACACTTCAACTCGGTCGAGCATCCCCATACAAACGGCCAGGCCGAAGCCGCCAACAGGGTCCTATTACGAGGACTTAAACGACGAATAGGTGAAGCCAAAAAGAGATGGGTCGAAGGAATACACAGTGTACTATGGGCTTATCGCATAACCCCTCATTCGACCACCGGGGAATCTCATTTCCGACTAACGTACAGAACGGAAGCGGTCATTCCCGTGGAAATCAGGGAGTTGTCATGACGCACCGAGTTCCTGTGGACGAGGAAATGAACGATGAAGCACTGCGCGAGGAGCTAGACTTGGTCGAGGAAATCCGAGTAGGGGAAGCTCTCCGAGAGGCCCGGCTGAAACAACAAATTATTTTATGCCACGACACCAAAGTCGTCAAGCGGGAGTTTGAATTTGACAGCCTGGTCCTCCAGAGGAATCAAAAGGTATCTCATGAAGAAAAACTGGCCGCCAATTGGGAGGGCCTGTACCGCGTCCACGACAAAACGGACACAGGGGTATTATTTAGAAAATCCAACTGGAGTACAACTCCCTCGATCTTGGAAAGCTACGAAGCTAAAACAATACTACAGTTAAGTCCCCTAGATCACACATCCAGGAAATTAGCGGTCGACGAGTCACCCTCGCCCGGGGCCGCAGAATGGTTACTATTGTGCATCCAAAACTTGAACAAACAGAGGGTCCCTCGAAAATCCTCGAGCAGAGAGCCCCTGCACGACGAGGGTACCTTGACCAAGACCCTCGTGCGATGAAGTACCTGTGACAGGACGTCTGGCTTGTGACGGACAGTCCACGCCCCGACGCCAGAGTCCCAAACGCGACTACGGCCTCGCTTGGCAGCCTCTGAGGCCTCCCTTTCAGCATGTGCGCTAAGAACAATAACAAGGTCGAGCAGGTAGATAAAATAACAGCATAAATAATAAAATGATTGTCAATATAAATGAAATCCACCACCAAGGCCGACAAAATATTACAAACGGGCTCAGACCTAGTTAAATGTACAAATCAGGTAAAAAATGGCGCGCAGGCAGAAAAAACAAGGACACGCAGGTCCAACAAGCTTCGTAGAAAACCTTATAAACTTCCAGGGGAGACTTGATCTTCCCGTCGACCACTCAATGGAAGGGACCAATCCCGACAGTTACGAGGTCCACATTGGGGTTAACCAGCTGCATCTGTTGGATGGCTTGATTGAACTCAAAGGACAGCGCCTCCACGGTGTCATCCTCGAGAACCCGAATTCAGCCGATCAGGTCCGCCCTCGAAGAGAGAGCCTTCTCGTCAGCGGACTCGTCCTCTGCAGGGGACATCTGCTCCTCTAGCTCCCTCACACGGGAAACGAGCTGGTTATTTTCTTTGGTTAAGGGGTCCACCTGCAACCTCAGCTCATTTATTTCCTTAGCCAGTTGCACGTGCCTGTAATGTTTCTGTTCGCGTTAAAAGGTGACGCGCTAGATGATTTGAATATGAATTCGGATCCTCTGGCTCGAAACGATTTACTCTTTTGATTTTTTTATAAAGATGCCGCGAGCATCAATCTTTATTATTTTCAACACAAGAAAGATGATTTAATGATTATGAAAAAGGGGAAAGTTGTTAATACCCTCAATTGATTTGATATGCGTAACGACTAGCGCAAAGTAGACGCAACACATTGGGGAGATTCTGAGTAAGGGGGTTTGTTATATAAAGGGAATAGATGGAGCACCCTAAATATATATAGTTATCTATAGCTTTATATATGAATATGTTTGATATGTTTGTGTGTTTTAATTGCTATTTCTATGATTGGGAAAGTTTCTCCTTTGGGATTTCAAGAAGGATAGATTATGAGGGATCTTAGTGTTTGTTATTATTGTGCTCGCAAAGATCTGTGGATCTTCTGCATACATATCCCCTAGTGGGAATCAGAGCATTTGTAGCTCGGATCTACAGGGATCTATGGTTTGTTTGGTCTGAGGGAGAAAGAAATTTGCTCGGCAAGGATGAGACCTTGTGCCTACGTATTCTCAAAAGGATGTTGAGAAAGTCAGAGCAATCGTAGTTCCCACTTACGCTAGTGGAAAGCAACAGGATGTTATTAAGAGACAGACAAATGTCATCTTAATGAAAAATGTATCTAATCTATTTCATCACATACATTTTGAAAAGTTTGATTGATTAAAATCTTCCATCGTAAGTTATAGGTGTTTTGCTTGAGTGTACAAGCGTTACCACTTACATGTTTAAGAAAGATGTTTGAAAAAAGTGATTGAATCTTTTAACTGTAAGTATTGGGTGCTTTGCTTGAGTGTACAAGCGTTACCACTTAAAATTAAGAGATGTTTTTGTTTGAAAAGAGTTTGAAAAGTTTTTGATTGTATGTGATGTGATAGATGAGATACTTCTTCCATAGAGATGATAGATGTCTAAATCTCTAGGAGAAATTGATTGGATTAACGGGATGCTTTTAAGAAGCCCATGGGTCCTTGTATTGTAAGCCCAAGAGGAGGCATTCCGAGGGTCATCGAGGGTCCTTGTATGAAGCTCAAGAGGAAGCTATAGGGTACGGCTGGCTTTGTCTTTAAAAGGGATTTCACCGGGAAACCATCCTTTTGGAATTAAGAGCAATTTCACTGGGAAATTATACTCTTTGGGTTCTATCCTAACGTGGGTGATTCTTTGTATTGGAAGCCCAATAGGAGGCTGTTAAGAGATTTTATATCTCTTTCATTGTATGATGCCCAAGAGAAGGCTAAACTCAAATGAGGAGTTCTTTTGAACGAAGCCCAAGAGGAGGCTGACTCAACAGGGGAGTGTGTCTTATATGAAGCCTAAGCGGAGGCTAAACTCGATGAATGAGTTTTCTTATATGAAGCCTAAGAGGAGGTAACTCGTGGGGAGAGTTATCTTGTATAAAGCACAAGCGGAGGCTAACTATGGGGAACCTACTGGTTAGACTAGTTGTTATGTTATAACTAGACAATTATATAAACAAGTGTGTGTGTGTGATATGTATTCACAGGAGTTTATGAAGGAAATATAAACAATGCATGATGTTTATGTGTAAGAGTTTATGAAATATATAAACAAGTGTCTGTGAAACGAATGTTTAAAACGAGCGTAACTTGATTATTTACAAGTCTGAATTGTGTACAAAGAAGTAAGTATGTACACGGACGAGTATTTATGTACAGAGAAAGATGGATGTACATAGGAGGGTTGGGACTTACACCATAAGGGTGGCCCATTGGTTTGAAAACAGTTTCACAGGGAATAATGTTCCTTTCAATACCAATGGTATTCAGTGTATATACAGACGAAACGGAAAATAAACGATCGAAGTTTATCTGTGTCTGAGTATTTACAGAAGTATCTGTATTATGTACAAGTAAAAAAGATGTGTACATAAAAGAATTGGTTATGTACAAGGAAATAATTATGTACATAAAGAATGTTGGGACTTACACCGTAAGGGAGGCCCATGATCGATTGAGAAATTCGAGAGAAAACGAATTCGGTTTTATCGTTTAAATCGGATCGATCATGGTAAAAATGATGTAAGTTTGATGAAAAGTTTTGAAAAAAATGATTTAAAAAGTGTTTTGAAATGGGAAGTTTATTCATGAGAAGTTTTGAAAAGAATCGGAATTCGAAAGTTTGAAAAAATTCACCTTTAAAGGTGGTTTTGAAAAGTGCTCGAAGTGTCATTTTCGGCTTGATTAAAACATAATCAGATGAAAGTTTTTTCTGAAAATTTTTGCACTATCATAAAATAGATACATTTATTGACAAGTGTACAAAAAATAACCTCAAAATGAGGAGTTTTGATTGGTTAAAAAAAATGTTGAAGTTTGTAAGAAAAATGAAGAAAATGTGAAAAAGTTTAAAAAAAATGGTCCCCATGGGAGGTTTGAACCCATGACCATTGGGGTGGTTACGTGGCAGAAAGTACTACGAGCGTGCTGGCAACCGCTGGGACAAGCGTTCATTCGTTTATTGAAACAAAAACACGTGTTAATATAATATTGGAAAATTTGAATTTAAAAAAAACTCAAGAACACGCGCGAATGCCCTGTTCTTCATCTTTGATTCCCAGATTTTGTAACTTGTTTGTTTCTTGATGAAATTGGAACTTGTAAACATGAAAGTTGCTCGATTTTAACAAGGAATATGATGATAGTTGTTAATTGCATTTATTTTTGGTCTAACACGATTGAATTTCTGGAAATCACGAAGAACCCTAGAACTGTAATTTCTAATTGAAATGATGTGTAGTTGATGATTTTTCAAATTGTTTGAGGGTTAAGGATCTTGATAGGTGCAGAAAACAAATGGCCAAGAGTTTTTTCGTTTAAGTGCAAAGAATCATGAGATTGAAGTTTGAGTTCTTACCTGTTCAAGTTGAGATCGAAGATGATGTTGGAGTGTTTCCAGAACTTGTTTTGTGATTGCTATAGCATCATCGGCCTATGTAGGAGATGTAGGAATGGTCTGCTTGCTTCGAGCTTGCTTGGATCGTGCTATCCAAGTCCACCTGCACAGTTTAAAAATGGAGCTTCGATTTATGGGTTAGAGTTGTTACAGATGTTGGTTATTGATCTGCATCATGTCTATGATGTTCATAGATGATGTTTGGATGCTTGGAACACAAGTTAATCAAGCCTAGCCAAGAATTCGAATCCTAAGGCAGTTTTGCAAGCATAATGTCCATGGCATGTAATTTCTGGTTTCCAGCTTAGTTCATGTTGCTTTTATGTTTTAGACAAGTTTGATATTGATTATGAAATGTGTTTGACACCAAAGTTCAGCATAGTTTTCACTAAATTTCAAAATTGCAAGTTATCCTCACTTTGAACTATAATTCAAGAAATTGGAGAAAGTGGAAGGAAAGCATGAACTTGCATTGCTTTGGTGTGGATTCAAATGGCCAATATGACCTCTATTTATAGGTCAAAAGTTCTGAAAAATTAGGCACAAGTACATGGCATTTGTAATTCAAAGTTGCCTTAAAGGGCAAGAAAGACTTTTGCAAAAGGAAAAGGAAGCTTCCTTTTTTAACCATGTGTAAAAATCTCAATTTGATCTTATATCTTCTCAATTATCTCTAGCTGATATTTATCAGCTCTAAACTCCATTTGGCAAAGTGACAAGTGTTCTAGAAGAAGAAATCACAAAATGACCTATAATTTGAAGTTTTGAACTTTGAAAATCATGTTCATGGAGCCTTATGTTTCAATTTCAAAAGTATAGCTAGACTCCATGGATTTGAGAGTTCTTGGACATTTTGGAAATCTTGTTTCAAGAGCTACAAATTTCATGTTTTGAGTTTTTTCCAAATCAAAGTGGAACTATGTGAAAAAATGCCATGAAGTTTGGAAAAAATTAAAAATTTTAACACTTAGAAATTTTTCAAAGTGTTGGAACTTTTGACTTTTTGTTGACTTTTCCAAATTCTTTGATTTTTTTATGATCATGATGGATCATTCGAAGTATTTTGATGATGGAAAAAGTTTTGTTTTGAAAAATTTGGCCAAAAGTCAAAGTTTGACTTTTCTGTGCAGATGAATTTTCATCAGATGTTTCTGAAATTGACTGATGAAGTCTGTGAACTTCTATGATGTTTTGAATCCAGAAATTAGGTCAAGATGTTGTATCCAAGATATAATGACCAATCTCTAGCCAAAAAATTCATTCATTGCTCAAAAAGTCAGAGAATACTCATGCTCAACCAAAACCCTAATTGGTCGATCCTCAATTGATCAGTGAGAAAAGATGGATATCTGATGATCAGAGGTTGATGATTTGATCAAGATAGATCAAATGAGGTGAGTAAAACTCAAACCCTAATTGGTTGCTTCTTGAATCAGATGAAAATCTGATGAAACCCTAATTTTGACCTGTGAATGCTACACCCGATTAATGCTGTCTGAACTGTTAGTGATGCAATAATGCAAATGTAAGGTGGTATATTAGGTCAAAAATTGGGGTATGACAGATGCCCCTATTTAAGTTTCTTTAACCTGAAAGATGAAGGTGAATATCTTTGTTTTGATACGTGTAAAGAGACTTAAATATCAGAATACGCAAATTTTGGACCTAAGATACCAAAAATGCGGATAATGCAAAATGATTGTAAAAGTTTTACCCAGATGATATCAAAGAAATGACATGGTGGGAAAAAATTTGTGAGGATGACTCGACCTGCCCAAGAAAAGAGGATCCTGTTTGTTGGGAAACAAGCAGTATGTCTCGCTGAGGAAAAAGAGATTCACAAAACATGTGAATATCCGTTTCGCTTTGAGAAACAAAGGGATTACCTTCTGTCAGCCTTATGACAATGTTTAAGGTAAGTAAAGATGATATTACCAAGTATCAGCCTTGTGATAGTTTATGGTAATGAAGTATAAAGATATTACCAATTATCAGCAATGTGATAATTATAACAAGGTAAATCTTTTAAGAAATTTTGTTTGAGTATTCAGCGTTGTGAATATCAGACAAATGATGGAAACGGATCTCAAATGAATTTTGAAGATATTACCAATTATCAGCAAAGTGATAACTATAACAAGGTAAATCTTTGAGATATATTACTGGGTATTCAGCCTTGTGAATAATAGACAGTGAAAGAAATAGAACTCAAATGAGTTTCTACTTTCTTGAATAAAATCTTGCCGAGGATCTCTCTTTTGAGAAAACGCGGGCATTTTGATCGAAAGACACAAGTTTTCTTTTAAACAGAAAGACAACTGCTGGGGAATTTCTCGTACGGTCGTGATTTGACTTTGTTGAGAAGAACAAACTTTCATGACAAGTTTAAGAATGAAAAAGAAATAAGCGGCTCAAATGATAAGGCTATTGCTTATTGCTTTATTGATTATAGACAGGGTTCTATCCAGGAATGAACTGGAAAGAAAGGGTCAATCAAAACTTTGTTCCTGATGAGGAATAATCTTAACTGGGGAACAGGTGAGAGAAAAGATGTATTTCTCTGCTTTGGGATAATCTACTGGGGATATGATTGTACTTACATGAGTAAGTGTGATTTAAATCAGTGATATGAAAGCAAACATTTTGAGGAATGCAAAAATGCATGAATGATGCTATTATGTATGAATGTCATGAATATTATATGCATGCTAACAATACTTGACAAAGACACTAAAGAGACATTTGGGAAAAGGACCACGTCACAGTTCGAACAAATACTTAGCAATATCCGCAGCAATGGTGTAGACGTTGCTGATGAAGGATCTGAGTTGCATGCTTTAAACTTTCGGAGAAAGGCATTTCATTGGCAACTTTGTTGGGAATTCTTTTTTTGGATAAGAATACCGTCCTTTGATGATTTCTGCTGAGGAAAAGAAGACTTCCGTAGCAACCATTCTATCCTACGGAGATTGAAACACTCGTGGAGGAACTGTTGAAGTTCTTTCTGTGTTCAGAGTTCAAAGGAAAATTTCGCTTTTGTTTAAAAAATTTGAAGTAAAAATTCATTTAAAACCTTTTTAGTTTCAAAAAGTGATTTTCACATTAAAAAGCGTTATTTTGCAAAACAGAATAAAGCAGGAATTGCAAACAAAAGGCACAAGGCTCAAGTTTATTGATAGAATGGTAATCAGCCAAAAGCGTGATTCCATGAGCTATTTACAAAAGTTGGAAATGATAATTTATTGGGAAAAGGCTACATTGAAAGCAAATAACCACTATTATCCCTAACAATTTTGAATTCCAAAATGTGTTTGTTGTTTCAGAAGATTTGATTGAAGATCCGTTGACGGAAGATTCTTCAGATTGACGAAGTACGGACTGATTGCAGTTACTTTGTCATTTTTGTATCCCTATTTTTGCCTAGATTGCCTTTTCAGGTTTTCAATCTATCAGGATAATTTCTGCCTGGATCTCCTTTTCAGGTTTTCAATCCACCGAGACGCTCTTTTTTGCCTAAGCCGCCCTGTTCGGGTTTTCGACTTACCGAGCTGTTCTTTTTTTTTTTTAGACAAAGTATTTCTTGACTGCATCAGCATTCACAGGATGCGGGAGTTCATCACCATCCATGGTTGTGAGAGTCATAGCACCGCCAGAAAAGCTTCTTTTGACGATGTATGGGCCTTCATAATTAGGAGTCCACTTGCCCCTAGAATCTGGTTGAAAAGATAGAATCTTTTTAAGCACGAGGTCGCCTTCTCGGAATTCACGAGGTCGGACCTTTTTGTCGAAAGCTTTGTCCATTCTTCTTTGATATAGTTGTCCGTGACACAGAGCGGTCAGGCGTTTTTCTTCAATTAAGTTCAGTTGATCGTATCTGCTTTGACACCATTCAGCCTCAGATAGTTTTGTTTCCATGAGAACTCTCATTGACGGGATCTCAACTTCTACGGGGAGCACTGCTTCCATGGCGTATACTAAAGAAAAGGGAGTTGCCCCTGTTGAAGTGCGTACTGAGGTACGATACCCATGCAGAGCAAATGTCAGCATTTCGTGCCAGTCTTTGTAAGTAATGACCATCTTCTCGACAATCTTCTTGATGTTCTTGTTGGCAGCTTCAACGGCGCCGTTCATCTTTGGCCGGTAAGGAGATGAGTTATGATGCTCGATCTTGAATTCCTCACACAGTTCTTTCATCATTTTGTTGTTCAAGTTCGATCCATTGTCTGTAATGATCTTACTTGGAACTCCATATCGGCAAATGAGGTTGTTCTTGATGAACCTCACAACCATTTGTCTTGTAACGTTGGCGTAAGATGCTGCTTTGACCCATTTGGTGAAGTAATCAATAGCCACTAGAATGAAGCGATGTCCGTTGGACGCTTTTGGTTCGATCATCCCTATCATATTGATGCCCCACATGGAGAAAGGCCACGGAGAGGAGAGAACGTTGAGTAAAGTTGGCGGTACATGGATCTTATCTGCGTAGATCTGGCACTTGTGACATCTTTTGACGTGTTTACACTAATCAGATTCCATCGTTATCCAATAGTACCCTGCTCTCAAGATTTTTCTGGACATTGCATGCCCATTTGAATGGGTTCCAAAGGACCCTTCATGCACTTCATGGATAATCGTGTCTGCTTCTTGTCTGTCGACGCATCTGAGCAGAACCATGTCGAAGTTTCTTTTGTACAGCACATCTTCATTGAGGAAGAAGCTTCTAGAAAGCCTCCTTAGAGTTTTCTTATCCTTGTACGATGCCCCGAGTGGGTACTCTCGTGTTTGAAGGAAACGTTTGATATCGTGGAACCACGGTTTATCATCAAAGACTGCTTCAGTTGCGAACACATATGCAGGTCTTTCAAGGCGTCTGATGCGGATCTTAGGCATATCATTCCAATCGTTGACTTTGAACATGGAAGATAGAGTAGCCAAGGCGTCTGCCATTCGATTCTGATCTCAAGGGATATGATGCAGTTCAACTTTGTTGAAGTCAGTCAACACATATGCTTCCTTTGACCCGCTTTTTGAGCGCGGTACTGGATGTCATATTCAGATAGCAGCATCTGCCATCAAGCAATTCTTCCTGTTAAGGCAGGCTTTTCAAAGACGTACTTGATTGGATCCATTTTGGAGATTAACCAAGTCGCGTGATTGATCATGTACTGGCGGAGACGTTTTGAAGCCCATACCAAAGTGCAACATGTCTTCTCGAGCATGGAGTAACGAGTTTCACAGTCTGTGAACTTTTTACTCAAGTAGTAAATGGCATGCTCCTTCTTACCGGTGTCATCTTGCTGTCCAAGTACGCAGCCCATGGATTCTTCTAGCACGGTAAGGTACAGGATTAACGGTATTTCTTCCACTAGAGGGATCAATATTGGTGGTTCTGACAGGTATTCCTTGATACTGTCAAAAGCTTTTTGACAATCTTTTGTCCATAAAACTTCTTGATTCTTGCGGAGAAGTTTGAATATCGGCCCACAGGTAGCAGTCATTTGAGAGATAAATCTGGAGATGTAATTCAACCGTCCGAGAAATCCTCTTACTTGCTTCTCCGTATGTGGCGTAGGCATTTCTTGAATAGCCTTGACTTTGTCAGGGTCCACTTCAATACCTTTTGACTGACGATGAAACCTAGGAGTTTTCCAGATCTTACCCCAAAGGTACATTTGTTAGGGTTCAGGCGGAGCTGGAATTTCCTTAGTCGTTGAAACAACTTCAAGAGATACTCTATATGCTCATCTTCAGTGTCAGACTTTGCTATCATGTCGTCCACGTAGACTTCGATCTCTTTGTGCATCATGTCATGGAAGAGAGTAGTCATCGCCCTTTGGTAAGTTGCGCCTGCATTCTTTAATCCAAACGGCATTACATTGTAGCAAAAAGTGCCCCACGGCGTGATGAAGGATGTCTTCTCCATGTCTTCGGGAGCCATTCTGATCTAATTATAACCAGAGAAACCGTCCATGAAGGAAAAGACGTTGAATTTTGCAGTGCTATCCACTAGCATGTCAATATGCGGAAGTGGGAAATCGTCTTTCGGACTTGCCTTGTTCAGATCTCGGTATTCAACACACATTCGGACATTTCCGTCTTTCTTGGAGACAGGTACTATGTTGGCCAGCCATTGAGGATATTCAGAAGTGACGAGGAAACCTGCGTCGAGCTGTTTTTCAACTTCCTTTTTGATTTTATCGGCCATATCAGGGTGAACTCTTCTCAGCTTTTGCTTAACTGGTGAACACTCCGGCTTTAATGGCAAATGATGCTCCACGATACTGGTATCTAACCCTGGCATGTCCTGGTAGGACCAAGCGAACACATCAACATATTCTTTGAGAAGATCTATCAGTTTGCCCTTGACGTTGCTGTCGAGTGAAGCTCCGATATTTACTTCTTTTTTGTCTTCTTCAGAACCCAAGTTGATTGCTTCCGAAGGCTCTTTGTGAGGTTGAATGATCCTTTCCTCGTGCTTTAGCAGTCTAGAAATTTCATCTGGGATCTCTTCTTCAACTTCTTCCTCGGCAACTTCACAGGGGATTTCAAAGTTGGGAGAGGGGCATAGAGTTATTGCTTTCAATGGATTTGTCCATCTGTTAATCTGCATATTCGATTTATGTTTGATTAATTAACTCTTTATCATTTTTTTGAAAAAAGTTAATGTGAAAGTGTATGCAGATTATTTTATTTTTTTTTGAAGATTTTTTGTTTTATTGTGTTTTTTAGGATTATCATTTCCAGGAAAGGGTAAAATGAAAAATAAACACAAAGTGTGGAATCAAAACAACGCATTTTATTTATGATTCACCATATGAAACAGGGCCCTAAAATACAAACTCATTCGTCTTGGGCAAGACAAAGAGAAATTATTTAAAAGCTAAACCCTATAAAACATCTCTACACTTTGGGCGAAGTGAGAGTTCAAAACAAAAGCAAAGATAAACTACTTAGAACTAGGAGCGTTAGTTTGAACTTCAACGGGTTTCCAGTAGTGACGAACTCCTTGGAAGTCGAGGTACTCTGGTAATTTTCCTTTTGGTTTAACCCTTGAGTAGACTTTGGTCGTTGTTTGAGCAGGTTTTAAAGACTCTGGACGATGGACTTTGCCTCTCGTGCTGCTAAAGCAGTCTTCTTCCGCTTGATGAACAGATCGGGAAGTATGGGATATAGCATATGTGCTTCCTGTTGATCTTTGTGTTGAATTCTGAGGATGCACCCTCCAATCTTCTGAATGAAGAGACTCGTTGTCGGCGACACTTTCCACTTCGTATCCTGAATCGTACTCGATCTTGATGATCATGTTGATGTAGTGATAATCCGGATCGGTTTAGTGAATTCCACAGCGTGTTAAGCGATCTTCATTCGGGACCTCGATTGGCTGATTAGACTGAGAAGACGAGTATACCTCCTCTGATTGACTAGGATACTCAAAAGAATTACCCATCCTGTGGGTTGTAAATCTTCGATTCTGATTCTCGAGCTTTCTGGCGCAGTATACTTTACCATGTAGTCAAATTTACCACTGGGTTCTCCCAAGGTATCCCAAACTTCAGAAGGGACAGGTGGATTTTCATGTCGCTGCAGGGACATGTCTTTGAATTGATCGATCGGTATAATTCCTCTTGAGACACATATTCGAGGTTGTTTAAATAAGTGCTCCACTCTTGATTCGAGGATCCTCTTCATCATCTTCAATGGTGACAACGCTAACCTCTTGGAGAATAGGGTTTAAGAAACCCCCACTGTTGAAGACTTCTTTAATTGGACGAAGTGCTTCATCCTTTTGCTTGTCTTTGGAGAATACGGGTGTGAACCCGAGTCCGGCTTTTGTTTCGTTCTTGACAGGTTTGATTACTTGTCCCCATCCTTCAGCATTGCCATCTTTCACTATCTGTGCCGCTTCTTTATATGAAGAGATAGATGATCTGTTTTTGCTGGTAGATTCATCTTCTAACGGATGTTCGAGGAGATGTGTTCCTTCAATGTCATTAGCTGTGATGAAAGAGAAACTGGACAAATGGCTTACAAGCAAAGCTTGTTCACCTGATGGTCACCAACTTTCCATTCTGCAATTTTAATTTCGATGGAGAGTAAGTTCTGCTCTGCCTCGTGGATCTAAGGTCTTCCTAGTAGACAAGCTAGCGGTACGTCCATGACTTGGAAAGTAATTTGGAAAGTGTCGGACCAATTGTCATCGGAGATCTACTTCCCATAATGACTTCCTTGATCCATCAAAGCTCTTACTACTATGTCATTGAACTTCATTGGTGTCCTTTGTAAGTCAAACGCGAGTGTCGTTTTGGCATTACGTTCAAAGATGAACCGTATCTACCAATACATTGGACGGGAATCGATTGGCAAATCATCGAGATGTGCAAGGCCAAGTTGTGATCTTTCCTTCTTCGGAAGTTCCTCGTCGAAACTTAGATTATTACAAGTGTTATGTTGGCGACAATACCTCAAACCGGTGCATAGTCACATCATGGTCTACATAGGCTTGGTCTAGTACCTTCATTAAAGCTTCTCGGTGAGCTTCGGAATTAAGGAGTAGAGATAGTATTGAAATCTTGGAAGGAGTCTGCATCAGTTGATCCACGACTCGGTATTCGCTTTTCTTGATGAATTTCAGTATCTCATCAAAATCTACGTTGACGTTGGCTCTATCAGGAGGACCAACATTTGTGCTTGGGTTAACAACGGGAATCGTTGCAGGATTTTCGGAAGATATGTTAACTGGATTTTGTCTGACAACAGGAATGGCAAGCGGTCTTGGTGGCAACGGAGTGTGTACTCATCCACTTCGTGTCACTTGTCCGATTTCTGTTATATTGACATTAGCTGGAAGAGTTGGCATGGGTTTCTCCTTTCCATCCTCTATCAAAGTTGCATTGTATTGGTAAGGAATTGCTTTGGTAGAACTGTATGAAACAGGACCGGGTAGGCAAATCACCAAAGGAGACCCTGGAACGTTGGAACCGTTGTATTCAATCTCCACATGCTTGGGTACATTGAAACAAGGGATGATAACGTTTACTTCGGGATTTTCTGAGTTGATATCTGAGACTAAAAGCTCATGCGGAAAATGCCTTACTGTATTTACGTCATGGTCATCTCTGTTTCTGTAGATCTGTAGGTCACCGCTGTCTAACAATCGCTGAATGTCTGCTTTTATGGTGGTACATCCTTGAAGATCCTTGGAGCAGATGTGGCAAGCTGCGTAATCGTGCTTAGTGAAGGTGCTCATTGTACTGTATGCTTCATGGAGATGCACCAAGTTTCCTCTGATCAGGTTTACGTCTGTGACAAGATACCTGTCTGTATTTCTTAGTATCAAACTCACTGAATGTCCACTATGACTGGGAAGCGGATTGGCTTGCACGTTCGGACTTGTATTTCTGAAGGAAAGAAGATTAGATCTTCCTAATCTCTGTACTTCTGCCTTTAATGCTATGCAATGCTCAAGGTCATGGCCTGGTGCTCCTTGGTGAAAAGGGCAAGATACGTCTGTTTTGTACCACCATGGCAATTTTTGGGGAACCGGAGGTGGTGATCTTGTCTGTATCAGATTCTTTTCTATTAGTGCAGGGTAAATTTCTGTGTACGTCATTGGAATTGGGTCGAATTACGTGACCCGAGGCGCACGGTTTTGATTGCTGAACTGTTGAGCCTGTTGACAAGGCTGTTGAGTTTGTGATTTTGTTGAAATTGCGGAGCAATTCCTGTGTTTAGACTTGTGTTGACGGCGGGTGCTATGGCAGCTACCTGTCGTTGTTGACTGACATTCTTACGCGGTTTCCCTCGGGATACCATTCCTATGTCATGTTCCTTTTTCTTTGGAAAACTGGTCCCAACCTTCTTTGTTCCACTAGAAGATCCTGCTTCCTTGGTTAGGCGTCCGGTTCGAACCCCTTCTTCTAATCGCATTCCCATGCTCACCATCTCGGTGAAATCTCCAGGAGCGCTAGCGATCATTCGCTCATAGTAGAATGAGCCAAGAGTGTTTAAGAATACCTTAGTCATCTCTTTCTCTTCAAAGGGCGGGTTGACTTGGGCAGCAATTTCCCTCCATTGTTGCGCATATTCTTTGAATGTCTCTCTTTCTTTCTGAGACATGGAGCGGAGTTGGTCCCGATCGGGAGCCATATCCAAGTTGAACTTATATTGTTGTACAAAGGCTTCACCTAAGTCATTGAATGTTTGGATACTTGCGCTGTCTAATCCCATGTACCACTTCAGTGCGGCACCGGTGAGACTATCTTGGAAGTAGTGGATTAACAACTGGTGATCGTCGTTGTATGTGGACATTTTCCTGGCATACATCGTGAGATGACTTTGTGGACAGGAGTTTCCCTTGTACTTTTCAAAATCAGGGACTTTGAATTTTGCAGGTATCCTTACGCGAGGAACTAAGCACAGATCCTAGGCGTTTTTCCCAAACAATTCTTTTCCACGAATTGTTTTAATTTCAAGCTGCATTTTGAGGAGTTGTTCCTGGAGATTCTCCATCGAGCCACGGGAATTTGTGTTATTGCCTGGAGTATGGTGAACTTCTTCGTCTATGGTAGCGTGCACTACGGAAGCTGAGTTCGTCATAATTGGTTGAGAAACCGGCATTGTTACTTGTGGAAGAGTTACTCCACGTTGCGGAGTAAATGTAGAGTTTTGCTGCAAAGTAGGTATTTCAAGCGGGGTTGTTTGAGAAGTCGGTTGGCGAAATCCGATGCCAAAGTTGAAAGGCATGCCCCATGGATAGCCTTCTGGCATACTGAAAGGTGAACTACTGACTGCGACAGCTGAAACTGGAGTAGTAGTGTCTTCTGAGATCGCTGCTTGGTTTTGACTGCTCGATGCTGCTTGTTGACTTTGCGTTGCGGCCAATGAGTTGACCAAAGATGTTAGTCTCTCCACTTCTTCTTGTAGTGTTGTTACTGTACTACGAAGTTCAACATTCTCTTGCTCAAATACTTCCATTACTTTTGTTCTTTTGGATCTTGTATCATACGTTCGAGTTGGTTGTGGACGCGGTCGAGAAACTCTAAGACGCGACAGCTTGGCGATCTTTTCCTATCTGTTCAAACTGTTCAAGTATCAGACTCTAGACAATAGACTTTAATGCAAAGTATGATGCATGATTATGATTGTAAAGAAAGATTTCCAAAGAATTTATACTAAAGAGAAATTTCTGGCAAATATTTGGATGGAAAACACACATTTATTGATTATTGAAAGAAGATTACAACAATATTGTTTTTTGGAGCATTGCTCACACAAATGATAAAATAAATGATAAAATTACAAACTAAATTGAACTAATTAAATGTCTTCGTCGGATGAAGATCCAAAGGCTTGATGCAGTTTCAACTTCAGGATTTCCTTTCCATAGTGAGCTTTCAGTTCAGCTTTCTCGGCTTTTAGCTTGCTAATGACTTTCTTCCACTTGTCGGGAGCAGGATCGCTGGTTGTCATTGCCTCAAGCTTTCTTTTCCTTTCTTTGACGTATCTTTGGATTGCGTTATCTTTCTGACGAATCTTCTCATCCTTCTCCATGAGCCATTCATCCTGGAAGTAAAGCGTCTTTTCATGATCTTTGACTTGTTTCTTGAGCTTCTCATTCTCAAGATTAGTCTTAAGGAACTTGTTTTCCAAAGTCTCTTTTTCAAACCTTATTTTGGCCAAAGCTTCTTGGTATTCTCCCATAGTTTCGACGGGAAAAATTGTTAATTTGGAAGCGGTTGAGAACATGGGTTCTTCATAAGCGTAAGGCATTCGAAATTCTTTCGCTCTTTTCTTTACCCAAGAAGTGTAGGTTTCCATGGCTACACAATTCTTTGCCTTACCCTTTTCTTTCTTTCGGATGTGATGCCAAGCTCTGATCATCCTAGCCTTCAATCCTTGGGAATCTTCTCCTTCGTGATAGAAATAACTCTCTACTGTAAAACCAAGAGGTTTACTAGAGTTTGCGTATCCGAGTTGACGTCTCGCCAGGAATGGGTTGTAGTTGATTCCTCCTTTTGTACCGATGAGAGGTACGTTGGCAAATTCTCCACAGCTCTCAATAATTTCCATCTCATTATCTGCCAAGGTATACCAATGGATATCGTCGTTTGTAAGAGACATGAGCCTTCGAGACCAATTCCATTCGTCTTTGTTTTCACGGAAGATAGGAGATTTAGGCAAGTGTGAGACAATCCATTTGAAAAACAGAGGTACACAACACACGATAGTTCCATCTCCTTGACGATTTCTATGATGAATAGAGACGTACGTGTCACTAAGTAGAGTGGGAACGGGATTTCCAATCAGAAAGATCCTTATGGCGTTGATATCAACGAAATTTGGGACGTTGGGAAACAACACCAATCCATAGAGGAGTACAGCTAAAATAGCTTCAAAGGCTACCATACTACCAGCTAGCTGCAGAGAATTTGAGAGCCTTCTCCATTAGGAACTTTGAAGTTAGTCCTAAGAGTTTTCCCCTGGTAGTTAGGTTTTTGTCTATCTCAGATTTCTTTAAGTGAGTCATCGTTGCAATGATTGGTGATTTAGGAATGGCTTCCAAACCATTGAAAGGTACTTTGTCTGATACTGAGATGCCTAGGATATGCGCGTACTCTTCCAAAGTAGGCATCAACTGATAATCAGGGAAAGTGAAACAGCGATAGACTGGATCGTAAAATTGAACGAAAGTTTTGAGAAGTCCTTCATCAACGTTAGTGTTCAGAAGAGTTAAAAGAGTTCCATAGCGTTTTCTGAAATCCGAGGGATCTTCTACCAAGGATGCTAACTCTTTTAACTTCCCTACGTCAGGAATTCTAAAACTGTATCTCTTGGTGAATCTTCCTCTGACGTCCATCACTCTAACCTAAAATATTTTACAAAGAAAAAAATCTCTAAATTCTTTGGAAATGGGAAGAGAAATGAAGTTTTTTTGAATGAATGAATGCGGCAAACATGGTTAGTAGTTTATACACATGGTCAAGCGTTCGAAGTCACGAGCATGAGGCCAACGATAAGAATCAACGTGGTTAAGTTCTAAGGGCTTATTAATGAAGCGGGTTCTATCGATAATCAGAGCTCAACACTCCTCTTTGAAATATTATCGGATTTGTTGAATACTCGATGGTCCAATAATATTTTTCAAGAGAAACTCGCTGATCGTAGTCTCGCATGACAATTACTCTAGGCTTACGCCGAATAATCTCACTACATCCTAAATGGCGGGATGGGTTATGTGTTCTACACCAACTCGACCAAGTCCCTTGAAAGCAAAATGTCTTCGCAAATACTTGCTAAACACAAATACCCCCAAGACAACCTCCATTGAGAGAGGGATATTAACTTCGTAAGTATTGAGACTTCTCACGTATTAATACCCCCACCTAGATCTTAAAATGTTTCTTAAATCCGGGTTAGGATTTCTTTCCATAAGATGAAATCGCGAAAACACACAATAAAGAAAAACAGATATATGCACATATGAAAGCTTAACCCCCTTTTTTTTTAAAACAAAAAAGCTTGGTGCTCTTGAGCAGAGTCACATTTTTTTTGAAAATCAAAGTTTCAGCCTACTCCCCAGCAGAGTCGCCATTTTTTCTGTTCGCGTTAAAAGGTGACGCGCTAGAGGATTTGAATATGAATTCGGATCCTCTGGCTCGAAACGATTTACTCTTTTGATTTTTTTATAAAGATGCCGCGAGCATCAATCTTTATTATTTTCAACACAAGAAAGATGATTTAATGATTATGAAAAAGGGGAAAGTTGTTAATACCCTCAATTGATTTGATATGCGTAACGACTAGCGCAAAGTAGACGCAACACATTGGGGAGATTCTGAGTAAGGGGGTTTGTTATATAAAGGGAATAGATGGAGCACCCTAAATATATATAGTTATCTATAGCTTTATATATGAATATGTTTGATATGTTTGTGTGTTTTAATTGCTATTTCTATGATTGGGAAAGTTTCTCCTTTGGGATTTCAAGAAGGATAGATTATGAGGGATCTTAGTGTTTGTTATTATTGTGCTCGCAAAGATCTGTGGATCTTCTGCATACATATCCCCTAGTGGGAATCAGAGCATTTGTAGCTCGGATCTACAGGGATCTATGGTTTGTTTGGTCTGAGGGAGAAAGAAATTTGCTCGGCAAGGATGAGACCTTGTGCCTACGTATTCTCAAAAGGATGTTGAGAAAGTCAGAGCAATCGTAGTTCCCACTTACGCTAGTGGAAAGCAACAGGATGTTATTAAGAGACAGACAAATGTCATCTTAATGAAAAATGTATCTAATCTATTTCATCACATACATTTTGAAAAGTTTGATTGATTAAAATCTTCCATCGTAAGTTATAGGTGTTTTGCTTGAGTGTACAAGCGTTACCACTTACATGTTTAAGAAAGATGTTTGAAAAAAGTGATTGAATCTTTTAACTGTAAGTATTGGGTGCTTTGCTTGAGTGTACAAGCGTTACCACTTACAATTAAGAGATGTTTTTGTTTGAAAAGAGTTTGAAAAGTTTTTGATTGTATGTGATGTGATAGATGAGATACTTCTTCCATAGAGATGATAGATGTCTAAATCTCTAGGAGAAATTGATTGGATTAACGGGATGCTTTTAAGAAGCCCATGGGTCCTTGTATTGTAAGCCCAAGAGGAGGCATTCTGAGGGTCATCGAGGGTCCTTGTATGAAGCTCAAGAGGAAGCTATAGGGTATGGCTGGCTTTGTCTTTAAAAGGGATTTCACCGGGAAACCATCCTTTTGGAATTAAGAGCAATTTCACCGGGAAATTATACTCTTTGGGTTCTATCCTAACGTGGGTGATTCTTTGTATTGGAAGCCCAATAGGAGGCTGTTAAGAGATTTTATATCTCTTTCACTGTATGATGCCCAAGAGAAGGCTAAACTCAAATGAGGAGTTCTTTTGAACGAAGCCCAAGAGGAGGGACTCAGGGGTGTGTCTTATATGAAGCCTAAGCGGAGGCTAAACTCAAGATGAATGAGTTTTCTTATATGAAGCCTAAGAGGAGGCTGAACTCTGTGGGGAGAGTTATCTTGTATAAAGCCCAAGCGGAGGCTAACTATGGGGAACCTACTGGTTAGACTAGTTGTTATGTTATAACTAGACAATTATATAAACAAGTGTGTGTGTGATATGTATTCACGGAGTTTATGAAGGAAATATAAACAATGCATGATGTTTATTTGTAAGAGTTTATGAAATATATAAACAAGTGTACGTGAAACGAATGTTTAAAACAGTAACTTGATTATTTACAAGTCCGAATTGTGCAAAAGAAGTAAGTATGCACGGACGGTATTTATGTACAGAGAAAGATGGATGTACATAGGAGGGTTGGGACTTACACCATAAGAGTGTCCCATTGGTTTGAAAGCGTTTCACAGGAATAATGCTCCTTTCAATACCAATGGTATTCGATATATATCTGAAACGGAAAATAAGCGATCGAAGTTTATCGTGGAGTATTTAAATATCATATGTACAAGTAAAAAGATGTGTACATAAAAGAATTGGTTATGTACAAGGAAATAATTATGTACATAAAGAATGTTGGGACTTACAGTAAGGAGGCCCATGATCGATTGAGAATTTCGAGAGAAAACGAATTCGGTTTTATCGTTTAAATCGGATCGATCATGGTAAAAATGATGTAAGTTTGATGAAAAGTTTTGAAAAAAATGATTTAAAAAGTGTTTTGAAATGGGAAGTTTATTCATGAGAAGTTTTGAAAAGAATCGAATTGAAAAAAAATTCACCTTTAAAGGTGGTTTTGAAAAGTGCTCGAAGTGTCGTTTTCGGCTTGATTAAAACATAATCAGATGAAAGTTTTTTCTGAAAATTTTTGCACTATCATAAAATAGATACATTTATTGACAAGTGTGCAAAAAATCACCTCAAAATGAGGAGTTTTGATTGGTTAAAAAAATGTTGAAGTTTGTAAGAAAAATGAAGAAAATATGAAAAAGTTTAAAAAAATGGTCCCCATGGGAGGTTTGAACCCATGACCATTGGGGTGGTTACATGGCAAAAAGTACTACGAGCGTGCTGGCAACCGCTGGGACAAGCGTTCATTCGTTTATTGAAACAAAAACACGTGTTAATATAATATTGGAAAATTTGAATTTAAAAAAAACTCAAGAACACGCGCGAATGCCCTGTTCTTCATCTTTGATTCCCAGATTTTGTAACTTGCTCGTTTCTTGATGAAATTGGAACTTGTAAACATGAAAGTTGCTCGATTTTTAACAAGGAATATGATGATAGTTGTTAATTGCATTTATTTTTTGTCTAACACGATTGAATTTCTGGAAATCACGAAGAACCCTAGAACTATAATTTCTAATTGAAATGATGTGTAGTTGATGATTTTTCAAATTGTTTGAGGGTTAAGGATCGTGATAGGTGCAGAAAACAAATGGCCAAGAGTTTTTTCGTTTAAGTGCAAAGAATCATGAGATTGAAGTTTGAGTTCTCACCTGTTCAAGTTGAGATCGAAGATGATGTTGGAGTGTTTCCAGAACTTGTTTTGTGATTGCTATAGCATCATCGGCCTATGTAGGAGATGTAGGAATGGTCTGCTTGCTTCGAGCTTGCCTGGATCGTGCTACCCAAGTCCACCTGCACAGTTTAAAAATGGAGCTTCGATTTATGGGTTAGAGTTGTTACAGATGTTGGTTATTGATCTGCATCATGTCTATGATGTTCATAGATGATGTTTGGATGCTTGGAACACAAGTTAATCAAGCCTAGCAAAGAATTCGAATCCTAAGGCAGTTTTGCAAGCATAATTTCCATGGTATGTAATTTCTGGTTTCCAGCTTAGTTCATGTTGCTTTTATGTTTTAGACAAGTTTGATATTGATTATGAAATGTGTTTGACACCAAAGTTCAGCATAGTTTTCACTAAATTTCAAAATTGCAAGTTATCCTCACTTTGAACTATAATTCAAGAAATTGGAGAAAGTGGAAGGAAAGCATGAACTTGCATTGCTTTGGTGTGGATTCAAATGGCCAATATGACCTCTATTTATAGGTCAAAAGTTCTGAAAAATTAGGCACAAGTACATGGCATTTGTAATTCAAAGTTGCCTTAAAGGGCAAGAAAGACTTTTGCAAAAGGAAAAGGAAGCTTCCTTTTTAAACCATGTGTAAAAATCTCAATTTGATCTTATCTCTTCTCAATTATCTCTAGCTGATATTTATCAGCTCTAAACTCCATTTGGCAAAGTGGCAAGTGTTCTAGAAGAAGAAATCACAAAATGACCTATAATTTGAAGTTTTGAACTTTGAAAATCATGTTCATGGAGCCTTATGTTTCAATTTCAAAAGTATAGCTAGACTCCATGGATTTGAGAGTTCTTGGACATTTTGGAAAGCTTGTTTCAAGAGCTACAAATTTCATGTTTTGAGTTTTTTCCAAATCAAAGTGGAACTATGTGAAAAAATGCCATGAAGTTTGGAAAAAATACAAAATTTTAACACTTAGAAATTTTTCAAAGTGTTGGAACTTTTGACTTTTTGTTGACTTTTCCAAATTCTTTGATTTTTTTATGATCATGATGGATCATTTGAAGTATTTTGATGATGGAAAAAGTTTTGTTTTGAAAAATTTGACCAAAAGTCAAAGTTTGACTTTTTTGTGCAGATGAATTTTCATCAGATGTTTCTGAAATTGACTGATGAAGTCTGTGAACTTCTATGATGTTTTGAATCCAGAAATTAGGTCAAGATGTTGTATCCAAGATATAATGACCAATATCTAGCAAAAAAAGTCATTCATTGCTCAAAAAGTCAGAGAATACTCATGCTCGACCAAAACCCTAATTGGTTGATCCTCAATTGATCAGTGAGAAAAGATGGATATCTGATGATCAGAGGTTAATGATTTGATCAAGATAGATCAAATGAGGTGAGTAAAACTCAAACCCTAATTGGTTGCTTCTTGAATCAGATGAAAATCTGATGAAACCCTAATTTTGACCTGTGAATGCTACACCCGATTAATGCTGTCTGAATGTTAGTGATGCAATGATGCAAATGTAAGGTGGTATATTAGGTAAAAAATTGGGTATGACAGTTTCCCCCGAAGCTTCACAGGCTCGTTGTAGTATTCCCCATTTTTCACCTCTAATTCAGTCAACCGGGAATGAGCCTCGTCGACGATAGCTTTGGAGGAGGCGACATCATCGTCCAACATCAATACGGTCTTAAGCACGCTAATGACGACAACCACGTCGGTGTTGAGGGCTTCCTTCCGAGTCCTCCTGTCACACCCGAGGAAGGCCTCCCTTTCAGCCTCGTGCACCCCCAGGGAGTTCACATCAAAGATGTGTCTGTTGCCATAGCACAGGGGCAACACGAAGGTCTCCCCAGCGGTAGTCGACGTCCCTGGAACTCCTTGTTCCAAATGTTCCCCCCTTCGCCTTTTTAGTGTTTGCTCGGGAGAAGACGAGGGGGAAGGAGTAGATCCGGCCGCTTGGCCAACCTTCCTTGCCAGCGCTTGAAGCTCTACAACGCGATCCTTGGCTGATCCTCGCAAGGCTTTTTGCCTCAACTTCAGCACGCGTTCCTCCATGGCCGCCATTCGAGCTGCAAACAAACAAATAAAGCATTAGAAAATAGATGTGCAATCAAAATAGAGGGCTGCCACCAATGATCCCCGAAGAAATTACCTAGGAGTTTTAACGCGTCCAGATCCGAAGGGCAGTCAAGAAAGGCCTTGGTGTTAATCTAATGACAGGTGATCTCAATATCCCCGTGAGCATCTAGGAGGACGTTTACCTCCCGATCCACACATATGGCCGGGCGGAAACCCTTGATGTAATTCTCCAGCTTCTCATACGAGATATGATCTTGCATGTCCAACTTCTTATGCTTCACGGAGTAGAAGTCAACTCCCCGATTATAATGTTTTTGGTCTCATTCCAGCGGGAACCTCGCCTTCAGCCTCTCCCCCTCTTTCCCATCCTCATCGACCTCCACAGATCGAACGTAAAGCGTGTCCTCGGCCTCCCTAGTAAGAGGCTTCACCACATAAAAGTTCTTCTTGAAGTCTCGAACAGACTCCAAGTATGGCCGAAACAGCTTCCCAGAATGCTTCAAGGACACCCATGCGCACTTGTAACCGACCATCTGCCGCTGAAGATGAAAGATACGGAAGAAAAGGGGCAGAGTGGCCCCAATATCGAGGTACCGGTAGATGAGCTCGAAAACCCTCATGAAAGCTAGGGCATTTGGGTGAAGCTGCGAAGGGGCCAAGTTCAGCCACGTGAACACCCCAGATTGGAAGCTCGTGAAAGGCATACGAATCCCCGCCTCCCAGAAGGCAAACTCGTACATAGGGAACCTTGTCGACGCGTAAGAATAGCATATCCTTCTGCTCTCACCGGGGATCTGGAGTGTAACGCCCCGTTTTATTTAAATTATATTATATTAATATTTTTGAGTTACCGTTTGACGATTATTTAGGCGACGAGAATATTTATATTAATTGATCTATCTATTAATATATTTGGCCATGTTTCGTTCGGTCTAGTTTTTATTCCGTTCGGTTCGGTAAAATATTATTCGGACAGATATTTAATTCCCCGGAATTATTTTAATTAATTGAGTTAATAATATTATTAGATATTATTAAGGTGTTAATTAATAAGATAAGTTAGGGGTGTAAGGACTAATTATTGAGGATTGGGTGTACACCCTTGGCTTGCTAGTATGAATGCATCATAAAACACTTTTCCTCATTTTCTTTCCATTCCAACACAAAACCTAACTTAGAAACATAGAGAGAACTAGAGGGTTTTGGAAGAAGAAGAAGAAGAAGAAGATCAAGCTTGAGGTTTGGATTTTGTTGGAGCATCTTGCAATCATCCAAGCATTTTAGGTAAGGGGATTTATTTTCCATTTCATATAGTTAGGGTTTGATAGATATGTTGTGGATTTAGGAAAAATTGGTATTTTGATTCATGAGTTTTGGTTGGGTGATTGTTGAAATAACTTAGAAAGGTTGAGTTAGGAGTATGGATTGTGGGTGTTTCATTGCTAGCTTGTAGGAACTAGAAGTATTAAAATGGAAATGAAGAAACTGTGAAAAACCAGAAAATAACACAGACTGTATAACAAGCCGTGGAAGAAGACGAGTTGGAGAGCATGGTACAAGGGGAGGTGCCCACCTCACATTGAGGGGAGACCATCCCCACTAACCAGGCGCCCTCCTCCACCCCCTTTGATGCTTGGGACGTTCGTCCCTGGGTGCTAGGATGAAGGAATCGTTTTGGCCATTTTCTGTTTGCTGTGTTTTGTGTTTTCTGCATAATTGTGTTTTCTGCATAATTATGCATTTGGCTTCTGTTTGATTCAATTTCCGTAATTCCTCATACTACTAGTTAGTATTAATAAAATATAATTAGGACATAAGTTAGCCGATTAAATTTGGAACCCGATTATGTTCCGATTTCCCGATTTCAGTAATTTCGGCGACGGAGCAAGTTGCTCCGAACTCAACGAAAATTGACGTACTAACTAATTTTGACGTGTAGAACGTAGTGGTGAGGTTAGTTTTTCGAAACTATGAGTTTTTACGAAATGACCCGAAATAGGCCAAATTACGGTTAAATTGAATCGGATTGCGTTTTAGTCGATTTAAGACACGTATGGACAATCCGATTGCGATGTTGACGATTATGATTAATACCGGTTATTAAGAATGGCTTTCGCGATGATTATTGGTGTTTTGACTATTTTTCCGTATTTGGAATTTGGTGAATTAATTGATAATGATGTGGTGTGATTAAACATGATGTTTGCGATGGTGTATTTATTAATGAATACTTGATGGTATGCGATGCAATGATATGTTTATCTTGATGTGGATAAATATGGCGACGTGGACTTTATGTCAATTTTGATGAGCGATGATGATGTTTTTGTTGTGTTGTTTTTTATTGTCGAGTCACATACATTGCATTAGTGACGAGGGCTTTTATGCCAAGCGACGATGGGCTTTATGCCAAATGTTCCTAATTATGGACAAAGCGACGGGTACCACATGCATAACACAGTCGTGTCTCATGGAGTCAGTTATGTTTATGTTTGAGTTGTTTGGCGTTGGATTTTAATTGATGGATTATATTGAATTGCGATGATATATGATACTTTGTGTTGATACGAGTATATTGATTATGTGACGAAGTTAAAGTGTTAATTTTATACACTAAATGCTAATTTAAAGTATGTGAGATTTTCATATATGTTGACATACTCTTATTAACTTATATCATTTATAATTCCAAAACTATTTATATATTTTATCACGCCTTTAACTATATGTTTTGGAGTATCTCACCCTTTACTTGTTTCGCCGTTGGCTTTATATTGGTAATGTGCAGATGATCCACGAGGACGATGAGGATTAGCTCGAGTCTCTTTATTTTGAGTCGCACTTCTATGATCTTAGTAACACTCGGGTTTTGGGCGACGTTATTATTTTGATAGGATAGTTTATGTATACTATCTTATGATGTTATAAATGTATGTATTGATGATAACATGATGATATGTATATTTTGTAAACACATCCGCTGTGCTGTGAATAGTCATATGTTTATATGATGAATTATTATATGAATCGGTATATCCGACTTTTGATTTTTGTGATGTGCATTATAATGCAAAGTGATGAAAACACGAATATGTGATGCCTCAATTTTGTTGGATGAAATTTTGAAACTCTGATTTTATTATTAATTACGAGGGATAGAATTGGGGTGTTACATTAGTGGTATCAGAGCAGGTAGGTCTGTCCGGCCAAGTTGTTGAGTTTGTTGTTGTCTAACACTCAAGTATTGTTATTTGTTGATTCTAATCCTTGTTTTGTTGTGAGCAGAAGTTGTTATGGCTGGAAGGAACGCTGGTAGGAATGATGAGGCTCTTGCTGCTGCTATGCATGCAATAGCTCGAGCTTTCCAACACCCGCCGAATATTGACGAGAACGCTGGGTCTCGTAGTTTGGCAACCTTCCAAAGAGAGAATCCCCCTACTTTCCAAGGAAAGTATGATCCTGAAGGTGCTTTAACTTGGTTGAAGGATATTGAAAGAATCTTCCGTGTGATGGATTGCACTCCCGTGCAGAAGATCCGCTACGGTACTCATAAGTTAAGTGATGAGGCTGATGACTAGTGGGTTGACACCAGTCAGAGACTTGAGGTTGCTGGTGAGGAAGTGACGTGGGGAGTTTTCCGTAGGGAATTCATGAGGAAGTATTACCCAGAGGACGTTCGGGGAAATAAGGAGATAAAGTTCCTTGAGTTGAAACAACGGAATATGTCTATCATTGATTATGATGCAAAGTTTACCAAGCTGGCTAAGTTCTATCCTCACTATGATGGAGAGAATGCCGAGTTTTCTAAGTGCATTAAATTTGAGAATGGCTTGCTTCCTGAGATTAAGAAAGCGATTGGATATCAGAAAATCCGTGTCTTTGCGGATTTGATTGATAGTTGTAGAATCTTCGAGGAAGATAGTAATGCACACTATAAGATTATGTCTGATAAGAGAAACAAGGGTCAACAGAGCCGTGCGAAACCTTATGATACTCCAGCTGGTAAAGGGAAACAGAAAGCGTTTCAAGGGAGAAGGACTAGTGGGGGAGATGCTCCAGCTAGTATTGTTTGTTCCAAGTGTGGGAAACCTGGCCACAAAAGTAATGTTTGTCGAAGTGATGTGAGGGCTAAGGAGAATGAGGTGAGATGTTTCCGATGTGGAGAAGTGGGTCATGTGACTCGTGATTGCAAGCATAAGGATGTGGTCTGTTTAAATTGTGGCGAGGGAAGTCAGATTAGTGCTCAATGTAAGAAGCCTAAGAGGACTCAAGGAGCGGGAAAGGTGTTTGCTTTGTCGGGTGCTCCGACGGCAAACGAAATTGGTCTTGTTCGAGGTACTAGTTTCATTAATAGCATTCCTCTTATTATTATTATTGATACTGGTGCTACTCACTATTTTATTGCAGCTGATTGTGTAAAGAGATTGGGTCTTACTTTGTCATCACTATTTTATTGCAGCTGGTTGTGTAAAGAGACGGTGTATTTATTAATGAATACTTGATGATATGCGATGCGATGATATGTTTATCTTTATGTGGATAAATATGGCGACGTGGGCTTTATGTCAATTTTGATGAGCGATAATGATGTTTTTGTTGTGTTGTTTTTTATTGTCGAGTCACATACATTGCATTGGCGACGAGGGCTTTTATGCCAAGCGACGATGGGATTTATGCCAAATGTTCCTAATTATGGAAAAAGCGACGGGTACCACATGCATAACATAGTCGTGTCTCATGGAGTCGGTTATGTTTATGTTTGAGTTATTTGGTGTTGGGTTTTAATTGATGGATTATGTTGAATTGAGATGATATATGATACTTTGTGTTGATATGAGTATATTGATTATGTGACGAAGTTAAAGTGTTAATTTTATACACTAAATGCTAATTTAAAGTATGTGAGATTTTGATATATGTTGACATACTCTTATTAACTTATATCATTTATAATTCCAAAACTATTTATATATTTTATCACGCCTTTAACTATATGTTTTGGAGTATCTCACCCTTTACTTGTTTCGCCGTTGGCTTTATATTGGTAATGTGCAGATGATCCACGAGGACGATGAGGATTAGCTCGAGTCTCTTTATTTTGAGTCGCACTTCTATGATCTTAGTAACACTCGGGTTTTGGGCGACGTTATTATTTTGATAGGATAGTTTATGTATACTATCTTATGATGTTATAACTTTATGTATTGATGATAACATGATGATATGTATATTTTGTAAACACATCCGCTGTGCTGTGAATAGTCATATGTTTATATGATGAATTATTATATGAATCGGTATATCCGACTTTTGATTTTTGTGATGTGCATTATAATGCAAAGTGATGAAAACACGAATATGTGATGCCTCAATTTTGTTGGATGAAATTTTGAAACTATGATTTTATTATTAATTACGAGGGGTAGAATTGGGGTGTTACATGGAGCACCCACGAAGGTTCCATACCCTCATCTAGGTCCTCTACAATGTTGAAAGCCGAGGAGGGGTCGATGGTAAAGTCAGAACAGAAATCTCGCAGCTCGGGCGCAACCCATAAGAGGTCTGCAACTAGACGGATTCGTCAGAGTTTGCTTGTGCCTTCCTCGTGTGGATTTTCAGATGGCTGGACCCCGACACCTAAAAAGTAGCGAAAGAAAAGTGAATTTCACGTTATCAAATCCACCCTTCCACCGTAAGTCAAGTGAAAGGGCGAGATGCTCAGCATCTTCCGCGGCTCAACCCTTCAGCGTGGAAGGGTTTGAAATCCAAGATTGATGAACTAAGTGAAGAATGCCAAATGAAACCCTAAGAGCTCCTTTTTATAGCCAAATCTCCTTGGGCATGCGAAGGGTCACGCCTTATGTAGCTCCACACACCTCCCTAAGCAAGACGCGTGGCATGAGGGTTAACGTGTCATCCTTGGGCTGGCGTATGAAGCCACGCGGCCCGATCACAGTCAGATCCCCGTCTCCCATTACCCCCGAGGTGAGAAGGCAAATATGTTCATGCGGTTATTCATCCCGATAGTAGAGAGAAAATACAAAGTCGTTCTCGCGGTTATCCATCCCGTCCAACTCAATCACATCTTATGCCTTGGGTGAACAGATCTCCCTGAGGGATGTGTCACGGCAGCAGGGTCTCCTACGGACGGCTCCTTGGCTCAAAGTCATCGCTCTCTCCGAGAACAAAGACTTGGGGGCCTCCTGTTCTAGACTGGCCCAACATTTGGCCCACTGCCATTGAGACCCAATCCAATAAGTGTAGATTCGAAGGCCTATCCGCCCATAACAGGTAAGGGTTTCCTCATGTGCACGTTAGGGCCACGTGGCCAACAGTTTCTTAACCGTCATTTGCCCTCAGAGAATACCGGGTCAAGCACCCTGCGCATCCTAGAACATAATCGTCATCTGTCCTCCGAGAATACCGGGTCAAGCACCGCGTGTATCATGGAGCGACAGACCAGGGAGGAGGCCACATGATGGACTCCTTCCTTGCAGTCACTTAGTGGGCCTGGATCAACTACCCACTAACTGGACCTTAGACCAACGCTGGAGGTTTATAAATACCCTCTCATTCGAGAGGGTCAGGTAACACATTCATTCTCTCCTTTTACTTGTTTTCTCTCTCTCTTGCCCATACTTACTTTGGCAATGGAGTATCTTGCAGGTGTCCCCTATCTCCTTCAACCACCATTGTAGCCTGAACCTTGACGAACCTTCTGGTCAGGTACAATCATATATCATTTATTGAGAATAAATTATTAAATTTGTACAAGTACAAATAATCATTCGTGACTTGAAGTGTAGATAGTCACATTAGCCTTAAACAAATATTTATCCTTATTGACTAAAGCATATCAAATCATTCACATGAAATTAAATGACCATTTCTTCCAACATAGAGCAAGTTATCGTTTTAGCCTGTCATATTGACTATGGTGCAAATGATGATTTATTATCTTCTCATATATATGAACAATCTCTTTTTTTAAAAGTAAATGATCGTTCAACTAAATACAGGACTTCAAAGATAAAGAAGCTCTTGCAAAGAATAATATTTAGAAAATATTAAATTTGATTCCTGACTAAAACGATACTTGATATCATTTTTTTAATTGATATCACGTCATTAAAAAAATTTAAAAATTTATTATTTCATTTTTTTAAATTTTTTTTTATAATAATTAAACGTTTTTAATTATTTTAATTATTTTTATTTATAAATATTTATTTAGAAATTATATATTATAAATTTTAATTCTATAATATATATTTTGGATATTTTTTTAATGATGTGGTAACAATTAAAAAATATCACCTTATAATTTCAATATCACTTATGTAAATTAGACTATTTTATTATGAACGACTTTAAAATAATATAAAATATGACATTGAATGACGTAATAGTTAAACTTTTTATAAGAACTAAAAATCCATTTAAATTTTTTTGTTTAATTATTCTTTCTTGGTTTTGTCGGTGATAATGTCAATAATATAGGATTTCAGTTGCCAATAATACTAATAAAGGGTTTCTATTTTAAAATGACAAAGTTGCGACATACTACAATAAGTAGTTTATTGATATAAATATATATTTTAAGTAGAAAAGGCTAAAAGTATGAAAGTCAACTGTCTATAATCATACACTTCTAGAGAGTCAAATTGTTAGTTCGCATATGTGCATGCATTTGGTTATCACTTATCACTAACCATGCTTATGTATCAATTAAAAAATAAGCTACGCATGCTTATGTGATCACTAATACATATTATTTCCTCTCCGATCTCAAATTATAGGATATATTAGTTATTTCACAGAAATTAAAAAATTTAATTATTATTTTATAAAAAAAATGAAATATTGTATAATATTATTTTCTCCGTCACAAATTATAAAATATTTTAGTTATTTCACACAAATTAAAAAATTTATTATTATTTTATAAAATGTAAAATATTGTGTAATATTACAAACATATCCTTTATTAATTATATTAAAAAGTGGAATCAAAAGAATAAAAGAAAAAAGAAAAATAATTAATAAATAATATATTACGTACAAAATTCTTAATGATGTATTGAAATTATAAAATAATTTATAATTTAAGACAATTTTATTTATAAAATGATTTATAATTTAAAATGGAGGAAATACTATAAAATGGTTAGTCATGTGTTGTGCCGTTCTCACCACTGTGGTTAATATGTTAAATATATAGTACAAAATAAAAGAATGTTAAATATATTATTTTATAAATATTTAAAAATTTAATAACTTTGGTGTAGAATACTGTAGTAGTCGTAGATGGCTGACTTAAAAAGAATATTGTAGAAGAGAGTCTGAATATCAAAATTTTAGTATTCATATTTGACTTTGTTAAGAGGGATTCGTTATTATAAAATATTTTGGCAAGTAAAATGCGAAATTTCTTATATTTTTATAATAAATTTTTATAAATCAATATGTAGGATGAGTGATACATTGCTGTTATTATCAAATCTTGTGTTTTAATCGTATAGAATTTGAGTTAAATTATTAAATATATTTAATAAAATAATTAGACGTGTATTATAAGATTGTTACCGATGGTTTATTCATAATATAAACAAATTAGATGGTCTGAAAAATACAAATTTAATCTTCTCTTTTTGTTCTCCCACCTCTTTAATTTAGAGATATTTTGTTTTTAAAAATTATTTTTTTCAATTAATTTATACTATTGGTTCTAACTCAAACATTTTTACTTATGTTAAAGTATAAATTGCAAACTCATTTCATATTTCTAAAAGATGTCATATTTCTAATGCAACTTGTTCTCTCTTTTCTGATGCTTCTCACGCTATCTCATTCAGATGCTATGGCAAATTAAAATATGCATATTAATCTTGGTATTCAGATTTATTACAATTATCTGGATGGTTTCGCTGAGGTATTTGTTAAGGATGTCGCTTGAATTCCAACCCCCTATATTATAGTCTTTTAATTTGTTTTCTCTTTGCGTTTTAGTCTTCCTGATTAAAAAAAAAAAAGTTGTTTTTTTAAGAGCAAAAAACTATTCTTTTACATAATAGAGAAGGGTTAACTCCGAAAGAAACATATTACATCATTATAAATATAGGAATAATAAAATCCACACTACGTCAAAAGGTATTTTAGACAGCGCTTTCCGGAAAAAAAAACACGGAAAAAGTACGGAAAATACAACAAAAACGCTGCTTAAGGGGGCCTTAGATAGCGTTTTTAAAAAGCGTTGCCTAAGGCGCACTTTAGACAACGCGTTGGAAAAGCGCTGCTAAAAGACCCCTTTAGAAAGTGCTTCTTAAAACGATGTCTAAGGTTATTCAGAAAGCGCTGCTAGAGGCCCTACCTTAGACTGCGCTTTCCGAAAAAACGCTGCTTTTTAAAAAAAAATTAAAACATAAACCCTATTTTTGTTATTCTTCGTTCGTTATGCAATTCTCTTCTTCGGTACTTCTTCTTCCTCCTTTTCTCCATCACTACATCTCCTCCCTCCGTCAAGCAAAGTTAACCCCACCTTAGACAACGCTATCAACACCACCTTCCTCATACTGATTTCCAGCCACTCATAATACTCCCTCCGTGAGCTTCTTCTCATAGGTCCGACCTTTAAGCTCCGTCGCCCCACATCTATCACCAATAACCACACAACTGCCTTTCATCGTTCTCCTCACAACTATTCTGCAAGCCTTCATCTCTTCATCTTCTCAAACGCCCTCCGTCTTCACGTTTTCCTCCGCCACCGTAACACACTCACTTCCACGACCCTCCGCTCCATCATTCACTCCGACGTATCTCCCTTTAACATCCGGAGACCAACCTCACAGTCTCCATATAACTCTCCCTCTGTTCATCACCATCAACTTCATCGCCATTTTCAATCGGCAGGCTGCACTTCGACTGCTGGTTCCATTCATATACACCTTTGTTCACCGATTTATCAACGTATATGCTTCTGATTTCAACTGTTTTGATCGGTGAGAAGAAATAACTTCGTTGACAGAATCGTAACTGAGAGATTTGTCCGAGTTGCTATTGTATGTTTTTGCTCACAAGTTGAATGTTTTATCCTTCTATTTTAGGTATTTTTTTTTGGTTTAGTTTTCTTGTAGCATTTGTTTTGATCGTGCTAGCATAATATGTAGAACTGTGCATTTGAATTTTTTGCTAAAAATTTGTTTATTTCTGAAACCACATGATTCAATTTTAAAGCTTACTAAGTTGTTGATTTTCATGTATAAATTACTTAGTAGTTTTTTCATAGAAGTTTTACATTGTTAAGGAAAGTCATACTTGTTTGTTTGAAGATTATTTTGACTAACTCTTTAAAATGAGCATCCAATTCACTTCACTGTGTTTGTTGTGTTGATTATTTGATGCAATTTGGTTACAGAGAAATCGCCGCAACAAGTTTTCGTTCTGCTTGTACAACACCTCTTCTCAACCGATACAGCCAAATTCACGGATTCGTCTCACTTCATCAAACACGTCATAACTCTCGACATGATCGGTAAATAATTTGTTTATCTGGTATGCATTTTGCTGTATTGTGGGCCCCATTTGCTTTTTTTTCTGATTTCGATTTCAAATTGATGTTGTAGCGATTTAGTGTATGACATAGGCGTTGATAATGACCTTGGTTTTGTTAACATATGTTGTAGAAAGTGCTTTGACAGTTTTGGTTTTAGATTACTGCGACAAACTCTGCAAAGAAAACAATTTTAGTTTGATTTATTGTGTTACAGGTGTTAGCAATGTTGACCTATCTGAAATAAGTTAGGTTATTTTAGAAACGTCTTTGATATGGTAATAAGTTAGGTTTTCTAAACTCTTTGATCCATTTGTTAATGTCTATAAGAGTTTCATTTCTTGATTTAGTTCGTTCGAAATTTTAAATTGATTGGTTATGAACTTGGAATGGTGAGTTCAGTTATGGTGACGTTGTGAATTTCGTTTGCGTTGAACACTAGTTCGAGATAATTTCATTGAGCATGATTTGATTTAGGTAGTTTCTGCCTGGATTTTGGTTTAGGGGTTTAGAACTTACTTTGAATTCGACTTTCCATGTTTCGAATGTGAATTGAATAATAACTTGAGTTTCTTTGATTTTAGTTTCATTTGTAAATTGAAATTATTGAACGATCGATTACTTGGTTTTTGAATTGTTCATGTGCATCATATAAGTTTCATTTTGCTTGTATACCTTGTGATTACTAACTTGTTTATGGTTTGAACAATCTTAGTTCGAGATAATTTCATTGAGCATATTTGATTTAGGTAGTTGCTGCCCGAATTTTGGTTTAGGGGTTTAGAACTTACTTTGAATTCGATTTTCCATGTTTCGAATGTGAATTGAATAATAACGTGAGTTTCTTTGGTTTTAGTTTCATTTGTGAATTGAAATTATTGAACGATCGATTACTTGGTTCTTGAATTGTTCATGTGCATCATATAAGTTTCATTTTGATTGTATACCTTGTGATTACTAACTTTTTTATGGTTTGAGCAATCTTAGTTCAAGATAATTTCATTGAGCATGATTTGATTTAAGTAGTTGCTTCCCGGATTTTGGTTTAGGGGTTTAGAACTTACTTTGAATTCAATTTTCCATGTTTCGAATGTGAATTGAATAATAATTTTAGTTTCTTTGGATTTAGTTTAGTTTGTGAATTGAAATTATTGAATGATTGAGGTTTCGAATTCATGACATTCACATTTTGTTTCAGTTTCCGTACACCTCGATTTTACCCCACGTATTTATTTAATAAAATATCAGAGTTTTCAAAAAAACCATCGTTTATTAAAAATCCACATAATCGGAATGCCACAAAATCAACATAAACACAACGTAAACATGTCATTATCTCTTTAACAGATTCATAGCACTACTCAACGGTTAACAACGTAATTAGTTCATTAAACATGCAGCGGAATTCAAATGGTTCTACAAAGCAAACAAAACATTCATGTCTATTCAACGATATCAGTTTCAACATAAAACAACAAAATAATAGAAACAATGCGCGTTTTCGCCCGTGTGCTACGTATCAGAGCAAACGACACTAAACTGGAACCACATCAGCAAAGACTACTCCTCCGGATCACCTGCACATTCCAAATATAAAGGTAATGGCGAAAAAAAGTAAAGGGTGAGATATCAAACCATATAATTGAAGTTATGGTAAACAATCTATAGTTCAAAATCATATAGCATCACCATTTGTAATCATACTAATAATCAACAGTAACTCACATCTACTTATCACAACATACAGCTATCCAAAACAACTAGCAATCATCCCAACAACATAATACAATTATCACAACAACGGTATCATAAAGTATTATGACATGCGACTCAACTAATGCACATGCATGCGGTACCAACGGAGTGAAACTCCCAACGTAATTCCATTGCCAGTAATTTTGAGGCATCAAGGCGTAAGCCTTCAACATAAACAACATCGCCCCTGACAGCTCAACATATTCTGTCCTCATAGTCCAACACAATATGCAACATATATGTGCAATGAATTTAAACAACATACAACAACAACCACAATGTAATCCACAACATAATCGTGAACGTTGGCTATCAAGCCTCAACAACAACAACATACACAACAACGGACCCACAACGGAGCTACTTTAAATTCATTCAAATTCTCACCTACTGTATTTAAAAGTATTACTATAGGTTAGATAATATTTTTATCTTTCCAACAGTCCAAACGACATCAAAAACGGAGTTACGGTCGCGAAGATACGAGCAAAATAATTTTCCAGAATTCCTCTTCTGTTTCTGTTCTGTATGCATCGATACAAACCTCCATGTATCGATACATACTCAACTTGGATCGACACAAGCTTCGTATGATTCGACTTATACGTTCTGCAACATTCTATTTTTCTGTTTTTCTTCAGTATGAGTCGATGCGAGCTCCCCTTGTATCGATACAAAACTGACTTGCATCGATACATACCACGTATCAGTCGATACAAGTCCCACAGAACAGCCCCATGAGTCGATGCAAGGCTTTATGTATCGACACAAGCAGTTGTCACACTCCTGGTTTTTAAACTTGCATCAGCTTGTATCGATCCATAACGTTATGTGTCAACTCATGCTGCGTATTTTTCACCAAAAACTTGATTTTTCCACTGTTTTACAATTCCAATCAACACCTTTCTTCACCAACAATCACAGTACAACATATGCAGTAAATTGGTGCATTCCTTCCATACAATTAACAACAACACGACGTATTCAATGAAATTGTACAATCAACGGCAACAAGATACACAGAATACAAGATCATATATTCTAATTTGGGATTTTCGACGGTTAATCACATAGATACGACACAACCTAGCGAATCATACATCCCTAACTACCAATTTCCCATCATATCCCTAATTATAGAGCAAGAACCCCATCCTTACCTTGGATTGAAGGTTGCTCTGAGGATTATTGATCGTTCCAACTTTTCCCAGTTCTACGCTTTGCTCTGTTCTTCCGTTCCCAATTTCACGTTTGCTTCCACTGACAACAAAAGTCCCAATTATAATTATTATTAATTTAAATAATAATAATTCTTATAATTACTAATTGGGATTAATTCCACACCCCCAACATCACTATCATCAACGCCACCCTTCAGGCCCACTTCACTGACTTAATAATAATATGATTATCAGTATTATTCCCCGGCACAACCAACATAATTATTCAAAAATAATTATTTAAAATATTTAATTAAATAATTCTAACTAAATATTCTGGGCGTTACAACTCTCCCTTACTAGAACATTTTTGTCCTCGAAAATAGAAGTTTACCTTCTTCAAACAGCTCGAGATAGGAGTCTCGCATCTTGCTCTCCAGCTCCCATATCAAGCTTTCACCAGCAGCTCCTAACCAAACAACTTTCACCAGCGCAATTTCTTTACCTCTAAGAATCTTCATCTCGCGATCCAAAATCCTCACGGGTATTGTCTCCACTGTGAGATTGTCACGCACTTGCACATCGTCCATCTGAATCACATGAGACAGATCGGGAATATACTTGCAGAGTTGCGATACATGAAACACATCGTGCAAATTAGCAAGATTTGGCGATAACGCCACATGGTAAGCAACTTTTCCTACATGTTCCGATATCTGATACGGACCAATAAAACGAGGAGTGAGCTTCTTAGACTTTAGAGCTCGTCCAACACCAGTCACAGGCGTGACTCTCAGAAACACATGTTCACCAGCTTGAAATTCTAAATCTTTTCTTCTCTTATCGTGGTAACTTTTCTGCCTACTCTGGGAAGCCTTCATCTGCTCATGAATAAACTTCACTTTCTCTGTAGTTTCTCGAACAATTTCGGGTTCAACCACCACACTCTCACCAGATTCATACCAACACAACGGAGTCCTGCATCTCCGTCCATACAACGCTTCATAAGGTGCCATCCCAATACTAGAATGGTAATTGTTATTGTAAGTGAACTCAATCAACGGAAGGTAAGTATCCCATGAGCCTCTCTGCTCAAGAACACAAGCTCTCAACAAATCCTCTAGTGAATGAATAGTTCTCTCGGTCTGACCATCCGTCTACAGATGATACGCCGAAATCAACTTCAACTTAGATCCCATCACTCCCTGCAAACTCTTCCAAAAATTAGAAGTAAACCATGGATCTCTATCCGACACAATACTCACCGGAACACCATGCAACTTCACAATCACTCTGACTTAAATCTCAGCCAACTTCGTGATCAGATAAGTAATGTTAATAGGTATAAAGTGTGCCGACTTCATAAGCCTATCAACAATTACCCAAATCGAATTGTGTCCTCTCATGATATTAGGCAAACTCGTCACAAAGTCCATCGAAATGTTGTCCCATTTCCATTCCGGAACTTCTAACGGTTGCATCAACCCTCCAGGCTTCTGATGCTAGATCTTTGACTTCTGGCAAGTCAACAAGCATACACAAACTGTGCTACATCACGTTTCATGCCAGGCCACCAAAATAAACCTTTCAAATCCTGATACATTTTAGTAGCTCATGGATGAATACTCAAATTGCTCCTATGACTCTCTTCAAGAATGACTTTCTTAATCGCTTCATCATCAGGAATACAAATACGATCTCGGAATCTCAACACACCTTGCACATCCAACTTGAAATCATCTTTCTCGGGTCGATCAGTTCCTACCATCAAATCCACCAACTTTACATCTCGTTTTTGTGCTTCTATAATATCGTCAAGAAAATCATTGTTAATCTTTAACATTCCTAACATAACACTATGCGGTGTCACTTCACAAACCAAACTCAAATCTCGGAATTGCTCAATCAAATCCAACTCCGTAACCATCATGGCCGACATATGCAAAGTCTTCCGGCTCAAAGCATCAACTATAACATTAGCTTTTCTGGGATGATAATTCAAACCGAAATCATAATATTTTAACAACTCTAACCACCTTCGCTGCCTCATATTCAACTCTTTCTAATCAAAAAGGTACTTCAAACTCTTATGATCACTAAACACCTCAAATCTGGAACCATACAGATAATGCCTCCAAATTTCCAATACAAATACCACTGCAGCCAATTCAAGATCATGCATAGGATAATTCTTTTTGTGAGTTCTCAATTGCCTAGACGCATAAGCAACCACCTTGCCATCCTACATAAGCACACCACCTAACCCAATCAGACACGCATCGCAGTACACAACAAAAGACTCTTATGGATTAGGTAGAATCAAAATTGGATCCGACGTCAACCTCTTCTTCAACTCATTGAAACTCTCTTCGCATCGAACATCCCACACAAATGATTTCCCTTTGCAGGTCAACTTAGTCAATGGAAGTGCCAACTTCAAAAACCCTTCGATAAAGCGTTTATAGTAACCAGCCAATCCCAAGAAGCTCCTAATCTCAGTAACTGACTTCAGAGTTTCCCATTGCAACACAGCATCAACCTTAGAAGGATATACGACAATGCCACTACCATAAATGACATGGCCAAGAAAACTAACTTCTTTCAACCAAAATCCTCACTTGGACAACTTCGCATACAACTCTTTCTCTTTCAAAACATGCAACACGACTCTTAGGTGTTCTGCATGTTCTTCTTCCGATTTAGAGTAAATCAAAATGTCATCAATGAATAGCACCATAAATCGATCCAAGTAAGTATGAAAAATACAATTCATGTACTCCATGAATACTCTCGGCGCATTAGTAACACCGAAAGGCATCACCAAATACTCGTAGTGTCCATACCGAGTCCTGAACGCGGTTTTCGGAATATCATCTTCTTTCACCCTAATCTGGTGATATCCAGATCTCAAATCAATCTTAGAAAACACACTAGCACCCACCAGTTGATCCATCAAATCATCAATTCTCGGAAGTGGATACTTGTTTTTAATCGTCACTTTATTCAACTGTCAATAGTCAACACAAAGTCTCATACTCCCATCTTTCTTCTTCACTAACAGCACAGACGCTCCCCACAAAGATACACTTGGTCTCACAAACTTTTCTCAAGCAACTCTTCTAATTGCTTCTTTAGTTCAGACAACTCAGATGCAGACATCCTGTACGGTGCCATAGAAACAGGTCTGGTACCAGGTACAAGATCAATCGCAAATTCAACATCCCTCTCAGGAGGTACTTTAGGAATTTCATCAGGAAACACTTCAGGAAATTCTCGCACCACCTGTAACTCATTCAACCTAACTTGATTCTTAACCGACAACATCGCCATCAACGAGAACATCTGCGCTTCGTCTTGCATCAAACACTTCAACTGTTTACCGGTCAACAAACCAACTCCTTCTTCCTCTGGAGTAGAAAACTTCAAAGACTTGTTATAACAATTGATATGAACATAGTTACATTCTAACCAGTTCATACCTAAGATCACATCTAGTCCACTTAACAGCAAAAAAATCAAATCAACAGCAAAGCCTCTGTCGAAGATCGACAAAGGACAATTCAAACATATAAGAGAAGTAAGTAGTCACCGATCCCTTAGCCGGAACTTAGAGGACCATTTCTCCATTCATATAAGACAATGCAAGACCCAACCTCTTAACATAATCAGCAACAACAAAACAATGCGTAACACCAGTATTAATAATAGTAATTAAAGGCGTACTATCAATGAAACATGTACCTTTAATGAGTCTGTCCTCACTAGCTGACAAATTCCCAGCTAAAGCAAATGTCTTCCCGCTAGTCTGTGCTTTCTTCGGTTTTGAGCACTGACTACTCAAGTGTCCCTCTTCTCCACAGTTGAAACATACCATCTCTTTATGTTTATAGTCAGACATTGCATGCCCAAGCTTACCACAACGGAAAAATCTTTTCACATCAGCAGTGCAAGCAAAACTCTTATGCCCAACTTGCCCACATTTGAAACAAACAATCTTAGCAGGAGCATCTCCCTTACTAGTCTTCTGGCCTTGAGCAACTCTCTGTTTTCCTCTACCAGCATCATAAGGCTTGCCACGGTCCTATTGACCCTTGCCTCTCTTATCAGTCATAATCTTATGATGAGCATTACTATCCTCCTCATAGATCCTGCAACTATCCACCAGATCAGAAAAGTCACGAATCTTCTGGTAGCCCACAACTTTCTTAATATCCGAGCGCAACCCATTCTCAAACTTGATGCACTTGGAAAATTCAGCACCTTCCCCATTAAAGTGTGGGTAGAACTTAGCCAGCTCTACGAACTTTGCAACATACTCGATTATAGTCTGGTTTCCCTGCTTCAGCTCAAGGAACTCGATTTCTTTCTTACCCCGAACATCTTCAGGATAGTACTTCCTCATAAACTCTCTATGGAAAACATCCCAAGTGATTTCCTCACTTGCAACCTCCAATCTCTGACACGTTTCCAGTCACCAGTCGTCAACCTCACTTGCTAACATATGCGTCCCATAACGAACCTTCTGCGTTTGGGTACAGTCCATCATGCGAAAGATCCTCTCTATCTCTTTTAGCCAATCAAGTGCTCCATTAGGGTCATGCTTACCCTTGAACACTGGCGGATTCTCCCTCTGGAAAGTCGCCAAACTTCGGGATCCAGCATCCCCACCAACATTCGGCTGATTCTCCATCGCATTAGTCATTGCTTCCAAAGCAGCAACAATTACAACATCGTTCCTTCCAGCCATCTCAACTTAACACTGCAACACAACCCACAGTCAGAAATAATTAACAATACTAGATTGTTACAGACTCAACAACTTGGCCGGACGGACCAACCTGCTCTGATACCATTATTGTAACACCCCGATTCTACCCCACGTATTTATTTAATAAAATATCAGAGTTTTCAAAAAACCCATCGTTTATTAAAATTTCACATAATCGGAATGCCATAAAATCAACATAAACACAATATAAACGTGTCATTATCTCTTTAACATACACATAGCACTACTCAACAGTTAACAACATAATCAGTTCATTAAACATGCAGCGGAATTCAAATGGTTCTACAAAGCAAACAAAACATTTCATGTCTATTCAATGATATCAGTTTCAACATAAAACAACGAAATAATAGAAATAGTGCACGTTTTCCCCGAGTGCTACGTATCAGAGCAAACGACACTAAATCGGAACCACATCAGCAAAGACTACTCCTCCTGATCATCTGCACGTTACCAATATAAAGGTAACGGCGAAAACAAGTAAAGGGTGAGATATCAAACCATATAATTGAAGTTATGATAAACAATATATAGTTTGAAATCATATAGCATCACCATTTGTAATCATACTAATAATCAATGGTAACTCACATCTACTCGTCACAACATACAGCTATCCAAAACAACTAGCAATCATCCCAACAACATAATACAATTATCACAACAACGGTATCATAAAGTATTATAACATGCGACTCGACTAATGCACATGCATGCGGTACCAACGGAGTAAAACTCCCAACGTAATTCCATTGCCAGTAATTTCGAGGCATCAAGGCGTAAGCCTTCAACGTAATCAATATCGCCCCTGAAGGCTCAACGTATTCTGTCCTCATAGACCAACACAATATCCAACATATGTATGCAATGAATTTAAACAACATACAACCACAACCACAACTACAACGTAATCCAAAACATAAGCGTCAACGTTGGCTATCAAGCCTCAACAACAACAACATACACAACAACGGACCCAAAACGGAACTACTTTAAATTCATTCAAATTCTCACCTACTGTATTTAAAAGTATTACTATAGGTTAACTCATATTTTTAGCTTTCCAACGGTCCAAACGGCATCAAAAACAAAGTTACGGTCGCGAAGATACAACCAAAACAATTTTCCAAAATTCCTCTTTTGTTTCTATTCAGTATGCATCGATACAAACCTCCATGTATCGATACATTCTCAACTTGTATCGACATAAGCTTTGTATGAGTCGACTCATACGTTCTGCAAAATTCTATTTTTCTGTTTTTCTTCATTATGAGTCGATGCGAGCTCCCCTTGTATCGATACAAAACTGACTTGTATTGATACATACTACATATGAGTCGATACAAGTTCCACAGAACAGCCCCATGAGTCGATGCAAGGCTTTATCTATCGACACAAGCAGTTTTCACACTCCTGGTTTTTAAACTTGCATCAGCTTGTATCGATCCATAACGTTATGTGTCGACTCATGCTGCGTATGTTTCACCAAAACTTGATTTTTCCACTGTTTTGCAATTCCAATCAACACCTTTCTTCACCAACAATCACAGTACAACATATGCAGTAAATTGGTGCATTCCTTCCATACAATTAACAACAACACGATGTATACAACGAAATTGTACAATCAACGGCAACAAGATACACAAAATACAAGATCATATATTCCAATTTGGAATTTTCGACGGTTAATCACATAGATACAACACAACCTAGCGAATCATTCATTCCTAACTACCAATTTTCCATCATATCCCCAATTATAGAGCAAGAACCCCACCCTTACCTTGGATAGAAGATTGCTCTGTGGATTCTTGATCGTTCCAACTTTTCCCAGTTCTACGCTTCGCTCTGTTCTTCCGTTCCCAATTTCAGATTTGCTTCCACTGACAACAAAAGTCCCAATTATAATTATTATTAATTTAAATAATAATAATCCTTATAATTACTAATTGGGCTTAATTCCACACCCCCAACATCACTATCACCAACACCACCCTTCAGGCCCACTTCACTGACTTAATAATAATAGGATTATCAGTATTATTCCCCGACGCAACCAACATAATTATTCAAAAATAATTATTTAAAATATTTCATTAAATAATTCTAACTAAATATTTTGGGCGTTACAGTTTCCATTTGCTTTAAGTTTTTTTTAGTCAAAATTATTAAGTTCTCTCATGTAAGATAATTGTCTGCCCGAATATTCTTTTAGAGGTTATGACTTATCTCAAATGTTGTTTTATATGTTATGACTTATCCCAAATGTTGTTTTATATGTACAACGCTCATTCCATGTGTTTCTGTGAGTTCGAGCTTCTCGTTTCAACTTCTCGACATTGTTGTTCGGTAAATTCGAGGTAAATTTCTTCCTTAAATTACTGGTATTATGATGAATTTGTCTGGAATTGCGTGAATATGTTTGTGTTTTCTAGCTCCGGATCCATTCCGTGTATACTTTGCGTTTTGACAGAAACACATTATATCATTTTGTGCCCTAATTAGTATTTTTGTTTATCTTACTTAGTAGTAAAACCATGGATAAAAAATGGATGTCTGCCGATCGATTGTCAAAAGAGTACGAGAATGAGGTAATAAAGTTCGTTAAGTTTGTTGTTGAACACACTGAAGACCCCATTAGAATAAAATGTCCTTGCTTGGGTTGTTGTTATGTGGGTCGGGTTGACGCACATGGATTGAAATCACATTCACTGGTTGTTGGTTGCTATGGATCCTATAACAGAAGTGGTATATTATCTGAATTCAGTTGACGGTGATTAGACAAATTATCCGGGTATGAAGTTAATGATTGATATGTAAGTGAGATTGTTCTAAATATTCGTGTGTATTTATATATTTAATTATTTATGTGACATTGTTATAAGTATATGTTTTTATTTTATTATAGCAATACAAGTATTCCGATGTCAAAGAGAAGCTCGGGTACCACGGTCTAAATCAAGCAACATTACTTGGATCAAAGTGCAAGTATATTAATTTCCACAATTTTTCTTATAATAGTTATGCTACTTGATAAAACAAGACTACTATATATTCTTATTTGTTTTTCTATGTAGTGTGCTCAGCAGCGAAACGATATAGATTGCAGATACTTAGTTTTGAGGTTTATGAGAGAAATCATTTAGTTGAATCGAATAAAGATTTTAATCACGGTATAGATTTATAATTTAGGATTTGTTTTATTATTTATCGTATTTTTCTTATAATTTATTACTTTTAACTAAATCATGCATATTATATTTTTGTTATGTAGTGCTTTGATGAATACAAGTGTGCTTATTATACGAAAAATCAGTTGGAAGAAATCAAGGAGGAATTGTGTGATTATTTTATTGAGCAAAGAATCATATAAGGTATTTGTAGTTGAAAAGTGTTAAGAAAAATTAGGTTATATGTTAGAGTTGATTTTGATTATGTTGTAACAAATGGTTTATGTGTATATTGAACTATAATATAATGATGTATATATTTTTGATTAATGGTGTATATATTTTGGATTGTTTGTTTATAATGGTGTATATATTTTGGATTATAATGCCTATATTTATAAACGCTTGTTTGTTGAAATAAATTAAAGGTCAATAATGATAATATAATATTTGTAATGGAATTACAGGAAAAATATATCATATATATCAAAAAAACGTTGACTTTAGGCAGCGCTTTTTTTCCAAAGCGTTGCATAAAGGCCACCATAGACAGCGTTTTTGACTAAAAAAACGCTGTATAAGGTGGCCTTTAGGCAATGTTTTGAAAAAAAGTGCTGCATAAAGTAAATAATATGCAGTTTTTTTGACTAAAAAAAGCGCTGTCTAAAGTAAATAATATGCAACTTTTTTGCCTAAAAAAGCGTTGCCTAAGGGCCACCTTAGACAGCACATTTAGAAAAACCGCTGTCTAAAGGTAACCTTAGATAGCGCTTTTGCATTGAAAAAAAATGCTACCTAAACCTATGTAGCGCAGGCTTAGACAGCGCTGCCTAAAACAAAAAAAGTTGTCTAAGACCCTGTACGGACGTAGTGCCATAACATTCTCGTCATAACTCTCTTTGATTTCTATGAGACAATCCTCAAAAAGTCTGTTAGATAAAGCAAAAGTGAGCTCTAATTTTGTTAGTCCATCCGTGCATCGATTTCCCTTACGAAAAACATGAACAATATTTATCTTTCAATTCCTATTCATTCAAACTCTAATCCAATTCACCAGTGAATAACCATTAGATACTTTCACAAATCCTGTTTTAATTGCATTCATGACCATAATCAAATGAGTTAAATTCCACAATCCTAAATCTTTTCTGTCACACTAATTTTATCCCCTCTAAAGTCCTCCATAATTTTGCCTCAAAAATACTGCATATATTCTATATGTGATGTGACAAATAGAAATATTTTTAAAAACAAACCGAAGTGGCTAAACGAAAAAAATAAATTATATAAGTATAAATATATTTTGAAGTCCTAACTTTATAAAACTAAAAAATTCACCCTTCTCTCTTTCACCATCATTAAGATGTGTAGCTTAGTCACCACTATTATTCAACTATTTATTTTTAGAAAAAGAATAAGAATCCAAAGTTTATTCCTACATTTATGAGAAAAAAGAATGATAAAAAACTACAAACCGAAAACGACATGATAATGAAATGAAACAAAGTTCGGTGACAAAGAAGAACCTCCGTGTGGGGCGTTAATCTAAGGTTGAACATGTTTTGCGGTTTTAAATTCAACTTCAACCTTCAAACTCATCTAGAATCTGTCTTTGCCCATTGTTTTTTACTTTTTTCATTTCTTTATTATTAAATATTCGAACAATACATTTATAAATAATTGTTCAAACTCTAACATCTCTCTTTATAAACACTTGTCTTCTCTACTTTCCAAACATCAAACATAACCAAATCATTGTTTTTCTTCTGTGATCTCAAAAGACACTACTAACATGTCTTCTTTCAAGAGTAAATTTGAAGGTTATTTATTACTCATTCATTGTTTTTCTATTTTTAAAAATCCTTTTCTTTGATGATTGGTAATTTTTTATGCACTAGTTCCATTAGGGTATGTGGTTTCTAAAAGAAAAATATGATTTATAGATGCACTTAGAAGAGTGTATGAATGCGATCTAGATCATTGAAAGTTTGAACTTTTCTACATAATTATGTGTTTTGATTGGAGAACTATTTGAGAATTTGAGAATTTTGCTTCTCAAGAAAAATATGAAGAATATAATTAAAGTGTTTTTATTTTTTTTTAAATTGGGGTCACATAAACATTTGTATTGAAATCATTGTTTTAAAATGCGGTTGCGGATGCTGCGATTGTGATCATATTGTCGTTGTTGCGATGACATTGCAACCATTACAGTGCGAATATTGATTAGAAAATGTTTGAAATACACTCTTGAAAAATACTTAATATAAACATCCGAAGTAAATAGAGTTTAAAGATTTAAAATTTTGGAGTTTTGATGAAAATACTCAAAGAAATATGGTCCAATATGGCCGGACACTTGATTTAAAATCACACAGCAATTACAGTCAGATACCTTGCGAACCACAGTTTAAAATCATGATTGAGATTAAATGTGAGCTATAATTATCGATGCGGTTACACTTGTATCTCAAAATCTATTATATTGTGTCCTTCCTTCCCCTTGTGTCTATGCTGCAAGTTGAATTAAGACTATTGTAGTGTGCTAAAGAATTTAACATGAATTGCAGATGAGCTTATTGCCAATGCTGCTTACATTGGTTCTCCTGGAAAAGGTATTCTTGCAGCAGATGAATCTACAGGCACGATCGGCAAGCGATTCGCCAACATCAGTGTGGAGAATACCGAAGGAAACAGGCGTACTCTTCGCGAACTATTGTTCACTGCCCCTGGTTGTTTAGAGTGCCTTAGTGGTGTTATCATGTTTGAGGAAACACTATATCAAAAGACTGCTGCAGGTATTATAGTTGCTAATTGTTTGTTAATATTTCAAAGATACCGATCAAGCAAGTGCTAACTCTTCATTGTTTATGTTGTTAATTGAAAGTTTATTGTTTCATTAAATTTATTTTACAATTGCTTTAGACGGGAGTTTAGTGTAATAGGATAGACCTTCCTAAAAATCCCTTATACAATTGATGTTATATATGATCAGAGCCGTTTTAAAGGGCGTGCAATGCATGTTACCGCACAAGACTTAAAATATGTCACAGTTAAACCATAACCGAATAGGATATCATAAAATATTTGTCATGGTTAAATCGTTGTTAAATTGAGCCTCTATTTATTTTATGATGGTTAAATAACGGCTAACTCACGCAAAACCTCAAAAAACTTGAGACGACTCTGTTTATATTTATGACTCTGACATATTTTTTAATTGTGTATAGGAGAACTTTTTACGGACGTGTTGAAGAAAGCTGGAGTTCTTCCAGGTATCAAGGTTGATAAGGGAACCGTTGAACTTCCTGGCACAAATGGAGAAACCACAACTCAAGGTTTAGATGACCTTGGTCAGAGGTGCAAGAAGTACTATGAAGCAGGTGCAAGGTTTGCTAAATGGCGTGCCGTGTTAAAGATCGGTCCAAACGAACCATCTCCGTTGTCAATCCACGAAAACGCCTACGGTTTAGCACGTTACGCAGTCATATGCCAAGAAAACGGTTTGGTTCCAATTGTTGAGCCTGAGATTCTAGTAGATGGATCTCATGACATTGCAAAATGCGCGGATGTAACCGAACGCGTTCTTGCAGCGTGTTACAAGGCATTAAGTGACCACCATGTTCTTCTAGAAGGTACTCTTTTGAAGCCTAATATGGTGACACCAGGATCAGATTCAGCTAAAGTTGCTCCTGAGGTTATAGCCGAACACACCGTCCGAGCTTTGTTGCGAACCGTTCCGGCCGCGGTTCCTGCTATAGTTTTCTTGTCTGGTGGACAAAGTGAACAGGAAGCAACTGTTAACCTTAATGCAATGAACAAACTCAAGGGAAAGAAGCCTTGGAGTTTGACATTCTCTTATGGAAGGGCACTTCAGCAGAGTACTCTTAAGGCTTGGGGTGGAAAAACCGAAAATATCCCTAAGGCACAAGCTGCATTGCTTGTTAGGTGTAAGGCAAATTCAGAAGCAACCCTTGGAGCTTATCAAGGTGGTTCTAACCTCGGTGATGGTGCTTCAGAGTCTCTTCATGTTAAGGATTACAAATACTAATTATGAAAAGAGGCTTGTGAGGTTCTGATTGTGCTTGGTTTTTGAAGCTGCTTGCATTGTTTTCATCATGGTTATGGTGATGTTTTGTAGGGTTATAATAGTCTCTTTTTTGTTTTGTTTTGATTAGCTTAGTTGTGGTAAAGTATGAATAATGGCTTCAGGCTGAACTAGCTTGATTGGCATTTATTTTTCAACATGGTTATGTTATGTGTAACACACTTTTTCAATTACACATTTTCACACTAGTTTTTATTGTGTAATAAAACAAGAGAAATGTGCTTCTTATTCTTAATACAAAATCTGTGAACCACCTGCATGTTTTGGATCTCTCAAACACAATCCATAATTTCTAAATCCATTTGAAAACCATTCCTGAATCAAACTGAGGAACCTTTGCAATTTGCATCCATATATGATATATCTATACTCCAAATGTTACATCTTTCGATAGAATACACATAAATTGTTAGATCAAAAGGTCAAATTATCATTCACCAAGTATCAATTAGTACTTATACAAAGCCAAAGAAAGGATTAGAGGTTACTTGTGGAAGAAGTAACTTAGTAACTAACTCAATTAAGTTGCCAGCCAAGCAACCTAACAACTAACAACACTTAATCGCCTTTAACTAACTATCTCCTTATGATTACACAACAAACCCTCCCTAACTTTGAGACTTCTCTAGAAAGACGTCAAAAAACACTAGCTAGAGTCACCATTCTTAGCGCTCCTTTAATTTTACAAAGAATTCAAGCTTCAATGATTTAGTAAGAATGTTCTCTACCACTCTATTAAAGTATAAAATTGTTCTCCAAAAATAATATATTGCTATCATCAAAATTAGATAAAAACTCGTACTTTCACACGGGGGCAACAGCATCATTCAATATTTTGCAACTTTATAGTATTTATATGGCGGTGCAGATCGGTTGAGTTAAATGAAGTATAAGAGAGATCAGTAATGGTGTTTAGGAGATTACCGTAAAGTTAGGAACGGATGAAGCAGGATGACACTGGAGATATTGAGTGAGGTCGATCCAGTTGTCTAATAGTGCAGAGGTAAGCTACGGTGGTTGTGTGGTCTTGAGAGGTTTCAAAGAAAATAACATAAAGAAAAACTATTGTGGGCTTACTTACTAATACTAAAAATATCATAATTAGACTAATATTAAATAAAATAAAATATTAATTATTTTTTAATTGTGAAATGTTTTGTTTTTTTGTTAAGTCAGTTTTTTTAAGAAAAACTTATTTTTTCTTCTCTTTAAATTATTATTATTATTATTATTATTATTATTATTATTATTATAAAATTAAACATAAGAAAATTGATAGAAGTTGGTCATTTGAATTTTTTTTAGTGGTTATAGTTTGCATATTTTCTCTTAATGCTATGTAAAATTAAGCTCTTGATATTTGATAATATTATAACTTAATGGCACATTTTTATGAAGTAATAAAATTATTAAACTAAAATATATATATATATATATATATATATATATATATATATATATATATATATATATATATATATATATATATATATATATATATATATATATATATATATATATATATATATTAACTACAATATTTTAGTTAAAATTTAGAGCACCTTCTAATAATTTGGACAAGATACGCGACTCGGGTTGACATAATTTATATGGAAAAAAGAAAAAGTAAAAATTAAAACTTTTAGTTAGCGAGAGACCGAAATAAAAAATGAAATTCTTGTAAGATAATGGAATGCGTGTCTTTCTCATTCATGTGAATAGAATATATATATATATATATATATATATATATATATATATATATATATATATATTGTATAACGTTTGATCAGTTGTCTAAAAATAATTACAGGAAACTAATTATAGTCAATTATGACAAATATTTTATTCTATTAGAATTTTTCATTCTATCAGAATATTATATTCTATCACACCCCCGCAGTCAAAGCGGGAGGTTCACAAACGCTTAGACTGGTCCAAAAATCATCAAAGAGAATGCGAGGAAGCCCTTTGGTGAAGATATTTGCAATCTGATGTCTAGAGGGAACATGAAGTAAGCGTGCTTGTCCACGAGCCACTTTTTCCCGAACAAAATTAATGTCCATCTCAATATGTTTGTTACGTTGATGTTGCACAGGATTACCAGAGATATAAATGGCACTAACATTGTCACAATACACCAAAGTGGCATGGAGAATAGGAAAATGCAGCTCCAGTAAAAGATTATGAAGCCAACATGACTCAGATACAACATTAGCAACACCTATATACTCATCTTCAGCACTAGAAAGAGAGATAGTGGGTTGTCTTTTGGAAGACCGGGAGATAAGGTTGTCACCTAGAAACACACATTAGCCAGATGTGGAACGTCTCGTGTCTGGACATCCATCCCAATCAGAGTCAGTGTATGAGATAAGTTATATAATGGGGATGGTGATAAATGTAACCCACGATGTATAGTACCCTGAACATAGCGCAAAATACGCTTAAGAGCAAGCACGTGTTCCATACTAGGTTCGTGCATGTGAAGACAAACTTGTTGAACCACATATGATATGTCAGGTCGAGTTAAGGTGATATATTGCAAATCCCCTGCAAGACTCCGATATAATGATGGATTCTCATATGGTGTTCCTAAGGAGGTGCTAAGTTTTTGCTTTGTGTCAACAGGAGTGGTAGACGGTTTGCAGGATGCCATGCCTACATGTTTAATTATCTGTGAAGCATAATTGATTTGACTGAGAAAGATGCCACTAGGATGAAGATATACAACAATTCCCAAAAAGTAACTCAATGGACCCAAATCATTCTTTGCAAACTGAGATGCTAAGAGTGACATAATGGATTTGCAAAGTGAATGATTAGAGGTGAGAAGGATGATGTTCTCTACATAGAGCATAATATAGGCCATGTCTAAAATTTATTGATATATGAAGAGGGGGTGGTCTGATGTGCTATGGTGAAAACCAATGGTGGCGACATAATGAGCAAAGCGTTGGTACCATGCTCTAGGCGCTTGCTTGAGACCGTAAAGTGACTTCTTCAAACAAAAAACATAATCGGGATGATGAGGGTCGCGAAAACCCAACGATTGATACATGTAGACAGTTTCATGTAGATCACCAAGTAAAAAGTCATTTTGTACTTCCAAATGATGAATAGGCCAAAATTTTGATAGAGAAATTGTTAGTACTGTGCGAATGGTAGCTGGTTTCACCACGGAACGAAAAGTCTCATCACAATCCACACCTACAACCTGTGACCTACCATCACCTACAAGACGAGCCTTATAACGCTCAAAGGAGCCAGAAGAATTTTTCTTATGCTTAAAAATCCATATACAACGAATAAGGTTAGCATCACAAGGACGAGGAAATAAATTCCACGTCTTATTTCTAGTAAGAGCATCATGTTCAAAATTCATTGCGGATTTCCAATTCGGGTATGATAAGGCCAAATTGAGGTTTTTAGTGATGGGAGAGATGATGCGGTTGGAGTGACAGATTGATAAGTTAAATATTTTGCAGGGTTTGATAATGCCTTTCATGCTATGGGTGGTGATGGTTCGTGTAGGTCTCCGAGGATGCGGTGGATTGGTAGGGATGAGGTAGAGGAATTTGTTGTGGGTGAGTTTATCGTAGAGGTGAGAGATGAGGGTTGTCAATTTATTGAGGATAGTGGTTGGTCAATTATGGTTTTTGGTGTTGGTTGGTTATGTGTAACAGGTGGTGGTATTTGGTTTTGCTACTAATGTATAAGGTATGGGTGTAGGCCGGTGTCTAGGAAGTGATAAGATTGAGGTGATGGTGAGTGTGCTTTGGTGAAGGGAAATCGAGTTTCATCAAAGATAACATGCCTAAATTTTTTTAATTTTATGTTTAAAAAATCAAAACACTTATAACCTCTATGCTTCGGCGGATAACCCAGGAAAACACACAGAGTAGAGCGAGATTTTAACTTATGAATGGCAGGTGATGAGAATAACGGATAACAGAGGCATCCAAATACTCGTAAATGTTTGTAGGTGGGATCTCAGTGATATAAGAGTTGTGTCTGTGACTGATTTTGAAGTGTTTGACAAGGGAGAATTTTTAAAAGATAAGTTTCCATGTGAAGAGCATGATGCCAAAATGATGAGGGAACAAAAGAATGAGCTAGCATAATGCATATCATATTATTAATGGTTCTTATTTTGCGTTCCACTTTTCCATTTTCTGAGGATGTGTGAGGACAAGAGAAATGAAAAACAAGGCCATTATCAGTGCAATATTTTTGAAATAACTCATTATTAGATTCACCGCCATTGTCGCATTGAAACAATTTGAATTTTCGCGAAAATTGTGTTTGAATAAGTTTTGCAAGTGACCGGAACATTTCAAATACTTGAGATAGTATGATAATAGGAAATGTCCATAAGAAATTTGTAAAATCATCTAAAAATAAGACATAATATTTATGACCAATAGAACTTAAAATTGGAGACGTCCAGAAATCACTATGTAAAATATCAAAGGGCATCAAAGTTGTAGTTTGAGAATTAAGAAATGGCAATTTAACTTGTTTTCCTAAAACACAAGAGTCACAAATAATAGAAAAATTAAAAGGGTTAAAACATATTGAGCCACTGTCGCACGCGGATCAAAAACAAGTATTTTTTAAAACTGTAGATAGCGACAATGACTCGAGTATCGTATCGCAAGGATTCTTGAATATACTAACCAACTGAAATCAAATTGGTGAATTTAGGTTTTACGATGGATTTATAACACAAAATAAGTGATTATTAAAATAAGCTAAAAAGTAAATTTGTTGATTCGGTTCCTAGAGCTATGTCATTTTGTGTCCGCGTGTCAGTGTCATGCTCTGATAGGTTGTAACACTAGGGAACGTTTAGCTGAGGACTTGTTTAGTATTCAATTGTTATTTGGATTACTTTAGGAATAATTATGATTTGGTGTTATTCCGTTTTGTTTTGATGGTATTTTTCCACTGTGCAAGACATGGTCTTAATTTGATTGAATTATTTTAATAGTGACCCTCAGTGTAGCATGACTACTGTTTTAATGGAGGTTTTATGTATTTCATAATTGTGACATCCCTTGTTTTGCGTGTTAACTCTGATTAAATAAATATAATCGCGGGGTATTTTAGAAGGGGTGTTACACTTGTCATTGTCAGGAGGATACTGCTCGTTCACATAGTCTTCATCTTCGTTTTCAGACCCATGACGGCTTCCTTCACTGTTCTTGATACTTCCCTTAGTTTCACCGCTCTTGTATGAGAGTTCGAACTGGCTGACCATCCTGGCTGCACCCTTGTGATTTCTTCCCATGTTGAGGATACCGATGGTCTTCTTCTTTCTGGTGATGAGCTTCTTCAGGTCTTTCTGACCTTGGACCAACTTGGTGAAAATCTCCTGAAATTGAGCATTCTGAGCTTGGAGATCTTTGACAGATTGTTCAAGAGCCATTTCTGCTGAAACAAGAAGCGAGAGAATAAGAAAAACCGGTCTTCGATGTACCTGTTATGAGATGTTATGCCATGATATGCGATGTTATGCAATGCAATGTTTTCAAGGACCTTAGGAGTTTAAATTTGTTAAACAAAGCACGAACAAACTTTTTTATTAGTTCATCTTTTAGTGAGTACAAAAGAAAGTTTAAACAAATAAAAAGAAATTCCTAGAGCTTTAGGTCTCCCATGGGCGTTTCCTCTTTGTGTTGAAGTAGGCATTGATGTTTCGCTCCTCGTGAAGTAGCTTGGTTAACTCTAACACCTTCTTCTCGCTTGCATAGCACTGAGCTTCGAATGTATCCCTTTCTTCTTTAAGTTCAATCCAGGATCTCTTCAGGTCTTCGAAATCAGTAGGCATGTCCGGATGGGAAATGATATAGGGTTCGTCCCCTTTAGCAACAGGTTCCATAATCACTGGTAGAACAGCTGTAAACGACATCATGAGGTTTTGAGCTCGAGCTCGCACTCATTTGAGGTAAGGTTCCCAAGGAATGGAATTTTTGTGTCCCAAAGTCTTGGTATCAGTCTTCTTTAACGTGCCCCAAGCGTATATAAATCTATGATGGTAGTTCTGGAGATCGTTGTTGTAGTCAAACACAATGTCTTGGAGAAGCATATCATGAGGACCATCTCTTTGAGCATAACCAAACTGACGTAGAGCTAGAGAAGGATTGTAAGTGATACCTCCCCTTATGCCAAGGAGTGGTACATTAGGGAATTCCCCACAATGCTCAATGAAAGTGAAGTCCTTTTGAGAAAATAGACACCAACGAATATTTGAATGAGAGAGTGACATCAGCCTTTGAGATCATTTTAATCTTTGCTCGTTCTTCATTACTGATTGAGGAAGGTGCAAAATAAACCACCTGGAAAGTAACGGTATGCAACACATGAGGGTTCCTTGTCTTTTGGTAGTACGAGTGTGGAGAGAATGCAGGATGTCTCCAAGCAAAGTAGGCACATGATTACGAGTGAGGAAAATCTTGACAGTGTTCACGTCTATGAGCTGATCCGGATTAGGGAATAGAACCAAGCCATAGATTAGCAATGCCAAAATGTCTTCGAACGCATGGAAACTCGTAGCCTTTAGGAATTCTCGAGTTTTCTTTATCAGAAATTTGGCAAGCAAACGCTTAACTCCGCTTCTTGTTTCGTAATTAGCATCAATGTCTGATCGCTTTAGATGTAACACTGATGCGATGTCTTCGTATCTCGGAGCTTTTTCTGAACCAGTGAATGGTATCTGATCAAGGATAGGTATCCCAAGTAGCTTAGAGAACTCTTCCAATGTAGGCACCAACTGATAATTTGGGAATGTAAAGTAGTGATGTTTCGGATGGAAGAACTAGAATACGACGTACATCATATCTTCTTCAAATCCGGAGATAACCAAGTCAAGCAGATAACCATATCTTTTGACAAACTAAGCATGATCAGGAATTTCTAAAACCAATTCTTTGAGTTGAGAAGGTATACCCATGAAGTTGATCTAAATAGTCTTCCTGGAAGCTATAATACCTACAAAACAGAGCAAAGATAAATTCCTAGGTCCTTGAAATAGTTAGAAATGATATGATGTTCATGATGTTATGATGTTATGATGTCATGTTTAAAACAAGTAACAAGCACAAGAAAATCACACAATAGCCCTAGGTTTAAGGCTTGCATGAGGTATAGGTGTCTACCCTACCAAAGTTTGAGTGGGTTCAACCTGTCTTATAGTAGTAACCGGGTTCTAGGAATCTCATATCATTGATCTTTCTCGTAGGCTTTATTTCAATACGACTACCAAGTGGTCGACCGAAACATCCCGAAAGTCGAATCTTAATGAGCGTAGCATCGAGTATCAACCAACCTCAGTCTACACCGAAGCCGGCCATCTCACTACCTTCTTAGGGCCAAGATGGGTCAATTAGGATTCTAAAAGTTGAGTTAGTGCTTATGACACCACACAGACGCCAAATACTTTCCTCAATTGAACATGAGGAGCATCGGGACATCCAAAGTGTCGCACTAACGTAGCCATCATGTTGACCGTTTCGGTATACGCCTAACGGTCACGATGATTTATTGCTACTTACCTATGGAAACCTGGATCTGGGTGTAGGATCCCCCACAAATATAATACCCAAGCAACCCTTAAAAGTAAAGCATACAAGTCAAACAATTTAAGTGATCTAGACCCTAAGGTAACCTCTCTTTAGGGTATTCCCCAGCAGAGTCGCCAGTTCGGTAACATGGTGGAAGAACTGACTTGTTTGTTTTGCGTTTGTTTGCAAATGTTGCGGATAGCAAGAGTCGCCACTGACTTTTCTTTTATCCAATTAAGGGAAGGCGAAAAGAACAGGAAAATACCTTCGTTAGATTCTGAGTAAGGGAGGTGGTTATGAAAAGGGAAGGTGTTAGCACCCTTTCCATCCGTAGTTTTCTAAGGGCTCTTAATTGCTTAGCTCACTTTAAATTGCTTTTTGTGTGTGTTTGAAAAGATTTTTTTGAAAAGACATTTCGCTTTGACTTCGTAATGATTCACGCTGGAATGTATACGAAGTGTTTGGAAATGTTTTGTTTTGAAAAAGACTTTGTAATGATTCGCGCTGGAATGTATACAAAGTGTTTGAAGATGTTTTGAAAGTGTGAGGTGTGCAAAGAATGTTTTAATTGAGCAAGCAAAAGAGACTTATTTTACCCACTCAGAACGGTCGTTTCCGTGTTATTTTTCTTTCCTTTAGAATAAGACTATCCATATCATTGATTGATAGGTAACCTTATTCGTTGGATGTAAAGAGACTTTCGAAGGGACATTGGATGGTCGTAGAAGGCAACTTGTAGGGATATCCTAGCACATTCGTAGGGACGATCATCATTTTTTTGTAGGCAACAACCAAGGGACGAGATCATGTATTCGTAGGCAACATCGAGGGACTATGATCTTTTAAGTCGAAGGGACTATGATGATATATTGTAGGCAACCGTACTATGATACCCCTACGTTCGAGGGACTTGACCATTATTCATAATGCAACAAGAGAGGATACCCTATGTAACACCCAAATTCTACCCAACGTTTCCTAAATCAGAGTGCCAAAATTTTTAACTTAAAACTTGAGGCATTACACTTTTCACAACTTGAAATCAACATTAAAAACAATTTAATTCTCAGCGGATACATAGCACATAATACATAAGAAACAATTGAAACATATATAGTCTCCAACAATTCAACTTAAATAAATAAACTGCAGCGGATTCTCAACATGAATAATTGCAAAATAAACATAGCATCTTTGAACAACGAAGAAAAACCATTAATATTTCTCAAAACCACAACTTGAATTCAACGAAAGAAATAAGGTAAACATAAAAGAAAACAAGCGTTCGTTTCCCCCCGAGTGCTACGTATCAGAGCGACGACGTCGTAAGCTACTAACCTTCTACTCCTCGTTACCTGCACGTTAACAATATAAAGGTAACGGCCAACAAAATAGAAAGGGTGAGATATCGAAAAATATAAGCAAAAGTACGATAATTCATATGCTAGGTAAATAATCATACAATAATTACCACTTCAATCAATAAAATGCGATATCCAACAGAACAACATAATAACCAACAACAACTTAAAAATGCAACTCGAATGCGACTCGAATAATGCAAATGCATGTGGATCCATTTGGAGTAAAACTCCCAACTTAAAAATTATGCCAGGTTATCGAGGCATTCAACAAGGAATAAGCCTTCAACTTTCAACGTGGTGCCAATCCAGGCCAACTTAATAATGCACATGATATGTATGCTACAACGACTACGACATCAACAACAGCTTAAAACAACAGCAACTTGAATCATGCATTAACTGCATCAACTTAAACAATCAACTTCAACTTCAACAACAATTAACAACATCAACACAATGCAATTTATAAATTAATACAATCAACTTCAGTTTTCGACTTTGGCCATTTAAGCCTACGATTCATAGATTGTCCAATTCGGGAACAAACAACATCATTCCGACAGTACCTACAAATCCAGCAACTGACACGAATTTCAACGAAACGAAATAGTTTTATTTAACTCCCCGTATACCCGAACTACTCTGCAAAATTTTGTCCAATTCCGAGAAACTAATTTTTCCGCTTAAATCGACTGACAGTCTAATTTTCTGCATTGTTTTTACCTCCTACAACATTAATACTTAATCTCATAAATTCTAATAATTAGTTCTGCCACTACCAATTATTCTACTGCATTTTGATGGATCATTTTACTACTTAACTTACATTGTCTGTTACAATCCAGTTTCTGCTAATACTGTTCTACTGTGGTTATATGCTACTGATAGGAGTATCATTCTGCAACTTGCCAATAATTCTTTTCATTTTGCTAGCAATTCTACTCAATTTACTAACTATAATTAAGTTATACTATTCTAGGAAGCCAAGACAGAAAACCAAACTAAACTATTACCATGCCTTGCCACGTGAAACAGAGGAAAAAGCAAGGAAGGGAGTGAGGCGCCCACCCTGGGTACCTGACGCAGTCGCCTCCCTATTCTAGTGGCCAATGAGACGAACGTCTGCCTCTCCCCAGGCGAGCGTTTCCTTTCTTCTTCTCCAATGGGGCGGTCGCCTCCTCTTCTCTTCTTCCTCAATGGGACGGTCGCATCCCTCAATTCTCTTCTCCACAAAGCAATGGTTCAAAACACACACAGTCACGACAATATTGCAGAGGAACAACATTTTCATGACAGAACAAAAGCAATGTAATAAATACAGATCAAGACAGAGTCATAATTTTCATCGCAAATATAACTTAACAGTAATTTTATGCAACCCTAAACCCCACATAAAAATTATCCTACAATCGATTATATAAATCAAACCCCACCCCTTACCTTTGGATCGAAGGGAGCTTAGAAAATTGATCGGAAAAAGAAAAATTCTCAGACAACAATTGACCCTGCTAGCAACCCTTGTTCCCAATTCAATTATTTTTTTTTCTCTTCTATTTTTTTGCTACGACTATGGCTATCAGCTTTTGGTTTGTAAGCAATACCACTTCCTTATGTTACTAGGTCACTTAATTAATAATGGGCTTCTAACATAACTTGGGTCTACTAAATAATACTCCTATAAATGCTATTTCACCCTAATTCACCATATTTAATTAGTAATTCTAAATATAGAATAAATTCTAATAATTATTTTTCTTCCGACTAATTTTTACCCAAGCATTAACTTAACGATTCCAACTACAAATTCGACTTAATCACGAATTAATCGGAAATACTCTATAATATTAAATTAAATTATTTAACTAACTACGGGTGTTACAACTCTCCCCCACTTAGAACATTTTTGTCCTCGAAAATTACCAGATTCAAACAACTCGGGATAAGAGTCTCGCATCTTGCTATCCAACTCCCACGTCATGTTTTCTCCAGCAGCTCCTAACCAGACAACCTTCACAAATGCAATATCCTTTCCACGCAAAATCTTTGTCTCGCGATCCGCAATTCATACTGGCATTGTCTCTACGGTCAAATTATCCCGCACTTGCACATCATCCATACGAATCTCGTGAGACGAGTCAGGAATATACTTCCGGAGTTGCGACACATGGAACACATCATGCAAATTCGAAAGATTTGGTGGCAACGCCACCCTATAAGAAACCTTTCCAACTATGTCCGATATCTGATATGGACCAATAAAGCGAGGAGTAAGCTTCTTCGATTTCAATGCTCGTTCAACACCGGTTACTGGTGTAACTCTCAAGAATACATGTTCACCTTCTTGAAATTCTAAACTTTTTCCCCGCTTGTCGTGATAACTCTTCTGTCTACTTTGGGAAGCCTTCATCTTTTCACAGATAAGCTTCACCTTCTCGGTGGTTTCTCGAACTAGTTCAGGTCCAAGCACTACACTTTCTCCCGTCTCATGCCAACACAACAGAGTCCTACACCTCCGATCATACAATGCTTCAAAAGGTGCCATTCTGATGCTAGAATGGTAACTATTATTATATGTGAATTCTATCAATGGAAGGCATGTGTCCCACGAACCTCTCTCTTCAAGAACAAATGCTCGCAGTAAATCTTCCAATGATTGATTCGTCCTTTCTGTCTGACCATCAGTTTGAGGAAGATACACTGAACTCAACCCTAACTTAGAGCCCAACGCATTCTGTAAACTCTGCCAAAAATCAGACATGAACCTCGGATCTCTATCCGACAAAATACTCAACGGAACACCGTGTAACTTAACAATCACCCTGATTTAAATTTCTGCCAACTTTGGTACAGGAAAACTAATGTCAATAGGTATAAAATGAGCCGACTTGGTAAGCCTATCAACAATCACCCAAATGGAATTATGCCCTCACACAGTATTAGGTAATCCAGTTATGAAATCCAGTGAAATACTATCTCACTTCCACTCTGGAATTTCCAACGATTGCATCAACCTTGCAGGCTTTTGATGCTCAACCTTCGACTTCTGACAAGTTAAACATGCATATACAAACTATGCAATATCACGCTTCATTCCAGGCCACCAAAATAATTTCTTCAAATCTTGATACATTTTAGTAGCTCCTGGATGAATGCTTAACTTACTTCTATGCCCTTCTTCCAAAATTAATCTTTTCAGCTCTACATCATCAGGAATACAAATCCGATCATGGAATCTCAACACACCTTGCGCATCTACATTGAAATCACTTGTTTCAGACTGATCAATTCCAACCATAGAATCTACCAGTTTCACATCCAATTTCTGTGCTTCTTTGATCTTATCCAGGAAATCATTATTAATATTCAACATTCCTAGCTTAACACTCTGCGGTGTCTTCTCACAAACAAGGTTCATATCTCTAAACTGCTCAATTAATTCCAACTCTTTAACCATCATTGCTGACATGTGTAAAGTCTTTTGACTCAACGCATCAGCCACCACATTAGCTTTACCTGGATGATAATTCAAACCAAAGTCATAATCTTTCAATAATTCCAACCATCTTCGCTGCCTCATATTCAATTCTTTCTAGTCGAACAAATACTTCAAACTTTTGTGGTCGCTAAACACTTCAAATCTAGAGCCATACAAATAATGTCTCTAAATTTTCAACACAAAAACAACTGCAGCAAGTTCTAAATCATGTGTAGGATAATTCTTCTCATGAATTCTCAACTGTCTTGATGCATAATGTCATACCCCAATTTTTGACCTAAGATACCACCTTATATCATTCACATATGCATCATTGCATCACTAATAGTTTTAGAACAGGATAGATCGTGCGTATGCTCCTAGAGTCAAATTAGGGTTTTATCAAAATTTCATCTGTTCAAGATATGATCAGTTAGGGTTTGAGTCTCCACTCACCTCAATTTATCTATCGTAATCAATCATCAACATTTGATCTTCAAATTCCCAACTTTTTCTCATGATCTACCTTAAATTGACCAATTAGGGTTTTAATCGAAGATAGTGAATCACTGACTTTCTGCTCAATGAATGACCTATTTGCTTGGAGATTGATCTTAACATCATCAATGCAACATCTTGACCTAATTTCATGGTTCAAAACATTCCAAAATCCATGTTTCTTCATAAGACAAATTCTAAATCATCTGATGAAAATTCAACTGTTCAAAAAAGTCAAACTTTGACTTTTGGTCAACTTCTTCAAATCTAAATTTTTCCAATCATAAAATAATTTCAAATTATACATCTTGATCATAAAAAATCAAGAAATGTGAAAAAGTCAACAAAAAGTCAAAGTTGAAATTTTTCTAACACTTGGAAAAATTTTCAAGTGTTAAAAAAACATGGGTTTTCCTTACTTTCATGGCCATTTTTCACCTAGATCCATTTTGATTCAAGAAAAACTTAAAACATGAAAGTTGTAGATCATGTTAAAATATTTCCAAAATGTCCAAGAACTTGAAAAAACACTTTGTGTATCTAGGGTTTTGAAATTAAAACTTAGAGCTCCATAACCATAAATTACAAGTCATTTTTTCAAGAACTATAGGTCATTTTTCACAAATTCCTCCTTCTAGAAGCCTTGTCATCAATTTAGATAGATTAGAGCTGATAAATATCAGATGAGAGTGATTAAGAGGAACATAATATCAAGTGAGATTTTAACCATGGTTAAAAGAATATTCCATGTGCATTTATGGCAAAAAATGTCTTTCTTGCCGTTTAAGGCAAGTTGTTAAATTTCAATCCAATCTCTTACACTTACCATTAAGAATTCTTGGCCTATAAATAGAGGTCACTTATTCATTCAAAATCACTCCAAAGCATTATAATCCAAGCTTTCCTTCTTTCTTTCTTGTTTTTCAAGTTTGAAGTTTTTTAAGTGGGAGAATTTGCAAATTTCAAGCCTTGCAATTTTTGAGCAATCTTAGGCTTCAAATGCTTTCAAAGCATCATTAGAAAGTTGTTAGAATCCTCAAGCTATCCCAAGAACTAGCCAAACTCAAAAACCATTTCCAAAATCCATAAAGTGCAAATTTAAGCCAAAACTTCCAAATTTCCATTCCACTCGTGCTCTTCATTTTCCAATCATTCAAACACCTTCTATACACCATATAGAAGTGATCCAAACCATCTTTCCATTTCTGTAAACTCAGAATCATCATCTTCATACTCAACATGCTCGAGCTACAGTTGGACTTGGACAGGAGGTTCCAGAAGGTTTCAATCCAAGCTAAGCACTTCCACACGTTTCTTGAGGTCCAGTGGAGTTATAGCCATCATCAAAACACAACTGAAAACACTCTAAGCAAGGATTCGATTTCTGCTCATAAGAGGTAAGTTTCCCAACTTTGAACTCTTTGATTTCTGAATTACAGTTCAAAACTTGCTATGCCATCCTGTTTCTACACATATGAGGATCATAAACCCTCAATCAATTGCTTGAATTGTTGCACAAACACGATTTCACAATCAATTTTCAAAACTAGGGTTCATCTGTTTTAGGTTAAAATCAGTCACCCTACACTTAAAATAAATGGAATTAACTGCCACCATCATGTTCCTGGTGAAAATTCGAGCAAGTTTGATGTTTGGATCGTGCGATTTCGTTGAGAGATGAAGAATCCATGGATCAAAGAAGGATGGAGGAAGAAGATGAGTTGCGCGCGTTTTCTGACTTTTTGGGAAATTTAAAATCACTTTTTCTAATATATATTTATGGTTAGAATTAATTTAATGGATGTATTACTGCCCCAGCGGTTTCCAGCACGCTCTTAAGTCTCTTGCCTCGCCTTAAGGCCCAGGGTTCGAATCCCCCTGGGACCTTTTTTTAAATTAAAAGCTCATCCCTTCAGTAGCATCAGCTTCTGATGCTCACTCCTTCAGAAGCATTAGCTTCTGAATCTCACTCCTTCAGAAGCACTTCTGACGCTCACTTCTTCAAAAGCATCAGCTTCTGACTTCCTTCAGAATTCCAACTTCTGACTCTCTTCAAAACTTCAGCTTCTAATTCCTTCAGAACCTCAACTTCTAACTCTCTTCAAAACGTCAACTTCTGACCCTTTTCTTCAAAACTTCATTTTTACTTATTTTCAAATATTTTTCAAAACTTCTTTAAAACAAGGTGATTAAATGACAAGTCAAGCAAATGGCACAGTGGTTAAACTTTTCACTTCTAATCCAAAGATCCTAGGTTCAAACCTCCTTAGGACCAAAAACTCTCTTTTATCACTAATTTTCTTAAGTTTTTAACAAACTTCAACATTTTCAAAAACCAATCAAAACTTCTCATTTTGAGATGATTTTTTTCACACTTGTCATTTAATATATGTATTTTATGATTATGTCAAAAAAAATCCAAAAATATTATCTTTTTAATTATATTTTAATTAGGAGACGTTTTAAGTATTTTTAATACTTTTTTCAAAACTGTTTTCTTTCCTATTTTCAAACCTAATATTTTTCAAAACTTCTTGTGAATATCCTTCACTTTTCAAAATCTTTTTCAAAACCTTTTCAAAAACCTCTCAATAAACTTACACACCTTTTTTCCATGATCGATTCGATTTGAAGATAAACCGAACCAGGTTTTTCATTGAATTTCTTTCAAATTGATCATGGGCCTCCCTCACGGTGTAAGTCCCAACCCTCCTATGTACATATTTATTTCCTTTTACATATCCACCCTTTCGTGTACATATTCATTTCCTTGTACACATTTAATCATCATTGTAAATATTCAAGCATAACAAACTTCGGTCGTTTGTTTTCAACCATTTGTTTATACACCGATTCCATTGGTATTAAGAGGAGCACTATTCCTGGTGAAAATGCTCTTAAACCAATGGGCCTCCCTTAAGGTGTAAGTCCCAACCCTTTGTATATATTCAAGTTACACTTGCTTTAATTGCTTTTCTGATACACTTGTTTATATATTTCCTTCATAAACTCTTGTGAATACACATCACACACTCGTTCGTATAACTATTCAGTTATAACATAACAACTAGTCTAACAACTAGGTTCCCTTTAGCCTCCTCTTAGGATTTGTATAAGATAACTCATCCGTTGACTTTAGCCTCCGCTTAGGCTTCATATAAGACAACTCCCCTGCTGAGTTAGCCTCCTCTTGGGCTTCGTTCAAAAGAACTCCTTCGTTGAGTTTAGCCTTCTCTTGGGTATCAAACAAGAAAGAGACCTGGAAATATCTTAACAGTATCCTATTGGGCTTCCAATACAAAGAATCACCCGCACTAGGATAGAACCCTGAGAGTATGATTTCACGGTGAAATCACTCTTGAATCCTAAGAGGATGGTTTCCCGGTGAAGCCACTCTTAAAGCCAAAGCCAGCCATACCCTATAGCTTCCTCTTGAGCTTCATACAAGGACCCTCGATGACCCTCGAAATGCCTACTCTTGGGCTCACAATGCAAGGACCCTCAATGACCCTCGGAATGCCTCCTCTTGGGCTTACAATACAAGGACCCACAGGCTTCTTAAAAGAATCCCCCTAATCCATAATCAATTTCTCCTAGAGATTTAGACATTTATCATTTCTATTTAAGAAGTATCTCATCTATAACATCACATACAAATCAAACACTTTTCAAACACTTTTTCAAACAAAACATCTTTTCATTGTAAGTGGTAACGCTTTTACACTCAAGCAAAATGCCTAATACTTACGATGAAAGATTCAATCAATCAACCCTTCAAAAATGTATGTGATGAAATAGATTAGGTACATTTTTCATTAAGATGACATTTGTCTTTGTCTCTTAATAACACCCTTTGCTTCCACTAGCATAAGTGGGAACTATGATTGCTCTGACTTTCTCAACCTCCCTTTGAGAATACGTAGGCACAAGGTCTCATCCTTGGAAAGCATACATCTTTCTCGCTCAAACTAAACAAACCATAGCTCCCTTAGATCCGAGCTACAGATGCTCTGATTCCCACTAGGGGATATGTTTGTAGAGGATCCCAATGATCTTTGCGAGTATAATAATAACAAAACTTAGGACCCCGCCTAACCTACCTTTCTTAAAACCCAAAGGAGAAACTTTCCCAAGAATAGAATAGCAAATTAAAAAACACAAACATATCAAAAATATTCATATATATAAATAAGGCTATAGATAACTATATATATAGGGTGCCACAACCTTCCCCTTATATAACAAACCCCCTTACTCAGATCTCTCCCAATGCGTTGCGTCTAGTTCATGCTAGTCGCACCGCATATCTTTATTCAGTGACTCTGTAATACAGTGAACTGACTTTGTTGATTTTTGTATCGCAAATGGGCGGATAGCAAGAGTCGCCACCGACTTTTCTTTTATCCAATTAAGGAAAGGTAAAAAGTACAGAAAAAGACCTTCGTTAGATTCTGAGTAAGGGAGAAGGTTATGAAAAGGAAAGGTATTAGCACCCCTTTCCATCCGTAGTTATCTACGGGCTCTTAGTTGCTCTTAGATCACTTTAAAATTGTGCTTTCTGTGTGTTTGACAAAAATGTTTTGAAAAGGAATTTCGCTTTGACTTTGTAATGATTCATGTAGGAATGTATACAAAGTGTTCGGAAATGTTTCGTTATTAAAAGAGTTTGAACTTTGACAAAAGTGTGAGGTGTGAAAAGTACTTTGATAGAGCAAGCAACTAAAAGTCTTATTACCTACTCAGAATTTGGTCGTTTTCGTATTGTTTTACGTTCCTTTAGAATAGCGCTATCCATACCATTAGTTGGTAGGTAACTCTATTTGTTGGATGTAAGCGGGACATTCGAAGGGACATCAGATGGTCAAAGAAAGCAACTTGAAGGAAGTATCCTAGCACATTCGAAGGGACTATCATCATTTTTCGTAGGCGACAATCGAGGGTCAAGATCATGTATTCGGAGGCGACATCGTGGGTCTTATGATCTTTGTATCGAAGGGACTATGATGATATATTTTGAAGGCAACGGTGCTAGAATACCTCTACGTTCGAGGGACTTGACCATTTGTATTCGTAAAGGCAACGAGAGAGAATTACCCTAAGGGGTGCGTGTGTGAAAGAGTGTGTTGAATTCAGATATGTTATCTTGAAAATTAGTGGGCTATGTTCAATTTTATCTTGCCATACACGCCTAATTACTAGCAGTTTATATGGCGCGGAAATTAAAATGCGGAAGTGTAAAGATGCGGAAAGATAAATCCTACGCTATTACATGGCTTTGGGGCAGATACATAATTTAACCGTGCGAAAAATAAAAGCCCTAATTAAACTATTACATCCCATAAGCAGTTACATTATTGGAAAAAGAAAAAAACAGTAAAAAGAATTGTCTGAAACGAGATAACCTGTGAAAAGATGAGAAAATCGAAAAATACGATGAAATCGAATAAGAGGAAAATGTTAGTAAAAATGCAAATTTTTAGATGAGAAAAATATTTCATGCTGGAAATAACATTAATAAGCTAAAATAATTTTTTGGGATTTTTTGGATGCAATTTAATAATTAAAAACTAATTAAAAGTGATTTAAATGGTAAATTATGAATAAAATTAAATATGCATGCAAAATAATATTTTTTAATTTTATAAATTAAATAAACATTTTCTGAAAATAATGCAAAAAGAAAAATATTTTTTGGTATTTTTAAATGCATGATAAAAATTATTGAAATAAATTAAAATGCATGTAAAATATTAAATAAAAGAAAATAGAAAATATGAAAAAATGCAAACTTGTAAAAGTTGGAAAAACAAATGGTCCTGGTGGGAATCGAACCCAGGACGTTGCTTCCACAACCCCCATGCCTTGCCAACTGAGATGGAACGCACAACTGTTTGAAAATTGGAGCGAACGGATTACAAGCACGCGTCGTCCCCTGGTTGCATCGAACTCGCGCCAAACTTCGTCTTCCTCGTTTTGAAATTTTGAAAATTCAGCGTCGGCCTTGGCTCGACGCTATGTTCCTGGCTAAATCAAAAATCACACACAGATAATATAAATGAATTCTAAAACCATGGTTAGACTCGTCTTGGTCCACTGATCACTCTGAGGGCATCGACTTGTTCCAATTTATCCTAATAAGCAAAGCCCTAAATCGTGTCCAGGAACCCTAGTAATGGCAATTTGAGTTTCAGGCCATAGAGATACGATTAACCTGCCCAGATCGCTTGTAAACTTCTCACTAATCACAAAAACAACAACAAATCGTGTTAAAAATGCATGAACATGAGAAATCGATTTTGAAATATATTTGGACAAACTGAAATCGGATTTCTTCATTCTTGATGGTTTTGGATGATGTAAGGGTCTGGATCGACTCTGAACAACCCAAGGAATGCAATGGAATCCTCAAAATCGATTGAAACAAGCTTGAATTGTGGCTGCTAGTTGCTTGAACTCCACGGTTTTTTTGAGCTTCAATAGGGTTTCTCCGGCCAGTTTTTCTACCCTAATTCGTGTGGCATGTGTTATATATATATAGTAGATGGATTCAGAATTGATTTGAGAAAGAATCAATCATTAATCAATGCAAAACATATTTGATTTTGTACCAAATCAAATTTTCATCTTTTGATCAATTTTCAATCAAATCTTGCCATATCCAACCAAATTTCGAAATTTGCTGGCTTTATTAAGTTGCTTGGATCTCAAGGAAGAGAGAAAAATCAAATTTGCATTTAATTTTGATTTTATACTTTATTTTTAAATTTAATTTGTATTTAAATGAATAAATTCCAAATTAAATAGAAAAATAAAATAAAAATTCGTGGCATTGGGCTTGGATATTCCTAATTGCATAAGGAACAAGTTTGGATAAAGAAAAAGTAAGCCCATTTGCAAAAAATTTGATTTTTAGAGGTATTTCTCTTTGTGCACTTCTTCAAAATTGCCCAACTTGTGAATGGTGTATCTTGCTCAAATTTCCACATTTTTGAGTGTTCTTGGACTTTTTGGAAAGCTCTAGGAGTCCTTTAACCAACCTTTTTGGTCTCATCTCAATTGGGGTTTCCATGCTCAATATATCTTCAAAACAAAATGTTGACTTTTTGTTGGCTTTTGAAAAGGACCTGTAATGTTTTGATCCATACCTCTCAAATGAAGCATTTTTTGAACATTCTTGTGAGACATGAAGTTGTAGGGAATGGAATTTCCTTCAAAACAAGAGGTGGTGGAAAACTTTCTGAGAAAGTATGAAGAAGTTATGATCAGTCAAAGTTTGGTTGACTTTTCTCAAAGAAACCCTAATTTAGAAAGTTTGACTTTTGAGCAAATCTTGAGTTTTCTTGATGAATCATGATCAACCCTTGATCAAATGATGAATGTAACTTCAAAATGAGGATGTTGACCAAAAATTATGAAGTTTGACTGTATGGTGACCACAGTTGACTTTTTGTCCAATACAACTGATTTTCAACCATCTGAGCAATTGTCTGAGGAAACTTGACTTGTGAAGCTTGAAACTTGACATGGAGAACATTTGAAGCATATGAGGAGGCATGATGAACATTGGAGATGTTGGAAATCCATTTTGATCTGAGAATCACCAAACCCTAGTTTGGGTTGATTGTCTAGGAGAGAGTTTGTCTGATCAACCCTTGAGGAATCCTTGAGTATGGATGCATGGAATGTCTTAAGAAGATGGAGGGCAAATTTTGGGGTATGACATCTTCCCCTCTTCAATCTTCTTGTACTGGAAGGGTTAGATTGGCATGTTCGCCTTTCGTGACCTGGAGGTAGAAGATGATTGAACACTCGAGTACACCTGAAAATTTGCACTCGCTGGTGACACGGGAATGGGCTTACAGATGCCATTTGGAGAAGGTAGAGACTTTGCTGGGGAATGGGTCGCACGCTGGACTGGAGATTGTTGATAGGAGAATTGACGAGGATGGGCTTAAGATGCCATCTGGAAAGGTCGATGCTGAGGAGTGAGCCGTACGCTAGGCTCTATAGATGTTCTTGATAGTGGAAGGAGCATGGAGATGGGCTTAAGATGCCATCCGGAGGGAGTCGTATGTTAGACTTCGTGCTCATCCTTGAATGAAGCTATTGGTTTGTATTGGTTTTTAACCAAATATGCAGCATTCTGAAAGTGGAGAAATGTTGACAAGTAGTTGGAGATGGGCTTAAGATGCCATCCAAGGCAACTGAGTCGTACACCAGACTCTGTAGTTGCTGTTGATAATAAGAATGAGTCAGAATAGATCTTCGTGCTGACTACTCTGAGGGGAGGTAGTAGTTGGCAAAATATGGATATCTTCCCTGTTGTGCATCGGGTGTTGATCCACTGCCTGTTATCGGAGGATAACTTGTGATCGTTCGGATAGGGTTTCCCATCTAACTTCGGGTATTAATCCTGGATCCGTTGTCAGAGGACAACGAGGGCGGTCGCTCAGATAGTTTTCCCGTCTGGATTCAGGTTTTAATCCTAGACCAGTTGTCGGAGGACAACTAGGGGCGGTATTTCAGATAGTTTTCCCGTCTGGATTCGGGTTTTAATCCTGGACCAATTTGTGTCAGAAGTGATTTTCACCTGTTTTGGAGAAAACAAGAGAAACTTTGATAGAATATTGTTAGTCTTATGCAAAGTATGATGCATGACGATGCGTATGAATGACATATGCACAAATTATGACTTTTATGAGCAATGTATGAATGATAGATGTTGTGGTAGTTCAAAACATATCCATCTTGAAGAACATGCGGATGTTCTGCTTGGAGATTTCTGACTTCTGTTTGAGGATGGAGATCCTGAGAAGAAAGATAACTTTGACTCCTCCGGTGCACTATCTGACCAAGTCTTGAGGCTAGATATTGTTGACAACCCTGCTGGGGAGAGTCTGGGAGGTACTCTACCAGGGATTTTTGCGCGTAAATCCTGCTGGAGAGTAAATGGTAGTTGTCGGGAGAACGGGTTAGAAGAGTCTAGAGCCCGTTGGAATCTTTGGCTGGGGAAAAGAAAGATGTAAGTTTCCTCCGGTGCACTATCTGACCAAGTTCTGGGTTTGGACACTACTGCTGGAGAAAAGGGGAATTGTTGAGAGACATCTGCCGGGGATAAGTACCTCGGCCGGGGATGCGGCCCGATTAAGTTAAGTGGAATCACTGCTTGGGGATCCTCCTCTTCTTTGTTGGGGAAGATTTTGTGGCGAGTGACATTTCTGTGGGGATCACGCTCTATGGGGGAAATACATTGGTGACCCTCGTCGTCATCTCAATTCCTGAAGCCTGTAGTAATTACTTTCGTATGCTCTTTTCGCATGTTTGTAAATAGATTTTTATTGTCAAATGCATATAATCATTCAAAGCAAACGTTGGACTTTATGCAAACAACAACGAAAACAAATTGTAAAGAGAAAGAAACTTGTATTTATTTGAGAGGTGGCGTATGGCCAAGTAGTTTGTACACAAGAAAAATAAAAAGCTATGCGGAAACAATCTCGTTAAGTTCCAACTATGCTAGTACTCATATATTTCAACTATCTCATCTCCTTGCTGTCAGTAGAAAGTGAGTAGACTGATTGTCGCCATTTGAATCTTGAATGCTGATAGTAGTCTGTAGATAGGTGATCTGGACGAGACATAGTCGTACGCTTAAATCCCTAACTTTTGCCTAGACCGCCCTTTCGGGTTTTCAGTCTACCGGGATACCCTTTTTTGCCCAAGCCGCCTTTTCAGGTTTTCGACTTGCCGGGTGTACATGTTTTGTATATATCCTTAACTTTTGCCCGAACCCTTTTGGTTCGCCAGGATGCCCTTATTTTGCCTAGGTCAGTCGACCTAGCGGGTCTCTTTTATGCGTAGTATTTTTTGACTATGTCTGCGTTCACAGGGTGTGGGGAAGTCTTCACCATCCATGGTGCTAAGTATCATAGCTCCGCCGGAAAATACTGTCTTGACTACAAACGGTCCCTCGTAGGTGGGAGTCCATTTTCCCCTGGGATCACCTTGTGGAAGAATGATGCGCTTGACTACAAGATCACCGACTTGGTAGACTCGGTGCTTGACCTTCTTGTTGAATGCTCTGATCATTCGCTTCTGATAAATCTGTCCATGGCAGATGGATGCGAGTCGTTTCTCATCAATCAAATTAATCTGGTCAAGGCGGGTCTGGACCCAATCGTCTTCGCCTAACTCTGCGTCCTGGAGGACTCTGGTGGAGGGTATCTGAACTTCGATGGGTAGGACTGCTTCCATACCATATACGAGAGAGAAGGGGGTTGCCCCTGTTGATGTTCGTACTGTAGTGCGGTAACCATGAAGAGCAAATGGTAACATCTCATGCCAATCTTTGTAAGTCACTGTCATCTTCTGTATATCTTCTTAATGTTCTTGTTGGCGGCTTCCATTGCGCCATTCATCTTAGGCCGATACGGAGAAGAGTTGTGATGTTTGATCTCGAACTGCGTGCAGAGTTCGGTGATCATCTTGTTGTTGAGATTAGAGCCATTATCTGTGATAATCCTTTCGGGAGTTCCATACCGACAGATAAGATTATGTTTGATGAATCGAGCCACAACATTCTTGGTAACAGATGCAAACGAGGCTGCCTCTACCCACTTGGTAAAATAGTCAATTGCCACAAGGATGAAACGATGTCCATTGGAAGCGGTGGGCTTGATTTCTCTGATCATGTCAATGCCCCACATTGCAAAAGGCCAAGGAGCTGTTAGAACATTCAGAGGTACTGGAGGTACGTGTACTTTGTCTGCATAAATCTGGCATTTGTGACAAGATCGAGCGTAGCGGTGACGATCAGCTTCCATGGTGGACTAATAGTAACCTGTTCTCAAAATCTTCTTTTCCATTGTATGTCCACTGGAGTGAGTACCAAATGCGCCTTCGTGTAACTCTTCCATGATACGTATTGTTGTTTTCTGGTCTACACAGCGGAGTAAGCACAAATCGTGGTTGCGCTTGTATAAGATGTCGTTGCTGAGGAAGAATTTGGAAGCAAATCTTCTCAAGAACTTCTTATCGTTGACAGATGCCCCCGCGGGATATTCTTGAGTCTCAAGATACCTCTTCACGTCATAGTACCAAGGTTTCTCTTCTGTATCAAGCTCATAACAATATGCTGGTTCGTCAAACTTCTCGATGATGATCTGGGGAGCCTCGTTGTCCCATCTAACCTTGAACATAGATGACATTGTAGTTAATGCGTCTGCCAACTGATTCTCTTCTCGTGGAATGTGGTTGAAAGTGATCTCTTCGAAGTAGGGGATCAAACTTAGAACATGCTCTCGATACGGAATGAGATTCGGATGCTTCGTATCCCACTCGCCCTTAATCTGACTGATCACTAAAGCTGAGTCTCCATACACTTGCAAGAATTTGATTCTTAAGTCAATAGCAGCTTTGATACCCATGATGCACGCTTTGTATTCGGCCATGTTGTTGGTGCAGCTGAAACATTATCTGGCGGTGAAAGGCGTATGTCCGCCTGCAGGGGATGTAATGATGGCGCCAATGCCATTGCCAAGTGCGTTTGAGGCTCCATCAAAGACCATAGTCCTTCGGGATCCTTGTTCAGGTCCTTCGTCTAGTCCTTGTTCTTCACAATCAGTAACTAGTAAAACATCTTCGTCCGGAAATTCGAACTGCATAGACTGATAGTCGTCTACGGCTTGATGAGCCAAATGATCGGCTACTACACTTCCTTTGATCGCTTCGAGAAGTGTCCGGATGTCATATTCGGTCGGATCATTTGCCATCTTGCTATTCTTCCGAGAGAGTGGTTTCTCAAATATGTATTTTATCGGATCCATCTTGAAATCAACAAGGTAGTGTGAGTCAACATATACTGTCTTAGTCGGACAGCCCAAGCCAAAGCGTTGCAAGTTTTCTCGTGAGTATCTTGTTTCACGATCGGTAAAATTTTGCTAAGGTAGTACATTGCATGCTCTTTTCGACTGACTCGTCATGTTGCCCCAACACACACCCCATTGAGTTCTCTAACACTGTCAAGTACATGATAAGAGGTCTTCCTTCGGCGGGCGGCATCAGGATGGGAGGATTCTGTAGATACTCCTTGATTTTGTCAAAAGTAGCAGTTAGGTGTGCAATGAATCTGGCAATGTAGTTCAATCGGCCCAAGAAACCACTGACTTCCTTCTCGGTGCGGGGAGCTGGCATCTCTTGAATAGCTTTAACCTTGGCGGGATCAACTTCAATACCTTTACCACTGACAACAAACCCTAGGAGTTTTCCGGATCTGACTCCAAAAGTGCACTTGTTAGGATTAAGTCTCAGTCTGTACTTCTTCAACCTATCAAACAGTTTCTGCAAATGATCAAGATGTTCTTCTTTAGTCTGTGATCGAGCTATCATGTCGTCGACGTAGACCTCTATCTCGTGATGAATCATGTCATGGAATAATGTCACCATAGCACGCTGATAAGTGGCGCCCGCGTTCTTCAGTCCGAACGGCATAACCTTGTATCACTGTGTAACAAAAGTAGTCTTTTCCATGTCTTCAGGAGCCATTTTGATTTGATTGTAACCGGAGAAACCATCCATGAAGGAGAAAACCTTATGCTGAGCGGTGTTGTCAACCAGAACATCAATATGAGGAAGTGGGAAATCGTCTTTCGGACTTGCCTTGTTCAGATCTCTGTAATCCACACACATCCGTACCTTACCATCCTTCTTAGGCACAGGAACCACATTAACAACCCATTGTGGATAGGAAGTAACTGCTAAGAAGTCGGCGTTGAACTGTTTCATAACTTCGGCTTTGATTTTCTCTTACATCTCGGGGCGCATGACAGACCTTCATTTCGGGAGAAAACCTTATTTTGTCGGCAATCGGTGTACCACAATATCAATGTCCAGCCCTGGCATGTCTTCATATGACCAAGCAAAAATCTCAATATAGTCTCGTAGAATCTGAATCAATCTTTCTTTAACACTGTTCTCAAGACCCGCTCCTATCTTGATATCTTTTCTGTCTTCATCAGTACCCAAATTCACAACCTCAACTTGCTCTTTGTGTGGCTGTATAACTCGTTCTTCTTGCTGTAGCAGTCGGACAAGTTCTCCTAGAACTTCACAATCTTCCTCACTTTCGTCTTCGGCTTGGTAGATCGGATTATCGAAGTCATATTTAGCGATAACATAGCTATTATCAACGAGATTCGGAGTGATTCTGCAGTGTATCACGTGGGTGTGTGTAAGAAACACATAGCTTTTTGAAGGGGTGATAAAGTAAAAAAAAGAAAGCAACAATTGAATGCAAAAGTCCAACGATTTTATTGAATGAAAATATGCAAATGACAGATAATAACCCTCACAAACGAGCCATGATGCCCCGGGCAAGGCACTAGGCTTTCAAAGTTTATTGTTCAAAACATAGAAAATGAAAAGCAAAACAAAACAAGAGTAATTACTCTGTCTAAAGGAGATTGGTATGGCGTCTTGATCTTCCAATTCTTGAGCCCTTTGTGCGAGGTTGGGAAGATCCACTTGCTGATGTCGAAGTCGTGGTTGTCGTCTTCTATAGCGTGGATTCCACTCTGGCTGATGCGGAAAGGAAGTTGGCCGACACGTTCGCGGCGTATCATCTTCTGACCCTTGATGGTGAAGCCTAAACCAGTCTTGTCAAATTTGAAAGGAAGATCAGGGAGCTGTCCCCAACTAGCACTACCTCCTTCTTCAACAGCAGCTTGAGCATCTTTCGTGAGGCCATCCTAGGCGAGAACTTGTGTAACCGGGGAGTGAGGAGAGTCAACAGGCATGACACTGGGTATTGTTTCAAAAGCTTGACAGGGAGTCTCGAAGAATTCACCTTCCATCTCGAGGTATCGGAATGACTGTAGATGACTAACCATATATTCCTCTTCACCACATACTGTAACAACCTTCCCTTTCACCGGGTACTTCAGCTTCTGATGTAAGGTAGAGGTAACAGCGCCTGCCCCATGTATCCAAGGGTGTCCAAGTAGGCAAGAATAAGCCGGGCGGATATCCATGACAAAGAAAGTGGAGTCAAAAGTCTGGGAACCGACTTTAATAGGCAGAATGAGCTCTCTAAGTAATGTTCGCTTAGAACCATCAAAAGCTCTCACGATTATATCACTGGGTCTCAGAACCAACCCTTCGATATCAAGTCGATCAAGAGCAGTCTTTGGTAGGATATTCAGAGCGGAACCGGTATCCACCAAAACATGAGACAATGTAACGCCCTTGCATTCAACGAGATGTGCAAGGCTTTGTTGTGTTCTTTTCGGCGGTCAAATCGACATCGAGCCTAGGTCGTTGTTGGCAGCTAGCAATACAAACTTCAAACTGGTCGGTGGTAGTGTCTTGTGGTGTGAGCATTCTTGAAACTTCACCAAGGCGTTAGCATGAGCCTCGAGCACAAGAGCGAGCAAGCATGGATATCTTGGGATCTGTCCCAACTGTTCCACAACATTGTAGTCACTCTTCTTGATGATCTTGAATTTCCTCCATTTCTTGTTTGGAGGTGTCTTGACAACTTCCTTTGGTACTTCGGTGAGCGGGATGAGTCCTGGTTCTTTCCCTCTAGCTTGGGAATGGATTGAATAACGGAATGCGAAATGGAGTCGCGTGTCTTTTGGAGGAGAGATATCTGGAGAGAACACCCTTCCGGTTCGGGTCACCTTGCTTGATCCGGTGATGTTGTCAATGTCAGGAATGGTAGCTTCAACTGTAAGATCTTCAATGGTCAGAGGGTCTTGCTTGACGCCATGATAGTAAACATCAGCTCCATAGTTCCAAGGGATAGCTTTGTCGGAGGAATATGGGCGGTCAGGAGAAGTAATGAGAGGTGCCACTCTAGGCACAGGATCAGCAGAGGAAATTCTTATAGTGTTAACATCAGCATAGTCTTCTGGGAAATCGTCACCCCATCCGGTTGCTTTAACGTCTTCAATAGGAATCTTGTAGCTCTCAGGAACAGTGTACTTCACCATGTAATCATACTTTCCACTTGGCTGCCCCAAGGTATCCCACGCAGATGGTGCAGCTTCATTTGCATCTTCGATCTTCAGTTTAGACATATCTTCACACAGCTTCTGCACAGGTGGTTTTAGAAATAGTATCTCACGGTTATCCATCATGCACTGAACACGTCTTCTCAACCAAGCACAACCATCAGGTGCAGATGGGCACCAACGACAATTCTCTGGGCATCCTGGGTTGACACCGGCTTGCAGCAAATTCTTCTTAATAGTCATCAAAGGAATGGTCAAGTCATCTATGTTGAAAACATAAGTATCTTCACCAAAAACATTGGAACTTTTGTCATGGTTAGGCATAGGCGCGTTGATCACATTCGGAGTCTCAACAGGAGGGTCAAACTCAATCTGCTTAGCTTCAATCATGTCTTGAATCTTGTTCTTCAGAGCCCAACAGTCATCAGTGTTATGTCCTGGGCTATTGGAATGGTAAGCACACTTAGCATTAGGATTGTATCTCGGAGAAGAAGTGTTGACATTCTGAGGAGGATCCCTCAAGGTAATCAGCTTTGCTTTCAACATGTGTTGCAAGGCTTGCGACAATGGCATGTTGATCTTCGTAAACTGTCTTTGTGGCGCGTTACGCTACGCGTTGTCTCGAGGTTGTGTTGATGTAGGATTGGATCACAGCCCCACAGATTGAGTGCGATCGGTCTTGGCTCAGCTTTTCTGACCATACACAACATTGGCTTCTTTCTTAGCACCAAAAGATCTCTTCGCAGCATTTGAAGATGTCTCTACCTGAATCTTTCCACTCTTGATACCGACTTGATCGCTCGCTTTGTCAATATCAGCTCGGTGAATCCGGTGAAGAGTTTCAATCGGATGAAGAACGGGCTGTCGGTGTTCCCATAAACATATCAACCAACTCCCTATTGGACAAGGGTGGTGAACTCACTGCTAGATCTCTCCATTTCGAGCATACTCCTTGAACTTCTCGTCACGACCCATAGACATGCTTTGTAGTTGCATGCGAGTGGGTGTCAATTCAGCATTGTACTCATACTGCTTGTAGAAAGCATCTGCTAAGTTACTCCAAGTACGGATATGGTCATTCTCTAGCTGATAATACCATTCCAATTGGGTTCCGGACAAACTCTCTTGAAAATAGTGCATCCACAACTTTCTGTCATCAGTGTGGGGATTGATCTTCTGGACATAGGTCTTCAAATGCAACTTCGGACAAGATATGCCATCGTACTTAGCAAAAGTTGGAACTTTGAACTTGGGAGGAATCACAACACCAGGGACAAGACTCAGATCATCGAAATTCATCCCGGACATCTGTTTTCCACAGCATTCAGACGGTCTTCAAGTTGCTTGTACTTATCATCTTCATCGATCTTGGCCATTATCATAGTCTTTCGGGCTCATCCGACTACCTTCGCCATCACCCTTGTCACTTTGCTCATCCTCCTTCTTGACACTTCCTTCAGAGAGCTCAATTCGACTAACCACTTTAGGACCACATCTATAGCGTCTGCCCATGTTGAGAAGACCAACAACCTTCTTCTTCCTGTTGATGAGCTTCTTCAGATCTTCTTGGCCTTGGACCAAGCTGGTAAACATCTCTTGGCCGAGCATTCGAACACGGAGATCTTTGACAGACTGTTCAAGAGCCATTTCTGCTAAAATAAATAGCGAGCAAATGAGAAAACCAATCTTCAATGTACCTGTGATGCAATGTTATGCTATGATATGCAATGCAATGTTTTCAAGGACCTTAGAGATTTAAATTTGTTAAACAAGAAATGAACAAACATTTATTAGTACTCTTTTTATTCTTTTTTCTTTTTAAGTACAAAAGATAGTTCAAACAAATAAAAGAAAACATATAAATCCTAAAGCTCTAAGTCTCCCATGGGCGCTTCCTCTTGGTGCCGAGGTAGGCGTTGATGCTTCGCTCCTCGTGAAGTAGCTTGGTCAACTCTAGCACTTTCTTCTCACTTGCATAACACTGAGCTTCAAAGGTATCCCTCTCTTCTTTTAGTTGAATCCAGGATCTCTTCAAGTCTTCAAAATCAGTAGGCATGTCAGGATGGAGAACAGTATAGGGTTCGTCACCTATAGCAACAGGTTCCATAATTATTGGTAGAACAAGCGTGAATGGCATCATGAGGTTTTGAGCTCGAGCTCGCACCCATTTGAGGTAAGGTTCCCAAGGAATGGAGTTACGGTGCCCCAAAGTCTTGGTATCGATCTTTTTACCATGCCCCAAGCGTGTATAAACCTTCGTCGGTAATTCTGGAGATCGTGGTTGTAGTCGAACACAATATCTTGGAGAAGCATATCATGTGGACCATCTCTTCAAGCAAAACCAAACTGATGTAGAGCTAGAGAAGGGTTGTAAGTAATACCTCCCCTTATACCAAGTAGCGGTACATTAGGGAATTCTCCACAACGCTCAATGAATGTGAAGTCCTTTTGAGAGAAAAGACTCCAACGGATATCTGAATGAGAGAGTGACATTAGTCTTTGAGAACATCTCAACCTTTGTTCGTTCTTCAAAACTGATAGAGGAAGGTGCGAAATAAACCACCTGGAAAGTAACGATATAAAACACATAAGAGTTCCTTGTCTCTTAGTAGTACGAGTGTGGAGAGAATGCAGAATATCTCCAAGTAAAGTAGGCACTGGATTACGGGTAAGAAACATCTTGATGGCGTTGACATCTATGAATTGATCCGAGTTAGGGAATAGAACCAAACTATAAATTAGCAAGGCCACAATGTCTTCGAATGCATGGAAACTCATCACTTTGAGGAATTCTCGGGCTTTCTTAATTAGGAACTTGGAAAGTAAACCCTTAACTCCACTTCTTGTTTCCCAATTGGCTTCAATGTCTGAGCGCTTAAGATGTAAGGCTGATGCGATGTCTTCGTACTTAGGAACCTTTTCCAAACCGGTGAATGGCATTTGGTCAAGAATAGGTACCCCAAGAAGCTTAGAGAACTCTTCTATGGTAGGAACCAACTGATATTCTGGGAATGTAAAGCAATGGTGTCTCGGATCAAAGAACTGGAATAGGACATGCATCATATCTTCTTCAAAACCGGAGATAACCAAGTCAAGCAGATAACCATGTCTTTTGATGAACTGGGCATGATCAGGAATTTCTGAAACCAATTCTTTGAGCTGAGAAGGTATACCCATGAAGTTGATTCGGATGGTCTTTCTAGAAGCCATAATCCCTACAAAACAGAGCAAAGATAAATCCCTAGGTCCTTGAAATAGTTAGAAATGATATGCAATGCAAATAATGTCATGATGTCATGTTTAGCACACACAAACAATTCACACAATGAGCCTAGGTCTAAGGCTTGCAAGAGGTATAGGTGATTACCCCACCAAAAGTTTGAGTTGGTTCATCCTGTCCTATAATAGTAACCGGGTTCTAGGAATCTCACATCATTGATCTTTCTCGTAGGTGTTTATTTCAATACGACTACCAAGTGGTCGACCGAAAATATCCCAAAAGTCTGATCTTAATGAGCGTAGCATCGAGTATCAACCAACCTTAGTCGCACCAAAGCCGGCCTCTCTACCTTCTAATGGCCAAGATGGGTCAATTAAGGTTCTAAAAGTTTAGTTAGTGCTTGATGACACCACGCAGAAGCCAAATACTATCCTCAACTTGGAAATGAAGAGTATCAGGACATCCAAAGTGTCACACTAACGTAGCCATCATGTTGACCTAAAAGGAAACCCGGATCCGGGTGTAGGATCCCCCACAAGTGTGATACCCAAGCAACCCTTAAAGATAAAGCAAGCAAGTCAAACAAAAAGCAATAAAGGTGATCTAGAAATCCCTAAGGCATTCTCTCTTTTTAGGGTGTCTCCCCAGCAGTAGTCGCCATTCATGTCGGTGAACTGACTTTGTGGATTTTGTATCGCAAATGTGCGGATAGCAAGAGTCGCCACCGACTTTTCTTTTATCCAATTAAGGGAAGGTAAAAGTACGAAAAAGACCTTCGTTAGATTACGAGTAAGGGAGAAGGTTATGAAAAGGAAAGGTATTAGCACCCCTTTCCATCCGTAGTTATCTACGGGCTCTTAGTTGCTCTTAGATCACTTTAAAATTGTGATTTCTGTGTGTTTGACAAAAATGTTTTGAAAAGGCATTTCGGTTTGAATTTGTAATGATTCATGTAGGAATGTATACAAAGTGTTCGGAAATGTTTCGTTATTAAAAGAGTTTGAACTTTGACAAAAGTGTGAGGTGTGAAAAGTACTTTGATAGAGCAAGCAACTAAAAGTCTTATTACCTACTCAGAATTTGGTCGTTTTCGTATTGTTTTACGTTCCTTTAGAATAGCGCTATCCATACCATTAGTTGGTAGGTAACTCTATTTGTTGGATGTAAGCGGGACATTCGAAGGGACATCAGATGGTCAAAGAAAGCAACTTGAAGGAAGTATCCTAGCACATTCGAAGGGACTATCATCATTTTTCGTAGGCGACAATCGAGGGTCAAGATCATGTATTCGGAGGCGACATCGTGGGTCTTATGATCTTTGTATCGAAGGGACTATGATGATATATTTTGAAGGCAACGGTGCTAGAATACCTCTACGTTCGAGGGACTTGACCATTTGTATTCGTAAAGGCAACGAGAGAGAATTACCCTAAGGGGTGCGTGTGTGAAAGAGTGTGTTGAATTCAGATATGTTATCTTGAAAGTTAGTGGGCTATGTTCAATTTTATCTTGCCATACACGCCTAATTACTAGCAGTTTATATGGCGCGGAAATTAAAATGCGGAAGTGTAAAGATGCGGAAAGATAAATCCTACGCTATTACATGGCTTTGGGGCAGATACATAATTTAACCGTGCGAAAAATAAAAGCCCTAATTAAACTATTACATCCCATAAGCAGTTACATTATTGGAAAAAGAAAAAAACAGTAAAAAGAATTGTCTGAAACGAGATAACCTGTGAAAAGATGAGAAAATCGAAAAATACGATGAAATCGAATAAGAGGAAAATGTTAGTAAAAATGCAAATTTTTAGATGAGAAAAATATTTCATGCTGGAAATAACATTAATAAGCTAAAATAATTTTTTGGGATTTTTTGGATGCAATTTAATAATTAAAAACTAATTAAAAGTGATTTAAATGGTAAATTATGAATAAAATTAAATATGCATGCAAAATAATATTTTTTAATTTTATAAATTAAATAAACATTTTCTGAAAATAATGCAAAAAGAAAAATATTTTTTGGTATTTTTAAATGCATGATAAAAATTATTGAAATAAATTAAAATGCATGTAAAATATTAAATAAAAGAAAATAGAAAATATGAAAAAATGCAAACTTGTAAAAGTTGGAAAAACAAATGGTCCTGGTGGGAATCGAACCCAGGACGTTGCTTCCACAACCCCCATGCCTTGCCAACTGAGCTGGAACGCGCAACTGTTTGAAAATTGGATCGAACGGATTACAAGCACGCGTCGTCCCCTGGTTGCATCGAACTCGCGCCAAACTTTGTCTTCCTCGTTTTGAAATTTTGAAAATTCAGCGTCGGCCTTGGCTCGACGCTATGTCCCTGGCTAAATCAAAAATCACACACAGATAATATAAATGAATTCTAAAACCATGGTTAGACTCGTCTTGGTCCACTGATCACTCTGAGGGCATTGACTTGTTCCAATTTATCCTAATAAGCAAAGCCCTAAATCGTGTCCAGGAACCCTAGTAATGGCAATTTGAGTTTCAGGCCATAGAGATACGATTAACCTGCCCAGATCGCTTGTAAACTTCTCACTAATCACAAAAACAACAACAAATCGTGTTAAAAATGCATGAACATGAGAAATCGATTTTGAAATATATTTGGACAAACTGAAATCGGATTTCTTGATTCTTGATGGTTTTGGATGATGTAAGGGTCTGGATCGACTCTGAACAACCCAAGGAATGCAATGGAATCCTCAAAATCGATTGAAACAAGCTTGAATTGTGGCTGCTAGTTGCTTGAACTCCACGGTTTTTTTGAGCTTCAATAGGGTTTCTCCAGCCAGTTTTTCTACCCTAATTCGTGTGGCATGTGTTGTATATATATAGTAGATGGATTCAGAATTGATTTGAGAAAGAATCAATCATTAATCAATGCAAAACATATTTGATTTTGTACCAAATCAAATTTTCATCTTTTGATCAATTTTCAATCAAATCTTGCCATATCCAACCAAATTTCGAAATTTGCTGGCTTTATTGAGTTGCTTGGATCTCAAGGAAGAGAGAAAAATCAAATTTGCATTTAATTTTGATTTTATACTTTATTTTTAAATTTAATTTGTATTTAAATGAATAAATTCCAAATTAAATAGAAAAATAAAATAAAAATTCGTCGCATTGGGCTTGGATATTCCTAATTGCATAAGGAACAAGTTTGGATAAAGAAAAAGTAAGCCCATTTGCAAAAAATTTGATTTTTAGAGGTATTTCTCTTTGTGCACTTCTTCAAAATTGCCCAACTTGTGAATGGTGTATCTTGCTCAAATTTCCACATTTTTGAGTGTTCTTGGACTTTTTGGAAATCTATAAGAGTCCTCTAACCAACCTTTTTGGTCTCATCTCAATTGGAGTTTCCATGCTCAATATATCTTCAAAACAAAATGTTGACATTTTGTTGACTTTTGAAAAGGACCTGTAATGTTTTGATCCATACCTCTCAAATGAAGCATTTTTTGAACATTCTTGTGAGACATGAAGTTGTAGGGAATGGAATTTCCTTCAAAACAAGAGTTGGTGGAAAAATTTCTGAGAAAGTATGAAGAAGTTATGATCAGTCAAAGTTTGGTTGACTTTTCTCAAAGAAACCCTAATTTAGAAAGTTTGACTTTTGAGCAAATCTTGAGTTTTCTTGATGAATCATGATCAAACCTTGATCAAATGATGAATGTAACTTCAAAATGAGGATGTTGACCAAAAATTATGAAGTTTGACTGTATGGTGACCACAGTTGACTTTTTGTCCAATACAACTGATTTTCAACCATCTGAGCAATTGTCTGAGGAAACTTGACTTGTGAAGCTTGAAACTTGACATGGAGAGCATTTGAAGCATATGAGGAGGCATGATGAACATTGGAGATGTTGGAAATCCATTTTGATCTGAGAATCACCAAACCCTAGTTTGGGTTGATTGTCTAGGAGAGGGTTTGTCTGATCAACCCTTGAGGAATCCTTGAGTATGAATGCATGGAATGTATTGAGAAGATGGAGGGAAAATTTTGGGGTATGACAGACTCTGCTAAAGAGCACCAAGCTTTTTTTTTTCAAAAAAAGAAGCAAAGGGGCTAAGCTTTCATCTATGCATATGTTTGTTTTTCTTTATTGTGTGTTTTAGTTCTCGCGATTTCATCTGATGGAAAGAAATCCTAACCCGGATTTAAGATACATTTTAAGATCTAGGTAGGGGTATAGTCCTATTAACTTGTGAGAAGTCTCATTACTTACTAAGTTAATTTGAGATCCCTCGCGCAGTGGAGGTTGTCTTGGGAGTATTTGTGTTTAGCAAGTATTTGCAAAGACATTTTGCTTTGAAGGGAACTAACAAAGTTGAGTGGCTGTAGAACACATAACCCATCCTGGCCATTTAGGGTGTAGTGCAGAAGCTATTCAGGTGTAAACTTGGATTAGTTGTCATGCAAGACTACGATCAGGCGAGTTTTTCTTGAAAAATATTATTGGACTTCAAGTATTTAACAAATCCGATAATATTTCAAAGAGAAGCATTGAACCTGTATTATCAGTAGAACATGTTTTGCAGGTGAATAAGCCCTTAGAACTTACCCATGTTTGGTTCTTATCGTTGGCCTCATGCTCATGACTTCAAACGCTTGAACGTGTGTATAACCACTAACCATGTTTGTATCTTTGTGGCATTCATGCATTCATTCAAAAAAAAACCTCAAATTCTCATTTCTCTTCCCATTTCCAAAGAATTTAGATATTTTTCTTTCTAAACATTTTTAGGTTAGAGGGATGGACGTCAGAAGAAGATATACCAAGAAGTACGGTTTTAGAATTTCTGATGTAGGAAAGTTAAAAGAGTTAGCATCCTTGGTAGAAGATCCCTTGGATTCCATAAAATGCTATGGAACTCTTTTAACTGTCCTGAACACTAACGTTGATGAATGACTTCTCAAAACTTTCGTTCAGTTTTAAGATCCAGTCTATCGCTGTTTCACTTTCCCTGATTATTAGTTGATGCCTACTTTGGAAGAGTACACACATATCTTAGGTATCTCAGTGTTTGACAAGGTTCCTTTCAATGGTTTGGAAGCCATTCCTAAGCCACCAGTCATTGGAGCGATGACTCATTTAAGGAAATCTGAGATAGACAAAAACCTGACTACCAAAGGAAATCTCTTAGGACTAACTTCAAAGTTCCTAATGGAGAAGGCTTTTAATTTTTCCGAAGCCGGTAGCATGGTAGCTTTTGAAGCTGTTTTGGCTTTGCTCATTTATGGATTGGTGTTGTTTCCAACGTCCCATGTTTCGTTGATATCAACGCCATAAGGATCTTTCTGATTGGAAATCCCGTTCCCACTTTGCTTGGTGACACGTATTTCTCCATTCATCATAGGAATCGTCAAGGAGATGGAATTATCGTGTGTTGTGTACCTCTATTATTCAAATGCATTGTCTCACACTTGCCTAAGTCTCCCATCTTCCGAGAAAACAAAAACGGTTGGCATTAGTCTCGAAGACTCATGTCTCTTACTAATGACGATATCCATTGGTATACCTTGGCCAACAATGAGATGGAAATCATTGAAAGTTGTGGAGAGTTTGCCAACGTACCTCTCATTGGTACAAAAGGAGGAATTAACTACAACCCATTTTTGGCAACACGTCAACTTGGGTACGCAAACTCCAGTAAACCCCTTGGTTTTACAGTAGAAAATTACTTTTATCATGAAGGGGAAGATTCCCAAGGTTTGAAAGACAGAATGATAAGAGCTTGGCATCACATTCGAAGGAAAGAAAAAGGTGATGCAAGAAATTGTGTAGCCATGGAAATCTACACTTCCTGGGTAAAGAAAAGAGCGATGGAATTCCGAATGCCTTATGCTTATGAGGAACCCATGTTCCCAGTGGTATCTAAGTCGACCACCATTCCCATTGAGACTATGGGAGAATACCAAGAAGCTTTGGCTAAGATGAAGCTAGAGAAAGAAGCTTTGGAAGACAAGTTTCTTAAGACTGACCTTGAGAATGTAAAGCTTAAAAAAACAGGTCAAGGATCATGAAAAAACGCTCTACTTTCAAGATGGATGGCTCATGGAGAAAAATGAGAATATTCGTCGAAAGGATGCCGCAATCAAGAAATACATCAAAGAAAGGAAAATAAAGCTTGAAGAAGTGACAATTAACAATCCTGCTCTAGACGATTAGAAAAAGGTCATTAACAAGCTAAAAGCCGAGAAAGCTGAGCTGAAAGCTTACTATGGGAAAGAAATCCTGAAGTCGAAGCTGCATCAAGCATTTGGTTCTTCATCAGACGAAGACACTTAATTAGTTTAGCTTGATCTTTATCATTTATTCTATCATTGTAAGAGCTATGTTCCAAAAACTTCTTGTAATCTTCTTTCGAATATTAATAAAATAAGAATTTTCCATCCAAATGTTTGCAAGAAATTTCTCTTTTAGCGTAAATTCTTTGGAAATTCTTTTCTCTTTGCATCCATAATCATGCATCATACTTTGCATCTCGAGTTTGTTATTTAGAGTATTATCTTTTGGAATTTTTTCCAGATAGATCGTCAAGCTGTCGCGTCTTAGAGTTTCTCGACCACGTTCACAGTCAGCTCGCAGATACAATACTTGTGCAAACAGAAGAAAAGCAATGGAAGATTTTGAACAAGAGAATATTGAGCTTCGTGGTACAGTAACCACACTTCAAGAAGAGGTGGAAAGACTCACTGCTTTAGTAAGCTCGTTGGTAGTTGCGCAGAGTCAGCAATCAACACCTAACAGTCAAAATCAAGCGACGATTTCAAAGATCACTACTACTCCAGTTTCTGTTGTTGCAGTCAGTAATCCTCTTTTAAGTATGCCAGAAGGTTATCCATGGGGCATGCCTTTCAATTTCGGCATAGGATTTTGTCAAAATACTTATGAAGTACCGGCAACCACAATTGAGGTTCCTACTTTGCAGAAATCAGCGTTTATTCCTCAGCACAGAGTAACCTTTCCTCAAGTCACTATGTCGGTTTCTCAACCGATTATGACAAATTCAGCTTCTGTGGTTCACGCTACTGCGAACGAAGAAGTCTATCATAACCTAGGAGACAACACGAATCCTCGTGGCCAAATGGAAGATCTCTAGGAACAATTGAATAAGATGCAACTAGAGATCAAAACAATCCGTGGAAAGGATTTGTTTGGGAAAAATGCCCACGACCTGTGTTTGGTTCCTCGCGTAAGGATACCTGCTAAGTTCAAAGTCCCCGACTTTGAAAATACAGAGGTAACTCTTGCCCGCAAAGTCATCTTACAATGTACACTAGGAAGATGTCTACATATAACAACAATCATCAATTGCTCATTCACTATTTCCAAGACAGTCTTACTAGCGCCGCTCTGAAGTGGTACATGGGATTAGATAGTGCGAACGTTCGAACTTTCAACGACCTAGGCGAAGCTTTTTTTTCAATAATATAAATTCAATTTGGACATGGCTCCAGATCAAGATCAACTCAGATCAATGTCTCAAAAGCAAAAGGAGACTTTCAAAGAATACGCACAACGTTGGAGGGAAATTGCTTCCCAAGTTAATCCACCATTAGAAGAAAAAGAAATGACCAAGATCTTCTTGAATACTCTTGGCCTTTCTACTACGAACGCATGATCACGAGTGCTCCAGGTGATTTTACTGAAATGGTAAGCATGGGGATGCGGCTAGAAGAAGGAGTCCGAGCAGGACGCTTAACTAGAGAAGTGGGATCTTCAAGAGGAACCAAGAGAATTGGAACTGGTTTCCCGAAGAAGAAAGAACATGACGTTGGAATGGTATCCCGAGGGAAACCTAGGAAAAATGTCAATTATCGACAACAGGTAGCCACAGACGCACCAGTTGTTAGTACAACTTCAAACATGAGAATTACCCACAATTCCAGCAAGATCAACAGCCTCGACAACAGAATCAACAATTCAACAACAATCAGAATCGTGCTCCTAGAATCTTGCAGTTTGATCCAATTCTGATGTCTTACACGAAATTATATCCTGCCTTGATTGAGAGAAATCTTGTTTAAATAAGAGTACCACCTCCAGTACTTGATAAATTACCTTGGTGGTACAAAACAGATGTGTCTTGCCCTTTTCATCAAGGTGCACCAGGTCACGATCTCGAACACTGTATAACATTGAAAGCCGAAGTTCAAATATTAGTTAGGGCTAATCTCCTTTCTTTCAGGAATACAAATCCGAATGTGCAAGTGAGTCCACTTCCTAATCATGGAGGACACGCTGTGAATTTGATAGCCAGAAATTCAGATCAATACCCAGTCACAAATGTAAATTTGATAAGAGAAAGCTTGGTACAGCTACATGCTACATTCAACACAATGGGTGTGTTTGCTAAACATGACTACACAGCTTGTAGAATTTGTTTTACAGATTCTCGAGGATGTCCAGCTGTAAAAGCAGACCTTCAGCGGTTAATTGACATCGACGACATTCAAATTTTCAGAAACAGGAATGATTATGGCGTAAATATGGTAGGGTATTATCCGAATGAGCTTTTAGCCTCAAATATCAACTCAGAAATTCCCGAAGTAAACGTCATTATCCCTCACTTTAATATGCCCAAGCACGTAGAGGTTGAATACAACAGTCCAAGGGTTCCTGACTCTCCTTTGATCATCTGTCTACCTGGACCTATTCCTTATGACTCTGACAAAGTAGTTCCCTATCAGTACAACACAACTATGATGGAAAATGGGAAGGAAATACCCATGCCTACTCTTTTAGCCGTAGTTAACATCGCTGAAGTAGGACGAGTAACTCGGAGTGGGCGTGTGCATACCTCATTGCCACCAAAGCAGCCTATTGCTCCCACAGTTAGACAAAATCCTGTTGATGTACCTGTTGAGAATCCTATGGGAATTCCCGTTGGTAATCCAGACTTCAACATTGGTTCGTATGATAGAACCAATGTAAATTCAAACTTTGACGAAATTCTAAAGTTGATCAAGAAGAGTGAGTACAAAGTTGTGGATCAACTGATGCAGACTCCTTCCAAAATCTCAATACTCTCTTTGCTTTTGAATTCTGAAGCCCACCGAGAGGCCTTGATGAAAGTGTTGGATCAAGCCTACGTAGATCACGATGTGACTATATATCAATTTGGTGGAATTATAGGCAACATAACGGCTTGCAACAACTTGAGCTTTAGTGAAGAACTCCCAGAGGAGGGAAGAGATCACAATTTTGCTCTACATATCTCTATGAATTGCCAATCAGATTCTCTTTCTAACGTGCTAGTTGACACTGGCTCATCCTTGAATGTAATTCCAAAAGCGACCCTCACTCGTTTATCTTACAAAGGAACACCAATGAAATTCAGTGGTGTAGTAGTCAAAGCCTTTGATGGATCAAGAAAATCCGTTTTTGGAGAAGTTGACCTTCCGATGACGATTAGTCCACATACTTTTCAAATTACCTTCCAGGTCATGGACGTGCCAGCTGCTTACAGTTTCTTATTAGGACGACCTTGGATACATGAAGCAGGAGCAGTAACATCCACGCTCCACCATAAATTGAAATTTTCGACAAATGGAAAACTAGTAACCATTATTGGTGAACAAGCTTTATTGGTAAGTCATTTGTCCACTTTTTCTTTCATCACTGCTGACGAAGTTGAAGGGACATAGTTCCAAGGACTCTCGTTAGAAGATTAATCTACAAAGAAAAATAGATCATCTATCTCCTCCTACAAAGAAGCAGTGCAGGTAGTGAAAAACGGTACTGCCGCCGGTTGGGGACAAGTGATAAATCCTGTCAACAACGAAACCAAAACAGGACTCGGATTTGCTCCAGTACTTTCAAAGGCCAATGAAAGGGATGAAACTCTTCGTCCGATCAAAGAAGTATTCCACAAAGGAGGTTTCCTAAACCCTATTCCTCAAGAGGTCAATGTCCTTGTTGATGAAGGAAATGAAGACAATCTCTCTAGATCCGAAGAATGGAAAACTTATCTTAATAACTCTGGATACATGTCTTAGGAAGAACCGTATACACCGTTCTATCCTCCTTCAGACAAATTTGAAGGCATGACCCTTCAAGCGGAAAATATGACTTTATGGTGAGATATACTGCCCCTGAAAGTTCAAGAATTAGAATCGAAGACATCCAACCAACTAACTGGGACGATCCTCCTAAATATCTCAGTCAACCAAAAGATGCATATATGCCTTCTCAATCTCATCATCAATCTGACATCACAAATGAAAATCTTTGCTTCGATACATCTGCCGAGGTTGTTGAACCAGATTTTGATTATCCCCAGATTAACGCAATTTTTGGAGATGATCGAGAAGACAATTCTGAAAATGATTTGGAAAGTGTCTCTGATAATGTGTCTCTTCACCCAGAGGATTGGGAAGTACATCCTGAGAATCCAGAATACATGCCACTTGAAAACGCATATATTGCATTCTATACTCCTCGACCTGTCAATCAAGCAAAAGAAGATCGCCTCAGCAGTACAAAAGGCAAGGTCAACCGACCAGAATCTTCAAAACCTGTTAGACCAATGATCAATGTCAACACAGAAAATGATTCAAAGGGAAAACTACCGGAATACATAATCTTCCAAGGAGTTCGTCACTATTGGAAAGCCATTGAGGTTCAGACTGTTGTTCATCATCCTAAGTAGTTTATCTCACTTTTGTTTTGAACTCTCGCCCTGCCCAAGGCAGAGAGATGTTTTATAGGGCTAGCTTTTAAATAATTTTCTCTTTGTCTTGCCCAAGACAAATGAGTTTATATTTAGGGCTCTATTTCATATGTGAATCATAAAGCGTTGTTTTGATTCCCACATTTTGTGTTTTTTTTCTTCATTTTTTACCCTTTTTCTGGAAATGGTAATCCTAAAAAAATCAATAAAAACAAACATCTTCCAACAATAATCTGCATACACTTTTGCATTAACTTTTTCTAAAAAAATCGAACATAAATCGAACATGCAGATTAACAATGAACAAATCCATTGAACGCAATAACTCTACTACCTCTCTCGACTTTGAATTCCCTGTGTTCGACGCTGAAGAAGAGGATGAAGAAGAGATCCCGGATGAGATTTCCCGACTACTTAAGCACGAGGAAAGAATCATTCAGCCTCACAAAGAACCTTTAGAAACAATCAACTTAGGTTCTGAGGAAAACAAAAAAGAAGTGAGCATCGGAGCTCTACTCGACATTGATGTCAAGAGCAGACTGATAGATCTTCTCAAAGAATATGTCGATGTGTTTGCTTGGTCCTACGGACATGCCGGTTTGGTACCAACATCGTGAAACATCACTTTCCATTTAAACCGGAATGTCGCGATTAAACAAAGGCGAGAAGGATTCACCCAGATATGGCCGACAAAATCAAAAAGGAGGTTCAAAAGCAACTCAAAGCAGGTTTCCTCGTCACCTCCGAATATCCTCAATGGTTAGCCAACATAGTGCCTGTTCCAAAGAAAGATGGAAAGGTCAAAATGTGTGTTGACTACCGGGACTTGAACAAAGCTAGTCCAAAGGATGATTTCCCACTACCGCATATCGACATGCTGGTGGATAGCACTGCTAAGTTCGACGTCTTTTCCTTCATGGAAGGTTTCTCTAGTTATAATCAGATCAGAATGGCTCCCGAAGACATGGAGAAGACATCTTTTATCACGCCATGGGGCACATTTTGCTACAAAGTAATGTCGTTTGGATTAAAGAATGCAAGCGCAACTTACCAAAGGGCAATGACCACTCTCTTTCATGACATGATGCACAGAGAGATCGAAGTCTACGTGGACGACATGATAGCAATGTCTGACACTGAAGAAGAACATATAGAGTATCTCTTGAAGTTGTTTCAACGACTAAGGAAATATCAGCTTCGTCTGAATCCTAACAAATGCACCTTTGGGGTGAGATCTGGAAAACTCCTAGGTTTCATTGTCAGTCAAAGAGGTATTGAAGTTGACCCCGACAAAGTCAAGGCTATTCAAGAAATGCCTATGCCCCATAAAGAAAAGCAAGTAAGAGGAATTGTTGGACGGTTGAATTACATCTCCAGATTTATCTCTCAAATGACTGCTACCTGTGGACCAATGTTCAAGCTTCTCCGCAAAAATCAAGAGGTTGTATGGACAGAAGATTGCCAAAGAGCATTTGACAATATCAAGGAATAACTGTCAGAGCCTCCAATATTGATCCCTCCAATCTACGGAAGATCATTAATCATGTACCTTACCATGTTGGAAGATTCCATGGGCTACGTGCCTGGACATCAAGATGAAACTGGTAAGAAGGAGCATGCCATCTACTACTTAAGTAAGAAGTTCACAGATTGTGAAACTCGTTACTCCATGCTCGAGAAAACATGTTGTGCTTTGGTGTGGGCTTCGAAACGTCTCCTCCAGTACATGATCAACCACACGACTTGGTTAATCTCCAAAATGGATCCAATCAAGTACGTCTTTGAAAAGCCCGCCTTAACAGGGAGAATCACTTGATGGAAGATGCTATTATCTGAATATGACATCAAGTACCGCGCCCAAAAAGCAGTCAAAGGAAGCATTCTCGCCGATCATTTGGCTTATCAACCGATCAACTAATACGAATCTCTCAAATTTGACTTCCTTGACGGGGATGTTATGTACTTAAAGATGAAAGATTGTTACGAACCGTTACCTGATGAAGGTCCTAATCCAGAATCTAGATGGGGCTTAATTTTTTATGGAGCAGTTAACGTTTTTGGCAATGGAATTGGGGCAGTCATCATTACTCCCAAGGGTTCTCATATCCTGTTCTCCGCCAGATCGCTATTTGATTGCACCAACAACATCGCAGAATACAAAGCTTGTATCATTGGTATCGAAGAAGCCATCAACTTAAGGATCAAGATCCTTGACATATATGGAGATTCAGCCCTTGTGATCAATCAAATCAAAAACAAGTATGAAACTCATCATCTTGGTTTGATTCCCTACAGAGATTATACAAGAAGTTTGTTGACTTTCTTCAACCAAGTTGAATTGCATCATATTCCTCGAGATCAGAATCGAATGGCAGACGCCTTGGCCACTCTATCTTCAATGTTCAAAGTCAACCATTAGAACGATATGCCTAAAATCAACATTAGATGCCTTGAAAGACCTACATATATGTTTGCAATTGAAGCAGTCATCGATGATAAACCGTGGTTCCACAACATCAAACGCTTCCGTCAAACTCAGGAGTACCCACTCAGGGCATCGCATAAAGATAAGAAAACTCTAAGGAGGCTTTCTGGAAATTTCTTCCTGAATGGAGATGTGCTATACAAAAGAAACTTCGACATGATCTTGCTCAGATGCGTGGATAGTGTCATACCCCAAAATTTGCCCTCCATGCTCAAGGATTCCTCAAGAGTTGATTAGACAAACTCTCTCCTAGACAATCGACCCAAACTAGGGTTTGGTATCTCTCAAGCCAAGATGGATTTCCAACATCTCCAATGGTATTCATGCCTCCTCATATGCTTCAAAGATTCTCCATGTCAAGTTTCAAGCCTCACAAGTCAAGTTTCCTCAGACAATTGCTCAGATGGTTGAAAATCGAGTGTATTGGACAAAAAGTCAACTGTGGTCAACATACAGTCAAAACTTCTGATTTTTGGTCAACATCCTCATTTTAAAGTTACATTCATCATTTGATCAAGGGTTGATCATGATTCATCAAGAAAACTCAAGATTTGCTCAAAAGTCAAACTTTCTAAATTAGGGTTTCTAGATGAAAAGTCAATGAACTTTGGTGATCATAACTTTCTCATACTTTCTCGAAATTTTCCACCACCTCTTGTTTTGAAGGAAATTCAATTCTCTACAACTTCATGTCTCACAAGAATGTCCAAAAAATGCTTCATTTGAGAGGTATAGCTCAAAACATTACAGGTCATTTTCAAAGTCAACAAAAGTCAACTTTTGTTTTGAAGATATTTTGAGCATGGTAACTCCAATTGAGATGAGACCAAAGACATTGGTTAGAGGACTCTTAGAGCTTTCCAAAAGTCCAAGAACACTCAAAAATGGAAAATTGAGCAAGTTACACCATCTACAAGTTGGGCAATTTTGGAAGAATGCACAAAGAGATACTTCAAAAATCAAATCTTTTGCAAATGGGCCTACTTTTCTTCATCCTAACTTGTTCCTCAAGCAATTAGGAGTGTCAAGCCCAAAGCCACGAATTTTGATTTATTTTTCTATTTAATTTGTAATTTATTCATTTAAATGCAAATTAAATCTTAAAATAAATTATAAAATCAAAATTAATTGAAAGATTGATTTTATTCTTTCCTTGATGTCCATTAACTCACAAATGCTAGCCAAATCGAAATTGAAGCAAAAAGGCAAGATTGGATTGAAATTGATCAAATTTGAAAATTTGATTTTCATGAAAAAATCAAATTTGATTATCATTGATTATTGATCAAATCTTTCCAAATTCAATCTCAAATCCTTCCAGTATATATACACAATGCATACCTATCAAGAAAGGACGGAAAAATTGCTCCATAAACCCTAACCTAAAGTCAAAATTTCGTGTTCTTGAAGCAACTAGCAATCCTAGTTCCAGCCATCCACAGCCAATTCTGAGCATTCCATCTTATTCCTTGGCATCTCCAGAGTCGATCCAGATACTCACTTCATCCAAAAGCATCAAGAATCACGAAATCCGATTTTGGTTTGTCCTTGAAATTTCAAAATTCGATTTCTAACATTCATGCATTATTAATCTGTTTTGATTGTTTGTTTGTGATTAGAATCAAGTTTGCAAGCGATCTGGGCAAGCCAATCGTGTTTCCATGGCCTGAATCGATTTATACCATATCTAGGGTTTCTGAGCTCGAATTGGGGTTTTGTTTAAATGGAAAAATTGGACAATAGGACCATACCATCGTTCGGAATGCTCAAGGAATCGAACCATGGCCTTAGATTTCATTTATATTATGTATCTGCATTTTGATTTTGCAGGGTAGCGTCGAACCAAAGCCGCTATCTTTCAAAAATTCAAAGCGAAAGAGATGAAGTCTGGCGAAGGAGGAGGCAATGGCGAGCGGCGTGTAAATTCCATTAACTCCGTTTCAACATGAACATGCCATTTCGGTTGGTCAGGCGTGGGTTTTCAAAGTTTGAAGCTAGTGTCCGTGTTCGATCCTGGCCATGGCATTTGGATTTTTAACAAGTTTGCATTATTTTCCTATTTTCATATATTTTCTTTTATTTAATATTTTCATTCATTTTAATTTCTTTTCATAATTTTATTCGCATTAAAAATTACCAAAACATTTTTTCTTTTGCATTATTTTCATAAAAATCTTTATTTAATTTAATAAATTAAAAATATAATTTTGCATGCATATTTATTTTATTTTATTTTTGCATTTAAATCATTATTAATTGCATTTTAATTATTAAATCTTTTCAAAAATCCCAAAAATTATTTTAGTATATTTATCTTATTTCCAGCATATATTAATTTTCTCATATTAAAATTTGCATTTTTCTAACATTTTCTCTTATTTCAATTTCATCATATTTCCGATTTTCTTATTCTTTCAGGTTCATCCGATTCGGACGTTTTCTTTTATCGTTTTTTTTTCAATAATGTAATTGCATATGGGATGTAATAGTTTAAATTAGGCTTTTATTTTCCGCATTTTAATTATGTATCGCCCCAAAGCCATGTAATAGCGTAGGACATTTACCTTTCCGCATTTACATTCCGCATTTTACTTTCCGCACCCTATCAATTGCTAGTAATTAGGCGTGTATGGCAAGATAATAATTGGACATAGCTCACACTAATCTTCAAGATAAAATATTCGAATTCAACACACTTCTCTCACACGCACCCCTTAGGGTAATTCTCTCTCGATGCCTTCGATTCAAAATGGTCATGTCCCTCGAGCGTAGAGGTATTCTAGCACCGTTGCCTTCAAACAAATCATCATAGTCCCTTCGATACAAAGATCATAAGACCCACGATGTCGCCTCCGAATACATGATCTTGACCCTCGATTGTCGCCTCGAAAATGATGATAGTCCTTGAATGTGCTAGGATACTTCCTACAAGTTGCCTTCTATGACCATCCGATGTCCCAGAATGTCCGCTTACATCCAGCGAATGGAGCTACCTACTAACTAATGGTATGGCTAGCGCTATTCTAAAGGAATGTAGAAGTACAACAAAGCGACCAATTACGAGTGGGTAAATAAGTCTCTTAGTTGCTTGCTCTATCAAATGCTTTTCACACCACACTTTTTCAAAGTTCAAATTCTTTTCAAAACAAAACATTTCCGAACACTTTGTATACACTCCTACATGAGTCATTACAAAGTCAAAGCGAAATGCCTTTTCAAAACATCTTTGTCAAACACACGAAAGCAATTTTAAAAAGTGATCTAGAGCAACTAAGAGCCGTAGATAACTACGGATGGAAAGGGTGCTAATACCTTCCTTTTCATAACCATTCTCCCGAACTCGAGAATCTAACGAAGGTCTTTTACATTACTTTTACCTTCCCTTAATTGGATAAAAATAAAAGTCGGTGGCGACTCTTGCTATCCGCACATTTGGATACAAAAATCCTACAAAGTCGAGTTCAAGTATCCGCAGGCTGGCGACTCTGAGGACAACACAAAGAGAATTGCCTTAGGGATTTCTAGATAACCTTTATTGCTTTTGTTTGACTTGTATGCTTTATCTTTAAGGGTTGCTTGGGTATTATATTGTTGGGGATCCTACACCGGATCCGGGTTTCCTTTTAGGTAAGTAGCATTAGATCATCGCGACCGTTAGGCGTATAACTACGCGGTCAACATGATGGCTACGTTAGCGTGACACTTTGGTTGTCCGATACTCTTCATTCCCAAGTTGAAGAAAGTATTTGGCTTCCGTGGTGTCATCAGCGCTAACTAAACTTTTAGAACCTTAATTGACCCATCTTGGCCATTAGAAGGTAGTGAGATGGCGGCTTTGTGTAGACCGGGTTGGTTGATACTCGATGCTACGCTCATTGAGATTAGACTTTTGGGACATTTTCGATCGACCACTTGGCGTCGTGTTGAAATAAGCGCCTACGAGAAAGATCGTGATGTGAGATTCCTAGAACCGGTTACTATTATAGGGCGGGATGAACCAACTCAAACTTTTGGTGGGGTAATCACCTATACCTCATGCAAGCCTTAACCCTAGGCTCATTGTGTGAATTGTTTGTGTGTGCTAAACATGACATCATGACATCATTCGCATTGCATATCATTTCTAACTATTTCAAGGACCTAGGGATTTATCTTTGCTCTTTTGTAGGGATTATGGCTTCTAGAAAGACTATCCGAATCAACTTCATGGGTATCCCTTCTCAACTCAAAGAATTGGTTTGAAATTCCGACCATGCTCGGTTCATCAAAGACATGGTTATCTACTTGATTTGGTTATCTCGGTTTTGAAGAAGATATGATGCATGTCCTATTCCGTTCTTTGATCCGAAACACCATTGCTTTACATTTCCAGATTATCGGTTGGTTCCTACCTTGGAAGAGTTCTCTAAGCTACTTGGGATACCTATTCTTGACCAAATGCCATTCACGGTTTGAAAAGGTTCCTAAGTTGAAGACATCATCCGCCTTACATCTTAAGCGCTCGGACATTGAAGCCAATTGGGAAACTAGAAGTGGAGTTAAGGGTTTACTTTCCAAGTTCTTAATTAAGAAAGCAGAATTCCTCAAAGTTATGAGTTTCCATGCATTTGAGAACATTGTGGCCTTGCTAATTTATGGTTTGGTTCTATTTCCTAACTCGGATCAATTCATAGATGTCAATGCCATCAAGTTGTTCCTTACCCGATCCAGTGCCTACTTTACTTGGAGACATCCTACATTCTCTCCACACTCGTACTACTAAGCGACAAGGAACTCTCATGTGTTGTATCCGTTACTTTCAAGGTGGTTTATTTCGCACCTTCCTCCATCGAGTTTTGAAGAATGAACAAAGGTTGAGATGGTCTCAAAGATTGATGTCACTCTCTCATTCAGATATCCGTTGGAATCTTTTCTCTCAAAAGGACTTCACATTCATTGGCGTTGTGGAGAATTCCTAATGTACCACTACTTGGTATAAGGGAGGTATTACTTACAACCCTTCTCTAGCTCTCGTCGGTTTGGTTTTGCTCGAAGAGATGGTCCACATGATATGCTTCTCCAAGATGTTGTGTTCGACTACAATCACGATCTCGAATTACCGCGAAGGTTTATACATGCTTGGGGCATGGTAAAGAAGGCGATACCAAGACTTTGGGGCACCGAACTCCATTCCTTGGGAACCTTACCTCAAATGGGTGCGAGCTCGAGCTCAAAACCTCATGATGCCATTCACGCTGTTACGGTAATTATGGAACTGTTGCTATAGGTGGCGTACCTATCTTTGTTCTCCATCGACATGCCTCTGATTTTGAAGACTTGAAGAGATCACGGATTCAACTAAAGAAGAAGGATACCTTTGAAGCTCGGTGTTATGCAAGTGAGAAGAAAGTCTAGAGTTGACCAAGCTACTTCACGAGGCGAAACATCAAACACATCGGCACCAAGAGGCGCCCATGGGAGACTTAGAGCTTTAGGATGTTTATGTTTTCTTTTATTGCTTTGAACTATCTCTTGTACTTAAAAGAAAAAGAATAATAAAAAGAAGTACTAATAAATGTTTGTTCATTGCTTGTTTAACAAATTTAAATCTCTTAGGTCCTTGAAAACATTGCATTGCATTAATAAACATTGCATATCATAGCATAACATTGCATCACGGTACATTGGAGATTGGTTTTCTCATTTGCTCGCTATTTATTTTAGCGAAATGGCTCTTGAGCAGAATGTCAAAGATCTCGAGCTCGAATGCTCGGTTTGAGATGTTCACCAACTTGGTCCAGGCCAAGAAGATCGAAGAAGCTCATCAACAAGAAGAAGAAGGTTGTTGGTCTCCTCAACATGGGTAGGCGTTTCAAAGGGGTCCAAAAGTGGTCATCGGATCGAGCTCTCGAAGGAAGTGTCCATACCGGGGAATACCAAGGGTGATGAAGGTGACAGCGTGAGCCAAAGAAAGGAGGAGGATCATTCGATTATGGCCATACTCGAGGAAGATGACAAGTACAAACAACTTGAAGACCGTCGAATCTTGTGGAAAACTTGAAGATGTCGGGCTGAATTTTGATGATCTGAGTCTTGTTCACGGTGTTGTGATTCCTCCCAGTTCAAAGTTCCTACTTTTGCCAAGTATGATGGCATGTCTTGCCCTAAAACTGCATTTGAAGTCCTATGTCCGAAGATCAACCCCATGATGAGAAAGTTGTGGATGCACTATTTTCAAGAGAGTTTGTCGGAACTCGGTTGGAATGGTACTATCGGCTAGAGAATGACCGTATCCGTACTTGGGTGATTTGGTGATGCTTTCTAGACGATATGAGTACAATCTTGAATTGACACCCACTCGCATGCAACTACAAAGCATGTCTATGGGTCGTGACGAGAAGTTCAAAGTATGCTCGAAATGGAGAGATCTAGCGAGCGAGTTCAACCACCCTTGTCCAATAGGGAGTTGGTTGATATGTTTATGGGAACAGCAGGCCCATTCTTCAATCATCGATTGGAAATTCTTCATCCGGATTCACGGTGATATTGACGCATGAAGGCTGGTATCAAGTGGGAAGATCCATGTAGAGTCATCTTCAAATCTTTGCGAAGAGATCTTTTGGTGCTAAGAAAGAAGCCAATCTTGTGTATGGTCGGAAAAGCCGAGCCAAGACCGACCGCGCTCAATCGTGAGGCGGTTGTGATCTCGAATCCTACATCGGCACAACCTCGGTGAGACAAGCAGTGGCGAGAGCAGCCACGAAGGCAGTTCTGAAGATCAACATGCCATTGTGCAAGCCTTGCAACACATGTTAAGCGGTGATTACCTTGAGGATCCTCCTCGAATGTCAACACTTCCTCTCAGTACAATCCTAATGCTAAGTGTGCTTACCATTCCAATACCCGAGGGCACGACAACGACAATTGTTGGGCTCGAAGAACAAGATTCAAGATATGATTGAAGCTAAGCATTGAGTTTGATCCTCTGTTGAGACTCGAATGTGATCAAGCGCCTATGCCTAACCATGACAAGAGTTCCAATCTTTGGGTGGCGATACTTATGTTTTCAACATAGATGACTTGACCATTCCTCGATGACCGTTAAGAAGAATTTGTTGCAAGCGGTGTCAATCCGGGATGCCCGAGAGGATTGTCGTTGGTGCCCTCTGCGCGATGGTTGTGCTTGGTTGAGAAGGCGTGTTCGGTGCATGATGGATAACCGTGAGATACTATTTACGAAACCACACATGCGAAGTTGTGTGAAGAAATGTCTAAGTTGAAGATTGACAATGCGAATGGCTTACCATCATGTGGGATACCTTGGGGCAGCCAAGTGGAAAGTATGATTACATGGTGAAGTACACTGTCACGATAGTTACAAGATTCCTATTGAAGATGTTAAGGCGACCGGATGGGGTGACGATTTCCCGAAGACTATCTTGATGTTAACACTATAAAGTTTCCTCTGCGATCCGTGCCTAGAGTGGCACCTCTCATTATCACTTCTCAAGACCGGTTCCATATTCCTCGACAAGGCTATCCCTTGGAATTATGGGTGATGTTTACTATCATGGCGTCAAGCAAGATCCTCGACCATTGAAGATCTTCTTCTTTGAAGTTTCTATTCACGACATCGACAACATCAGGATCGATAAGGTGACCCGAACCGGAAGGGTATTCTCTCGAGATCTCTCCTCCAAAGACACTGCGACTCGGCTCGCATTCCAACTACTCAATCAATATCCCGGCTAGAGGAAAGAACCGTGACTCATCACCTTTGGAAGTACCAAAGGAAGTTCTTGAAGACACCTCAAACAAGAAATGGAGGAAATTCGAAGATCATCAAGAAGAGTGATTACAATGTTGTGGAGCAGTTAGGGCGAGACTCGTCCAAGATCTCCATGCTTGCTTTGCTCTTGTGCTCGAGGCTCATGCTAATGCCTTGGTGAAGTTTACGAAGAATGCTCACGTGTCATGAGAACACTACCATGACGATTCGAAGTTTGTATTGCTATGGCTGCCAACAACGGCCTAGGCTTCTCGATCTTGATTTGACTCCTTAGGAAAGAAACATAACAAAGCCTTGCACATCTCTGTTGAATGCAAGGGTACTACCTTATCTCATGTTTTGGTTGATACGGTTACGCTCGAATATCCTTCGAAGGCGCTTTTGATCGACTTGATGTCGAAGGGTTGGTTACGAGACCGGTGACATTATCGTGAGAGCTTTTGATGGTTCTAAGCGACGATGCTTGGAAAGCTCACTTGCTGTTAAAGTCGGTTCCCGGACTTTTGACTCTACTTTCTTTGTCATGGACATCCGTCCGACCTACTCTGCCTACTTGGGCCCTTGGATACATGGGGCGGTATTACCTCTACTTTGCATCGATGAAATACCGGTGAAAGGAAAGTTGTTACGGTATGTGGTGAAGAAGAATATGGTCGTCATCTACGGTCATTCCGCTATCTCGAGATGGAGGGTGAATTCTTGAGACTCCATCAAGCTTTTGAAACAATACCAGTCATGCTGACTCTCCCAAATTGCAGTTCCGCCTAGGATGGCCTCATTGAAAGATGCTCAAGCTCTTTGTTGAACAAGGAGGTAGTGCTATTTGGGACAGCTCTAATCTTCCTTCAAATCGACAAGGCTGGTTTAGGCTTCACCATCAAGGTCGGAAGATGATGCCTTGACGTGCGGCCAACTTCCTTTCGCATCGGCAGTGGAATCCATGCTATAGAAGGCGGCGACAACAACCCGACATCCAAGTGGATCTTCCAACTCGGATCATGGGCTCGACAATTGGAAGGCGAAGGCGTCATACCAATCTCCTTTAGCCGGGAGTAATTGCTCTTGTTTTGTTTTGCTTTTCGTATTTCTTTATGTTTTGAACAATAAACTTTGAAAGCCTAGTGCCTTGCGGGGCATCATGGCTCGTTGCGAGGTTATTATCTGTCGTTTGTATTTTCATTCAATAAATTCGTTGGACTTTTGCATTCAATTGTTTGTTTTCTTTCTTACTTTATCACCCCTTCAAAAGCTATGTGTTCTTACACACCCCGTGATACTGCAGAATCACTCGAATCTAGTTAATATGACTATGCTAGTGCTAAATATGACTTGATAATCCGATCTACCAAGCGAAGGCAGTGAGGAAGATTGTGAAGTGCGGAGGAGAACTTGCTCTGACAAGAAGAAGCGAGTTATCTGACCACGAAGCAAGTTGAGGTTGTGAATGGAGTGCTTGTGAAAGCGAAAAGAGATCAAGATAGGGCGGGTCTTGAGAGTGTTAAAGAAAGGTTGGTTCGGATGCTACGAGACTATATTGAGGTTTTGCTTGGTCATACGAAGACATGCTGGTTTAGACATTGATATTGTGGTACACCGATTATTGACAAAGAAGGTTTTCTCGGTGAAGCGAGAGGTTCGTCGCATGCGTCACGAGATGTCGGAGAAAATCAAAGCGAAGTTATGAAGCAGTTCAACGGTTTTTAACTCACCTCTTATCCCGATGGGTTGCTAATGTGGTACCCGTGCCTAAGAAGGATGGTAAGTGCGAATGTGTGGATTCTGAGATCGAACAAAGCGAGTCAGAAAGCGATTTCCCACTTCCTCATATTGATGTTACGGTTGACAACACCGCTCGGCATAAGGTTTTCTCCTTCATGGATGGTTTCTCCGGTTACAATCAGATCAAAATGGCTCCACGAAGACATGGAAGAAGACTACTTTCGTTACAGTGGGGCACTTTATTACAAGGTTATGCCATTCGGTTTGAAAACCAGGCGCCACTTATCAGTGCTATGGTAACATTGTTTCATGACATGATTCATCACGAGATAGAGGTCTCGTCGGCGACATGATAGCTCGATCCGGTGAAGAAGAACATCTTGATCATTTGCGAAACTATTTGTGATTGAAGAAATGCAGTTGAGACTTAATCTAACAAGTGCACCTTTGAGTCGGATCCGGAAAACTCCTAGGGTTTGTAGTCGTGGAAGAGGTATTGAGGTTGACCCTACGAAGGTTAAAGCTATTCAAGAGATGCCGACTCCCTTGAGAAGGAAGTCGGAGGTTTCTTGGGCGATTGAACTACATTGCAGTTCATTGCACACCTAAGCTGCTACTGTGAGCCAATCTTCAAGTTACTTAAGAAAGATCAAGTAGTGGAATGGAGCAGCGATTGCGGATCGCTTTTGACAAAATCAAGGAATACCTACGAGAATCCTCCTATCACGATGCCACCCGAAGAAGACCTCTTATCATGTACTTGGCGGTGTTAGAAAACTCAATGGGGTGTGTGTTGGGGCAACATGGCGAGTGCAGTCGAAAAGAGCATGCAATATACTACCTTAGCAAAAGTTTACATTGTGAAACAAGATACTCACGGACTTGAGAAAACTTGCGCTTTGGCTTGGGCTGCTTTCGCCGACTAAGGCGGTATATGTTGACTCACACTACCTTGTTGATTTCTAAGATGGATCCGATAAAATACATCTTTGAGAAACCAGCTCTCTCGGAAGAATAGCAAGATGGCAAATGATCTTGACGAATATGACATCGGTACACTTCTCGAAGCGATCAAAGGAAGTGTGTAGCGATCATTTGGCTCATCAAGCCGTAGATGACTATCGATCTATGCGGTTCAATTTCGAGATGAAGATGTTTTACTAATTCTGATTACGAAGAACCGGGCCAGACGAAGGACACGAACAAGGATCGATGGACTATGGTCTTTGATGGAGCCTCAAGCATTGCAATGGCATTGGCGCCATCATTACATCCCTACGGCGGACATACTCCTTTCACCGCGATTATGTTTCAATTGCACCAACATGGCGAATATGAGCGTGCATCATGGGTATCAAAGCGCTATTGACTTAAGAATCAAGTTCTTACAAGTGTATGGAGACTCGGCTTTGGTGATCGATCAGATAAGGCGAGTGGGATCGAAGCATCAGAATCTCATTCCATATCGAGCATGTTACGAGTTTGATCCCTACTTGAAGATCACTTTCAATCACATTCCACGAGAAGAGAATCGGTTAGCGAGGCATTGGCTACTATGTCGTCTATGTTCAAGGTTAGATGGGACAACGAGGCTCCCCGGATCATCATTGAGAAGTTTGGCGAACCGGTATTGTTATGAGCTTGATCGAGAAGAGAAACCTTGGTACTATGGCGTGAAGAGGTATCTTGAGACTCGGGAATATCCAGAGGGGCATCATTAATGATAAGAAGTTCATGAGAAGATTTGCTTCCAAATTCTTTCTCAGCGACATCTTATACAAGCGCAACCACGACTTGTGCTTACTCATTGTATAGACGGGAAACACAATGCGTATCATGGAAGAGTTACGAAGGCGAATTTGGTACCCTCCGGTGGACACACCATGGCTAAGAAGATTTTGAGAGCGGTTACTATTGGTCCACCATGGAAGCGATTGTCACGCTACGCTCGATCTTGTCACAAGTGCGGTTATCGACAAAGTACACGTACCTCGGTACCTCAGAATGTTTTAACTTCTCCTGGCCTTTTGCAATGTGGGGCATTGACATGATTGGAGAAATCAAGCCCTGACTTCCAATGGACATCGTTTCATCCTTGTGGCGATTACTTTACCAAGTGGGTAGAAGCGACCTCGTATGCATCATTACCAAGAATGTTGTGGCTCGATTCATCAAACATAATCTTATCATCGGTATGGCACTCCCGAAAGGATTATCACGAGATAATGGTTCCAATCTCAACAATAAGATGATCATGAACTCGCACGCGATTCAAGATCAAGCATCACAACTCTTCTCCATATCGGCCTAAAATGAATGGCGCGATGGAAGCCGCAAGAACATTAAGAAGATTATACAAAAGATAGCGGTGACTTACAAAGATTGGCATGAGATGTTACCATTTGCTCTTCATGGTTATCGCACTTCAACACGAACATCAACGAGGGCAACCCCTTCTCTCTTGTATCGGTATGGAAGCCGTCTTACCCATCGAGGTTCGGATACCCTCACGAGTCCTCGGAGGCGAGTTAGGCGAAGGCGATTGGGTCGAGACTCGCCTTGAGATTAATTTGATTGATGAAAGCGACTCGCATCCATCGCCATGGACAGATTTATCGAAGCGAATGATCGAGCATTTAACAAGAAGGTCAAGCAAGAGTATACCAAGTCGGTGATCTAGTAGTCAGCGCATCATTCTTCCACAAGGTGATCCGAGGGCAAATGGACTCCCACCTGAGGGACCGTTTGTAGTCAAAAGTATTTTCGGCGGACTATGATACTTAGCACCATGGATGGTGAAGACTTCCACACCACAGCAGACATAGTCAAAAATACTACGCATGAAATAGACCGCTAGGTCGGCGAACCTAGGCAAAAATAAGGGCATCTGGCGAACCAAAGGTTCGGGCAAAGTTAAGGATATATACAAAACATGTACACGCAAGTCGAAAACACGAAAAGCGGCTTGGGCAAAAAGGTATCGGTGGGCGAAAACCGAAAGAGGCGGTCTAGGCAAAGTTAGGGATTTAAGCGTCGACTATGTCTCTTCGGATCATACGCTTCCAGACTACTATCGGCATTCAAGATTCAAATGGCGATCGATCTACTCACTTTCTCTGACAGCAAGGAGATGAGATAGTGAAATATATGAGTACTAGCATAGTTGGAACTTAACGAGATTGTTTCCGCATAGCTTTTTACCTTTCTTGTGTACAAACTACTTGGCCATCATACCTTTCAAATAAATCTGACTTCTTTCTCTTTACAATTTCTATTGTTGTTATTTGCAATAAGTCCAACGTTTGCTTTGAATACTACGCTTGACAAAAATCTCTCTGCAAACATCGAAAAGTGAACATACAAAAGTACTTACTACGAGGTTCGGGAATTGGGATGGCGGCGAAAGTCAACAAATAGTTCCCAGAGCATAAAGTGTCACTCACACACCTTCCCCAAGTATATGTTAATCCACAGCGATTCCACTCAACGAACAACGTTACATCGGTCTCAGCGGTAACACTTCATCCCCGGATATTTCTCAATCCTCCCTTCTCCCGGCGGTATCCGGACTCGAAGACTTGGTCGGATAGTGCATCGGAGGAAACATACACCTTTTATTCCCCGGCCCGGAGATTACAACGGACTCGGACTCTTCTAGCCGGTCTCTCGGCAACCATCAAATGCTCTCCGGAGATCTACACTCGGAATCCCGGTGGGCGCCTCTTAAATTTCCTCGGCGGGATCTACATACAAGGTCCTCAGCGGATCGCCTCCCGGACTCTCCTCGGCGAGGTCTATATATGAGATCTCCAACAACGAGCCTCTCAAATCTCTACCTTCCTCAACAATATATAGGACTTGGTCGAGATAGTGCATCGGAGAAATCCGGGATATCTTTCTTCTCTTTCAAAGCGGGGTTCTCACCTACTCGATTCCCAGCGAGTCAAAATCTTCAAGCGAGCATCCGCATCTTCTTCAAGATGGATATGTTTTGAAATATCACAACATCTATCATTCATACATTTCTCATAAAGTCATAATTCATGCATATGTCATTCATATACACCATCATGCATCATACTTTGCATAAGACTAACAAATATTCTATCAAAGTTTCTCTTGTTTTCTCCAGCAATGTGATCCTTGCGCAAAGCAGGTCCAGATTAAGCCCGAGCCGGCGGGAAACTATCGAAAGACCGCCTATAAGCAGGTCGAGATTAAGCCCGAGCCGGCGGAAAACTATCGAAAGACCACCTCCGACGGGGTCGAGTTAAGCCCGAACCGCGGAAAACTATCGAAAGACCTCGGTTATCCTCGATAACGGGCAATGGATCAACGCCGGCTGCAGGGGAAGCTATCCACATTCGGCCACTACAATCTCTCTCGGGTAATCGGCGCGAAGATTTATCGATTATCAGCGGCAACTCTGAGTCTAGCGTCGACTCGGTTGCCTTGGATGGCATCTTAAGCCCATCTCCGACTATTTGTCAACATCTCTTCACTATCAGAATGCTGCATATATGGTTAAAAATCAATACAAACCAATAACTTCATTCAAAGATGAGCACGAAGTCTAACGTACGACTCCCTCCGGATGGCATCTTAAGCCCATCTCCTTCCTCCTTTCGGGAACACCTCGAGCCTAGCGTACGGCTCGCTCCCCAACAGTGACCTTTCCAGATGGCATCTTAAGCCCATCTCCGTCAGCTCTCCTATTAACAACCTCGAGTCTAGCGTACGACTCGTTCCCCAGCGAAGTCTCCAACTTCTCCAAATGGCATCTGTAAGCCCGTTCCCGCATCATCCACCAACCGCGAGTGCAAATTTTCAGGTGTACTCGGTGTTCAATCATCTTCTACCTTCAGGTCGCGAAAGACAAGCATGTCAATCTAACCTTCCAGTACAAGAAGATTGAGCAGGCAGTGTCATACCCAAAATTGCCCTCCATCTTCTCAAAAGATTTCATGCATCTATGCTCAAGGATTCCTCAAGAGTTGATCAGACAAACTCTCTCCTAGACAATCGACCCAAACTAGGGTTTGGTATCTCTCAAGCCAAGATGGATTTCCAACATCTCCAATGGTATTCATGCCTCCTCATATGCTTCAAAGATTCTTCATGTCAAGTTTCAAGCCTCACAAGTCAAGTTTCCTCAGACAATTGCTCAGATGGTTGAAAATCGAGTGTATTGGACAAAAAGTCAATTGTGGTCAACATACAGTCAAAACTTCTGATTTTTGGTCAACATCCTCATTTTAAAGTTACATTCATCATTTGATCAAGGGTTGATCATGATTCATCAAGAAAACTCAAGATTTGCTCAAAAGTCAAACTTTCTAAATTAGGGTTTCTAGATGAAAAGTCAACGAACTTTGTGATCATAACTTTCTCATACTTTCTCAAATTTTTCCACCTCTTGTTTTGAAGGAATTCAATTCTCTACAACTTCATGTCTCACAAGAATGTCAAAAATGCTTCATTTGAGAGGTATAGCTCAAAACATTACTGGTCATTTTCAAAGTCAACAAAAGTCAACTTTTGTTTTGAAGATATTTTGAGCATGGTAACTCCAATTGAGATGAGACCAAAGACATTGGTTAGAGGACTCTTAGAGCTTTCCAAAAGTCCAAGAACACTCAAAATGTGGAAAATTGAGCAAGTTACACCATCTACAAGTTGGGCAATTTTGGAAGAATGCACAAAGAGATACTTCAAAAATCAAATCTTTTGCAAATGGGCTTACTTTTCTTCATCCTAACTTGTTCCTCAAGCAATTAGGGTGTCCAAGCCCAAAGCCACGAATTTTGATTTATTTTTCTATTTAATTTGTAATTTATTCATTTAAATGCAAATTAAATCTTAAAATAAATTATAAAATCAAAATTAATTGAAAGATTGATTTTTATTCTTTCCTTGATGTCCAATTAACTCACAAATGCTAGCCAAATCAGAATTGAAGCAAAAAAGGCAAGATTGGATTGAAATTGATCAAATTTGAAAATTTGATTTTCATGAAAAAATCAAATTTGATTATCATTGATTATTGATCAAATCTTTCCAAATTCAATCTCAAATCCTTCCAGTATATATACACAATGCATACCTATCAAGAAAGGACGGAAAAATTGCTCCACAAACCCTAACCTAAAGTCAAAATTTCGTGTTCTTGAAGCAACTAGCAATCCTAGTTCCGACCATCCACGACCAATTAGGCATTCCATCTTATTCCTTGGCATCTCCAGAGTCGATCCAGATACTCACTTCATCCAAAAGCATCAAGAATCACGAAATCCGATTTTGGTTTGTCCTTGAAATTTCAAAATTCGATTTCTAACATTCATGCATTATTAATCTGTTTTGATTGTTTGTTTGTGATTAGAATCAAGTTTGCAAGCGATCTGGGCAAGCCAATCGTGTTTCCATGGCACGAATCGATTTATACCATATCTAGGGTTTCTGAGCTCGAATTGGGGTTTTGTTTAAATGGAAAAATTGGACAATAGGACCTGTACCATCGTGCTCGGAATGCTCCAAGGAATCGAACCATGGCCTTAGATTTCATTTATATTATGTATACTGCATTTTTGATTTTGCCAGGGTCTGTAGCGTCGAACCAAAGCCGGCGCTATCTTTCAAAAATTCAAAGCGAAAGAGATGAAGTCGAGCGAAGGAGGCAATGTGAGCGGCGTGTAAATTCCATTAACTCCGTTTCCAAGCGATGGAACATGCCATTTCGGTTGGTCACGGCGTGGGTTTTCAAAGTTTGAAGCTAGTGTCCTGTTCGATCCTGGCCATGGCATTTGGATTTTAACAAGTTTGCATTATTTTCCTATTTTCATATATTTTCTTTTATTTAATATTTTCCTTCATTTTAATTTCTTTTCACAATCTTGTTCTGCATTAAAAATTACCAAAACATTTTTTCTTTTGCATTATTTTCATAAAATCTTTATTTAATTTAATAAATTAAAAATATAATTTTGCATGCATATTTATTTTATTTTTATTTTTGCATTTAAATCATTATTAATTGCATTTTAATTATTAAACCTTTTCCAAAAATTCCAAAAAAATTATCTTAGTATATTTATTTTATTTCCAGCATGCATTAATTTTCTCATATTAAAATTTGCATTTTTTCTAACATTTTCTCTTATTTCAATTTCATCATATTTCCCGATTTTCTTATTCTTTCACAGGTTCATCCGATTCGGACGTTTTTCTTTTATCGTTTTATTTTTTCAATAATGTAATTGCATATGGGATGTAATAGTTTAAATTAGGCTTTTACTTTCCGCACTCCTAATTATGTATCTGCCCCAAAGCCTTGTAATAGCGTAGGACATTTACCTTTCCGCATTTTACATTCCGCATTTTACTTTCCGCACCCTTATCAATTGTTAGTAACTAGGCGTGTATGGCAAGATAATAATTGGACATAGCTCACACTAATCTTCAAGATAACATATTCTGAATTCAACACACTTCTCTCACACACGCACCCCTTAGGGTAATTCTCTCTCGATGCCTTTCGATTCAAAATGGTCATGTCCCTCGAACGTAGAGGTATTCTAGCACCGTCGCCTTCCAAACAAATCATCATAGTCCCTTCGATACAAAGATCATAAGACCCACGATGTCGCCTCCGAATACATGATCTTGACCCTCGATTGTCGCCTACGAAAAATGATGATAGTCCCTTGTGTAGGGATACTTCCTACAAGTTGCCTTCTATGACCATCCGATGTCCCTTGAATGTCCGCTTACATCCACGAATGGAGCTACCTACTAACTAATGGTATGGCTAGCGCTATTCTAAAGGAATGTAGAAGTACAACAAAACGACCAGTTAAGTGGGTAAATAAGTCTCTTAGTTGCTTGCTCTATCAAATGCTTTTCACACCACACTTTTCAAAGTTCAAAATCTTTTCAAAACAAAACATTTCCGAACACTTTGTATACACTCCTACATGAGTCATTACAAAGTCAAAGCGAAATGCCTTTTCAAAACATCTTTGTCAAACACACGAAAAGCAAATTTTAAAAAGTTATCTAGAGCAACTAAGAGCCGTAGAATAAGCTGCGGATGGAAAGGGTGCTAATACCTTCCCTTTTCATAACCATTCTCCGAACTCGAGAATCTAACGAAGGTCTTTTCATTACTTTTACCTTCCCTTAATTGGATAAAAATAAAAGTCGGTGGCGACTCTTGCTATCCGCACATTTGGATACAAAAATCCTACAAAGTCAGTTCACCGTATCACAGATAGACACGAAGCAGATATGTTAATTCACGAAGTGCATGAAGGGTCCTTTGGAACCCATTCAAATGGGCATGCAATGTCCAAAAAAAATCTTAAGAGCAGGTTACTATTGGATAACAATGGAATCCGATTGCTGCAAACACGTTAAAAGATGTCACAAATTCCAGATCTACGCAGATAAGATCCATGTGCCACCGACTCTACTCAACGTTCTCTCCTCTCCGTGGCCTTTCTCCATGTGGGGCATCGACATGATTGGGATGATCGAACCAAAAACGTCAAACGGTCATCACTTCATTTTAGTGGCTATTGATTACTTCACCAAATGGGTCGAAGCAGCATCTTACGCCAACGTTACAAGACAATTGGTTGTGAGGTTCCTCAAGAACAACCTCATTTGTCGATATGGAGTTCCAAGTAAGATCATTACAGACAATGGATCGAACTTGAACAACAAAATGATGAAAGAACTGTGTGAGGAATTCAAGATTGAGCATCATAACTCATCTCCTTACCGACCAAAGATGAACGGCGCCGTGGAAACCGCCAACAAGAACATTAAAAAGATCGTCCAAAAAATGGTCATCACTTACAAAGATTGGTATGAAATTCTGCCATTTGCTTTACATGGGTATCGTACTTCAGTACGTACTTCGACAGGGGCAACCCCTTTTTCCTTAGTATACGGCATGGAAGCAGTGCTCCCCGTAGAATTTGAAATTCCATCAATGAGAGTTCTCATGGAAGCTAAGTTATCCGAGGCTGAATGGTGTCAAAGCAGATACGATCAGTTGAACTTAATCGAAGAAAAGCGTCTGACCGCTCTGTGTCATGGACAATTATATCAAAGAAGGATGAAGAAAGCCTTCGACAAAAAGGTTTGACCTCGTGAATTCCAAGAAGGCAACCTCGTGCTTAAAAAGATTTTGTCTTTTCAACCAGATTCTAGGGGCAAATGGACTCCTAATTACGAAGGCCCATACATCGTCAAAAGAACCTTTTCTAGCGGTGTTATGACTCTCACGACCATGGACGGTGATGAACTCCCGCATCCTGTAAATGTTGATGCAGTCAAGAAATACTTTATCTAAAAAGACAAAAGAACAGCTCGATAAGTCGAAAACCCGAAAAGGGAGACTTAGGCAAAAATGAGCGTCTCGGTGGACTGAAAACCTGAAACGGAGGTCTAGGAAAAAATTAGAGACAATAAACAGAAATTTATCCTGGTAGATTGAAAAACCTGAAAAGGCAATCTAGGCAAAAATTAAGGATCAAAATGACAAAGTAACTACATCAGTCTGTACTTCGTCAATCTAAAGAATCTTCCATCAACGGATCTTCAATCAAATCTTCTAAAGCAACAAGCACAGTTGGAATTCAAAGTTGTTAGGGAGAATAGCAGTTATTGCTTTCAATGTAGCCTTTTCCCAATAAATTACCATTTCCAACTTTTGTAAATAGTCCATGGAATTACGCCTTTGGCTGATTACCATTCTATCAATAAAAGTTGAGCCTTGTGCCCATTTGTTTGCAATTCTTGCTTTATTCTGTTTTGCAAAATAACGCTTTTTCTTGTGAAAATCACCTTTGAAACAAAAAAAAAAAGTTTTAAATGAATTTTTACTTCAAAGTTTTTGAAATAAAAGTGAAATTTTCCTTTGAACTGTGAACACAGAAAGAATTTCAACAGTTATCTCCATGAGTGTTTCGACCTCTGAAAGGTAAACAACTATTGAGAAGTCTTCTTTTCCCTAAAAAGATCATCAAATGACGGTATTCTTATCCGAAAAAGAATCCCCAACAAGGTTGGCAGTAAAATGCCTTTTTCAGAAAAGTTTAAAGCATGCAACTCAGATTCATCATCAGTAACGTCTACACCATTGTTGCAGATTTTGCTCAGTATTTGCTTGAACTGTGATGTAGTCCTTTTTCCAAATACTTTTTGTTGTCTTGTCAAGTATCGTCAGCATGCATATGACATTCATGACATTCATCATTCATACATAATTGCATCATTAATGCATTCTTGCATTTCTAAATGTTTTCTTCAATATCACTTGTTTAGGTTGCATTTATTCCCAAAAACAAGTATGGGTGTGTCATCTCTCCAGTAGATTATCCCCTAGAAGAAAAAATACAGTTTTTTCTCCCATTCCCCAATCGAGAACATTCCTCATTGGGTACAAAGTCTTGATTGACCATTACTTTCCAGCTCATTCCTGGATAGAACCTCGTCTCTAACCAATTCAGGTTTAGATTTCAAAAAAAATCTACCTATAAACAATAAGCAATAGCCTCGTCATCCGAGCCGCTTATTTCCTTTTCATCTTGGAACTTATCATAAAATGATTGTTCTTCTTAACAAGTTCAATCATAAAAGTTCAAGAAATCCTCGCAATTGTCTTCCCCAGCACGTCACTCTTTGATACCTCCTGGGTAAACTTTCTGCAATCATTTTGCATCATTCACATTTTTTGGTACCTTAGGTCCAAAATTTGCGTATTTTGATATTTAAGTCTCTTCACACCTATCAAGACGAAGATTTTCATCTTCATATCTCAGGTGAAAGAAACTTAAATAGGGGCATCTGTCATACCCCAATTTTTGACCTAGATACCACCTTATATCATCATATATGCATCATTGCATCACTAACAGTTTCAGAACAGGATAGATCGTGCGTATGCTCCTAGAGTCAAATTAGGGTTTTATCAAAATTTCATTTGTTCAAGATATGACTAATTAGGGTTTGAGTCTCCACTCACCTCAATTGATCTATCTTAATCAATCCTCAACATTTGATCTTCAAATTCGCAACTTTTCTCATGATCTACCTTGAATTGACAAATTAGGGTTTTAATCGAAGATAGTGAATCACTGACTTTGTGCTCAATGAATGACCTATTTTCTTGGATATTTATCTTAACATCATCAATGCAACATCTTGACCTAATTTCTTGGTTCAAAATATTCCAAAATTCATGTTTCTTCATCAAATAAATTCTAAATCATCTGATGAAAATTCAACTGTTCAAAAAAGTCAAACTTTGACTTTTGGTTAACTTTTTCAAATCTAAATTTTTTCAATCATAAAATCATTTCAAATTATGCATCATGATCATAAAAAATCAAGAAATGTGTGTCATACCCCAAAATTTGCCCTCCATCTTCTCAAGACATTTCATACACATATGCGTAAGGATTCCTCAAGGGTTGATCAGACAAACCCTCTCCTAGACAATCAACCCAAATTAGGGTTTGGTATTTCTCAGATCAAAATGGATTTCCAACATCTCCAATGTTCATCATGCCTCCTCATATGCTTCAAATGCTCTCCATGTCAAGTTTCAAGCTTCACAAGTCAAGTTTCCTCAGACAATTGCTCAGATGGTTGAAAATCAGTTGTATTGGACAAAAAGTCAACTGTGGTCAACATACAGTCAAACTTCATAATTTTTGGTCAACATCCTCATTTTGAAGTTACATTCATCATTTGATCAAGGTTTGATCATGATTCATCAAGAAAACTCAAGATTTGCTCAAAAGTCAAACTTTCTAAATTAGGGTTTCTTTGAGAAAAGTCAACCAAACTTTGACTGATCATAACTTCTTCATACTTTCTCAGAAATTTTTCCACCACCTCTTGTTTTGAAGGAAATTCAATTCTCTACAACTTCATGTCTCACAAGAATGTTCAAAAAATGCTTCATTTGGAAGGTATGGATCAAAACATTACAGGTCCTTTTCAAAGTCAACAAAAAGTCAACATTTTGTTTTGAAGATATATTGAGCATGGAAACCCCAATTGAGATGAAACCAAAGAGGTTGGTTAGAGGACTCTCAGAGCTTCCCAAAAAGTCCAAGAACACCCAAAAATGTGGAAAATTGAGCAAGATACACTATTCAGAAGTTGGGGAATTTTGGATAATTGCACAAAAGGAGATATTGGTCAAAATGCAAAATTTTCCAAATGGGCCTATAATCTTTTGATCCAAACTTGTTCATGACATTATTTGTGACTCATAAATTCTTGGCCATGACAATTTTCTATTTTATTAATTTATTTTTGAATTTTAGACCATTTAATTCAAAATTAAATTATATAAAATATGAAAACAAGATATTTTTCAAGGAGAGTGATTTTATATCAAGCTTGAGGTCCAAGGAAGCCCAAAATACATACCAATTTCGTGCTTGATCATTAATTTAAAAGAAAATCAAATTTCTTTCAAAAATTTGATTTTATTTGAAAATCATTCAATGCATTCAAAACCAAATCTTTTTGACTTGTTTTTTCTCTCTCAATTCACTCTATAAATAGCCAGCAATATGTACAAGAAGAGACACGAAACCCTAGCCAAAAACACAACCCTTATTTTGTCAAAATTTTTCAAGAAGTTGGAAAAATCGAATTTTGTTTTGCAGCCTCTTTCAGCCTCTTTCAACCATCCAAACGTGCTCAGGGGGTAAGATTGAGTAAGAATGCATCATTGTTATTGATCAAAGCAAGCAAAATCGTGCCATATACATGCATACATATTCAATTCTTCTTTGATTTTGCACTTTTATTATCTGCTCGTTTCAATTGACTCTAATGTTTTTATTGTGTTCATGAGACTCCATATACAGGATCTGGGCAATCGTTGTTGAGTTTGAACGTCCAAATCACGTGATGCCATGATTAGGGTTTTGGAACTGTTGAGTTTCGAACTGATAGCTAGAGGCACTTTCAGGAAAAACTGATACCACCATTGGACTCAGAAGGGTCGATTTAGGGGGATAGGGTGTTCTTTTTCTGTTTATTCATCGTATTTTGCAGGTTTGAGAAATTGAATGGCCGGAGAAGACGACCGGAGCTAGGGCTCCAGCGTCGTGGACTCCTTTGACCGGCAGCGAGCGTGCGTGGAGTTTCTGGGCAATCCGATTGGCTCTCTCATTCAACCTGGGGTCCACGCGTGCTGACTTGTTTTCAAACACATCCAGGACGCGTCATCACTTATATTGAATTGATTTTGCCTTTTCCAACACCAAATGCCAAATGTCCCAGCAGTTAAGGCATGGACTGTGCAAAGATGCTCCTCCTGGTCCCCTATTTGAACCATGCCAGGACCATTTTTGTTTTTTCTCTTTACAAACTCAATTATTTTCATATTTTTCTATTTTCTATTTTATTTAATATTTTGCATTCATTTTAATTTTATTTCAATAATTTTTATCATGCATTTAAAAACATCAAAAAAATATTTTTCTTTTTGCATTATTTCCAGAAAATGTTTATTTAATTTATAAAATTAAAAAATATTATTTTGCATGCATATTTAGTTTAATTGCTAATTTATCATTTAAATCACTTTTAATTAGTTTTTAATTATTAAATTAATGCCAAAAAATCCCAAAAAATTATTTTAGCATATTAATGTTATTTCCAGCATGAAATATTTTTCTCATTTAAAAAGTATCATTTTTGCTAACATTTTCCTCTTATTCGATTTCCTCGTATTTTCCGATTTCTCATCTTTTCACAGGTTATCCCGTTTCGGACGATTTCTCTTTTACCGTTTTTTTTTTCCAATTATGTAATTGCTTATGGGATGTAATAGCTTAATTAGGGCTTTTATTTTCCGCATTTTAAATTATGTATCTGCCCCAAAGCCATGTAATAGCGTAGGATTTATCTTTCCGCACATTATACTTCTGCATTTTACTTTCCGCATCTTATAAACTGATAGTAATTAGGCGTGTATGGCAAGACTAAAATTGAACGTAGCTCACTCTAATTTTCAAGATAACATGAATCTGAATCAACACACTCTTTCACACATGCACCCCTTAGGGTAATTCTCTCTCGTTGCCTTTACGAATTCTATTGGTCAAGTCCCTCGGACGTAGAGGTATTCTAGCACTGTTGCCTTCAAAACAAATCATCATAGTCCCTTCGATACAAATATAATAAGACCCACGACGTCGCCTACGAATACATGATCTTGACCCTCGATTGTCGCCTACGAAAAATGATGATAGTCCCTTCGAATGTGCTAGGATACTTCCTACAAGTTGCCTTCTATGACCATACGATGTCCCTTCGAATGTCCCGCTTACATCCAACGAATGGAGTTACCTACCAACTAATGGCACGGATAGCGCTATTCTAAAGGTAATAAGACTTTTAGTTGCTTGCTCAATCAAATATTTTTTCACACCTTACACTTTTGTAAAGGTTCAAACTCTTTTCAAAGCGAAACATTTCCGAATACTTTGTATACATTCCTACATGAATCATTACAAAGTCAAAGCGAAATGCCTTTTCAAAACATTTTTGTCAAACACACAGAAAGCAATTTTTAAAGTGATCTAAGAGCAACTAAGAGCCCGTAGATAACTACCGGATGGAAAGGGGTGCTAATACCTTCCCTTTTCATAACCTTTTCCCTTACTCGAATCTAACGAAGGTCTTTTTACTACTTTTACCTTCCCTTAATTGGATAAAAGAAAAGTCGGTGGCGACTCTTGCTATCCGCACATTTGCGATACAAAATCCTACAAAGTCAGTTCACCGTGTTACAGAACTGGCGACTCTGCCGGGGAGACACCCTAAAGAGAGAATGCCTTAGGGATTTATAGATGTCACCTTTATTGCTTTCTTTGACTTGCTTTATCTTTAAGGGTTGCTTGGGTATTATATTTGTGGGGATCCTACACCGGATCCGGGTTTCCTTTTAGGTAAGTAGCAATAAATCGTCAACCGTTAGGCGTATATCGAAGCGGTCAACATGATGGCTACGTTAGTGTGACACTTTGGATGTCCGATACTCTTCATTCCCAAGTTGAGGATAGTATTTGGCTTGCGTGGTGTCATCAAGCACTAACTAAACTTTTAGAACCTTAATTGACCCATCTTGGCCATTAGAAGGTAGTGAGATGGCGGCTTTGGTGCGACTAAGGTTGGTTGATACTCGATGCTACGCTCATTGAGATCGAGACTTTTGGGATATTTTGGTCGACCACTTGGTAGTCGTATTGAAATAAACGCCTACGAGAAAGATCAATGATATGAGATTCCTAGAACCCGGTTACTATAATAGGACAGGATGAACCAACTCAAACTTTTGGTGGGGTAATCACCTATACCTCATGCAAGCCTTAAACCTAGGCTCATTGTGTGAATTGTTTGTGTGTGCTAAACATGACATCATGACATCATTCGCATTGCATATCATTTCTAACTATTTCAAGGACCTAGGGATTTATCTTTGCTCTGTTTTGTAGGGATTATGGCTTCTAGAAAGACTATCCGAATCAACTTCATGGGTATGCCTTCTCAGTTCAAGGAATTGGTTTCAGAAATTCCCGATCATACTCAGTTCATCAAAAGATAAGGAACTCTCATGTGTTGCATACCGTTACTTTCCAGGTGGTTTATTTCGCACCTTCCTTCATCAGTTTTGAAGAATGAACAAAGATTGAAGTGGTCTCAAAGGTTAATGTCACTCTCTCATTCAGATATTCGTTGGAATATTTTCTCTCAGAAGGACTTCACATTCATTGAGCGTTGTGGAGAATTCCCTAATGTACCACTCCTGGGCATAAGGGGAGGTATTACTTACAACCCTTCTTTAGCTCTATGTCAGTTTGGTTTTGCTCGAAGAGATGGTCCACATGATATGCTTCTCCAAGATGTTGTGTTCGACTACAACCACAATCTCGAGTTAAAGGTTCATACAGCTTGGGGCATGGTAAAGAAGCGATACCAAGACTTTGGGGCACGAACTCCATTCCTTGGGAACCTTACCTCAGATGGGTGAGGCTCGAGCTCAAAACCTCATGATGCCATTCGCTGTTTTACCGTAATTATGGAACTGTTGCTATAGGTGACGAGTCCTATCTTTTCTCCATCCCGACATGCCTCTGATTTTGAAGACTTGAAGAGATCTGGATTCACTTAAAGAAGAAAGGGATACATTTGAAGCTCGGTGTTACAAGTGAGAAGAAGGTACTAGAGTTGACAAAGCTACTTCACGAGGCGAAACATCAGCCTACCTCGGCACCAAGAGGAAGCGCCATGGGAGACTTAGAGCTTTAGGATTTATATGTTTTCTTTTATTGTTTTGAACTATATCTTGTACTTAAAAGAAAAAGAATAAAAGAGAACTAATAAATGTTTGTTCATTGCTTGTTTAACAAATTTAAATCTCTAAGGTCCTTGAAAACATTGCATTGCATTCACATAAACATTGCATATCATAGCATAACATTGCATCACGGTACATTGAAGATTGGTTTTCTCATTTGCTCGCTATTTATTTTAGCGAAATGGCTCTCGAGCATCATCAAAGATCTCGAGCTCGAATGCTCGGTTCAACAGATGTTCACCGTTTGGTCCAAGGCCAAGAAGATCGAAGAAGCTCATCAACGAAGAAGAAGGTTGTTGGTCTTCTCAACATGGGCGGGCTACAAAGGTGGTCCTAAGAGGTCATCGGATAGAGCTCTCGAAGGAAGTGTCAAGAATGAGGGTGTCGAGGGTAATGAAGGTGACCAGCGAGCCTAAGAAGGAGGAGAAGATCGCTCGACCATAGCCGACTCGATGAAGATGACAAATACAAACAACTTGAAGACCGCTGAATCTTGTGGAAAACACGAAGATGTCAGGTTGAATTTCGATGATCGAGCCTTGTCCACGGTGTGGTGATTCCTCCTAAGTTCAAAGTTCCAACTTTTGCTAAATATGATGGCATGTCTTGTCCGAAGCTGCATTTGAAGTCCTATGTTCAGAAGATCAACCCCCACAATGATGACAGAAAGTTGTGGATGCACTATTTTCAAGAGAGTTTGTCGGAACTCGGTTAGAGTGGTATTATCGACTAGAGAATGACCGTATCCGTACACAGGTAACTTAGCGGATGCTTTCTACAAGCGATATGAGTACAATCTTGAATTGACACCCACTCGCATGCAACTACAGAACATGTCTATGGGTCGTGATGAGAAGTTTAAGGAGTATGCTCAGAAATAGAGAGATTTAGCAGGCAGAGTTCAGCCACCCTTGTCCAATAGGGAGTTGGTTGATATGTTTATGGAAACAGACAGCCCGTTCTTCAATCATCGATTGGAAATTCTTCACCGGATTCACCGAGTTGATATTGATAGGAGAGCGTATTGAAGCTGGTATCAAAAATGGAAAGATTCAGATAGAGTCATCTTCAAATGCTGCGAAGAGATCTTTTGGTGGCCAGAAAGAAACTAATGCTGTGTATGGTCAGAAAAGCCGAGCCAAGACCGACCGCAATCGTAGGGCGGTTTGATATCAATCCTGCATCAGCCCAACCTCGGTGAGACAACGCGTAGCCAGAACGCGCCACGAAGACAGTTTACAAAGATCAACATGCCTTTGTCGCAAGCCTTGCAACACATGTTGAAAGCAGAGCTGATTAATTTGAGGGATCCTCCTCAAAACATCAACACTTCCTCTCCGAGATACAATCCTAATGCTAAGTGTGCTTACCATTCCAATAGCCCTGGACACAGTACTGATGACTGTTGGGCCCTGAAGAACAAGATTCAGGATATGATTGAAGCTAAGCAGATTGAGTTTGACCCTCCTGTTGAGACTCCGAATGTGATCAACGCGCCCATGCCTAACCATGACAAGAGTTCCAATGTTGTTGGTGATGATACTTATGTTTTTAACATAGATGACTTGACCATTCCTCTGATGACTGTTAAGAAGAATTTGCTACAAGCCGGTGTCAATCCAGGATGCCCAGAGAATTGTCGTTGGTGCCCATCCGCACCTGATGGTTGTGTTTGGTTAAGAAGACGTGTTCAGTGCATGATGGATAACCGTGAGATACTATTTCTAAAACCACCTGTGCAGAAGCTGTGTGAAGATATGTCTAAACTGAAGATCGAAGATGTGAACGAAACTCCACCATCTGTGTGGGATACCTTGGGGCAGCCAAGTGCAAAATATGACTACATGGTGAAGTACACTGTTCCTGAGAGCTACAAAATTCCTATTGAAGATGTTAAAGCAACCGGATGGGGTGACGATTTCCCAGAAGACCATGCTGATGTTAACACCATAAGGATTTCCTCTGCTGATCCTGTGCCTAGAGTGACACCTCTCATCATTACTTATCCCAGACCAGTTCCATATTCCTCTAAAAAAGCTATCCCTTGGAATTAAGGAGCTGAGGTTTACTATCATGGCGTCAAGCAAGACCCTCTGACCATTGAAGATCTTACAGTTAAAGCTACCATTCCTGATATTGACAACATCACCGGATCAAGTAAGGTGACCAGAACCGGAAGAGTATTCTCTCCAGAAATCTCTCCTCCAAAAGACACCGCGACTCCTCGTATTCCGCTATTCAATCCCTTCCCAAGCTAGAGGAAAGAACCGGTGACTCATCCCTTTCCCAAGTACCAAAGGAAGTTCTTGAAGACACCTCAAACAAGAAATGGAGGAAATTCAAGAGATTATCAAGAAGAGTGACTACAATGTTGTGGAGCAGTTGGGACAGACTCCGTCCAAGATTTCCATGCTTGTCTGCTCTTGTGCTCGAGGCTCATGCTAATGCCTTGGTGAAGTTTCGAAGAATGCTCACGTGCCAAGACACTACTCTTGACCGGTTTGAAGTTTGTATTGCTAGCTGGCAACAACGGCCTAGGCTTCTCGATGTTGATTTGAATCTGCGGAAAGAAACACAACAGAGCCTTGCACATCTCTGTTGAATGCAAGGGTATTACATTGTCTCATGTTTTGGTTGATACCGGTTCTGCTCTGAATATCCTTCCGAAGACTGCTTTTGATCGGCTTGATGTCGAAGGGTTGGTTCTGAGACCCAGTGATATAGTCGTGAGAGCTTTTGATGGTTCTAAGCGAACAGTACTTGGAGAGCTCATTCTACCAGTTAAAGTCGGTTCCCAGACTTTTGATTCCACTTTCTTTGTCATGGACATCCGTCCAGCTTATTCTTGCTTACTTGGATGCCCTTGGATACACGGGGCAGGCGCTGTTACCTCTACCTTGCATCAGAAGTTGAAATACCCAGTGAAGAGGAAGGTTGTTACAGTGTGTGGTGAAGAAGAATATATGGTCAGTCATCTACAATCATTCCGATACCTCGAGGTAGAGGGTGAATTCTTCGAGACTCCCTGTCAAGCTTTTGAAACAATTCCCAGAGTCATGCCTGTTGACTCTCCTGTCAATCCTGAAGTTATGCAAGTTCTGCCTAGGATGGCCTCGCTGAAAGATGCTCAAGCCGCTGTTGAGGGAGGAGGTAGTTCTATTTGGGGTTAGCTCCCTGATCTTCCTTTCAAATCTGACAAGACTGGTTTAGGCTTCACCATCAGAGGACAGAAGATGATACGCCGCAAATGTGCCGGCCAACTTCCTTTCCGCATCAGCAGTGGAATCCATGCTACGAGAAGGCAACGACTTGACATCGGCAAGTGGATCTTCCCAACTCCGACAACGGACTCGGCAATTGGAGGATGAAGGCGTCATACCAATCTCCTTTAGTCAGGAGTAATTGCTTTTGTTTTTGTTTTGCTTTTCGTATTTCTTTATGTTTTGAACAATAAACTTTGAAAGCCTAGTGCCTTACCCGGGGCATCATGGCTCGTTTGTGAGGTTATTATCTGCATTTGCATATTTTCATTCAATAAAATCGTTGGACTTTTGCATTCTATTTTTCTTTCTTTACTTTATCACCCTTCAAAAACTATGTGTTTCTTACACACACCCGTGATACAACTGAATCACTCGAATCTCGTTGATAACTATGCTATTGCTAAATATGACTTGATAATCCGATCTACCAAGCCGAAGACGAAGGTGAGGAAGATTGTGAAGTGCCGGAGAACTTGTCGGCTTTCTGACAAGAAGAGCAAGTTATACAGCCACACAAAAGCAAGTTGAGGTTGTGAATTTGGGTACTGACGAAGACAGAAAAGAGATCAAGATAGGAGCGGGTCTTGAGAACAGTGTTAAAGAAAGATTGGTTCAGATGCTACGAGACTATATTGAGGTTTTTGCTTGGTCATACGAAGACATGCTAGGGTTGGACATTGATATTGTGGTGCATCGATTGCCAACAAAAGAGGGTTTTCTCCCGGTGAAACAGAAGGTTCGTCGCATGCGTCCTGAGATGTCTGAGAAAATCAAAGCCGAAGTTATGAAGTAGTTCAACGCCGGTTTCTTAGTTTACTCTTATCCACAATGGGTTGCTAATGTGGTGCCTGCCAAGAAGGATGCCAAAATACGAATGTGTGTGGATTACGAGATCGAACAAAGCGAGTCCGAAGACAATTTTCCACTTCCCATATTGATGTTACGGTTGACAACACCGCTCACATAAGGTTTTCTCCTTCATGGATGGTTTCTCGGCTACAATCGGATCAAAATGGCTCCGAAGACATGGAGAAGACTACTTTGTTACCAATGGGGTACTACGCTACAAGGTTATGCCATTCGGATGAAGAGCGGGCGCCACTTATCGTGCTATGGTGACATTATTTCATGACATGATTCATCACGAGATAGAGGTCTCGTCGGCGACATGATAGCTCGATCAGGCGAAGAAGAACACCTTGATCATTTGCAGAAACTATTTGACAGATTGAAGAAGTACAGGTTGAGACTCAATCCTAACAAATGCACCTTTGGAGTCAGATCCGGTAAACTCCTAGGGTTTGTTGTCAGTGGTAAAGGAATTGAGGTTGACCCCGCCAAGGTTAAACCTATTCAAGAAATGCCAGCTCCCCGCACCGAGAAGGAAGTCAGAGGTTTCTTGGGCCGATTGAATTACATTGCCAGATTCATTGCACATTTAACTGCTACTTGTGAGCCAATCTTTAAGTTACTGAAGAAAGATCAAGTGGTAGAATGGAACGATGATTTCCAGATCGCTTTTGACAAAATCAAGGAGTACCTACAGAATCCTCCTATCCTAATGCCGCCCGCCGAAGGAAGACCTCTTATCATGTACTTGACAGTGTTAGAGAACTCAATGGGGTGTGTGTTGGGGCAACATAACGAGTCTGGTCGAAAAGAGCATGCAATATACTACCTTAGCAAAACGTTTACCGACTGTGAAACAAGATACTCACAACTCGAGAAAACTTGCAACGCTTTGGCTTGGGCTGCTCGCCGACTAAGACAGTATATGTTGACTCACACTACCTTATTGATTTCCAAGATGGATCCGATAAAATACATATTTGAGAAACCAGCTCTCTCCGGAAGAATAGCAAGATGGAAAATGATCTTGACCGAATACGACATCCAGTACACTTCTCAGAAAGCAATCAAGGGAAGTGTAGTAGCCGATCATTTGGCTCATCAAGCCTTAGATGACTATCAGTCTATGCAATTCGAATTTCCAGATGAAGATGTTTTACTAGTTACTGTTTGCGAAGAACCAGGACTAGACGAAGGACCTGAACAAGGACCCCGATGGACCATGGTCTTTGATGGAGCCTCAAACGCACTCGGCAATGGCATTGGTGCCATCATTACATCCCCTGCAGGCGGAAATACGCCTTTCACCGCCATATTATGTTTCAACTGCACTAACAACATGGCCGAATACGAAGCGTGCATCATGGGTATCAAAGCTGCTATTGACTTAAGAATCAAGTTCTTGCAAGTATATGGAGACTCAGCTTTAGTGATCAGTCAGATTAAGGGCGAGTGGGATACGAAGCATCCGAATCTCATTCCGTATCGAGAGCATGTTCTGAGTTTGATCCCCTACTTCGAAGAAATCACTTTCAATCATATTCCACGAGAAGAGAATCAGTTGGCAGATGCATTGGCTACTATGTCGTCTATGTTCAAGGTTAGATGGGACAACGAGGCTCCCCAGATCATCATTGAGAAGTTTGACGAACCAGCGTATTGTTGTGAGCTTGATACAGAAGAGAAACCTTGGTACTACGATGTGAAGAGGTATCTTGAGACTCAGGAATATCCCGCAGGGGCATCTATCAACGATAAGAAGTTCATGAGAAGATTTGCATCCAAATTCTTCCTCAGCAACGGCATCTTGTACAAGCGCAACCACGACTTGTGCTTACTCCGCTGTGTAGATCAGAAAACAGCAATACGTATCATGGAAGAGTTACACGAAGGCGCATTTGGTACCCACTCCAGTGGACACACCATGGCTAAGAAGATTTTGAGAACAGGTTACTATTGGTCCACCATGGAAGCTGATTGTCACCGCTACGCTCGATCATGTCACAAGTGCCAGATTTATGCTGACAAAGTGCACGTACCTCCAGTACCTCTGAATGTCCTAACAGCTCCTTGGCCTTTCGCAATGTGGGGCATTGATATGATCGGAGAAATCAAGCCCACCGCTTCCAACGGACATCGTTTCATCCTTGTGGCAATCGATTACTTTACCAAGTGGGTAGAAGCAGCCTCGTTCGCATCTGTTACTAAGAATGTTGTGGCTCGATTCATCAAGCATAATCTTATCTGTCGGTATGGCACTCCCGAAAGGATTATCACAGATAACGGTTCCAATCTCAACAACAAGATGATCACCGAACTCTGCACGCAGTTCAAGATCAAGCATCACAATTCTTCTCCTTATCGGCCTAAGATGAATGGCGCAGTGGAAGCCGCCAACAAGAACATTAAGAAGATTATACAGAAAATGACAGTGACTTACAAAGATTGGCATGAGATGTTACCATTTGCTCTTCATGGTTATCGCACTACAGCGCAAACATCAACAGGGGCAACCCCCTTCTCTCTTGTATACAGTATGGAAGCCGTCTTACCCATCGAAGTTCAGGTACCCTCAACCAGAGTCCTCCAGGACATAGAGTTAGGCGAAGACGATTGGGTCCAGACTCGCCTTGACCAGATTAACTTGATTGATGAGAAACGACTCGCATCCATCTGCCATGGACAGATCTATCAGAAGCGAATGATCAGAGCATTTAACAAGAAGGTCAAGCACCGAGTCTATCAAGTTGGTGATCTAGTAGTCAAGCGCATCATTCTTCCACAAGGTGATCCCAGGGGCAAATGGACTCCCACCTACGAGGGACCATTTGTAGTCAAGACAGTGTTTTCCGGCGGAGCTATGATACTTAGCACCATGGATGGTGAAGACTTCCCACACCCTGTGAACGCAGACATAGTCAAAAAATACTACGCATGAAATAGACCCGCTAGGTCGACGAACCTAGGCAAAAATAAGGGCATCCTGGCGAACCAAAAAGGTTCGGGCAAAAGTTAAGGATATATGCAAAACATGTACACCCGGCAAGTCGAAAACCTGAAAAGGCGGCTTGGGCAAAAAAGGGTATCCCGGTAGACTGAAAACCCGAAAGGGCGGTCTAGGCAAAAGTTAGGGATTTAAGCGTACGACTATGTCTCGTCCAGATCACCTATCTACAGACTACTATCAGCATTCAAGATTCAAATGACGAAGATCAGTCTACTCACTTTCTACTAACAGCAAGGAGATGAGATAGTTGAAATATTTGAGTACTAGCATAGTTGGAACTTAACGAGATTGTTTCCACATAGCTTTTTACCTCTCTTGTATACAAACTACTTGGCCATACGCCACATTTCAAATAAATACAAGTTCTTCCTCTTTACAAGTTTTTGATGTTGTCGTTTGCATAAAGTCCAACGTTTGCTTTGAATGATTATATGCATTTGACAATAAAAATCTAGTCACGAACATGCGAAAAGTAGACATAACAAAGTAATTACTACAGGCTTCAGGAATTGAGATGACGACGGAAGTCACCAAAATATTCCCCCGCAGAACATGATCCCCACAGAGGTGTCACTCACCACAAACCTTTCCCAGCAAAGTAGAGGTGAATCCCCGAGCAGTGACTCCACTCAACTAAGTTTGTGTTACATCAGTTTCCAAGCAATAACAGTTCATCCCCGGACGAGGCATTTATCCCCACCAAAGTATCTCTCAACAATTCCCCTTTTCTCCAGCAGCAGTATCCAGACCTGAAACTTGGTCAGATAGTGCATCGGAGGAAACCTACATCCTTTTATACCTCAGCCAGAGATTCCAACGGGCTCCAGATTCTTCTAACCCGGTCTCCCAGCATTTATCAAATCCTCTTCAGCAAGATCTACACGCAAGATCCCCAATAGAGTACCCCTCTAGACTCTCCCCAGCAGGGTCTATGCATGAGATCCTCAACAACGTGTTTCTCGATCTCTACCATCCTCAGTAATATCTAGGCCAAAGACTTGGTCAGATAGTGCACCGGAGGAATCAAAGTTTTCTTTCTTCTCAGGGTTTCATTCCCCAAACAGAAGCCAGAAATCTCCAAGCAGAACATCCGCATCTTCTTCAAGATGGATATGTTTTGAAATACCACAACATCTATCATTCATACATTACTCATGAAAGTCATAATTTGTGCATATGTCATTCATACACATTGTCATGCATCATTATTTGCATAAGACTAACAATATTCTATCAAAGTTTCTCTTGTTTTCTCCAAAACAGGTGAAAAATCGCTTCCGACGCATACAGGTCCAACATTAAGACCCAAATCCAGACGGGAAAACTATCTGAAAGACCACCCCTAGTTGTCCTCCAACAACTGGTCCAGGATTAAGACCCGAATCCAGACGGGAAAACTATCCGAACGACCACCCTCGTTGTCCTCCGACAACAGATCCAGGACTAATGCCCGAAGCTAGAAGGGAAAACTATCCGAACGATCACAAGTTATCCTCCGATAACAGGCAGTGGACCAATACCCGATGCACAACAGGGAAGCTGTACACATCTTGCCAACTACTATCCCCCTCAGAGTAATCAACACGAAGATGTATTCTGACTCTCTCTTATTATCAACAGCAACTACAGAGTCTAGCATACGACTCAGTTGCCTTGGATGGCATCTTAAGCCCATCTCCGACTACTTGTCAACGTTTCTCCGCTTTCAGAATGCTGCATATTTCGTTAAAAACAAATACAAACCAATAACTTCATTCAAAGATGAACACGAAGTCTAACGTACGACTCCCTCCGGATGGCATCTTAAGCCCATCTCCATCCTCTTTCACTTCCAGAAACATCTACAGAGCCTAGCGTACGGCTCACTCCTCAGCACCGACCTTTCTAGATGGAATCTTAAGCCCATCCCCGTCAATTCTCCTATCAACCATCTCAAGTCTAGAGCACGACTCATTCCCCAACGAAGTCTCCAACTTCTCCAAATGGCATCTGTAAGCCCATTCCCGCATCATCAGCCAACCGCGAGTGCAAATTTTCAGGTGTATTCGGGTGTTCAATCATCTTCTACCTCCAGGTCACGAAAGGCGAACATGCCAATCTAACCCTTCCAGTACAAGAAGATTGAACAGGGGCAGCTGTCATACCCCAAAATTTTCCCTCCATCTTCTCAAGACATTTCATACACATATGCTCAAGGATTCCTCAAGGGTTGATCAGACAAACCCTCTCCTAGACAATCAACCCAAATTAGGGTTTGGTATTTCTCAGATCAAGATGGACTTCCAACATCTCCAATGGTCTTCATGCCTCCTCATATGCTTCAAAGATTCTCCATGTCAAGTTTCAAGCCTCACAAGTCAAATTTCCTCAGACAATTGCTCAGATGGTTGAAAATCAGTTGTATTGGACAAAAAGTCAACTGTGGTCAACATACAGTCAAACTTCATGATTTTTGCTCAACATCCTCATTTTAAAGTTACATTCATCATTTGATCAAGGGTTGATCATGATTCATTAAGAAAACTCAAGATTTGCTCAAAAGTCAAACTTTCTAAATTAGGGTTTCTTAGTGAAAAGTCAACCAAACTTTGACTGAGCATAACTTCTTCATAATTTCTCAGAAATTTTTCCACCACCTCTTGTTTTGAAGGAAATTCAATTCTCTACAACTTCATGTCTCACAAGAATGTTCAAAAAATGCTTCATTTGGAAGGTATGGATCAAAACATTACAGGTCCTTTTCAAAGTCAACAAAAAGTCAACATTTTGTTTTGAAGATATATTGAGCATGGAAACTCAAATTGAGATGAAACCAAAGAGGTTGGTTAGAGGACTCTTAGATCTTTCCAAAAAGTCCAAGAACACCCAAAAATGTGGAAAATTGAGCAAGCTACACTATTTAGAAGTTGGGCAATATTGGACAATTGCACAAAAGGAGATATTGGTCAAAATGCAAAATTTTCCAAATGAGCCTATAATCTTTTGATCCAAACTTGTTGATGACATTATTTGTGACTCATAAATGCTTGGCCATGGCAATTTTCTATTTTATTAATTTATTTTTGAATTTTAGACCATTTAATTCAAAATTAAATTATATAAAATATGAAAACAAGATATTTTTCAAGGAGAGTGATTTTATATCAAGCTTGAGGTCCAAGGAAGCCCAAAATACATACCAATTTCGTGCTTGATCATTAATTTAAAAGAAAATCAAATTTCTTTCAAAAATTTGATTTTATTTGAAAATCATTCAATGCATTCAAAACCAAATCTTTTTGCTTTGTTTTTTCTCTCTCAATTCACTCTATAAATAGCCAGCAATATGTACAAGAAGAGACACGAAACCCTAGCCAAAAACACAACCCTTATTTTGTCAAAATTTTTCAAGAAGTTGGAAAAATCGAATTTTGTTTTGCAGCCTCTTTCAGCCTCTTTCAACCATCCAAACGTGCTCAGGGGGTAAGATTGAGTAAGAATGCATCATTGTTATTGATCAAAGCAAGCAAAATCGTGCCATATACATGCATACATATTCAATTCTTCTTTGATTTTGCACTTTTATTATCTGCTCGTTTCAATTGACTCTAATGTTTTTATTGTGTTCATGAGACTCCATATACAGGATCTGGGCAATCGTTGTTGAGTTTGAACGTCCAAATCGCGTGATGCCATGATTAGGGTTTTGGAACTGTTGAGTTTCGAACTGATAGCTAGAGGCACTTTCAGGAAAAACTGATACCACCATTGGACTCAGAAGGGTCGATTTAGGGGGATAGGGTGTTCTTTTTCTGTTTATTCATCGTATTTTGCAGGTTTGAGAAATTGAATGGCCGGAGAAGACGACCGGAGCTAGGGCTCCAGCGTCGTGGACTCCTTTGACCGGCAGCGAGCGTGCGTGGAGTTTCTGGGCAATCCGATTGGCTCTCTCATTCAACCTGGGGTCCACGCGTGCTGACTTATTTTCAAACACATCCAGGACGCGTCATCACTTATATTGAATTGATTTTGCCTTTTCCAACACCAAATGCCAAATGTCCCAGCAGTTAAGGCATGGACTGTGCAAAGATGCTCCTCCTGGTCCCCTATTTGAACCATGCCAGGACCATTTTTGTTTTTTCTCTTTACAAACTCAATTATTTTCATATTTTTCTATTTTCTATTTTATTTAATATTTTGCATTCATTTTAATTTTATTTCAATAATTTTTATCATGCATTTAAAAACATCAAAAAAATATTTTTCTTTTTGCATTATTTCCAGAAAATGTTTATTTAATTTATAAAATTAAAAAATATTATTTTGCATGCATATTTAGTTTAATTGCTAATTTATCATTTAAATCACTTTTAATTAGTTTTTAATTATTAAATTAATGCCAAAAAATCCCAAAAAATTATTTTAGCATATTAATGTTATTTCCAGCATGAAATATTTTTCTCATTTAAAAAGTATCATTTTTGCTAACATTTTCCTCTTATTCGATTTCCTCGTATTTTCCGATTTCTCATCTTTTCACAGGTTATCCCGTTTCGGACGATTTCTCTTTTACCGTTTTCTTTTTTTTTCTTCCAATTATGTAATTGCTTATGGGATGTAATAGCTTAATTAGGGCTTTTATTTTCCGCATTTTAAATTATGTATCTGCCCCAAAGCCATGTAATAGCGTAGGATTTATCTTTCCGCACTTTATACTTCCGCATTTTACTTTCCGCATCTTATAAACTGATAGTAATTAGGCGTGTATGGCAAGATTAAAATTGAACGTAGCTCACTCTAATTTTCAAGATAACATGAATCTGAATCAACACACTCTTTCACACATGCACCCCTTAGGGTAATTCTCTCTCGTTGCCTTTACGAATTCTATTGGTCAAGTCCCTCGGACGTAGAGGTATTCTAGCACTGTTGCCTTCAAAACAAATCATCATAGTCCCTTCGATACAAATATAATAAGACCCACGACGTCGCCTACGAATACATGATCTTGACCCTCGATTGTCGCCTATGAAAAATGATGATAGTCCCTTCGAATGTGCTAGGATACTTCCTACAAGTTGCCTTCTATGACCATACGATGTCCCTTCGAATGTCCCGCTTACATCCAACGAATGGAGTTACCTACCAACTAATGGTACGGATAGCGCTATTCTAAAGGAACGTAAAACAACACGTAAACGACCAATTCAGAGTAGGTAATAAGACTTTTAGTTGCTTGCTCAATCAAATATTTTTTCACACCTTACACTTTTGTAAAGGTTCAAACTCTTTTCAAAGCGAAACATTTCCGAATACTTTGTATACATTCCTACATGAATCATTACAAAGTCAAAGCGAAATGCCTTTTCAAAACATTTTTGTCAAACACACAGAAAGCAATTTTTAAAGTGATCTAAGAGCAACTAAGAGCCCGTAGATAACTACGGATCGAAAGGGGTGCTAATACCTTCCCTTTTCATAACCTTCTCCGTTACTTAGAATCTAACGAAGGTCTTTTTCTGTACTTTTTACCTTCCCTTAATTGGATAAAAGAAAAGTCGGTGGCGACTCTTGCTATCCGCACATTTGCGATACAAAATCCTACAAAGTCAGTTCACCGTGTTACAATGTGAAAAAGTCAACAAAAAGTTAAAGTTGAAATTTTTCTAACACTTATAAAAATTTTCAAGTGTTAAAAAAACATGGTTTTTCCTTACTTTCATGGCCATTTTTCACCTAGATCCATTTTGATTCAAGAAAAACTAAAAACATAAAAGTTGTAGATAATGTTACAAGCTTTCCAAAATGTCCAAGAACTTGAAAAAACACTTTGTGTGTAGCTAGGGTTTTAAAATTGAAACTTAGAGCCCCATAACCATAAATTACAAGTCATTTTTTCAAGAACTATAGGTCATTTTTCACAAATTCCTCCTTCTAGAAGCCTTGTCATCAACTTAGATAGATTAGAGCTGATGAATATCAGATGAGAGTGATTAAGAGGAAGATAAGATCCAGTGAGATTTTAACCGTGGTTAAAAGAATATTCCATGTGCATTTATGGCAAAAAATGTCTCTCTTGCCCTTTAAGGCATGTTGTTCAATTTCAAGCCAATCTCTTACACTTACCATTCAGAATTATTAGCCTTAAAATAGAGGTCACTTCTTCATTCAAAATCACTCCAAAGCATCATAATCCAAGCTTTCCTTCTTTCTTTCTTGTTTTTCAAGTTTCAAGTTTTCTAAGTGGGAGAATTTGCAAATTTCAAGCCTTGCAATTTCTGAGCAATCTTAGGCTTCAAATGCTTTCCAAGCATCATTATAAAGTTGTTAGAATCCTCAAGCTAGCCCAAGAACTAGCCAAACTCAGAAACCATTTCCAAAATCCATAAAGTGCAAATTTAAGCCAAAACTTCCAAATTTCCATTCCACTCGTGCTCTTCACTTTCCAATAATTCAAACACCTTATATACACCATATAGAAGTGATCCAAACCATATTTCCATTTATGTAAACTCAGAATCATCATCTTCATACTCAACTTGCTCGAGCTACAGTTGGACTTAGACAGGAGGTTCCAGAAGGTTTCAATCCAAGCTAAGCACTTGCATACGTTCCTTGAGGTACATTGGAGCTATAACCATCATCCTTAAGTTGACCAACTTTGAACTCTTTGATTTCTGAATTTCAGTTCAAAACATGCTATGTCATCCTGTTTCTGCACATATGAGGATCATAAACCCTCAATCAATTGCTTGAATTGTTGCACAAACACGATTTCACAATCAATTTTCAAAACTAGGGTTCATCTGTTTTAGTTCAAAATAAGTCACCCTACACTTAAAATGAATGGAATTAATTGCCACCATCATGTTCCTGGTGAAAATCCGAGCAAGTTTGATGTTTGGATCGTGCAATTTCGTTGAGAGATGACGAATCCATGGATCAAAGAAGGATGGAGGAAGAAGATGAGCTGCGCGCATTTTCTAACTTTTCTGGAAATTTAAAATCACTTTTTATAATATATATTTATGGTTAGAGTTAAGTTAATGGATGTATTATCGCCCCAGCGGTTTCCAGCACGCTCTTAAGTCTCTTGCCTCGCCTCAAGGCCCAGGGTTCGAATCCCGCTGGGACCTTTTTTTTAATAAAAAGCTCATCCCTTCAGAAGCATCGTCTTCTGACACTCACTCCTTCAGAAGCATCAGCTTCTGACTCTCACTCCTTCAGAAGCACTTTTGACGCTCAGTCCTTCAGAAGCATCAGCTTCTGACTCCTTTCAGAAGCATCAGTTTCTGACTCCCTTCAGAAGCATTAGCTTCTGAATTCCTTCAGAAGCATCAGCTTCTGACTTCCTTCAGAATTTCAGCTTCTGACTCCCTTCAGAACTTCAGCTTCTGATTCCTTCAGAACCTCAACTTCTAACTCTCTTCAAAACGTCAGCTTCTGACCCGTTTCTTCAAAACTTCATTTTTACTTATTTTCAAATATTTTTCAAAACTTCTTTAAAACAAGGTGATTAAATGACAAGTCATGCAAATGGCACAGTGGTTAAAGTTTTCACTTCTAAGCCAATGATCCTAGGTTCAAACCTCCTTAGGACCAAAAACTCTCTTTTATCACTAATTTTCTTAAGTTTTTAACAAACTTCAACATTTTCAAAAACCAATCAAAACTTCTCATTTTGAGATGATTTTTTTGCACACTTGTCATTTAATATACCTATTTTATGATTATGTCAAAAAAATCCAAAAATATTTTCTTTTTAATTATATTTTAATTAGGAGACGTTTTAAGTATTTTTAATACTTTTTTCATAAATATTTTCTTTCCAATTTTCAAACCTAATCTTTTTCAAAACTTCTTGTGAATATCCTTCACTTTTCAAAATCATTTTCAAAACCTTTTCAAAAACCTCTCAATAAACTTACACGCCTTTTTTCCATGATCGATTTGAAGATAAACCGAACCAGGTTTTTCATCGAATTTCTTTCAAATTGATCATTGGCCTCCCTCACGGTGTAAGTCCCAACCCTCCTATGTACATTTTTATTTCCTTGTACATATTCACCCTTTCATGTACATATTCATTTCCTTGTACACATTCAATCATCATTGTAAATATTCAAGCATAACAAACTTCGGTCGTTTGTTTTCATCCGCTTGTTTATACACCGATTCCATTGGTATTAAGAGGAGCATTATTCCCGGTGAAACTTCTCTTAAACCAATGGGCCTCCCTTAAGGTGTAAGTCCCAACCCTTTGTATATATTCAAGTTACACTTGCTTTAATTGCTTGTCTTATACACTTGTTTACATATTTCCTTCATAAACTCTTGTGAATACACATCACACACTCGTTCGTATAACTATTCAGTTATAACATAACAACTTGTCTAACAACTAGGTTCCCTTTAGCCTCCTCTTAGGATTTGTATAAGATAACTCATCCTTTGAGTTTAGCCTCCTCTTAGGCTTCATATAAGACAACTCCCCTACTGAGTTAGCCTCTTCTTGGGCTTCGTTCAAAAGAACTCCTTCATTGAGTTTAGCCTTCTCTAGGGCATCTGTCATACCCCAAAATTTGCCCTCCATCTTCTCAAGATATTTCATACATCCATACTCAAGGATTCCTCAAGAGTTGATCAGACAAACTCTCTCCTAGACAATCAACCCAAACTAGGGTTTGGCAATTCTCAGGTCAAGATGGACTTCCAACAACTCCAATGGTCTTCATGCCTCCTCATATGCTTCAAAGATTCTCCATGTCAAGTTTCAAGCCTTACAAGTCAAGATTGCTCAGACAATTGCTCAGATGGTTGAAAATCAGTTGTATTGGACAAAAAGTCAACTGTGGTCAACATACAGTCAAACTTCATAATTTTTGGTCAACATCCTCATTTTAAAGTTACATTCATCATTTGATCAAGGGTTGATCATGATTCATCAAGAAAACTCAAGATTTGCTCAAAAGTCAAACTTTCTAAATTAGGGTTTCTAGATGAAAAGTCAACTGAACTTTGACTGATCATAACTTCTTCATACTTTCTCAGAAATTTTTCCACCACCTCTTGTTTTGAAGGAAATTCAATTCTCTACAACTTCATGTCTCACAAGAATGTCCAAAAAATGCTTCATTTGAGAGGTATAGCTCAAAACATTACAGGTCATTCTCAAAGTCAACAAAAAGTCAACTTTTTGTTTTGAAGATATATTGAGCATGGAAACTCCAATTGAGATGAGACCAAAAAGGTTGGTTAGAGGACTCTTAGAGATTTCCAAAAAGTCCAAGAACACTAAAAAATGTGGAAAATTGAGCAAGATACACCATTCACAAGTTGGGAAATTTTGAAGGAATGCACAAAGAGAAATACTTCTAAAAATCAAATTTTTTGCAAATGAGCTTGCTTTTTCTTCATCCAAACTTATTCCTCATACAATTAGGAATATCCAAGCCCAATGCCACGAATTTTTATTTTATTTTTCTATTTAATTTGGAATTTATTCATTTAAATACAAATTAAAGTAAAAAATAAAGTATAAAATCAAAATTAATTGCAAGATTGATTTTTATTCCTTCCTTGAGACCCAAGCAACTCCCAAAGGCCAGCAAATTTCGAAATTTGATCAATATGGCAAGATTGGATTGAAAATTAATCAAATTTTGAAAATTTGATTTTGTACAAAAATCAAATTTGATTTGCTTTGAATGTTGATTGATTCTCTCCCAAAACCATTCCAAATCCATCGGTATAAATGTATGATGCATACCTATCAAGAGAGCGAAAAATTGGCTCAAGAACCCTAACCTAGAACTCAAAAATCCGTGACCTTCAAGCTACTAGCGACCATCGATCCAGCCACTTTCAAGCGATTTTGAGGATTCAAACATATTCCTTGACATCCACAGAAGCATTCGGACCTTTACTTTGCCAAAACCATCAAGAATCGTGAAATCCAAAATTGGTTTGTTCTTGAAATTTCAAAAATCGTATTCTTTCATTCATGCATTATTAACATGATTTGTGTTTGTTTTTGTGATTAGTGATGTGTTTGCAAGCTTTACGGGTGCTTTAATCAATTTCCATGGCGAGGAACGCATATCACCATTGCTAGGGTTTCTGAGGTCGATTTAGGGTTTCTTTAAACAGGAAAAATTGGACTATAAGACCTATACCAATGCGTTCGTAATGATCCCAGGAATCGAACCATGCCTTTAGAATGCATTTATATTACTTGTGTGTGATGTTTGAATTTGCCAGGGCCTGTAGCGTCAAGCAAGAGCCGACGCTATCTTTCAAAAATTCAAAAGGTAGAAGATGAAGTCGGCGAGCGAGGCAACCAGAAGGCGACGCGTGTTTTGATTCCACACACTTCGTTTTCAAACACAGATGCACATATGGTGTAGTGGTAAAGGCGTTCCCTGTTCCCAGATGCCTCAAAGGGTCACGAGTTCGATCCCTCCAGGGACCGGTTTTGTTTTCCTTTTCACAAACTCAATATTTTTTCATATTTTTCATTATTTAATATTTTTGCATCTATTTTAATTAATTTCATAATTTTATTTCGCATTAAAAATCATCAAAATTATTTTTCTTTTTACATTATTTTCATAAAATCTTTATTTAATTTAATAAATTAAAAAATATAATTTTGCATGCATATTTATTTTTCTTCATAATTTTGCATTTAAATCACTTTTAATTCATTTTTTATTATTAAAATACATCCAAAAAATCCCAAAAATTTATTTTAACATATTTATATTATTTCCAGCATGGCATATTTTTCTTATTTTAAAATTTGCATTTTTCTAACATTTTTTTCTCTTGTTCGATTCATATCGCATTTTCCGATTTCTCACTCTCTTGTAGGTTGATCCGATTCAGACGATTTTTTTTTCTTTATCATTTTATTTTTTCTAATAATGTGACTGTCTATGGGATGTAATAGTTTAAATTAGGTCTTTTATTTTCCGCATTTTAAATTATGTATCTGCCCCAAAGCCATGTAATAGCGTAGGATTTATCTTTCCGCATCTTTACATTCCGCATTTTAATTTCCGCACCCTATAAATTGCTAGTAATTAGGCGTGTATGGCAAGACTAAAATCAACATAGCCCACTAATTTTCAAAAGATAAAAAATACCCGAATTGACACACTCTTTTCACACATGCACCCCTTAGGGTAATTCTGTCTCGTTGCCTTTACGAATTCAAAATGGTCATGTCCCTCGAACGTAGAGGTATTCTAGCACCGTTGCCTTCAAACAAATCATCATAGTCCCTTCGATACAAAGATCATGAGACCCACGATGTCGCCTCCGAATACATGATCTTGACCCTCGATTGTCGCCTACGAAAAATGATGATAGTCCCTTCGAATGTGCTAGGATACTTCCTACAAGTTGCTTTTTATGACCATCCGATGTCCCTTCGAATGTCCCGCTTACATCCAACAAATGGAGTTACCTACCAACTAATGGTATGGCTAGAGCTATTCTAAAGGAAAGTAAAACAGTACGAAAACGACCAATTCTGAGTAGGTAATAAGACTTTTAGTTGCTTGCTCTATTAAAATACTTTTCACACCTCACACTTTTGTCAAAGTTCAAACTCTTTTCAAAACGAAACATTTCCGAACACTTTGTATACATTCGTACATGAATCATTACAAAGTCAAAGCGAAATGCCTTTTCAAAACATTTTTGTCAAACACACAGAAAGCAATTTTGAAAGTGATCTAAGAGCAACTAAGAGCCCGTAGATAACTACGGATGGAAAGGGGTGCTAATACCTTCCCTTTTCATAACCTTCTCCCTTACTCAGAATCTAACGAAGGTCTTTTTCTGTACTTTTACCTTCCCTTAATTGGATAAAAATAAAAGTCGGTGGCGACTCTTGCTATCCGCACAATTGCGATACAAAAACACTAAAAAAGTCAGTTCACCGTATCACAGAACTGGCGACTCTGCCGGGGAGACACCCTAAAGAGAGAATTATCTTAAGGATTTCTAGATCATTTTTATGGCTTTTTGTTTGACTTGCTTGCTTTATCTTTAAGGGTTGCTTGGGTATTATATTTGTGGGGGATCCTACACCCGGATCCTGGTTTCCTTTTAGGTAAGTAGCAATAAATCGTCGCGACCGTTAGACGTATATCAAAACGGTCAACACGATGGCTACGTTAGCGTGACACTTTGGATGTCCTGATACTCTTCATTCCCAAGTTGAGGATAGTATTTGGCTTCTACGTGGTGTCATCAAGCGCTAACTAAACTTTTAGAACCTTAATTGACCCATCTTGGCCATTAGAAGGTAGTGAGATGGCCGGCTTTGGTGCAGACCGAGGTTGGTTGATACTCGATGCTACGCTCATTGAGATCAGACTTTTGGGACATTTTTGGTCGACCACTTGGTAGTCGTATTGAAATAAGCGCCTATGAGAAAGATCAATGATGTGAGATTCCTAGAACCCGGTTACTATTATAGGACGGGATGAACCAACTCAAACTTTTGGTGGGGTAATCACCTATACCTCTTGCAAGCCTTAAACCTAGGCTCATTGTGTGAATTGTTTGTGTGTGCTAAACATGACATCATGACATCATTTGCATTGCATATCATTTCTAACTATTTCAAGGACCTAGGGATTTATCTTTGCTCTTTTGTAGGAATTATGGCTTCTAGAAAGACTATCAAATCAACTTCATGAGTATACCTTCTCAACTCAAAAATTGGTTTGAAATTCCGACCATGCTCGGTTCATCAAAAGACATGGTTATCACTTGACTTGGTTATCTCCGGTTTTGAAGAAGATATGATGCATGTCCTATTCCAGTTCTTCGATCCGAAACACCATTGCTTTACATTCCCCGATTATCAGTTGGTTTCTACCTTGGAAGAGTTCTCTAAGCTACTTGGGATACCTATTCTTGACCAAATGCCATTCACCGGTCTAGAAAAGGTTCCTAAATGAAGACATTGCATCGACCCATCTTAAGCGCTCAGACATTGAAGCCAATTGGGAAACCAGAAGTGGAGTTAAGGGTTTACTTTCCAAGTTCTTAATTAAGAAAGCCCGAGAATTCCTCAAAGTTATGAGTTTCCATCAAGTTCATAGATGTCAACGCCATCAAGTTGTTCCTTACTCACAATCCTGTGCCTACTTTACTTGGAGACATCCTACATTCTCTCCACACTCGTACTATCAAAAGACAAGGAACTCTCATGTGTTGCATACCGTTACTTTCGAGGTGGTTTATTTCGCACCTCCCTCCATCAGTTTTGAAGAATGAACAAAGGATGAAGTGGTCTCAAAGATTGATGTCACTCTCTCATTCAGATATCCGTTGGAGTCTTTTCTCTCAAAAGGACTTCACATTCATTGAGCGTTGTGGAGAATTCCCTAATGTACCACTCCTGGGCATAAGGGGAGGTATTACTTACAACCCTTCTTTAGCTCTATGTCAGTTTGGTTTTGCTCGAAGAGATGGTCCACATGATATGCTTCTCCAAGATGTTGTGTTCGACTACAATCACGATCTCCAGAATTACCGACGAAGGTTCATACACGCTTGGGGCATGGTAAAGAAGACTGATACCAAGACTTTGGGGCACCAAAAATCCATTCCTTGGGAACCTTACCTCAAATGGGTGCGAGCTCGAGCTCAAAACCTCATGATGCCATTCACGCCTGTTTTACCAGTAATTATGGAACCTGTTGCTATAGGTGACGTACCCTATACCGTAATTATGATGCCTACTGATTTTGAAGACTTGAAGAGATCCTGGATTCAACTCAAGGAAGAGAGGGATACCTTTGAAGCTCAGTGTTATGCAAGCGAGAAGAAAGTGCTAGAGTTGACCAAGCTACTTCACGAGGAGCGAAACATCAACGCCTACATCGGCACCAAGAGGAAGCTCCCATGGGAGACTTAGAGCTTTAGGATTTTCTTTTATTGTTTTGAACTATCTCTTGTACTTAAAAAGAAAAAGAGTAATGAAAGGAGTACTAATAAATGTTTGTTCATTGCTTGTTTAACAAATTTAAATCTCTAAGGTCCTTGAAAACATTGCATTGCATTCGCATAAACATTGCATATCATAGCATAACATTGCATCACAGGTACATTGAAGATTGGTTTTCTCATTCTCTCGCTATTTAGTTTAGCAGAAATGGCTCTTGAACAGTCTGTCAAAGATCTTCAGGATCAGAATGCTCAGTATCAGCAGATGTTTACCAGTTTGGTCCAAGGCCAGGAAGATCTGAAGAAGCTCATCAACAGAAAGAAGAAGGTTGTTGGTCTCCTCAACATGGGTAGACGCTACAAAGGAGGTCCTAGAGTGGTTAGTCGAATTGAGCTCTCTGAAGGAAGTGTCAAGAAGGAAGATGAGCAAAGTAACAAGGGTGGTGGCGAAGGCAGTCAGCCTGAACTTGAGAAGAACTATGATGGTGGCCAATACTCTGATGAGGATGACAAGTACAAGCAACTTGAAGACCGTCGAATCTTGTGGAAAACACGAAGATGTCCGGCTGAATTTTGATGATCTGAGTCTCATCCACGGTGTTGTGATTCCTCCCAAGTTCAAAGTTCCAACTTTTGCCAAATATGACATGTCTTGCCTAAGTGCATTTGAAGTCTTATGTCCGAAGATCAATCCCTCACATGATGAGAAAGTTGTGGATGCACTATTTTCAAGAGAGTTTGTCGAACCAGTTGGAATGGTATTATCGGCTAGAAAGACCGTATTCGTACTTGGGTGACTAGGTGATGCTTTCTGAACGATATGAGTACAATCTGAATTGACACCCACTCGCATGCAACTACAAAGCATGTCTATGGGTCGTGATGAGAAGTTCAAGGAGTATGCTCGAAAATGGAGAGATCTAGCGGTGAGTTCAACCACCCTTGTCCAATAGGGAGTTGGTTGATATGTTCATGGGAACACGATAGGCCCATTCTTCAATCATCGATTGGAAATTCTTGATTCACCGAGTGATATTGATGACGGCGCATTGAAGGGTATCAAGAGTGGAAAGATTCATGTAGAGACATCTTCAAACTGCGAAGAGATCTTTTGGTGGTAAGAAAGAAGACAATCTGTGTATGGTCGAAAAGCCGAGCCAAGACCGACCGTGCTCAATCTGTGGGAGCGGTTGTGATCTCGATCCTACATCGGCACAACCTCGGTGAGACAACGCGTAACGAGCAGCAGCGAAGGCAGTTCTGAAGATCAACATGCCATTGTCGCAAGCCTTGCAACACATGTTGAAAGCGGTGATTGCTCGAGGATCCTCCTCGAATGTCAACACCTCCTCTCCGAAATACAATCCTAATGCTAAGTGTGCTTACCATTCCAATAGCCGAGGCACGACAACGACAATTGTTGGGCTCACGAAGAACAAGATTCAAGATATGATTGAAGCTAAGCATTGAATTTGATCCTCTGTTGAGACTCGAATGTGATCAACGCGCCTATGCCTAATCATGACAAGGGTTCCAATCTTTGTTGGTGGCGATACTTATGTTTTCAACATAGATGACTTGACCATTCCTCGATGATGAGAAGAATTTTTGTTGCAAGCGGTGTCAACCAGGATGCCCGAGAGAATCGTTGGTGCCCATCCGCGCGATGGTTGTGCTTGGTTGAGAAGGCGTGTTCGATGCATGATGGATAACCGTGAGATACTATTTACGAAACCACCGTGCGGCGTGAAGAAATGTCTAAGTTGAAGATCGACAATGCAAACGAAACTGTACCATCTGTGTGGGATACCTTGGGGCAGCCAAGTGGAATGTATGATTACATGGTGAAGTACACTGTTCCCGAAAGCTAGAAAATTCCTATTGAAGATGTTAAAGCAACCGGATGGGGTGACGATTTCCCAGAAGACTATGCTGATATTAATACAATAAGGATTTCCTCTGCTGATCCTGTGCCTAGAGTGGCACCTCTCATTATCACTTCTCCAAGGCCAGTTCCATATTCCTATGACAAGGCTATCCCTTGGAATTATGGAGCTGATGTTTACTATCATGGTGTCAAGCAAGACCCTCTGACCATTGAAGATCTTACTGTTGAAGCTACCATTCCTGACATCGACAACATCACCGGATCAAGTAAGGTGACCAGAACCGGAAGGGTATTCTCTCCAGATATCTCTCCTCCAAAAGACACCGCGACTCCAGCTCGCATTCCAGCCATTCAACCCATTCCCCAAGCTAGAGGGAAAGAACCAGTGACTCATCCTGCTCAACCAGAAGTACCAAAGGAAGTTACTGAAGACACCTCCAAAAAAGAAATGGAGGAAATTCTAAAGATAATCAAGAAGAGTGACTACAATGTTGTGGAACAGTTGGGACAAACTCCGTCCAAAATTTCCATGCTTGCTCCGCTCTTGTGCTCCGAGGCTCATGCTAATGCCTTGGTGAAGTTTCTGAAGAACGCTCACGTACCGCAAGACACTACCACTGACTAGTTTGAAGTTTGTATTGCTAGCCTGGCTGCCAACAACGGCTTAGGCTTCTCTGACGCTGATATGACTCCTGCCGGAAAGAAACACAACAAAGCCTTGCACATCTCTGTTGAATGCAAGGGCACTACACTACCTCATGTTTTGGTGGATACCGGTTCTGCTCTGAATATCTTACCGAAGACTGCTTTTGATCGACTTGATGTCGAAGGGTTGGTTCTGAGACCCAGTGACATTATCGTGAGAGCTTTTGATGGTTCTAAGCGAGCTTGGAGAGCTCACTCTGCATCAAAGTCGGTTCCCGGACTTTTGACTCCACATTCTTTGTCATGGACATTCGTCATTACTCTTGCCTACTTGGGCGCCTTGGATACATGGGGCGGTACCTCTACCTTACATCGGAAGTACCGGTAAAGGGAAGGTTGTCACGGTATGTGGTGAAGAAGAGTATATGGTCGGTCATCTACAATCATTCGATACCTCGAGGTGGAGGTGAATTCTTTGAGACTCCTGTCAAGCTTTTGAAACAATGCCCAGTCATGCTGTTGGCTCTCCGTCACTCTGAAGTTGCACAAGCTCCGCCTAGGATGGCCTCATTGAAAGATGCTCAAGCTTTGTTGAAGGTAGTTCTATTTGGGGTCACTCCGATCTTCCTTTCAAATCGACAAGACGGTTTAGGCTTCACCATCAAGGGTCGAGAGATGATACGCCGTGACGTGCCGGCCAACTTCCTTTCCGCATCGGCCGGTGGAGTCCATTCTATGAAGGCGGCGACAGCGGCTTTGACATCAAAGTGGATCTTCCAACTCGGATAAAGGGCTCGGCAATTGGAAGGCGAATATGTCGTACCAATCTCCTTTAGTCGAGTAATTGCTCTTATTTTGTTTTGCTTTTCGTATTTCTTTATGTTTGAACAATAAACTTTGAAAGCCTAGTGCCTTGCAGGGCATCATGGCTCGTTTGCGAGGTTATTATCTGTTGTTTGCGCGTTTTCATTCAATAAATTCGTTGGACTTTTGCATTCAATTGTTTGTTTTCTTTCTTTACTTTATCACCCCTTCAAAAAGCTATGTGTTTCTTACACACACCGTGGTACACTGCGAGAATCACTCGAATCTAGTTAATATGACTATGCTATTGCTAAATATGACTTGATAATCCGATCTACCAAGCCAAAGACGAAAGTGAGGAAGATTGTGAAGTGCCGGAGAACTTGTCGATTGCTACAGAAGAGCGAGTTATCTGACCACCACGAAGAGCAAGTTGAGGTTGTGAATTTGGTGCTTGATGAAGACAAAAAGAGATCAAGATAGGAGCGGGTCTTGAGAGCAGTGTTAAAGAAAGGTTGGTTCAGATGCTACGAGACTATATTGAGGTTTTGCTTGGTCATACGAAGACATGCTTGGTTTAGACATTGATATTGTGGTACACGATTGCCAACAAAGAAGGTTTTCTCGGTGAAAGAAGGTTCGTCGCATGCGTCACGAGATGTCGAGAAAATCAAAGCGAGGTTATAAACAGTTCAACGTCGGTTTTCTATTGTTACTTCTTATCCGATGGGTTGCAAATGTGGTGCCGTACCTAAGAAGGATGGCAAAATACGAATGTGTGTGGATTACGAGACTGAATAAAGCAAGTCCGAAGCGATTTCCCACTTCCTCATATTGATGTTCTGGTTGACAACACCGCTCAGCATAAGGTCTTCTCCTTCATGGATGGTTTCTCCGATTACAATCAGATCAAAATGGCTCCCTAAGACATGGAGAAGACTACTTTTGTTACACAGTGGGGCACTTTTTGCTTCAAGGTTATGCCGTTCAGACTGAAGAACGCGGGTGCTACTTATCAGCGTGCTATGGTGACATTATTCCATGACATGATTCATCACGAGATAGAGGTCTACGTCGACGACATGATAGCTCGGTCACAGACTGAAGATGAACATCTCGATCATTTGCAGAAACTGTCTGACAGATTGAAGAAGTACAGGTTGAGGCTCAATCCTAACAAGTGCACGTTTGGAGTCAGATCCGGAAAACTCCTAGGGTTTGTTGTCAGTGAAAAAGGTATTGAAGTTGATCCCGCCAAAGTTAAAGCTATTCAAGAAATGCCGACTCCGCAGAGAAAGTCGAGGTTTCTTGGGCCGATTGAATTACATTGCGATTCATTGCACATAGCGCCACTTGAGTCAATCTTCAAGTTACTTAAGAAAGATCAAGTAGTGGAATGGAACGACGATTTCCAGATCGCTTTTGACAAAATCAAGGAGTACCTACAGAATCCTCTTATCCTGATGCCGCCCGCCGAAGGAAGACCTCTTATCATGTACTTGACAGTGCTAGAGAATTCAATGGGGTGTGTGTTGGGGCAACATGGCGAGTGCAGTCGAAAAGAGCATGCAATATACTACCTTAGCAAAGGTTTACCGTGTGAAACAAGATACTCACACTCGAGAAACTTGCAGCTTTGGCTTGGGCTGCTCGCCGACTAAGGCAGATATGTTGACTCACACTACCTTGTTGATTTCTAAGATGGATCAATAAAATACATATTTGAGAAACCAGCTCTCTCGGGAAGAATAGCAAGATGGCAAATGATCTTGACCGAAACGACATTCGTACACTTCTCGAGAAAGCGATCAAAGGAAGTGTGGTAGCCGATCATTTGGCTCACCAAGCCATAGACTATCGTCTATGCGGTTCAATTTCGGATGAAGATGTTTTACTAGTTCTGATTGTGAAGAACCAGGCCGGACGAAGGACCCGAACAAGGATCCCGATGGACTATGGTCTTTGATGGAGCCTCAAATGCACTTGCAATGGCATTGGCGCCATCATTACATCCCTACAGGGACATCGCCTTTCACCGCCAGATTATGTTTCATTGCACCAACAACATGGCGAATATGAGGCGTGCATCATGGGTATCAAAGCTATTGACTTAAGAATCAAGTTCTTGCAAGTATATGGAGACTCAGCTTTAGTGATCAGTCAGATTAAGGGCGAGTGGGATACGAAGCATCCGAATCTCATTCCGTATCGAGAGCATGTTCTGAGTTTGATCCCCTACTTCGAAGAAATCACTTTCAATCATATTCCACGAGAAGAGAATCAGTTGGCAGATGCATTGGCTACTATGTCGTCTATGTTCAAGGTTAGATGGGACAACGAGGCTCCCCAGATCATCATTGAGAAGTTTGACGAACCAGCGTATTGTTGTGAGCTTGATACAGAAGAGAAACCTTGGTACTACGATGTGAAGAGGTATCTTGAGACTCAGGAATATCCCGCAGGGGCATCTGTCAACGATAAGAAGTTCATGAGAAGATTTGCATCCAAATTCTTCCTCAGCAACGACATCTTGTACAAGCGCAACCACGACTTGTGCTTACTCCGCTGTGTAGATCAGAAAACAGCAATACGTATCATGGAAGAGTTACACGAAGGCGCATTTGGTACCCACTCCAGTGGACACACCATGGCTAAGAAGATTTTGAGAACAGGTTACTATTGGTCCACCATGGAAGCTGATTGTCACCGCTACGCCCGATCATGCCATAAGTGCCAGATTTATGCTGACAAAGTGCACGTACCTCCAGTACCTCTGAATGTCCTAACAGCTCCTTGGCCTTTCGCAATGTGGGGCATTGACATGATTGGAGAAATCAAGCCCACCGCTTCCAACGGACATCGTTTCATCCTTGTGGCAATCGATTACTTTACCAAGTGGGTAGAAGCAGCCTCGTTCGCATTTGTTACTAAGAATGTTGTGGCTCGATTCATCAAGCATAATCTTATCTGTCGGTATGGCACTCCCGAAAGGATTATCACAGATAACGGTTCCAATCTCAACAACAAGATGATCACCGAACTCTGCACGCAGTTCAAGATCAAGCATCACAATTCTTCTCCTTATCGGCCTAAGATGAATGGCGCAGTGGAAGCCGCCAACAAGAACATTAAGAAGATTATCTGAAAATGCGGTGACTTACAAAGATTGGCATGAGATGTTACCATTTGCTCTTCATGGTTATCGCTTTCTGGCAAACATCAACAGGGCAACCCCTTCTCTCTTGTATACAGTATGGAAGCCGTCTTACCCATCGAAGTTCAGGTACCCTCAACCAGAGTCCTCCAGGACATAGAGTTAGGCGAAGACGATTGGGTCCAGACTCGCCTTGACCAGATTAACTTGATTGATGAGAAACGACTCGCATCCATCTGCCATGGACAGATCTATCAGAAGCGAATGATCAGAGCATTTAACAAGAAGGTCAAGCACCGAGTCTAACAAGTTGGTGATCTAGTAGTCAAGCGCATCATTCTTCCACAAGGTGATCCCAGGGGCAAATGGACTCCCACCTACGAGGGACCATTTGTAGTCAAGACAGTGTTTTCCGGCGGAGCTATGATACTTAGCACCATGGATGGTGAAGACTTCCCACACCCTGTGAACGCAGACATAGTCAAAAAATACTACGCATGAAATAGACCCGCTAGGTCGACGAACCTAGGCAAAAATAAGGGCATCCTGGCGAACCAAAAGGTTCGGGAAAAAGTTAAGGATATATACAAAACATGTACACCGGAAAGTCGAAAACCGAAAAGCGGCTTGGGCAAAAGGGTATCGGTGGTGAAAACCGAAAGGCGGTCTAGGCAAAAGTTAGGGATTTAAGCGTATGACTATGTCTCTTCGGATCACCGCTTCGGACTACTATCGGATTCAAGATTCAAATGGCGAAGATCAGCCTACTCACTTTCTTGACAAGGAGATGAGATAGTCGAAATATATGAGTACTAGCATAGTTGGAACTTAACGAGATTGTTTCCATAGCTCTTTACCTTTCTTGTGTACAAACTACTTGGCCATCGCCACCTTTCAAATAAGCAAGCTTCTTTCTCTTTACAATTTTTGTTGTTGTCGTTTGCAATAAGTCCAACGTTTGTTTTGAATGACTATCGCATTTGACAATAAGAATCTAATCGCAAACATACGCGGGCATGCAAAATTAGTTACTAGGCTCTAGGAATTGAGATGACGACGAAGGTCACCAAAGCATTCCCCGAGAACATAATCCCGAGAGGTGTCACTCACTAAACCTCCCCAGTGGTATATGTCAATCCATGAGCGATTGATTCCACTCGAGAAATGTTACATCGATCTCGGCGATAACACTTCATCCCCAGCTAAGATGTTTAACCCCAGTGGATACCTCTCAACAATTCTCCTTTTCTCCAGCAGCGGTATCCAGACTCGAGACTTGGTCAAATAGTACACCGGAGAAAATCTACATCTCCTATTCCCCGGTCAGAGATTCCAACGGACCCCAACCCGGTCTCCCAGCAACCATCAAATGCTCTCAGTGAAGATCGCACTCGGTATCCCCAGTTGAGCGCCTCTAATTCTTCCCAACAGGATCTACATGCGAGATCCCCAACAAATTGCCTCCCAGACTCTTCTCAGCAGGGTCTATGTATGAGATCTCCAACAACGAGCTTCTCAAATCTCTACCTTCCTCAACAATATCTAGGCCCAAGACTTGGTCAGATAGTGCATCGGAGGAATCCAGGATATCTTTATTCTCCTTCAAAAGCGAGGTTCTCACCTACTCAAATCCCCAAGCAGAAGTCAGAAATCCTCAAGCAGAACATCCGCATCTTCTTCAAGATGGATATGTTTTGAAATACCACAACATCTATCATTCATACATTACTCATAAAGTCATAATTCATGCATATGTCATTCATATACATTGTCATGCATCATACTTTGCATAAGACTAACAAATATTCTATCAAAGTTTCTCTTGTTTTTCAAAGCAGTGAAAGTCACTTAAACCTGGTCGAGATTAAGCCCGAATCGACGGAAAACTATCGAAAGACCACCCCTAGTTGTCCTCCGACGATGGTCCAGATTAAGCCCGAACCGCGGAAAACTATCTAAAAGACCACCCTAGTTGTCCTCCGACGATGGTCCAGATTAAGCCCGAATCGGCGGAAAACTATCCGAAGACCACCCGGTTGTCCTCCGACAAGCGGTCGAGATTAAGCCCGAACCAGCGGAAAACTATCGAAAGACCGCCTGGTTATCCTCCGATAACAGGCAATGGATCAACACCCGATGCACAACAGGGAAGCTATCCACATTCTTGCCAACTACTATTCCCTCAGAGTAATCAGCACGAAGATCTATTCTGAATCCCTTCTTATTATCAACAGCAACTACAGAGTCTGGCGTACGACTCAGTTGCCTTGGATGGCATCTTAAGCCCATCTCCGACTACTTGTCAACATTTCTCCACTTTCATAATACTGCATATTTGGTTAAAAATCAATACAAATCAATAACTTCATTCAAAGATGAGCACGAAGTCTAACATACGACTCCCTCCAGATGGCATCTTAAGCCCATCTCCATGCTCCTTCCAAAAATGACTACAGAGCCTAAGCGTACGACTCACTCCCCAGCATCGATCTTTCCAGATGGCATCTTAAGCCCATCCCCGTCAATTCTCCTATCGACATTCTCGAGTCTAACGTACGTCTCATCCCCCAGCAAAGTATCCAACTTCTCCAAATGGCATCTGTAAGCCCATTCCCGCATCATCCACCAACAACGAGTGCAAATTTTCAGGTGTATTCGAGTGTTCAATCATCTTCTACCTTCAGGTCACGAAAGACAGGCGTGTCAATCTAACCCTTCCAGTACAAGAAGATTAAACAGGGGCAGCTGTCATACCCCAAAATTTGCCCTCCATCTTCTCAAGATATTTCATACATCCATACTCAAGGATTCCTCAAGAGTTAATCAGACAAACTCTCTCCTAGACAATCAACCCAAACTAGGGTTTGGCAATTCTCAGGTCAAGATGGACTTCCAACATCTCCAATGGTCTTCATGCCTCCTAATATGCTTCAAAGATTCTCCATGTCAAGTTTCAAGCCTTACAAGTCAAGATTGCTCAGACAATTGCTCAGATGGTTGAAAATCAGTTGTATTGGACAAAAAGTCAACTGTGGTCAACATACAGCCAAACTTCATAATTTTTGGTCAACATCCTCATTTTGAAGTTACATTCATCATTTGATCAAGGGTTGATCATGATTCATCAAGAAAACCCAAGATTTGCTCAAAAGTCAAACTTTCTAAATTAGGGTTTCTAGATGAAAAGTCAATTGAACTTTGACTGATCATAACTTCTTCATAATTACTCAGAAATTTTTCCACCACCTCTTGTTTTGAAGGAAATTCAATTCTCTACAACTTCATGTCTCACAAGAATGTCCAAAAAATGCTTCATTTGAGAGGTATAGCTCAAAACATTACAGGTCATTCTCAAAGTCAACAAAAAGTCAACTTTTTGTTTTGAAGATATATTGAGCATGGAAACTCCAATTGAGATGAGACAAAAAATGTTGGTTAGAGGACTCTTAGAGCTTTCCAAAAAGTCCAAGAACACTCAAAAATGTGGAAAATAGAGCAAGATACACCATTCACAAGTTGGGCAATTTTGAAGGAATGCACAAAGAGAAATACTTCTAAAAATCAAATTTTTTGCAAATGGGCTTGCTTTTTCTTCATCCAAACTTATTCCTCATACAATTAGGAATATCCAAGCCCAATGCCACGAATTTTTATTTTATTTTTCTATTTAATTTGGAATTTATTCATTTAAATACAAATTAAATTCAAAAATAAAGTATAAAATCAAAATTAATTGCAAGATTGATTTTTATTCCTTCCTTGAGACCCAAGCAACTCCCAAAGGCCAGCAAATTTCGAAATTTGATCAATATGGCAAGATTGGATTGAAAATTAATCAAATTTTGAAAATTTGATTTTGTACAAAAATCAAATTTGATTTGCTTTGAATGTTGATTGATTCTCTCCCAAAACCATTCCAAATCCATCCAGTATAAATGTATGATACATACCTATCAAGAGAGAACGAAAAAATTGGCTCAAGAACCCTAACCTAGAACTCAAAAATCCGTGACCTTCAAGCTACTAGCAGCCATCGATCCAGCCACTTTCAAACGATTTTGAGGATTCAAACATATTCCTTGACATCCCTGGAAGCATTCCAGACCTTTACTTTGCCAAAAACCATCAAGAATCGTGAAATCCGAAATTGGTTTGTTCTTGAAATTTCAAAAATCGTATTCTTTCATTCATGCATTATTAACATGATTTGTGTTTGTTTTTGTGATTAGTGATGTGTTTGCAAGCTTTCTGGGTGCTTTAATCGAATTTCCATGGCCAGGAACGCATATCACCATTGCTAGGGTTTCTGAGGTCGATTTAGGGTTTCTTTAAACAGGAAAAATTGGACTATAAGACCTATACCAATGCGTTCGTAATGATCCCAGGAATCGAACCATGCCTTTAGAATGCATTTATATTACTTGTGTGTGATGTTTGAATTTGCCAGGGCCTGTAGCGTCAAGCAAGAGCCGACGCTATCTTTCAAAAATTCAAAAGGTAGAAGATGAAGTCTGGCGCGAGAGCAGGCAACCCGGCGTGTTTTGATTCCACACACCGTTTTCAAACACGGATGCACATATGGTGTAGTGGTAAAGCGTTCCTGTTCCCGATGCCTCAAAGGGTCACGAGTTCGATCCTCCAGGACCGGTTTTGTTTTCCTTTTCACAAACTCAATATTTTTCATATTTTCATTATTTAATATTTTTGCATCTATTTTAATTAATTTCATAATTTTATTTCTGCATTAAAAAATCATCAAAAATTATTTTTCTTTTTACATTATTTTCATAAAATCTTTATTTAATTTAATAAATTAAAAAATATAATTTTGCATGCATATTTATTTTTCTTCATAATTTTGCATTTAAATCACTTTTAATTCATTTTTTATTATTAAAATACATCCAAAAAATCCCAAAAATTTATTTTAACATATTTATATTATTTCCAGCATGGCATATTTTTCTTATTTTAAAATTTGCATTTTTCTAACATTTTTTTCTCTTGTTCGATTCATATCGCATTTTCCGATTTCTCACTCTCTTGTAGGTTGATCCGATTCAGACGATTTTTTTTTCTTTATCATTTTATTTTTTCTAATAATGTGACTGTCTATGGGATGTAATAGTTTAAATTAGGTCTTTTATTTTCCGCATTTTAAATTATGTATCTGCCCCAAAGCCATGTAATAGCGTAGGATTTATCTTTCCGCATCTTTACATTCCGCATTTTAATTTCCGCACCCTATAAATTGCTAGTAATTAGGCGTGTATGGCAAGACTAAAATCAACATAGCCCACTAATTTTCAAAGATAAAAAATACCCGAATCGACACACTCTTTTCACACATGCACCCCTTAGGGTAATTCTGTCTCGTTGCCTTTACGAATTCAAAATGGTCATGTCCCTCGAACGTAGAGGTATTCTAGCACCGTTGCCTTCAAACAAATCATCATAGTCCCTTCGATACAAAGATCATGAGACCCACGATGTGGCCTCCGAATACATGATCTTGACCCTCGATTGTCGCCTACGAAAAATGATGATAGTCCCTTCGAATGTGCTAGGATACTTCCTACAAGTTGCTTTTTATGACCATCCGATGTCCCTTCGAATGTCCCGCTTACATCCAACAAATGGAGTTACCTACCAACTAATGGTATGGCTAGCGCTATTCTAAAGGAAAGTAAAACAGTACGAAAACGACCAATTCTGAGTAGGTAATAAGACTTTTAGTTGCTTGCTCTATCAAAATACTTTTCACACCTCACACTTTTGTCAAAGTTCAAACTCTTTTCGAAACGAAACATTTCCGAACACTTTGTATACATTCCTACATGAATCATTACAAATTCAAAGCGAAATGCCTTTTCAAAACATTTTTGTCAAACACACAGAAAGCAATTTTAAAAGTGATCTAAGAGCAACTAAGAGCCCGTAGATAACTACGGATGGAAATGGGTGCTAATACCTTCCCTTTTCATAACCTTCTCCCTTACTCAGAATCTAACGAAGGTCTTTTTCTGTACTTTTACCTTCCCTTAATTGGATAAAAATAAAAGTCGGTGGCGACACTTGCTATCCGCACAATTGCGATACAAAAACACTAAAAAAGTCAGTTCACCGTATCACAGCATCAAACAAGAAAGAGACCTAGAAATCTCTTAACAGCCTCCTATTGGACTTCCAATACAAAGAATCACCCGTGCTAGGATAGAACCCTGAGAGTATGATTTCCCGGTGAAATCACTCTTGAATCCTAAGAGGATGGTTTCCCGGTGAAACCACTCTTAAAGCCAAAGCCAGCCATACCCTATAGCTTCCTCTTGAGCTTCATACAAGGACCCTCGATGACCCTCGGAATGCCTCCTCTTGGGCTCACAATGCAAGGACCCTCGATGACCCTCGAAATGCCTCCTCTTGGGCTTACAATACAAGGACCCCCGGGCTTCTTAAAAGCATCCCCCTAATCCATAATCAATTTCTCCTAGAGATTTAGACATTTATCATTTCTATGGAAGAAGTATCTCATCTATAACATCACATACAAATCAAACACTTTTCAAACACTTTTTCAAACAAAACATCTTTTCATTATAAGTGGTAACGCTTGTACACTCAAGCAAAACACCTAATACTTATGATGAAAGATTCAATCAATCAACCCTTCAAAAATGTATGTGATGAAATAGATTAGGTACATTTTTCATTAAGATGACATTTGTCTTTGTCTCTTAATAACACCCTTTGCTTCCACTAGCATAAGTGGGAACTACGATTGCTCTGACTTTCTCAACCTCCCTTTGAGAATATGTAGGTACAAGGTCTCATCCTTGGCGAGCATACTTCTTTCTCCCTCAAACAAAACAAACCATAGCTCCCTTAGATCCGAGCTACAGAGGCTTTGATTCCCACTAGGGGATATGTATGTAGAGGATCCCAATGATCTTTGCGAGCACAATAGTAACAAAACTTAGGACCCCGCCTAACCTACCTTTCTTAAAACCCAAAGGAAAAACTTTCCCAAGAATAGAATAGGAAATTAAAACACACAAACATATCAAAAATATTCATGTATATATAAATAAGGCTATAGATAACAATATATATAGGGTGCCACAACCTTCCATTTATATAACAAACCCCCTTACTCAGATCTCTCCCCAATGCGTTGCGTCTAGTTCACGCTAGTCGCACCACATATCTTTATTTATTTAGGGTATTGCAGCTTTCCCCTTTTTCATCTCATTTTTCTTGTTTTGGAAATAATAAAGCTTTATGCTCGCGGCATCATTTGAAAAACAAATAAAAAGAGTAAATTGTTTTGAGCCAGAGATTCGAATTCTGATTCGATTCCCTCGTTCGTCACTTTTTACCGCGAACACATAAGCAACAAACTTTCCATCTTGCATCAACACCCCACCTAATCCCATTTTAGAAGCATCATAATACACTACAAAAGGTTCTTCAGGTTTCGGTAACGTCAAAATTGGAGCCGACATAAATCTTTTCTTTAACTCAGTAAAACTCTCTTCACATTGTACATCCCACACAAAAGCTTTACCTTTACAAGTTAACTTTGTTAATGGAAGTTCCAACTTGGAAAATCCTTCGATAAACCTTCTGTAATAACCAGCCAAACCCAAAAAGCTTCTAATCTCAGTTGCTGACTTCGGAGTTTCCCATTGCAACACAACATCTACTTTAGACGGGTCCACAACAATGCCGCTACTTGAAATGACATGGCCAAGAAAACTAACCTCTTTCAACCAGAATTCACACTTGGACAGTTTAGCATACAACTTTATTTCTTTCAGAACCTGTAACACTGTCTTCAAATGCTCTGCATGCTCCTCATCTGAGTTTGAATAACTCAAAATATCGTCAATAAACACTACCACAAATCGATCTAAATAATTATGAAAGATGCGGTTCATATATTCGCAGCATAGTCAGTAACAGACATATTACCTTGCTTTAGTTCAAGGAATTCAATCTCTTTCTTACCTCGAACATCTTCAGGATAATACTTCCTCAGAAATTCTCTACGGAACACAGCCCAAGTGACTTCCTCACCCACAGCTTCCAATCTTGCATTCGTGTCCAACCACCAGTCATCAGCCTCACTGGCTAACATGTGAGTTCCATGCCGGACCTTTTGCGCTGTAGTACAATTCATCACGCGAAAAGTCCTCTCAATTTCTTTCAACCACTCCAGAGAACCATCAGGATCATGCTTGCCTTTGAATACTGGTGAATTCTCTCTCTGGAAGGTTGCCAAACTTCGGGATCCAGTATCCCCGCCAGCATTAGGTTGATTCTCTAGAGCATGAGCCATTGCTTGTAGAGTAGCAGCAATCGCAGCATCATTCCTTCCAGCCATTTCAACAAAGCACTGCAACATAACCAATAGTTAGATAAAGTAATTAACAATACTCGATTGTTAACGACATGACAACTTGGCCGGACGGACCGACCTACTCTAATACCACTAATGTAACACCCCAATTATACCCAACGTTTCATAAATCAGAGTGCCAAAATTTCAACTTAAAGTTTGAGGCATTACACTTTTCACAACTTGAAATCAACATTTAAAACAATTTAATTCTCAGCGGATACATAGCACATAATACATAAGAAACAATTGAAACATATATAGTCTCCAACAATTCAACTTAAATAAATAAACCGCTGCGGATTCTCAACATGAATAATTGCAAAATAAACATAGCATCTTTGAACAACGAAGAAAAACCATTAATATTTTTCAAAACCACAACTTGAATTCAACGGAAGAAATAAGGTAAACATAAAAGAAAACAAGCGTTCGTTTCCCCCGAGTGCTACGTATCAGAGCGACGACGCCGTAAGCTACTAACCTTCTACTTCTCGTTACCTGCACGTTACCAATATAAAGGTAACGACCAACAAAATAGAAAGGGTGAGATATCCAAAAAATATAAGCAAAAGTACGATAATTCATATGCTAGGTAAAGAATCATACAATAATTACTACTTCAATTAACAAAATGCGATATCCAACAGAACAACATAATAACCAACAACAACATAAAATGCAACTCGAATGCGACTCGACTAATGCAAATGCATGTGGATCCATTTGGAGTAAAACTCCCAACTTAAAAATCATGTCAGGTTATCGAGGCATTCAACAAGGCATAAGCCTTCAACTTTCAACGTGGTGCCAATCCAGGCCAACTTAATAAAGCACATGATATGTATGCTACAACGACTACAGCGTCAACAACAACTTAAAACAACGGCAACTTGAATCATGCATTAACTGCATCAACTTAAACAATCAACTTCGACTTCAACAATAATTAACAATGTCAACACAATGAAATTTATAAATTAATACAATCAACTTCAGTTTTCGACTTTGGCCATTTAAGCCTACGATTCATAGATTGTCCAATTCCGGAACAAACAACATCATTCCGACAATACCTGCAAATCCAGCAACCGACGCGAATTTCAACGAAACGAAACAATTTTATTTAACTACCCGTATACCCGAACTACTCTGCAAAATTTCATCCAATTCCGAGAAACTAATTTTTCCGCTTAAATCGACTGACAGTCTAATTTTTTGCATTGTTTTTACCTCCTACAACATTAATACTTAATCTCATAAATTCTAATAATTAATTATGCCACTACCAATTATTCTTCTGCATTTTGATGGATCATTTTACTACTTAACTTACACTGTCTGTTACAATCCTGTTTCTGCTAATACTCTTCTGCTGTGGTTATATGCTACTGATAGGAGTATCATTCTGCTACTTGCCAATTATTGTTTTCATTTTTCTAGCAATTCTACTCAATTTACTAACTATAATTAAGTTATACTATTCTAAGATGCCAAGACAAAAAACCAAACTAAGCTATTACCATGCCTTGCCACGTGAAACAGAGGAAAAAGCAAGTAAGGGAGTGAGGCACCCACCCTGGGTACCTGAGGCGGTCGCCTCCCTATTCTAGTGGCCAATGAGACGGACGTCTCCCTCTCCCCAGGTGAGCGTCTCCTTTCTTCTTCTCCAATGGGGCGATCGCCTCCTCTTCTCTTCTTCCTCAATGGGACGGTCGCCTCCCTCAATTCTCTTCTCCACCAAGCAATGGTTCAAAACACACACAATCACGACAATATTGCAGAGGAACAACATTTTCATAACAGAACAGAAGCAATGTAATAAGTACAGATCAAGACAGAGTCATAATTTTCATCGCAAATATAACTTAACAGTAATTTTATGCAACCCTAAACCCCACATAAAAATTATCCTATAATTGATTATATAAATCGATCCCCACCCCTTACCTTTGGATCGAAGGGAGCTCGGAAAATTGATCGGAAAAATAGAAATTCTCGGACAGCAATTGACCCTGCTAGAAACCCTGGTTCCCGATTCAATTCTTTTTTTTTCTCTTCTTTTTTTCTGCTACGACTATGGCTATCAGCTTTTGGTTTGTAAGCAATACTACTTCCTTATGTTACTAGGTCACTTAATTAATAATGGGCTTCTAACATAACTTGGGTCTACTAAATAATACTCCTAAAAATGCTATTTCACCCTCATAATTAATTCACCATATTTAATTAGTAATTCTAAATATAGAATAAATTCTAATTATTATTTTTCTTCCGACTAATTTTTACCCGACCATTAACTTAACGATTCCAACTACAAATTCGACTTAATCACGAATTAATCAGAAATACTCTATAATATTAAATTAAATTATTTAACTAATTACGGGTGTTACACCCTAAGGTGGGTGCAAGTGTGCAGAATGTGTTGTATTCAGATATTTTATCTTAGGATTAGAGGTGATCTACGTTGTTTTTAATCTTGCCATACACACCTAATTACTAGCAGTTAATAGGTGCGGAAAATAAATTGCGGAAATATAAAGGTCCTACGCTATTACATGGCTTTGGGGCAGATGCATAATAGGAGGTGCAGAAAGTAAAGGCAGAAAATGAAAACCTACGCTATTACATGAAAAAAAACTTGCGACCTATACATCCTTTCTAGAATTTAAATGCAAAAGAAATAAAAGAAAAGAAACTAAGTCCTAATATTTTTTTGGTGTTTTTGAAAATTAATGTTGATGTGAGAAAAAATACCTAATTCTAATTGATTTTAATTTAAAAAATGATTTAATGAAAATTAACCTAAATTAAACTAATTAAGTTTATTAAAAAGCATGGAGGAAATTATTTGTGAAATTACCTAATTAAACTAATTATTTAACCGAATTACTAATTAATTAAATTAAATCAAAAGGAAATAAGAAAAAGCTGAAAAATAAATAAAACAAAGAAAAATCATCAGAGCTTCTGACGGAAGCTTCCTCAGAAGCTGAGCCTTATGTGAGTGGCGCGCCTTGGGCACCCAGAAACTGGAGTTTTTGGGGAGAATTTTGTTGAGCGTGGCTAGAAGGCGGAGCTCGCATGGAAGGGTCCGTGCGGGCTTCGGAGATTCTCTTGGGGACGTTCGGTGGAGCTTCTGGCATTGGGCTTGGAGGTTCTAATTGTGATTAGAAACATGTTTGAACCAAGAAAAGTTAAGCCCATTTGGAAAAAATTTGATTTTCTCAAGTATTTCTCTTTGTGCACCTCCCCAAAAATGCCAAACTTGCACAACTTGTATGTTGCTCAATTTTTAACATTTTTGGGTGATCTTGGACTTTTTAGAAATCTCAAGATGTCCTCTAAACAGCCCTTTTGGTTTCATCTCCATTGAAGTTTCCATGCTCATGAACACTTCTTTGTAAAAAGATGACTTTTTGTTGACTTTTTAAAAGAACCTGTAATGTTTTGATCTATAACTTCCAAATGAAGCATTTCCAACCCAAGCTTGCGAGACATGAAGTTGTAGAGAATTGAATTCTCTTTAAAATGAGCTTTGGTGGAAAAATTTCTGATAAAGTATGTGAAAGTTATGCCTGATCAAAGTTCTATTGACTTTTGTCTAAAGAGCCCTAATTTAGAAACTTTGACTTTTGCTCAAATCTTGATTTTTCTTGATGAATCTTGGCAAAACCTTGATCAAATGATGAATATTACTTCAAAATATTGGTGTTGACCAAAAGTTATGAAGTTTGACTTCATGTTGACCACAGTTGACTTTTTGTCCAATACAACTAATTTTCAGCTATCTAAGCCATTGGATGGGCAATTTTGACTTGTAAGGCTTGAAACTCTATATGGTAATCCTTTGAAGCATATGATGAGATATGATGACCACTTAAATCACTGGTTACCCATCTTGACTTTAGAGGAGCAAAACCCTAGCTTGGATGGATTGCTTAGAAGAGGGTTTGTCTTAGCAACCCTTATGAAATTCTTGAGTATGGAGTTATGGATTGTCTTGAGACGTAGGATGGAAAATTTTGGGGTATAACAACCCCACAGACCAACACGAGTCTTTTTAGCATGCTTTGGCCTCACTCGCATGCTTTCAGAGAATGTTCCCAGAAGGTCATCTATCCCAGAAAGTCTCCATGTCAATCACGCTTAACTGTGGAGTTCTTCTGAATGAGCTACCGAAAAGAAGATGCATCTTGTTGGTATAGGTAGTACCAATTAATCTTTATAAGACTTATTCAACCATGCAGTCCCATACTTGCATAGTCCCAGGATCCCTCTCATTCGATGTGGTGACCACTCTTAGTCCTCTCTGGCCTCGAGTGTTACATGCGGTGTAACCCCCACCTTCTTTGGCCTCGGGTATTACATGCCCACCAACTTCCGCATGGTTCGTCGTCGAACCACATCATACTGGGAGAGGTATGACTCTGATACCATTGGTAACTCTCCTGATTGCCTTTAGGATTACCGACTGACCCCACAGACAAACACGAGTCTTTTCATTATGCTTTGGCCTCACTCTCACGCGTTCCGGGAAACTTCCCAGAAGGTCACTCATCCCATTACTACTGCAAGTCAAGCACGCTTAACTCGGGAGCTCTTATGGTTAGGCTATCTAAAAGAAGATGCATCTTGTTGGTATAGGTAGTACCAATTAATCCTTATAAGCCTCCGTCAACCATGCAGTCCCATACCTACATAGTCTTAGAATCCCTCTCATTCCGATGTGGCGGCTACTTATAGCCCTCTTTGGCCTCGGGTATTACATGCGGCATAACCACCCTCCGCCTTCTTTGGACTTGGATGTTACATGCCCACCAGCTTCCGCATGGTTCGTCCTCGAACCACATCGTACTGGGAGAGGTCTGGCTCTAATACCATTTGTAACGCCCTTGACGGTCTTCAGGATCATCGACTGACCCCATAGACCAACACGAGTCTTTTCAACATGCTTTGGCCTCACTCACACGCTTTCTGAGAAACTTACCAGAAGGTCACCCATCCCAGAATCGCTCCAAGTCAAGCACGCTTAACTGTGGAGTTCTTATGACTGAGCTACTGAAAAGAAGATGCATCTTATTGGTATAGGTAGTACCAATTAATCCTTATAAGCCTCATTCAACCATGCAGTCCCATACCTGCATAATCTCAAGATCCCCCTCATTTCGATGTGGATACCACTCTTAGCCATCTTCGGCCTCGAGTGTTACATGCGGTGTAACCACCCCCCACCTTCTTTGGCCTCGGGTGTTACAACTAGAGTAGCTTGATGTTACAAGTGAACTAGGATAAAATTACTATGTTATTTATTGTTTTCTTATCTTTCATTCTTAATCAAAGCAAAGCATATTCAAGGGGATTGTCTTTAAAGGAAAAAGTTTTTCAAAGGATAAAATACAATTCAAACCCCTCTTTCTTGTGTTTTTCACACCTTCAAGTAAAACTTTTGAAAAAACATAATTATATTCCAAGGGTTGTTGGTTAGATCGTTGATTTTGTTGCATGGCATTCACTGAACAAGCAAGTTGTTTAATCTGTGTTTCCAAAATATGGAGAGTAGTATCTATTCGTTGTTGATAATGGACACTATTTGCAGTCATTTGTTTGACAATTTCCTCTAGTGAAGGTTCGAAAGGTGCAGAGTACACAATTTGAAATTCCTTCATATGTGATCGCGACTTTGTGGGTCTTAAGAAATCTAGACCGCAAGTATACAGTCCTATCGCGTGTAGCTTTAAAGATTATCGAATCCCAAGGGACTAAATATCAAACTATCGCTATCTTAGGTTACTATGTAAATCTAAGACTAATAATATAATTGATTTAGGGTTTTAGGGAACTTAAATGAATATAACCTAGTTTAAATTCAAGGGGAGATATTGGTATGTAATGATCGAACTTTAGGGATTTAGCAATTCATTAACACAACTCGGATCGTTAAAACAACTTTAAGTAGAAAATATTTGTTTGAAAAACCCTCTTCTCACACTCTCGTGTTTATTGATTCAGACCCTATAATTAAACCTAAGTGTGCGCTCTCGCTGTATCATTTAAAGTTTAAAAATAGTTTTTGAAAACAAATAAAACCTAATTAACTTAAAAGCGCCCTCACTGTATTTTAAGTTAATTCACAATTACCACTGTCGAATTATTATCTCAAACTCTCGTTTTATTGATCCTAACTTCTATCTGTATTTTACTCACGTAATAAAACAATTGGTTATTAAAATTGGTAATTGAAACCAGAAAATTGTTCATTAAAAAGAATTTTTCAATTGATATTGCTAAACCCCAATGGCTATATGACCTCACATACCGATAAACTAATTTAGCCTAGCATATTATAAAATTCAATAACAACGCAACAATAATAAATAACATGAGACAAAATAAACCCAAGCATTGCAGACAATTTTGACAGTAATAAATTAAAGCTTTAAAAATAAACTTGAAAATGAAATTTGCAAATAAATCCTTGAGCGTCAGGTGTCTTCCACAGGTCGGTGAGTTCTGCCTTTAATTGCTTCAAAAATAAATTCAAGAAAGAAAGTAAAAGCTCGGTTCTAACGTAAGGTTAGAACCAACAAAAGTTCATAGTAATTTCCAACGTGGAAACTGCTATGAGAAAATAGAATTGAATTGAGAAAAGTAAATGAAACCGGTATCGGGAAAAAAGAAAATAAAACTGAAATAAAATTCACTGGAAAATTTCAGTAGAGTAACGACAAAGCGAAGTGAAAAAGAAGGAGAGGCCAAATGAGGTTTCTCGCTCTCTATTTATAGAGTTGGCATTTGGATGGAAAATAGGAATCGTTATGTGAATTCCTCGCTCTTTCCAGATTTTTCTGCAAGCGAAATCATCTCTGTGGCGGTCACTGGGGTTGTTGTGACGACCGTGACGTGCTTCCTTCGTGATGAAGCTTTCTAAGTTGTAGAGACCGTTAGGGTTGCAGGAGGGAGTGTGTGACGACGGTCACACATGCTAGACTAGTGAGAAGTAGCGTGTCTTGGGTTGGGCCTTGTGCTCTTTTTCTTTTCTTTCTTCAAGCCTTGCTTCTCATACCCCCATTTTTCTATCACACCACATGCTTGCATATTTTGCTCTTTTATGTGGATTTTAAGCTCGATTCGCTCAACTTTTTGCGACTTTCTTCATACATGCTTTGTAAATATTAAATACCTAAAAACATAGAAAATACTAGCACAATACGAATAAAGAGTAATTTAATTTAAATAAAATATGGATAAAATTCATGTAAATTAATTCAAATATATGATACATTTTCGGGTTATCAAACTCCCATACACTTGAACCTTTGCTTGTCCTCAAATAATAGAATAAGAATCGTTTAACGCATGGTTTCTGACATAATTACACGACACGACTCGAATCATACGTGGTTGAGGGGCATTATGTAACACCCCAAATTCTACCCAGAAAATATATCGAAAATTAGAGTAATTAAAATTTTCAACAAAACATGGGATGTCACACTTTCAACTTTAAAACAATACATAGAACTTAATGTAACAGATACATAACACTTCTAGTAATCAGAGGGTCATATAATAACTTACATCATCTTTGAAACAACATCATTTCACAACATCATTTAAGATTCAACAATTACTAACAACAACAAGAGTCAACAATATAAACAACATAGACTAAACGTCCCCCCAAGTGCTACATATCAGAGCAAGACACCAACTTGAACTAAAAATGGCTAATCCTTCATTCTTGAATACCTGCATGTTACCAATATAAAGGCAACGACGAACAAATAGAAAGGGTGAGATATCGAAAAATATAAGCAAAAGTATGATAACTAATATATTATATCTAGAATCATACAATATTCACCGCTTCAACCAACTACAACATAACAATCAACAAAACAACATAGTAAATAACAACCATTATAATAACTTTTATCACCAATTTAATTTATATATATCAACACTTTATCATCACCACATAAATCATCACAATTCATCACAATTGTCATAAATCATCATAATACAAAACATACAAACAACAACACATCAACAACGTCATAATCATCAAAATGGCATAAGCCCTTGTCATTTTATTTACCAAACATCGTAGGTAAAACATCGTCATTAACATCATCACGAAATCAACAACAATTAATGCATCACCAAACAACTCAATAACTTGAACAACATAAACCACAACGACGACACAAACAACGGAATGTGACTCGACAATGTTTATGCATGTGGTACCCGAGGCTACAGCCCCCATCGGTATTGCCCGTAATTAGAGGCCATCATCATTGCCATCATGGCTATCAACAAGTTGCCATTAAGGTCGAGGCTGCAGCCCCCATTGCTTATGCTGACATATGTGACTCAATGGACACGACTCACATACACAACAACAACAACAACAATCAATCAATAACAACATCAACTCATCATTTAGGCATAAGCCCTCAACGTTTCGTTTACCAAACTCCAAGGTAAAACGATCAACAACAACATCAACTCATCATTTAGGCATAGGCCCTCAACGTTTTATTTACCAAACTCCAAGGTAAAACGATCGACAACAACATATTTTGCATTATGCAAAGCATCAACAACAACTCATAAATCTCCAAAATCATGCATTCAATTAAAGGAAGCATATCAATAATATTCATAATTTAATCAATTCCAGTTACGGATTAATATTCACCAAAATATACTCGTCATTTTATTTACCAAACATCGGAAGTAAAACATCCAAAAATAAGCAAATTTCTACAGCCTGCATGAGCCGACTCATGGGTCCTTAGGTCGGCTCATGAGTGAAAAATTATGGCCTGGCAGCGCCCGGGAAGGCGCACGCCTTCTCCATGCCTCGGCTCATAGTATGTTTCAGAAGTTTCTACTTCTGGACCATCAAAAGTTCTGCAAGTTCTGCACCATAAGAACTTCTGTACCATCAGAAATTCTGGACCATCAGAACTTCTGCATCATCAGAACTTTTTCCCTATAAGAACTTCTGCACCATCAGAAGTTCTAAACCACCAGAAGTTCTGCACCATCAGAACTTCTGCCCTATAAGAACTTCTGCACCATCAAAAGTTCTGGACCATCAGAAGTTCTGCACCATCAAAACTTCTGCCCGATCAGAACTTCTACACCATCAAAAGTTTTGGACCATCAGAAGTTCTGCACCATCAGAACATCTACCCTATCGAACACGCACCATCGGATGTTACGGACCATCGGTTACGCACCATCGAACTTCGCCCTATCGAACTTCACCATCGAAGTTACGGACCATCGAGTTACGAACCATCAGAACTTCTTCCCTATCAGAACTTCTACACCATCAGAACTTCTGTCCTATCAGAACATCTGCACCATCATAATTTCTATACCATCATAAGTTCTATACCATCAGAACTTCTGCCCTACTAGAACTTCTACACCATCAGAAGTTCTAGACCATAAGAAGTTCTGCACCATCAGAACTTCTGCCCTATCAGAACTTCTGCACCATAAGAAGTTCTAGACCATCAGAAGTTCTGCACCATCAAAACTTCTGCCCTATCAAAACTTCTGCACCATCAGAAACTCTTGACCATCAGAAGTTCTGCACCATCAGAACTTCTTCCCATCAGAAGTTCTGCACCATCAGAAGTTCTGGACCATCAGAAGTTTTGGACCATAAGAACTTCTGAACCATCAGAACTTTTTCCCTATCAGAACTTCTGCACCATCAGACATTTTGGACCATCGAAGTTACGCACCATCGAACTTCGCCTATCGAACTTACGCACTATCGAAGTTACGGATCATCGAAGTTTTCACCATCAGAACTTCTACCCTATCAGAACTTCTGCACCATCACAAGTTCTGGACCATCAGAAGTTCTGCACCATCAGAACTTCTGCCTTATCAGAACTTCTGCACCATTAGAAGTTCTGGACCATCAGAAGTTTTGCACCATCAAACTTCTGCCCTATCATAACTTCTGCACCATCAGAAGTTCTGCACCATTAGAACTCATGCCCTATTAGAACTTCTGCACCATCAGAAGTCCTGGACCATCAGAATTTCTGCACCATTAGAACTTTTGTCCTATCAGAACTTCTGCACCATTAGAAGTTCTAGACTATCAGAGGTTCTACACCATCAAAACTTCTGCCCTATTAAAACTTCTGCACCATCAGAGGTTCTGAACCAAATCTATATGAAACTCGTTTCCTCCCAGGGAGTAAACGGTTCCTACAACGTCATTAGCAGAAAAGTATGGTTTTTACAATATTTTTCATTCCCAATTCAACCCAAACTCACCAATACGAATTCCAACCATAAAACACCCAAATTAAATCTTCCTACATGGTTTCACACACAACACAATATTGGAATTATTAACCTCAATTTTCATCATAGAACACAAATTCAACATTAAAATCATACAACCCTAAACCCCACATACGAATTATCCTACAATCGGTTAAACTAGTTGAACCCCACCCCTAACCTTGGATTGAAGAGAGCTCGAAAAACTTGATCGGAAACGGAAACTAACGGACTGAAATTTGAGCTTTTCTTCAACTTCTAGCAAACCCTTATTCCCAAATTTCCTTTTCTACAACTACTGCTACATGGTGTTGTTCTTTTCTCTCTACTGCTATTGTACGTGATATTTGTTTCTCTCAATAATGCCACCTCTAACTACTACTTAAGCCACTTAAAATACTAATGGGCCACTAAACTCTTATTGGGTCTACTAACTATTACTCCTCAAAATGCTATTTCACCTCTATAACTAACTCATCCATATTTAATTAACAATTCTAAAAATACTAATACATTCTAATATTATTTCTTCAACGTAATCAACTTAATTAATTCTTCAACTAACCAAATAAAATCCAGCTTTGATTTAATAGTCCAATAATTAAATCCTTATATAATTTAATTAAATAATTAATTAAATTCCGGGCATTACACGTTACATTAGAAAGATGAAACTAGTTTTCAACACTAACGATACAAAAAAGACACGAGACCCTAGAATATGACCAAAATCCTCCACCTTATGCACACTAGTCTGAATCATGTTATCATAGCTCAACCTAATTCTTTTCGTTCGAAATCAACAACTTTCATTCTAGCGCAATCACATTAAGCCATTTATCTTTTCCGAACGCATATAGTAGAGTAGCCGGTTAGCGATTCTGGTCATTTATGCACAGGGTTATGGTACACAGGTTGGTAACCCTTCTGCTTTCCCAGATTATAAGTCGCGGGGGATTGAACCGTGGTCCGCTCTACCAAGTTCAGCACCAGACACCACTGAACCAGATTACAACGGGTTATTACATTATTTGTTTGTAGGTTCCGCAACTGTTGGGTTAAATGCCCTGGAATGGTCACCTAACTTAATTAGCGCATTCCCTGTTATAACATGATGCTTAAAAATTTTATTAAGACCAGTCACTTATATTCATCGGCTCCCTACGTAGTTTGTGAATAAGACGGTGCCGACTGCTAGTACAAACTCAAGTTTGATCCAAAACTAAAATTTAAGGTTTCGGCATCATAAGTACTCAAACTGATCTCGCATAATTTGGAAGATTTAGGTGTTAAGGCAATATTGTTTTTGTCGAATCTTTTTCAAAATTCTAATATAGCCTAATTGTGAGCAACCTATATACTTTTTGAATGTACCGAGCTATGCGTCGAGTAAAAAAAAAATTGTTATGGTTCAAGAAAAGTATGAAAGTACGAATATCTACGGAAATGATTGCTTAATTGAAATCAATATGTCAAGAAATTTTTTTATTGAATTGGAAAGGGAAATAACAAAAATTCAAAGTTGACTTACTAGGAAATTAAAACAAGGGGTTTCCTTCCCTACACTTGAACTGAGCATTGTCCCCAATGAGACAATAGAAAGTGAGAGAAGAAAACAAACAGGAAACTAAGAAAATAAGAAAACAAGAAAACAAGATCACTCCTCATTGTTTCTGACGTTTTTGCTGCTGGATGCTCCACCTCATGTCCATACTCCACCTCCTATGGTCCTAACTCCTCTAGGTCTAGGAAGTTCCTCGCTAGTGTTGTAAACATATGTATGCAGGCCTTCAACACGAAATGTCAAATGGAGCATTTCATTGGTCAGATCCGAAATGTCGCGGTGGTTCTATTAGGTGTTATCGCATTGATCGTGATGCAATTCTTGCATCATCTGCATCATTTCTTATTAACGCTGATCTAGTAGTAAAAGTGATGCATAGATGGCTTCAATTGTGGTTGCTGGCCATGGGTCGCTTTCAGCCTGTTCTTCTTGTGGATGGACATCTGGATGGGGCTCTTGTTGATTCTCCTTTGGTGCTGCATTACGTGAACCTTCTTGATTATTCTGCACATGTACTCTAGGAGCTGGTGCACCTAGATCGTAATGCCAATTTTCAACGACGTCAATCCTTGTAATAGCCTGATTTTATAGAGTAATACCAGGAACTACCCTGTTCTGCACCATGAGGTTATACCTTTCACCCCTTCTTACCTTAACAATATGGCTATACCGACATTACTCAATATCCAGAAACTCAACTAGGCATGAAGGCAGATATTCTAACCTGTCTTGCAAATTCAGATAGTGGGCTATAGCGGTAACTATTCCCCCTATACACAAAGGTGAAGTGCTTGCGTTCCTCGACATGAGAGACTGGATGTGGCTTAGAAGAAACAGAGCGACATTTATACGGATATCGGGAGTAAAAGTGCAGTGCAGAAAATAAATTTCCTTAGAATTTACCTTGTTGTTGTTAGCTCAGCCGGACACTGTATTGGCTAATGCATGATGAAAATAACGGGTGCACGGGTTCTGGATATGGGTGGATAGAAGGTTAGCCCAATTATTAACAGGATTACCGGTTAAGCCTTCCCAAATTATGAACGATCTTTCCGTCCAATCTTTATTAGTGGGAATTCTGTAATTCACAACCTCGCCATGGTTGAAGTGGAGTATCTGACTTAAAGTCTCCTGATTCATGGTGTACTCTGTGTTGAATAATTTGAAGGTTTTTGCGCCGTAAAGATATTGTCCGGCTTCAGGAGTGGGATGTGTGTGGTAGAAAAAAGAACTCAAGAAATCCAACATGAGGGGTTCATAAGTTGGTAGATTAAGAGTGGCAATATGATTTAGACCAGATTTGTTGAGCATAAATTGCACACTCTCTATTAACCCTAACTCACGTAGATAATCGGTATCAATAAAGTTTGTGGGGAGCACGCCTCTCTGATGAAATTGCCGGTAAAGTTTCTCTTGTCGGTGTCCATCTGCTCCATTTCTGAACACCATACCAGTGAGGTCTAGATCTTCTCTTTCTTCTTGCACTCTTCTAGCCATTTGGACAAGGTGTTGGAAATAAAATATTTTACAGGTAGAAGAGATATTTGAGAAGGTTGGTGTATGGTGAATTTCTTCTGAACGTTTAAATAGAATCAAGGTTTAATGGTATAAGAGAAGATGAATGGATGTTTTGAATGGTATTAAAATGGTGTTAATAAGTGTAGAATAGAAATGTAACGGTGAGAAGTTTGAAAAAGTTTGAATGAAAAATAAATGGTTTGAATGAGTTTTATAACGTGGGATGAAGGAAGAGAGGTGTAATGGTCATTACACATGTGTAACACGGTGGGAGAACTGACTTGTTTATTTTGCGTTTAATCGCAAATGTTGCCGATAGCAAGAGTCGCCACCGACTTTTCTTTTATCCAATAAAGGAAAGGTGAAAAGAACAGGAAAGACCTTCGATAGATTCTGAATAAGGGAGGTAATTATGAAAAGGGAAGGTATTAGCACCATTTCCATCCGTAGTTATCTACGGGCTCTTAATTGCTTAGCCCACTTTTGAAAATTTGTTTTCTGTGTTTGTGTGATTTGAAAAAAAAAGTATTTTGAAAAGTATTTTACTTTAACTTCGTAATGATTCTTGTATCAGTCCTCAAGAATGTATACGAAGTGTTTGAAAATATTTGTTTGAAATTTTTTTAACTTTGTAATGATTCTCGTTGGAATGTATACAAAGTGTTTGCTTGAAAAGTATTTTTTGAAAGTGTGAAAAGTATTTTTGATTGGAGCAAGCAATTACAAGTCTTATTACCTACTCAGAAGGTCGTTCTCGTTATTTTCCTTCTTCTTTAGAATAAGGCTATCCATACCATTAGTTGGTAGGTAACTTTATTCGTTTCTTGTGAAGGGACAATCGTATGGTCATTGAAGGCAACATTGTAAGGATACCTTAGCAAATTCGTAAGGACGACCATCACTTATTCATAGGCAACAACCGAGGGACGAGATCATATATTCATAGGCAACATCGTGGGTCATCGAGGGACTATGATATTTGTGATGATTTTTGAATCGATGGGCTTTTGCTAATTGTACCCCTACGTTCGAGGGGCATGACCATTGTATTCCGAAGGCAACTAGAGAAGATACCCTAGGGGGTGCAAGTGTGAAAGTAGTGTGTTGATTCAAATATTTTATCTAGATTGTTTAAGGTGAGCTAACATTGATTTTAAGATCTTGTCATACAAACCTATTAGCCATATAGCTAAGCAGTGTATATGTACAGAAAATAAAGGTGCGGAAAGTAAAATTGCAGAAAAGTAAAGTCCTAAGCTATTACAGGGCTTTAGGGCAGTTAAATAATAGAGGTGCGGAAAATAAAATGCGAGAAGTTAAATCTACGCTATTACAAAAATGTCCTTACGACCTATACATTGATTTCTAGAATTTAAAATGCGAATAAAGCAATAAATAAATAAAATAAAAATATTTTCGATGTTAGTAAAAAGATTTAAGATTAGTAAACCTAATTACAAGAAAGGAAATTATTTTTGTGAATTTTTTGGAGTGATTTTAATGTGAATTAATTAGTAATTAATTAAGAAAATAATTTCAAATGAAAGGAAAAGAAAATATTTTTGTGTCTAAAATTAATTAAACATTTTATTAACCAAAATCTAAAATTAAAATATTTTTTAGGGTTTTAGAAAATAGTTTTAAAATTATTTGAAAAGAAAATAAGTTAGTTAGAAAATAAAAGAAATAGAAAATTGTTAAAGAAACAAGTGCTAAAAAAATAGGATGGTCCTTGGAAGGCTTGAACTTAGGACTTAAGGGTAGTGGGTCCAAAAGTTCACCACTATGCCACCTGCATGTGTTGTAAATAATACACCTCCAATTGCATGTATGTGAAAACCTGTGGAAATCAGAAAAATTATGAAAAATTGTAAAAGGCAGGGATCGAACCCACGCCTTGAGAGAGTAAGAGACTTAGCGCACGCATGTTGAACCACTTGGGTGTGATACATCCATGTATTTAGATACAAGGATTAATATATATGTGAAACAAAGTTCATGAAATCTGATTTTTTCAAACACAAGCACGCGTGGACCCCAGAGAGTCAAATGATCCAATCACACAATATCACGCCTAGGTCACCAGAGTCAACAAAAGTCAAAGACACCGAAGATGCATTCTGATCATCTTCTCTGATTGTCCAAAAATCAAAACTACAAAAATAAAGCAAATAAATGGTTAAGGGGAACCCTACCCCCGTAAATTGAGGGATGCGAGTTCAATGATGAGATCAGTTTGCTCTAAAACATCCTGGAACATGTGATATGAAGCTTCTCCGATCCAAAGCCCTAACAATGGAAGATCGTGTTTCGGACATGAGGAGCTTCATGTGATTGTTATAAACTATTTCATAGCATCTCAGGAAATCATTAGTAATGTTAGTTCAAGCAAAAACATGATAAAAACCAAAATTCAAAAATATGAGGCAATCAGAGTTCATGATGCATGCATTTCAGGTATGTTTGGCCATGGCTTTGGACCTGTACTTACTCTACAATACCTTAGGAATTGGAATCGTTTGAAAATGGCTAGAGAATGGACTTTGAGTTTTCCCTAAGTTTGCAAAATTTGGAGAATTTCGTGTAGGGTTTTTGAGCGCAGCCAACCTTGTGTTTCTCATCTGGTCTTTTAGCATATATAGTGAGGAGTTTCTTAGGTAAAAAATAATGAGAAAATATATTGCATTCATTAGAAAATATTTAATTGAAATTTTGCATCAAAATCTTCCAATTTTGCTTCAATCTTGTTCAATCAAACCTTGTACAGTATTGGCCAGCTATTTGGGCTTGCTTGGACCTCAAGAATGATAAATATCCAGCCTTGCATTTATTAATTTGATTTTTGGCATTTTATTTTAATTAAAATTGGATTTAAATGAATAAATTACAAAATAAATAAAATAAATTAAAGAGAGGCCTGCAAGTGGTCTTAGAAGTCATTGACTATATTAGAAATAAGTCCAAACTATAAAAACCATGGCCCATTTGTAAAACATTTGAATTTGCTTAATATTTCCCTTTATGCACCTCTTCAAAAATGTCAAACTTGCACAAGTTGTATCTTGCTCAATTTTTATCATTTTTAAATTTTCTTGGACTTTTTAGAAATATAAAGATGTCATCTAAACACTCTTTTTTGTTTCATCTTCATTGAAGCTTCCATGTTCATGTATACTACTTTTGAAAAAATTACTTTTTTTGACTTTTAGAAGGACCTATAATGTCTTGATCCATACCTCTCAAATGAAGCATTTTTGGCCAAAGCTTGTGAGACACAAAGTTGTAGATAATTGAATCTCTTCAAAATGAGCTTTGGTGGAAAAATTTCTGATAAAGTATGTGAATGTTATGCCTGGTCAAAGTTCTGTTGACTTTTGATCAAAAACCCTAATTTAGAAACTTTAACTTTTGATCAATTCTTTGACTTTCTTGATGAATCGTGATCAACCCTTGATCAAATGATGAATGTGACTTCAAAATCTTGATGTTGACCAAAAATGATGAAGTTTGACTGTATGTTGACCATAGTTGACTTTGTGTCCAATACAACTGATTTTCTACCATCTGAGCAATTGATTGAGCAAACTTGAGCTGTGAGGCTTGAAACTTGACATGGTGACATATTGAGACATATGAGGAGACATGATGATAACTTGAGGCATTAGAACTTAAATTTTACTTGAGAGAATCAAAACCCTAGTTGTGGTTTGACTGCTTAGGAGAGGGTTCATCTGGTCAACCCTTGAGGAACTCTTGAGTATAGAGATGCGTACACATTGATTTTTAACCAGATATGCAACATTCTGCAGGTGGAGAGATATCAATGTGTAATCGGAGATGGGATTAAATCCGTCATCCGGAGTATTTGATGATATGAGAGAGTCAGAATAAACCTTCAACTTGGATTTATCTAAAACGAGTATTCGTCAGGATGTAGATAGTTTTTCCGTCTTGTTTCGGGTATTAATCTGTAACCTTCTGTCTGTTGGTAAACCCGTCTGGTCGTTCAAATAGTTTTCCCGTCTTGTTTCGGGCATTAATCTTTGACCGTGTGTATGGAATTTTGTGAATCACTTCCACCTGTTTGAGAATTTAACCTGAAAGAGTAAACTTAGTTCTATGCAAATCTTGATGCATGCGAGTATGTGATGATGCTCGAGCATAATGTATTCACATGTTATGTTTTTTATGAATGATGTACGAATATAGGTGTTGTGGTATTTCAAAACATATCCATCTTGAAGAAGATGAAAATATTCTACTGAATATTTTCAACTTCTACTTGGGGATGGAGAAATATGGTTGTTGGAGACCCTGATTGGGGGATAAGAGAGACAACTCCGATGCACTATCTGACCAAGTTTCGGGTCTGGATATTGATGCCGTTGAAGAATGATAATCTTTGGGTGATACTCGGCTGGGGATGTATTGCTCAAATTTGACGTTTACTGCGCGGGGACTGACGTGACAATTAGATGATCACTGCTCGGGGACTAATGTGATGAGTTGATACAATCACTGCTCGAGGACTAACATGATGAGTTGATACAATCACTGCTCGGGGGCTAACGTGATGAGTTGATACGATCACTGCTCGTAGACTAACGTAATGAGTTGATACGATCACTGCTCGGGGACTAACGTGATGAGTTGATACGATCACTGCTTGGGGACTAATGTGATGAGTTTATACGATCACTGCTCGGGGACTAATGTGATGAGTTGATACGATCACTGCTCGGGGACTAATGTGATAAGTTGATAGGACCACTACTTGAGGACTGGCGTGATGAGTTGATACAATCACTTATCGGGGACTAATGTGATGAGTTGATAGGATCACTGATCGGGGACTAATGTGATGAACAAGAGCATTTGACACTGCTGAAAGGAGATGATAGAGTAGTAATCTTGTTGGAGAAATCCGTATTTATCGAGGGAGTGATGGCTCTATGGGGATTGTAGAGGTTATTGTGTGGGAATATTTCTGTGAAACTGACTCTGCAGGGGATGTCTTGGTGACTTGAGTTGTCATCTTAACTCTTAGAGCATGTAATAATTGTTGTTGATGTTCGCTTTTCGTGTATTTGTGAACATGTATTTATTATCAGATGCATATAATCATTCAAAGTAAACATTGGACTTTATGCAAACAAAATAGATAAAACTAAAAGTTCTGAACTAGAAAAGGGAAATTGTATTAATTTTGAAAAGTAAGCCTATAGGCAGGAAGTTTGTGTACAAAGAGACAAATATCCTAGTAAGAGGGAATTGTCAGCAACATTGAAAAAGTGGTAAAAGCTTTGTGGAAATAATCCCACCATGTTTCAACTCTGCTATTGCTCATATATTTTCGAATATCTCATCTCCTTACTGCCAGAAGAAGGTGATTAAACTGATTTGCGCCATTTGAAGCTTATATTAGTGTAGTCTATAAGTAGATGATCTGGACGAGACATAGTCATATGCTTTAAATCCCTAACTTTTTCCTAGACCGCCCTTTCGGGTTTTCAGCCTACCAGAATACCCTTTTTTGCCCAAGCCGCCTTTGCATGTTTTCGACTTGCAGGGTGTACATTTTTTATATATATGCCCCTATCTTTTTCCCGAACCCTTTTGGTTCGCCAGGACGCCCTTATTTTTTCCTAGGCCAGTCGACCTAGCGGGTCTCGTTTATGCGTAGTATTTTTTGACTATGTCTGCGTTCACAGGGTGCGGGATGTCTTCTCCATCCATCGTCTTTAGTATCATGGCTCCGCTAGAAAATATCGTCTTGATTACAAATGGTCCCTCACATGTGGGAGTCCATTTTCCCCTGGGATCACCTTGTGGTAGGATGATGCGCTTGACTACTAGATCGCCAACTTGGTATACTCGGTGCTTGACTTTCTTTTTGAAGGCTTTGATCATGCGTTTCTGATATATTTGTCTATGGAAGATGGCTGCGAGTCACTTTTTGTCATTCAAGTTTATCTGGTTAAACCGAGTTTGGACCCATTCGTCTCTGTCTAGCTTTGGATCTTTCAATACTCTGAGCTAGGGTATCCGAACCTCGATAGGTAGAACTACTTCCATACCATATACGAGAGAGAATGGGGTTTCCCCTGTAGATGTTCGAACTAAAGTGCAATAACCATGGAGAGAAAATGCCAACATCTCATGTCAATCCTTATACGTCACTGTCATCTTCTAGATGATCTTCTTAAGATTCTTGTTTGCAACTTCCATTGCGCCATTCATCTTTGGTTGATATGGAGAAGAGTTATGATGCTTAATCTTGAACTGTGCGTAGAGTTCGGTGATCATTTTGTTATTGAGATTGCTACCATTGTCTGTGATAATCCTTTCAGGGACGCCATATCGGCAGATGAGATTATGTTTGATGAATCGAGCCACAATATTCTTGGTAACAGATGCGAATGAGGCTGCTTCTACCCATTTGGTAAAGTAATCGATAACAATGAGGATGAAATGGTGTCCATTAGAAGCGGTAGGTTTGATTTCTCCGATCAAGTCAATACCCCACATCACAAAAGTCCATGGGGCGGTCAGAACATTCAACAGAACTGGAGGCACATGTACTTTATCTTCATATATGTGGCATTTATGAAAAGATTGGGAATAGCGATAACAATCAACTTCCATAGTGGACCAATAGTATCCCGCTCTCAGAGTCTTCTTAGACATTGTATGTCCACTGGAATGAGTACCAAATGCGCCTTCATGCAACTCTTCCATGATTCGTTTAGTTGTCTTCTGATCTATACATCGAAGTAAGGCAAAGTTATGGTTGCATTTGTATAAGATGCCATTACTGAGAAAGAACTTGGCAGAAAATCTCCTTAGAAACTTCTTATCATTGACAGATGCCCCTTCATGGTATTCTTGAGCCTCGAGATACCTCTTCACTTCGTAGAACCATGGTTTCGCCTCTACTCCTTCGGTATCAAGTTCACAATAGTATGCTGGTTCATCTAGTATTTCAATAGTAATCTGAGGAGATTTTTTGTCCCATCTGACTTTGAACATAGATGACATGGTAGGTAACGCGTCTGCCAGCTGATTCTCTTCTCGTGGGATGTGCTCGAAAGTGATTTCCTCAAAGTAGGGGATTAGATTCAACACATTTTCTCAATATAGACGGAGATTTGGATGTTTTGTGTCCCACTCTCCCTAAATGTGACTAATCATCAAAGATGAGTCTCCATGTCCTTGCAAGAATTTGATCCTCAAGTCAATAGCATCTTTGATACCCATGATGCACGCGTCGTATTCAGCCATATTGTTGGTGCAGTCGAAACATAACCTGGAGGTGAAAGGTGTAAGGCCTTCGTTGGGAGATATAATCGCAATGCCAATACCATTGGAAAGTGCGTGAGAAGCTCCATCAAAGACCATGGTCCATCGGGATCCTGACTCAGGTCCTTCATCTAGTCCAGGCTCTTCGTAATCGGTGACTAACATGATATCCTCGTCTGGGAACTCAAAATGAATAGACTAGTAGTCATCTACGGCTTGGTGAGCCAAATGATTAGCTACCACACTTCCTTTGATCACTTTCTGCGTAGTATACTGGATGTCATACTTGGTCAAGATCATTTGACATTTTTCTATTCTTCCGGAGAGAGCAGGTTTTTCGAATATGTATTTTATCGGATTTATCTTAGAGATCAACAAGGTAGTGTGAGTTAACATATACTTTTTTAGTCTACGAGAAGCCAAAGCCAAAGCGCTGCAACTTTTCTCAAGTTTTGAGTATCTTGTTTTAGAGTCGGTAAACATTTTGCTAAGGTAGTGTATTGCACACACTTTTCGACCAGACTCGTCATGTTGCCCCAACATACACCCCATTGAATTCTCTAATACTGTTAAGTACATGATTAGAGGTCTTCCTTCAACTGGTGGCATTAGGATAAGAGGTTCTTGTAGGTATTCCTTGATTTTTTCAAAAGTTGTCTGGCCATCGTCGTTCCATTTTACTACTTGATCTTTCTTGAGCAACTTCAAGATTGGCTCACAAGTAGAATTTAGATGTGTAATGAATCTGGCAATGTAATTCAGTCCTGCTAAGAAACCTCTGAATTCCTTCTCGGTGCGAGGAGCTGAGATTTCTTGAATAGATTTAACCTTAGCGGGGTTAACTTCGATACCTTTACCATTGACAACGAATCCCAAGAGTTTGTCGAATCTGACTCCAATGGTGCATTTGTTCGGATTCAGCGTCAACTTGTATTTCTTCAGTCTATCAAACAACTTACGCAAATGATCAAGATGTTCTTCTTTGGTTTATGATCGAGCTATCATGTCATCGACGTAGACCTCTATCTTGTGATGGATCATATCATGGAATAGAGCCACCATAGCACGTTGATATGTCGCGCCAGCATTCTTCAACCCAAAAGGCATGACCTTGTAATAGAAAGTTCCCCACTATGTAACGAAAGTAGTCTTTTCCATATCTTCAGGAGGCATCTTGATCTGATTGTAACCATAGAAATCGTCCATAAAAGAGAAGACCTTATGTTGAGCGGTGTTATCAACCAGGACATCAATAAGTGGAAGCAGGAAATCATCTTTTGGGATCGCCTTATTCAGATCTCGGTAGTCCACACACATACGCACCTTGCCATCATTCTTAGGTACGAGTACCACGTTCGTAATCCACTGTGGATAAGAAGTAACTGCTAAGAAATCGGCATTGAACTGCTTTGTAACTCCGGCTTTAAATTTCTCAAACCTCTCAAGACGCATAAGATGAACTTTCTGCTTCACAGGGAGAAAACCTTATTTCGTTGGTAGTCGGTGTACCACAATGTCGATATCTAAACCTGGCATGTCTTCATAGGACCAAGCAAAAATCTAGATGTAATATCACAGCATCTGGATCAATCTTTCTTTAACACTGTTCTCAAGACCCGCTCCTATCTTGATTTATTTTATGTCTTTGTCAGTACCTAGATTCACAACTTCGACCGGCTTTTCACTGTCAAGTTCTCCTAGAACTTCACAATCATCCTCACCTTCATCTTCGGCTTGGTAGATTGGATTATCAAAGTCATATTTAGCAATAGCAGAGTCATTATCGACAAGATTCGAAGTGAATGTGGATCTGCAGTTTATTACGTGGTTGTGTGTAAGAACACATAGCTTTTGAAAAGGTGATAAAGTAAACAGAAAGACAGAGAGCAAAATATTCGAATGCAAAAGTCCAATGATTTATTGAATGAAAATATGTGAATGACAAATAATAACCCTCACAAATGAGCTGTGGTGCCCCGAGAAAGGCACTAGGCTTAAAGTTTTATTGTTCAAAACTATAAAGCATAAAACAGAAGAAAAAAAATTAGTCATGTCTAAAGGAGATTGGCATAACATCCTTTGTCGTCCAATTGTTGAGTCCATCATCAAGAGTTGGGAAGATCCAATTGTTGATGTCGAAGTCACCATCGTCGTCTTCTATAGCATGAACTCCATTTTTATTGATGCAGAAATGAGGTCCACCGGCACGTTTGCGGCGTATCGTTTTCTGACCTTTGGATTTGAATGGAAAACTCAGATAGCTGACCCCAAACAGTACAACCTCCTTCTTCAACTACAACTCTGGCATCTTTCAGCGAGGCCATCCTTGGTGGAACTCTTGTAACCTTATGAGTGACAATAGAGTCGGCAGGCATGACTTGTGGCACTACTTCAAAAGCTTGACAGGGAGTTTTGATAAATTCACCTTCCATTTCAATGTATCGGAATGACTGCAGATGGATTACCATATATTCTTCTTCTCCGCATACTGTAACGATCTTCCCCTTCATCGGGTATTTCAACTTCTGATGTAGGGTAGAGGTAACAGTGCATGCCCCATGTATCCAAGGGCATCCAAGAAAGCAATAATAAGTTGGAAGAATTTTCATCACAAAGAAAGTAGAATCAAAAGTCTGGGAACCCACTTTGATCGGCAGGTTGAGCTCTCCAAGTACTGTTCTCTACGAACCATCAAAAGCTCTTACGATTATGTCACTGGGTTTTATGACCACTTCTTAAGCATCAAGTCGGTCGAGAGCACTCTTTGGCAGGACATTCAAAGTAGAGCCAGTATCCACCAACTCATGAGACAATGTAGTGCCCTTACACCCTATATAAATGTGTAAGGCTTTGTTGTCCTTATGGCAGGAGTTAGATCAACATTAGAAAAGCCCAAACCATTGTCTGCGGTCAGACTAGCAATACAACTTTCAAATTGGTCAGTAGAAGTGTCTTGTGGTATGTGAGCATTCTTCAAAAACTTCACCAAGGCTTTAGCATGAGCCTCAGAGCACAACAACAGAGCTAACATGGAAATCTTGGACTGGGTTTGTCCCAACTGCTCCACTACATTGTAGTCGCTCTTCTTAATGATCTTCAGAATTTCCTCCATTTCTTGCTTGGAGATATCTTCAGCAACTTCCTTTGGTACTTTCGTTTAAGCTGGTTGAGTCACTTTCTCTTTCCCGCGAGCCTCGGGAGTTGGTTCAATAGCAGGAATGCGAATTGGTGTAGTAATATCCTTTGGATGAGAGATATCTGGAGAAAACACTCTTTTGATTCTGGTTACTTTTCTTGATTCGGTAATATTGTCGACATCAGGATTAGTAGCGTCAACCGTGCTGTCTTCAATGGTTAACGGCTCTTGATTGATGCCACAATAGTAGACTTCGGCTCCATAATTCCAAGGTATAGCTTTGTTAGAGTGTCACACCCGAAATTTCACCATAGTTTTTAGCCGAATTAGCACATCCTATTTATTCATCTGGCCGTCACATTCATCTGCATATGCTTCCATTAGACCATTGACATTAAATAATAATTTACACATCACATTTGCACCATTAGTCGTATTTAAGCTTACCAAAAGTCATTTTAAATCGACATTTGCATCGTTTTGTAGTTGTAAAATACCCGTTATTTTACTTCATGCATTTTTATCTCTCTACCTGTCTCTTGCATCGTGCTGAGTTGATTATATGTCGATAATATTGAACTTTCGGTTTTATAAACAGACCGTTAAAAGCGATTCGACAATGTGCGGAAAACTAGCGGGGAAAATATTTCAAGTTTTCGTCTTTAACTCACTGTTTTATGAATCTACGTATCGCGTAAATCATAAAAATGTACCCTCTCTAATTTTTCAATATATTTTTTAGTCTCATTTTTAACAGTGAGCGTTTTAAAGCTGATTATTCTTTGTTATCATTTTATTTCGATTTTAAACATTTTGATAATCTTTTTTTAATCTTTGAGACCCGTAGTTTATTTTAATGTACTCATTTTATTTTTTCGGATAATTTAGTGTTCGAATTTATATCATTTTTGACAATTTTAAGTGTCCCTTTTTTATCTCCAAAAATTAAAATTAAAATATTTTTGGATAACTTGTATTTTATTATATCGGGCTTTGTGGCCCATTTGTCAAAAGGACAATTTTGGTATTATTAAAATTTTGACTAACCTAATTGCTATGTATATATTAACATTCATTGTTTACAAGAACAAAAACACGAAAAAGAGAGGCGGAGGCGTGATATGAAAGGAAACAATTTCCTCTTCCTCATACCCCATTTTTCTTCATATTTACTCACCCTCTCTCAATACTCCCTTCAATCATACTCCCTCCACCCAACCAAAACAACCACCCACCGTTCTCATTTTTCGTTCTCTGAACCTCCTCTCTAATCCCACTCCAAACTTCCACTCCCTCTCTCAAACCGTAACAACCCTTTCTTCACCATTCTTCACCCTCCATCTCTCGCCGAACAACAACATTCAACAACTCACCATCTTCAACACATCTCACAGCCATCACTACCGTATTGCCAAGTATACCCCCTTCTAGCATAATTTCCTTTTAGTATTATTTCTATTTGTTTTTCTAAATAATATATAATAAATTTTGTTTAATTTTATATCTATATCCTTATTCTTTTATTTGCTTTAAGAAAAAATATAAGTTTAGATTTAATTTTCTTTTTAATTGTTAGGTTTTTACAGTTAATCTTATTTTATTTAATTATTGATTTATCATTTATATCTTCACTTATACATTTTTACATATACTTTTAATTTACTCCCAATAGTCCATTTTCATGTTTTTTTTATTATAATTTATTTACTTATTTATTTTAATTGAGTAGTAAATACTAGTTTCACATAAATGAAAAAATCATAGAAAATCATAGAAATATATTTAGCTTTTATTCAAAATATTTTATAAAAAATATAATAATAATAATATATAGTTTACTTTTTAAATTTCTTTTAGATTTAATTTTAACTTATTTTATTGTTAGATTATTTCTATTTCACTTGTACATTTATGTTCGATTTGTAATTATCCATCCCCATTTGTAAATTGTATCCCCACTCCCATGAGTTGTAATAGCTTAGTTAATTAATCTATCGCCTTATTATTCATCACATATTCACAAAACCAAAAAAAAACATTTCAAACTAATACTCGTGCAAGCCATTTTCACACCTTGAGGTGACAGCTTTGAAGCGTCACAACGTCCACACATGGTGCACACACCATGCTTGCTCTTGGGCTTACAATGAGGCTTTAATTGATTAGTTATACATTATTTAATTATTTAATTAGGTTATTTAAAATTGATTAGTTCATTTTATTAACCTAATTACTTGATTAAACTTCGTTTAATTAATTGATTAAATATATTTCGCGCATGCACCTACACAATGTAAATTGCCTTGTCATTTGTGTTAGCCACCTTGTATGGGTTTTTAATTCATTTACTCGCTTTACTTCATGCTTGTATATAATTATTTGCAATTTCTCACTTTTATTCCCGCGCCTTGGTCCATATACCAAGTTCTCATCCGAAGGGCCTCATGGTAGGGAGTATACAATTGTCTATTCTCTCGAGATTAATCAAGCTTTCTTGGTTAATCGTAGCCCAAATCTCCCAATATTCAAGACCTTTCATAATAAAAATCTTCAAACCTCGATCCAACGTCGAGTTTCTTTTCAAATATTTTCATAAATAAATATTTTATTTCCCTCTTCCCAAGCGTAAGGTAGTCAGTCTTGTTTCGACCCTCGATTGTACGCTTGATTTCATTAATTGAATCTTAATAAGTGAACCCCGTTTCACCTCACTCTTTTCTCAATAAAACTTTTGGGATGAAAAAGATGACCAGGATGGTTCTGTCCCATCATCCGAGTACTTGGGGGGTTAGCCGTTGAACGCTTATGGTCTGATGCTCGTCACCCACATTAAAATCAACTTCAACTCATGAAACCTTGCCCACATGCAAGTCATTTTTTCAAACATCGCTCAAATGCAACACTCATCGGTCACATGCGATCTCCCTTCGCTCACATGCGAATTGCACTAGTGATGTATTATCGTCCACGTAAGATTGAACTCCTATTTTCATAAAATCAATCAACCAACCAACTAATGTTCTCGCAACCGATAACTACGTAAGCTCTGAATTTCCCATTGCACTTGGTGAATATGTAGGCACAAGATTCTAACATCTTGACGAGCACACTTTCAAAAAATTAAAACATGTCTCCTTTCTTTTCTCTTTTCGCACATAGTAATTAGAAGATAGCAATTTAACATGCTAAACACACAAACACTTAGAACTAAATGGGTCCCATCGAGTACAATGGATGTGAGGGGTGCTAATGTCTTCCCCTTGCATAACCGACTCCTGAACCCACATCTCTTGGTTGCCATGACCATTTCGTTTTTATTTCTTGGGTTTTATCTATATTTTCCCTTTCCTCTTTACGATTAAATAAAGTTAGGTGGAGACTTCATTGTTTGTATCATAATCGAATTAGTAAAATTTTTCGATCAGTGTCAACAGTTTGGCGACTTCACTGGGGACAATTTTCTCAAACGAGTCAACCCTAGTTTAGTTCTTTGTGTGTTTGCGAGTTTATTATTTTACTTTGTCTTCTTGTTGGTGCTTTAATTCTCACTTATGTTTATGTTTCAGTCAATTATTTTTTTATGCCTTGTTTATTATCTTGTCGATATAATCATTGTGTGGGGCTATTATGGATTGGATCATTAATATTATGAGATAAGCCTGCTACCATGGCTTGAGTGCACCAAAATTAGAGTGGTTGCGTAGTATCAATTTGCTAGACGGAAATGTCTTGTAAGTTGGTGCGAAAACCACACCTAGAGTAAGGTTCTTTCAAAGATGTTATTGTCGATTGCAAGTTATTTTTGCATTGACAAAAATGTTGTTAGAAGAGATTATTTCTCTAGTTTAGGAATCCTTGGATTTTTGAACCCTTTGACCTCTCTTAGAGAATACCATTTTAAGAATATCGTTGGCTCGCAAATTTTTAATCGCGATTGATAACAATATTTTCAAAAAGGATATTTGACTCTAAAAGCCATAAAACCTTACACAATAACCTTGTGAGGGGTTCTTGGGTAAAAGCCTATAGCCATCCTACAATAAGGAGCCCACCTAATTAAGTTGTTCTGTATCTGATTACCAGTATCATTTTGGTTTCACATCTTTGTGTACATGTTTTGCATCATTATGTTGCATTATATATGTGACAGTTCATCCCATAAACATCATTATTTCATATCAAAAACAAAAACAATTACCATTCATTTGAATTGCATCATCACACATGCATTTCACCATCAAAATACTCATTACCCTCTTTCCATTCAAGCGATTATCAAGGCAAGTTGATTTTCCAGACATCTGGAGAAAGATGGAGAACTTCGAACAAGAGCATGTCAAGCGAGCTCCAAAAAAACACTCATGCCCAAGTTCATGAAGATGCTTCAATAAGCATGTGCCATGACAAGTGCCAAGATATAAGGGATATTCCAAAAGTCAGTTATCAGTCGAGAAAGCTCATCCTTGTAGATGATTGTCACAAGGCCCTTTATCGTTTCATCTTGCAATTTTCTTGTTTGTAATGTGTTGTTCTGCATTTGAACTTTGTCATTCTTAAAATCGTAAGTTTAATAAAATGAGCATTGCATCTTTTGAATTAATCATATTATTTTCTTGCTTTTTCTTTCTTGCTATCACTCAAAAATTACAAAAAGAAACAAAAATAACAAAAACAATACTTCTTCCACCTCACTTTCTTCTTGTTTAAGCAAACATTGGAGGGAGGATGATGATGGTCGAATACCCAATTTGCAAAAGTATGCTTTCAAATAAGACTTTGCTAATGATATACATGGATCGCTTCAAATCCCTAAACAATGGAGATATAAGGAAGATAATCCCTCGTTAACCCCTTTGAACCTACAAGTAGGAGTTTCTTTCTGCAAACAGTTAAAACCCTCAATCTTAACATGGGGCAAGGTAGTTGTTCAGTTAAAGCATTTGATGCATTCGATTTCTAAGAGAATCATGTTATCATGGATCATTCTAGATACCTTCACAAAGGTTCAACTACATCCACTTTTAGAAGAAGAAATGGTGAAATTTAAAAGCTTACAAAGGCGTTTCTCAAATAACCATCAACATGGTAGTCACAACCATCAAATTCTCACATCAAGCAAACGATTGTCACACAAGTTGTTCAAACCCAAAAGTGACGAATAAAATAATAATAATCAAAAGAAATATCACCAATGATCTTTGACAAGTGATCAAAGCAAGAACAAACTTATGTGACTTCCAAAGAACAATAGGTGACTGCCACCTCAAAGAGAATTGGTTCTCAAGCCACCACGTCGTCATTTTCAATTCCTCTTGGAAGTTGAATCAATCAATTAACTGAACGTAGGAATGGAGAACATCACGAATATTGGGTTAGGTACAAATCAAAATTTGAGCCTTCTATCCTTTGTTTCATAAACCGTAAACCAGACCACGTTACAACCTTCAAAAGACCTAATTGAAGCAGGGTTTCTTTTGAGAGCATACTGCAACAAAGTTGTGTTAACCTGACTCCTCAGTGTTTTCTAAATTCATTGGTGTTGATATCACATTATCACATCGCTTTTCTACATCTTCAATTTCTATTGCATCCTCATCAGGATTTATCCATTTGTTTTCCGCAATTTCATTTCAGTAAATGATTTACTTTTGAAAGTTTTGCATAATCATCGCATTAAAATTACCATTGTAAGAAAACAATTTCAATTGCAATTTTAGTACTTCACATCAAGAGAATTTCATTTGTGTGACATCAGTTGAAGAATTTCATCATCATCTGCGAGGTTATCCCATCAGGGGTAAGCCATCTCTTCAAGAGCTAATCACAATCAGGGGTATTCCATTTTTCAGAGTTCCAAGCCTTGGGGCATGTCATCTACAAAGATCAACAGTTAGTGCCAAACTCCTGTTGATCCGAACTATTCGAGAACTCAGGATTATGGGGAAATTAGAGCCAAGACCTCTCATTTTTCAAAGATGCTCACAAGCATATCAGTCCACAATCATCAGCAATTTCTGAACTCACAAGAAGTGTCGGGAAGTCATGCTTGCAATATCCTGCCAAAGGACCACTTTCAGAAGCCTTTCTCATTTCATCTACCTGTAACCCTCAACCGGGGCACTCATCCAAACATTCAAATCAAAATCCTCAATCATTTTTACATGCATTCATCAACCATGCATTAAACCATGCATATCATTCATGGGGCATCCACCCGTTGCATAAATAAACTCAAACCTCGCTCGACATTTTCCATTGAAAACCAAGCTCTATCATACAAAATTACATTTCCCTTTGGCCACGTCCAATAAAAACATTTCATGCATTGATCGATCATCATATGCATGTGCGTCAGTCCACTAATTGGAGTTTTCATCATATCAACCTTTTGTCAACCCATTGGTTGGATTTTATCAATTTGAATCAACCTACTAGTTGAGGATATTTTTCACATTTTGTCAACCCACTGGTTAAAATTAATCATTTATTTTCTGGAGCAACCCTTTGGTTGAGAATAGTTTTCTAGTTCACCTTCATCGATCCACTGGTTGATGATGGCTTTCTTTCTTACTTTTCAAACTTAACCCATTGGTTGAGATGTCGTGTCTTTTTCATTAACCCACATGTTGATGGTAAGTTCTTGTTGTCTACTTTCATTAACCCACGCGTTGATGCTAGTTCTTGTTGTTTATTTTCATTAACCCATGTGTTGATGTTAGTTCTTGTTGTTTGCTTTCATTAACCCATGTGTTGATGATATTTCTTTTTGTGTCGACTTTCGTCAATCAACATATTGGTGTCAGTCTTTATTTTTATCAATCCACTGATTGAAAGTTTGTGTCGACTTTCGTCAATCCACGTATTGGTGTCAGTCTTATTTTTATCATTCCACTGATTGAAATATTTTGTGTCGACTTTCGTCAATCCACATATTGGTTTCAATCTTTATTTTTGTCAATCCACTGATTGAAAGTTTCTGTTTCGACTTTCGTCAATCCACGTATTGGTGTCAGTCTTTATTTTTGTCAATCCACTGATTGGGAGTCTTTGTGTTTACTTTCATTAACCCACGCGTTGATGTTAGTTCTCGTTGTTTTCTTTCATTAATCCATGTAATGATGATAATATTTCATTGTTCACCTTCGTTAATCCATTGGTTAATGTTGGCTTTATTTCTTGTCTTTTCGAACTCGATCCACTGATTGAGAATGATGTATTTACTTTCATTACCCCACGTGTTGACGCTAGCTCTTGTTGTTTACTTTCATTAACCCAGGCGTTGATGTTAGTTCTTATTGTTAACTTTAATTAGTCCATGTATTGCTGTTAGTTCTTTTTGCGCTCCTTCGTCAATCCACTGGTTGATGTTGGCCTTTCTTTCTAGTTTCCAAACTCAATCCACTAATTGAGGATGTCGTGTCTTTTTTATTAACCCACGTGTTGATGATAGTTCTTTCGCAATTTATCTTAAACCCCCGCAAAGTTTATTTTCATCTTTAATTTCCCCAGCAGTAGAATTCATACATTCATCTCATATCATTTCATCGCATTACATTTGCATCATGGACGAAATTCAGGTCTTGTTTGTATTTAATTAATTTCAGCCTTTGATCCACGTTATCAAGCTAAAAGATAATTAAATAGTGGCAGCTGTCACACCCTAAATTTCACCCTTAGTTTTTAGCCGCATTAGCACATCATATTTTTTCATCTGGTCGTCACATTCATCTGTATATGCTTCCATTAAACCATTGACATTAAATAATCATTTACGCATCGCATTTGCATCATTAGTCGTATTTAAGCTGACCAAAACTCAATTTAAATCGAAATTTGCATCGTTTTGTAGTTGTAAAATACCTGTTATTTTACTTCATGCATTTTTATCACTCTACCTGTCTCTTGCATCGTGTTGAGTTGATTATATGTCGATAATATTGAATTTTCAGTTTTATAAACAGATCGTTAAAAGCGATTCGACATTGTGCAGAAAATTAGCGGGAAAAATATTTCAACTTTTTGTCTTTCACTCACTGTTTTATGAATCTACATATCGCGTAGATCATGAAATGTGCCCTCTCTAATTTTTCGATATATTTTTTAGTCTCGTTTTTAACTGTTGGCGTTTTAAAGCCGGTATTCTTTGTTATCATTTTATTTCGATTTTAAACATTTTGATAATTTTTCTTTAATCTTTGAGACCCGTAGTTTATTTTAATGTACTCATTTTATTTTTTCGGATAATTTAGTGTTCGAATTTATATCAATTTTGACAATTTTAAGTGTCTATTTTTTATCTCCAAAAATTAAAATAAAATTAGTTTTGGGTAACTTGTATTTTATTATATCAAGCTTTGTGATCCATTTTGTCAAAAGGGCATTTTTGGTATTGTTAAAATTTTGACTAACCTAATTGTTAGGTATATATTAACATTCACTGTTTACAAGAACAAAAAAACGAAAAAAGAGAGGTGGAGGCATGATCTGAAAGAAAACAATTTCCTCTTCCTCATACTTCATTTTTCTTCATCTTTACTCACCCTCTCTCAATACTACCTTCAATCATACTCCGTCCACCCAACCAAAACAACCACCCACCGTTCTCCTTTTTCATTCCCTCAACCTCCTCTCTAATCCCACTCCAAAATTTCACTCCCTCTCTCAAACCGTAACAACCCTTTCTTCACCATTCTTCAGCCTCCATCTCTCGTCGAACAACAACATTCAACAACTCACCATCTTCAACACATCTCACAGCCATCACTACCGTATTTCCCAATATACCCCCTTCTAGCATAATTTCTTTTTATTATTATTTCTATTTGTTTTTCTAAATAATATATAATAATTTTTGTTTAATTTTATACCTATATCCTTATTCTTTTATTTGCTTTAAGAAAAAAATATAAGTTTAGCTTTAATTTTCTTTTTAATGGTTAGTATCTTACAGTTAATCTTATTTTATTTAATTATTGAATTATTATTTATATATTCACTTGTACATTTTTACATAGACTTTTAATTCACCCCAGTAGTCCATTTTCATGTTTTTTATTATAATTTATTTACTTATCTATTTTAATTGAGTAGTAAATACTAATTTCACATCAATGAAAAAATCATAGAAATATATTTACCTTTTATTCAAAATATTTTATAAAAAAATATAATAAAAATAATATATAGTTTATTTTTTAATTTTATTTTAGATTTAATTTTGCATTATTTTATTGTTAGATTATTTCTATTTCACTTGTACATTTATGATCGATTTTAATTATCCATCCCCATTTGTAAATTGTATCCCACGCCTATGAGTTGTAATAGTTTAGTTAATTATTCTATCGCCTTATTATTCATCACATATTCACAAAACCAAAAAAAACATTTCAAACTAATACTCGTGTAAGCCATTTTCACACCTTGAGGTGACAAAGCTTTGAAGCGTCACAATGGCCACACATGGTACACACAGCACGCTTGCTCTTGGGCTTACAATGAGGCTTTAATTGATTAGTTAAACATTATTTAATTAGATTATTTAAAATTGATTGGTTTATTTTATTAACCTAATTACTTGATTAAACTTCGTTTAATTAATTGATTAAATTTATTTCGTGCATGTACATACACAATGTAAATTGCCTTATTATTTGTATTAGCCACCTTGTATGGGCTTTTAATTCATTTACTCGCTTTATTTCATGCTTGTATATAATTATTCGCAATTGCTCACTTTTATTCACGTGCCTTGGTCCATATACCAAGTTCTCATCCGAAGGGCCTCATGGTAGGGAGTAGACACTTGTCTATTCTCTCGAGATTAATCAAGCTTTCTTGGTTAATCATAGCCCAAATCTCCCAACATTCAAGACCTTTCATAATAAAAATCTTCAAACCTCGATCCAACGTCGAGTTTCTTTTCAAATATTTTCATAAATAAATATTCTACTTCACTCTTCCCAAGCGTATGGTAGTCAGTCTTATTTCGACCCTCGATCGTACGCTTGGTTTCTTTAGTTGAATCTTAATAAGTGAACCCCATCTCACCTCACTCTTTTCTCAATAAAACTTTTGGGATGAAAAAGATGATCAGGATGGTTATATCCCTTCATCCGAGTACTTGGGGCATCAGTCGTTGAACTCTTATGGTCTGATGCTCGTCTCCCACATTAAAATCAATTTCAACTCATCAAACATTGTCCACGTGCAAGTCATTTTTATAAACATCGCTCACACGCGATCTCCCTTCGCTGACATGCGAATTGCACTAGTGATGTCTTATCGTCCATGTACGATTACGCTCCTATTTTCATAAAATCAATCAACCAACCAACAAATGTTCTCGCAACTGAGAACTACGTAAGCTCTTACTTTCCCATCGCACTTGGGGAATACGTAGGCACGAGATTCTAACATCTTGGCGAGCACACTTTCAAAAAATTTAAACATGTTTCCTTTCTTTTCTCTTTTCGCACATAGTAATTAGAAGATAGAAAATTAACACACTAAACACACAAACACTTATAAGTAAATGGGTCCCATCGAGTACGATGGATGTGAGGGGTGCTAATACCTTCCCCTTGCATAACCGACTCCTGAACCCGCATCTCTTGGTAGCAATGACCATTTCATTTTCATTTCTTGGGTTTTATCTATATTTTCCCTTTCCTCTTTAGGAATAAATAAAGTTAGGTGGCAACTTCATTTTTTGTATCGTAATTTAATTAGTAAAATTTTTCGATCAGCGTCAACACATAGGAATATGGAATTGATCTAGGCGAGGTAATAATCAGAGGTGCCACTCTAGGTGCAGGATTGGCAGACGTGATCCTTATTATGTTCACATCAGCATATTCTTCGGGATAGTCATTAACCCCCAACTTGTTGCTTTGATGTCTTCAATTGCAATTTTGTAGCTTTCAGGGGCGGTATATTTCACCATGAAATCGAACTTCCCATTTGGCTGCCGCAAGGTATCCCAGACTTTTGGTACGGTTTCTCTTGCGTCTTCGATCTTCAAGCTTTTGGAAACATCTTCGCACAAACTCTCTACGGACTAAGTTTTCAGGAATATCACTTCTCGACTGTCTATTAGGCGTTGAACACCTCTCTTCAACCAGGCACATCCATTGGGCTCGGATGCGCAGTAACGAAAGTTGTCAAAACATCCTGGAAATATGTCGGCTTGTAGCATATTCTTCTTAACAATTATCAAAGAAGTGGTTAACTCATTCACAACAAAGACATATGAGTCGTTATCTATGGTGTTGGTACTTTTTCCATGATCGGGCATAGGCACGTTGATAACATTCGGGGTTTCGACAAGAGGGTCAAATTCAATTTCCCAAGCTTCAATCATGTCTTGGATATTATTCTTCAGGGCCCAACAATTGTTGGTATTGTGCCCTGGGCTATTGGAGTGGTATGCACACCTTGCATTGGGATTATACTTCGGAGAAGATGTATTGACATGATGAGGATGATCTTTCAATGTAATCAGCTCTGTTTTCAACATGTGTTGTAATGCTTGAGATAATGGCATGTTGATCTTCGTAAATTGTCTTTTTGGCGCATTCTACCTGCGCGCATTCTCTTGTTGAGGTTGCACTGGTGTAGGATTGAAGATCAGGACTGTCCCTACAGATTGATGGCAATCACCTTTGTCACAGTTCTTCTGACCATACACAACATTGGCTTCTTTCTTCCCCCCAAAAGATCTCTTCACCGTATTTGAAGATGTCTCGACTTGAATATTTCCACTCTTGACTCCAACTTCAATACGTTATCCTATCAATATTAGTTTGGTGAATTCGGCTGAAGAATATCCAATCAGATGATTGAAGAATGGACCTATCAGTGTCCCCATAAACATGTCAACTAATTCCCTATTAGACAAGGGTGGCTGGACTCTGCCTGCTAGATCTCTCCATTTCTAGGCGTACTCTTTGAACTTCTCATTACAACCCATAGACATACGTTGTAGTTGCATACGGGTTGGTGCCAATTCAGCATTGTACTGGTACTGTTTGTAGAAAGCATCTGCCAACTTATTCCAGGTATTAACGTGAGTATTCTCTAGCTGGTAAAACCACTCTAACTGTGCTTCGAACAAACTCTCTTGAAAGAAATGCATCCACAATTTCCTGTCAGCAGTGTGTGGTTGAATCTTTTGAACATAGGACTTCAGATGAAGTTTCGGGCAAGAAATGCCATCGTAATTAGCAAAAGTAGGAACTTTGAACTTGCGGGGAATCACCACTCTAGGAACCAAACTTAATTCATCGAAGTTCAATCCTGACATTTTTAGATTTTCCACAGCATTCAGACGATCTTCGAGTTGCTTATACTTCTCGTTGTCAGTAGGATGCTGCTCGCTCATATAGTCTTCTCCTTCTTCCTCTTGAGACCCATGATGGCTTCCTTCATTGTCCTTGACACTTCCTTCAGTTTCTTCACTCTTGTATAAGAATTTAAGCTATCTGACTACTTTGACCGAACCTCTGAACCTTTTCCCCATGTTGAGAATACCAGCAATCTTCTTCTTTTTCTTCTTGATGATGATATCTTTCAGATCTTTCTCTCCTTGGGCCAAGTTGGTGAACATCTCTTAGAACTGAGCATTCTGAGCCTGGAGATCTTTGAAACTTTGTTCGAGAGCCATTTCTGCGGAAATAAACAACGAGAGAATAAGAAACCGGTCTTCAGAGTACCTATTATGAAATGATATGCTATGATATGCAATGTTATGCAATGCAATATTTTCAAGGACCTTAGGGATTTAAATTTGGCAAACAAGCAAGAACATACTTTTTATTAGTCTGATTAGTAAGTACAAAAGATAGTTCAAGTACAAAAGTAAAACTTCTAGGTCTCTCATGGACGCTTCCTCTTTGTGTTGACGTAGGTATTAATGCTTTGTTCCTCGTGAAGTAGCTTCGTCAGCTCCAATACTCTTTTCTCATTTGTATAGAACGGTGATTCGAATGTATCCCTTTCTTCTTTAAGTTGAATCCATGATCTCTTCAATTCTTCGAAATGAGCAGGCATGTCTGGATGGAGAATGGAATAAGACTCATCACCTTCGGTAACAGGTTCCATAATTACCGATAGAATAGCAGCATATGGCATCATGAGATTTTGAGCACGAGCCCACACCCATTTGAGGTAATGTTCCCAAGGAATGGAGTTTTTATGCCCCAAGGTCTTGGTATCAATTTTCTTCACCATGCCCTAAGCATGCGCAAATCTTCAATGGTAACCTTGGAGATTGTTGTCGTAGTCAAATACAATTCCTTGGATAAGAATATCATGAGAACCATCTCTTCGAGCATAACCAAACTGATGTAGTGCTAGAGAAGGGTTGTAAGTGATGCCTCCCCTTATACCAAGGAGTGGTACATTAGGGAATTCCCCACAACTATCAATGAATGTGAAGTCTTTTTTAGAGTAGAGACACAAATGGATATTTGAATGAGAGAGTGACATCAACCTTTGAGACCCCTTCAGACCTTGTTCATTCTTCATCACTGATCGAGGAAGGTGTGAAATAAACCACCTGGATAATAACGGTATGCAACACATGAGAGTCCCATGTCTTTTCATAGTACGAGTGTGGATAGAATGCAAAATATCTCCAAGTAAGGTAGGTACGGGATTATGAGTGAGAAATATCTTGATGGCATTCACGTCTATGATTTGGTCCGGATTAGGAAACAACACCAAACTATAGATTAGCAAGGCCAAGATGTCTTCGAAAGCATGGAAACTCATAGCCTGTAAGAATTCTCGAGCCTTCTTTATTAGAAACTTAGCAAGCAAACCCTTAACTTCACTTCTTGTTTCCCAATTAGCTTTAATGTTTGACCGCTTTAGGTGTAAAGCTTATGCGATGTCTTCAAACCTCGAAACTTTTTCTGAACTGATGAAAGGTATATGATCAAGAATGGATATCCCAAGTAGCTTAGAGAATTCTTCCATTGTAGGTACCAACTGATAATCTGGGAAAGTAAAGCAATGATGCTTTGGATCAAAGAACTGGAATACGACGCTCATCATATCTTCTTCAAAACCGGAGATAACCAAGTCGAGTAGATAACCATGACTTTTGATGAACTGAGCGTGATCGGGAACTTGTGAGACTAACTCCTTGAGTTGAGATGTTATTCCCACAAAATTGATTCGGATAGTCTTCTTGGAAGCCATAACCCTACAACACAAAGCAAAAGTAAATCCCTAGGTCCTTGAAATGGTTAGAAATGTTATGATGATATGATGTCATGTTTAAATATCACACACAAGTAATTCACACAATAGCCCTAGGTTTAAGGCTTACAAGTGGTATAGGTGTTTACCCTTCCGGAGTTTATGTTGGTTCAACCTGTCCTTCAATAGTAATCGGATTCGAGGAATCTCATATCACAAATCTTTCTTGCAGGCTTTATTTCAGTACAGCTACCAAATGGTCGACCAAAACATCCCGAAAGTCAAATCTCAATAAGCGTAGCATCGAGTATCAACCAACCTCAGTCTGCAAAGAAGCCTACTATCTCACTACCTTCTAATGGCTAAGATGGGTCAATTAGGGTTCTAAAAGTTTAGTTAGTGATTGATGATACCACGCAAATGCCAAATATTTCCTCAACTGAACATGAGGAACATCAGGATATCCAAAGTGCCGCACTAACCGTAGCCGTCATTTTAACCATTTCGGTCTACGCTAGACAATCGCGATGATCTATTGCTACTTACCTAATGAAACCTGGATCTGGGTGTAGGATCCCCCACAAATATAATACCTAAACAACCATTAAAAGTAAAGCATAGAAAACAAACAGAAAGCGATAAAAAGTGATCTAAATCCATAAGGTAACCTCTCTTTAGGTGTTCTCCCTAGTAGAGTCGCTAGTTCTGTAAGACGATGGGAGAACTAACTTGCTTGTTTTGCGTTTTATCGCAAAAGTTGCGGATAGCAAGAGTCGCCACCGACTTTTCTTTTATCCAATAAAGGAAAGGTGAAAAGAACAGGAAAGAACTTCGACAGATTCTGAGTAAGCGAGGTAATTATGAAAAGGGATGGTATTAGCACCCTTTCTATCCGTAGTTATCTACGGACTCTTAATTTCTTAGCTCACTTTTGAAAATTTGCTTTCAGTGTGTATGTGATTTGAAAAAAAAAGTATTTTGAAAAGTATTTCGCTTTAACTTCGTAATGATTCTTGTATCAGTCCTCAAGAATGTATACGAAGTGTTTGGAAATATTTGTTTGAAAAATGTTTAACTTTGTAATGATTCTCATTGGAATGTATACAAAGTATTTGCTTGAAAAGTATTTTTTGAAAGTGTGAAAAGTATTTTTGATTGGAGCAAGAAATTACAAGTCTTATTACCTACTCAGAAGGTCGTTCTCGTTATTTTCCTTCTCCTTTAGAATAAGGTTATCCATACCATTAGTTGGTAGGTAACTTTATCCGTTGGATGTGAAGGGACAATCCTAGGGTCATCGTATGGTAATTGAAGGCACATTGTAAGGATACCTTAGAAATTTGTAGGGAAGATCATCACTTATTCGTAGGAAACAACCGAGGGACGAGATCATATATTCGTAGGCAACATCGAGGGTCATCGAGGGACTATAATCTTTGATGATTTTTGAATCGAGGGTCTTTTGCTAATGGTAACCCTACGTTCGAAGGACATGACCATTATATTCCGAAGGCAACAAGAGAAGATACCCTAAGGGGTGCAAGTGTGAAAGTAGTGTGTTGATTCAGATATTTTATCTGGATTGTTTAAGGTGATCTAACATTGATTTTAAGATCTTGTCATACAATCCTATTAGCCATACATCTAAGCAGTGTATATGTACAGAAAATAAAGGTGCGGAAAGTAAAAAGTGCAGAAAAGTAAAGTCCTAAGCTATTACAGGGCTTTGGGGAAGTTACATAATAGAGGTGCGGAAAATAAAATGTGAGAAATTAAATCTACGCTATTACAAAAATGTCCTTGCGACCTATACATCGATTTCTATAATTTAAAATGCGAATAAAGAAATAAATAAAAGAAAAATGTTTTTGATGTTAGTAAAAAGATTTAAGATTAGTAAACCTAATTACTAGAAAGGAAATTATTTTTGTAAATTTTTTGGAGTGATTTTAATGTGAAAAACCCTATTTCTAGCAATTAATTAAGAAAATAATTTCAAATGAAAGGAAAAATAAAATATTTTTGTGTCTTAAATTAATTAAACATTTTATTAACCTAAATCTAAAATTAAAATATTTTTTAGGGTTTTAGAAAATAGTTTTAAAATTTTTTGAAAATAAAATAAATTAGTTAGAAAATAAAAGAAATAGAAAATTGTTAAAGAAACAAGTGCTAAAAAAATAGAATGGTCCTTGGAAGGCTTGAACTCAGAACCTGAGGGTTGCGGGTCCAAAAGTTCACCATTATGCCACCTGCATGTGTTCTAAATAATACACCTCCAATTGCATCTATGTGAAAACCTGTGGAAATCTGAAAAATTATGAAAAATTGCAAAAGTCAAGGATCGAACCCACGCCTTGGCAAAGGAAGAGACTTAGCGCGCATGTTGAAACACTAGGGTGGTGATACATCCATGTATTTAGATACAAGGATTAATATATATGTGAAACAAAGTTCATGAAATTCAATTTTTTCAAACACAAACATGCGTGGACCCTAGGGACTCAAATGATCCAATCACACAATGCCACGCCTAGGTCATCGGAGTCAGCGAATGTCAAAGACGCCGGAGATGCACTCCGATCATCTTCTCCGATTGTCCAAAAATCAAAACTACAAAAAAAGCAAATAAATGGGTAAGAGGAGCCCTACCCCCCTAAATCGAGGGCTGCAAGTTCAATGATGGGATCGGTTTGGTCTAGAACAACCTGGAACATGTGATACAATGCTTCTCCAATCCAAATCCCTAACAATGGAAGATCATGTTTCGGCCATGAGGAGCTTCATGCGATCGTTCTAAAATGTTCCATAGCATCTCAGGAATGAATTAGTAATGTTAGTTCAAGCAAAAACATGATAAAACCAAAATACAAAGTTAAAAAATATGAGGCAATCGGAGTTCATGATGCATGCATTTCAGGGATGTTTGGCCATGGCTTTGGACCTGTACTTACTCTACAATACCTCAAGAACACGTTTGTGTGCTTTGAATCAATTGAAAACGGCTGGAGAATGGACTTTGATTTTTCCCTAAGTTTTCAAACTTTGGAGAATTTCGTGTAGGGTATTTGAGGGCAGCCAACCTTGTGTTTCCCATCTGGTCTTGTAGCGTACATAGTGAGGAGTGTCTTAGGTTAGAAATAATAAGAAAATATATTTCATTCATTAGAAAATATTTGATTGAAATTTTGCATCAAAATCTTCCGATTTTGCTTCAATCTTGTTCAATCAAACGTTGTACGACATTGTCCAGCTATTTGGGCTTGCTTGGATCTCAAGAATGATAAATATTCAGCCTTGCATTTATTAATTTGATTTTTGGCATTTTATTTTAATTAAAATTGAATTTAAATGAATAAATTCTAAAATAAATAAAATAAATTAAAGAGAGGCGTGAAAGTGGTCTTAGAAGTCATGGACTATCTTAAAAATAAGTCCAAACTATAAAAACCATGGCCCATTTGGAAAAAATTTGAATTTGCTTAGTATTTCCCTTCATGCACCTCTTCAAAAATGTCAAACTTGCACAAGTTGTATCTTGCTCAATTTTTATCATTTTGAAGTGTTCTTTGACTTTTTAGAAAGCTCAAGATGTCCTATAAACACTCCTGTTGGTTTCATCTTCATTGAAGCTTCCATGTTCATGTATACTTCTTTTGAAAAAGATGACTTCTTTTTACTTTCTGAAGGACCTATAATGCCTTGATCCATACCTCTCAAATGAAGCATTTTTGGCCAAAGCGTATGAGACACAAAGATGTATGTAATTTAATTCTCTTCAAAATGAGCTTTGGTGGAAAAATTTATAATAAAGTATGTGAAAGTTATGCCTGGTCAAAGTTCTATTGACTTTTGATCAAAAACCCTAATTTAGAAACTTTGACTTGGTGAATAATGATCAACCCTTGATCAAATGATGAATGTGACTTCAAAATCTTGATGTTGACCAAAAATGATGAAGTTTGACTGTATGTTGACCATAGTTGACTTTGTGTCCAGTACAACTGATTTTTTACCATCTGAGCAATTGATTGAGCAAACTTGAGCTGTGAGGCTTAAAAATTGACATGATGACATCTTGAGACATATGAGGAGACATGATGATCACTTGAGGCATTAGAACTTAAATTTGACTTGAGAGAATCAAAACCCTAGTTGTGGGTTGACTGCTTAGGAGAGGGTTCATCTAGTCAACCCTTGAGGAACTCTTGAGTATAGAGATGCGTATTGACTTGAAAAATAGGAGGGTAAATTTTGGGATATAACAACATGTCCTCATGGAAGTCGCCATGCATGGCCTTGTAACGGTCGTTACAAGATTCAAATCCAAGGGCAACACGTGCTCCTACAACGGTCAGTTGGTCAGGTTACATTCAAGGTGCATGTGATACTTACTTGTTGGTCGTGGCATGCCATGCTTGTGTCACTTTATTGTCTAAGGGAATATTAACCTTGAACATGCAAGTGGACAATGAGGTGACAATTGAGTGTGTATCATATAAAGATAATTATTTACCACACTTAACCCACTAAATTAACAAGCATGCATATTTACTTTTAGTGAACACAATAGAATTTCAAAAGCGGTGTAATGGCAGTATAGCATATAATATAGCGTAACATAATGAGAAACAATCAATGGAAACATAAAATGTGAAAAATAAATACAGATATTAAAATTAAAAAATATTGAATGAAAGAAAAAAAAAATTCTTGAAATTAAATAAATGACCAAAAGAAACAAATAATACTAGAATTAATTCCTAACTTAGAAATAAAAATTCTAATGAAAAATGGGAAATCCCATTAAACACCTTTCCCCTATACTTAAAGAAAACAGTTCCCTCAATGTTTTAAAATAAAAATCAGCCACCTCTAGAATTATAGTGCTAGAATAGATGATCTAAATTCTCCATAACTAAATCCATGAAAGAATAAAAATCTTTGCGGAGCATAGTAACATCAGTACAAATAGCAGCAACCTCCGTCACGAGAGCATCAATAGTAGCACTGTGATCAATCTGAGGAGCGTGGACATCAGTGGCAACACGAGCTGTAGGTGAGTCCTAAGCTGGATGGTATTCAAGTAGAGGCGGTGTCACAGGACCAGCTTCGACCATCTCAGGGTCAGACTCTTCCAATCCTACTGGAGGGTCATAATAACGGGGCGGTGTCAAGGGATCAGATTCTTCTTCTTCAATACCATTCTCATCCACTCCTTATAAGTCATAAATCCAATTCTTCCTGTCATGCGAACTGGATCTGGCAATGTTAGGTAGAGTTAAGTGGTAGATCGGCTCATGATGTATCAACAATTGAAACTGATTCGGCTCTAAATGTCTGATCATGACAACATTAAAACAAAGGGACAAGTCAAGTGGAATAAAATCACCAGAGGGGTTCAGACGGGACAATGGCTCTCTCAGAAATAAGTCATTAACAATCATAGTCACTAAGCCACCAACACAAATTGGGCCATGGGTAGCCTGGTGTAACACGGTGGGAGAACTAACTTGTTTGTTTTGCGTTTTATCGCAAATGTTGCGGATAACAAGAGTCGCCACCGGCTTTTCTTTTATCCAATAAAGGAAAGGTGAAAAGAACAGGAAAGACCTTTGTTAGATTCTGAGTATGGGATGTAATTATGAAAAGGGAATGTATTATCACCCTTTCCATCCGTAGTTATCTACGAGCTCTTAATTGTTTAGATCACTTTTTAGAAACTCGCTTTCTGGGTGTGTGTTTTGAAAAGTATTTTTGAAAAGTATTTGAAAAGTATTTCACTTTGATTTTGTAGTGATTCTTGTATCAGTCCTCAAGAATGTATACGAAGTGTTTGGAAATGTTTCTTCGAAAGTTTAAAGCTTTTTAATGATTCTCGTTGGAATGTATACAAAGTATTTTTTTGGAAAATAGTTTTTGAAAAGAGTGTGAGGTGTGAAAAGCATTTTTTGATTGGAGAAAGCAATTTAGAGTCTTATTACCTAATCATAAAGGTTGTTCTTGTTATTTTCCTTCTCCTTTAGGATAGCGATATCTATACCATTAGTTGGTAGGTAACCCTATCCGTTAGATGTGAAGGGACAAGCATAGGGTCATCGTATGGTCATTGAAGGCAATATTGTAAGGATACCTTAGCATTTCGAAGGGAAGACCATCACTTATTCGTAGACAACAATCGAGGGACGAGATCATATATTTGTTGGCAACATCAAGGTGTAACACGGTGGGAGAAATGACTTATTTGTTTTGCGTTTGATCGCAAATGTTGCGGATAGCAAGAGTCGCCACCGACTTTTCTTTTATCCAATTTAAGGGAAGGCGAAAAGAACAGGAAAAGACCTTCGTTAGATTCTGAGTAAGGGAGGCGGTTATGAAAAGGGAAGGTGTTATCACCCTTTCCATCCGTAGTTATCTACGGGCTCTTAATTTCTTAGCTCACTTTAATTGCTTTTTGTGTGTGTATTTGAAAAGATTTTTGAAAAGACATTTTTCTTTGACTTCGTAATGATTCATGCTGGAATGTATACGAAGTGTTTTTAAATGTTTTGTTTTGGAAAAGACTTTGTAATGATTCACGCTGGAATGTATACAAAGTGTTTTGAAAATGTTTTTGAAAGTGTGAGGTGTGAAAAGTGTTTTGATTGAGCAAGCAAAAGAGACTTATTTTTACCCACTCAGAACGGTCGTTTCCGTGTTATTTTTCTTTCCTTTAGAATAAGGCTATCCGTACCATTGGTTGATAGGTAACCTTATTCGTTGGATGTAAAAGGGACATTCGAAGGGACATCGGATTATCATATAGAGCAACTTGTGAGGATATCTTAGCATATCCATAGGGACGATCATCACTTTTTGTAGGCAACAATCGTGGGACAAGATCATGTATTCGTAGGCAACATCGAGGGATGATGATCTTTGTTTCGAAGGGACTATGATGACATGTTGTAGGCAACCATGCTAAGATATCCCCATGTTCGAGGGACATGACCATTTTCGTAAGGCAACAAGAGAGGATACCCAAAGGGGGTGCATGTATGAAATATGTGTTGTATTCAGATATTTTATCTTGTATTTAGCGATCTAGATTGATTTTTATCTTGCCATACATGCCTAGTTACTAGCAGTTTATAGGTGCGGAAAATAAATTGCGGAAATGTAAAGTGCGGAAAATAAATGTCCTACGTTATTACATGAAGAAAAAGCAGAAATATAAATCTACGGTATTACATGAAGAAAAAAAAAACCTTGCAACCTATACATCCTTTCTTGAATTTAAATGCAAAAAAAAAGAAAGAAATAAAATAGAAGAAAAATGGTCTAATTGAATACCTAAATCCTAATTGCAAAAAGGAAATTATTTTTATTGTTTTCGAAGATTGATATTAATATAAATAATCCTAGTTCTAATTAATTTTAATTAATAAAAGAAATTTAACTTAAACTATTAACCTAAATTAAACTAATTAAATTAATTAATTAAAAAAAACATAGAGAAAATTATTTGTGAAATTAATCCTAATTAAGATAATTGTTTAACCTAATTACTAATTAATTAATTTATTGAAATAATTAAAAAAAGGGAAATAAGAAAATAAACAACAGAAAAATAAAATAATAAGAAAGAAGTTTCCATCAGAGCTTCTAACGGAAATTGGCACAAAAGCCTAGCCTTCTGTGAGTGGTGCGCCTTGGGGATCCAGAAACAGAAGTTTTTGGGGAGGATCCTTCTGAGGGTGTCCAGAAGCTGGAGCTTCTAGAGGTGAAACTTCTGAACGGGTCCAGAAGCTGGAGCTTCTAGAGGTGAAACTTCTGAACGGGTCCAGGAGCTGGAGCTTCTGGAGATTTCTACATCTGGAAGAGTCCAGAAGCTGGGGCTTCTGGAGGTTCTGCATCTAGAAGGGTCCAAAAGTCGGGGCTTCTGGAGATTCTGGCGCTGGGGATGTCTAGAAGATGGAGCTTCTGGAGGATCTGGTGTTGGGGACGTCTAGAAGTTGTTGCTTCTAGAGGATCTGGTGCTGGGGACGTCCAGAAGCTGGAGTTCTAGAGGATGATACTTCTAGAAATCCAGAAGTTAGGACTTCTGTTAGAGGCGCCGGGAGAGAAACTCCAGTCATCCTCAATCATCAACCTGCAAAATAAATAGTATGAATGCAACCAGGGTACCCTATCCCCCTAATTCAAGGGCTGCAAATCGATTGGTGGTGTTAGTTCATTATGACTCGGCCTAGAACTATGGATACGAAGCTCCTCCTGTTTGTGCCCTAACAATGGCAGCTAGTGATTAGGCCATGGAAAACTTCAAACGACTTCCCAGATTTGTTCTATATCATGCTATAAACATTTTAGAAATGTTAGTTGCAATCAAATCACGGTCAAACATAAAACACGAATTCAGAGAAAAAATGCAAATCGAAGCAGTATGTATGGCATGTTTCAACGTGTTATGGTCATGAATAATGATGCTTACTTACTCAGACTTACCTCAGGAGCACAATAGAATGCTTAAAAAAGACTGAAAGTGGCTGGAAAACAGAACAAGAATTTGCCAACTTCTTGGAATTTTTGAGAATTTTTAGGGTTGTTGTGGAGGCAAGGGTTTCGTGTAAGAGGCTGGAAAATCGTCCCTTTATCTTGTGAAGATGTTAAGTATATATAGAGGAGTGGAAATAGGTCAAGGCTTTAAGAAAAAATATTTTCTTTAAATGGAGAATATTTGATTGGAAATTTGCATGAAATCTTTCCAAACTTGACTCAATCTTTCCCTTAATATTCTTGCACGAAATTGACAGCTCTTCTGGGCTTCCTTGGTCCTCAAGACATGCACAAATCAAGCCCATCTTGCATTAATAATTATCTTTGTATTTTATTTAATTAAATTTGAATTTAAGCCATTTAATTCAAAAATAAATAAATAAAAAATATAAGAGGCGTGGCATGAAGCATAGAGGTCATGGATAATCTTATAATCAAGTTTGGATCATAAAATATTAGGCCCATTTGAAAAATATTTGCTTTTGCTAGGTATTTTTCTTCATGCAACTCCTCAAAAATGCTCAACTTGCACAACTTGTATCTTGCTTAATTTTTAACATTTTTGGGTGTTCTTGGACATTTTAGAAAGCTTAAGATGTCTTATAAACATCCCTTTTGGTTTCATCTTCATTGAAGTTTCCATTCTCATGAACACTTTGTTTCAAAAAGATGACTTTTTGTTGACTTTTTAAAAGGACCTGTAATATTTTGATCCATAACTTCCAAATGAAGCATTTCCAGCCCAAGCTTGTGAGACATGAAGCTGTGGAGAATTGAATTCTCTTCAAAATGGGCTTTAATGGAAAAAATTTTGATAAAGTATGTGAAAGTTATGCCTGGTCAAAGTTCTGCTGACTTTTGTCTAAAGAACCCTAGTTTAGCAACTTTGACTTATGATCAAATCTTGGCTTTTCTTGATGAATCATGATCAAACCTTGATCAAATGATGAATATTACTTCAAAATATTGATGTTGACCAAAAATTATGAAGTTTGACTGTGTGTTGACCACAATTGACTTTTTGTCCAATACAGCTGATTTTCAACCATCTGAGCAATTGGATGAGCAATTTTGACTTATAAGGCTTGAAATTTGGCATGATAATCCCTTGAAGTATATGGTGAGTTATGATGACCACTTAGAGCATTGGAAATCCATCTTTACTTGAGATGAGCAAAACCCTAGTTTGGATTGATTACTTAGTAGAGGGTTTGTCTGGTCAACCCTTGTGAAATCTTTGACTATGGAGTTGTGGATTGTCTTGAGAAATAGGAGGGCAAATTTTGGGGTATAACAGTTGCCCCTGTTCAATCTTATTGTACCGGAAGGGTTAGATTGGTATGCTTGCCTTTCGTGACCTGAAGGTAGAAGATGATTGAGCACTCGAGTACACCTGAAAATTTGCACTCGCTGTTGTCAGTTAACAATGCGCTAGAATGGGCTTACAGACGCCATTTGGAGAAGCCGGTGCTAGAGAGTGAGTCGTACGCTAGACTCTGTATTCTTCTTTTGGATGAAAGAGAAATCGGAGATGGGCTTAAGATGTCATCGGGGCAGTTTATAATAAGAGAGAGTTAGAATAAACCTTCGTCTTGGCTATTTCTGAGATGAATAATTGTCAGAATGTAGATAGTTTTACCGCCTTATTTTGGGTGTTAATCTATGATCTGTTGTCTGGAAATAACTTGCATAGTCATTCAGATAGTTTTCCCGTCTTGTTTTGGGTATTAATCTCTGACCTTCCGTTTGGAAAATAGTTGCTACCTGCTAGGGAAATAAAATCTTGACAGGATATGGTTAGTCCTATGCCGATTATGATGTATGCGAGTATATGACAAAGTTATGAACAATGTTTTTATGATGCATGCATATGTCATGACTTTTAGGAATAATATGCGAATGTAGATGTTGTGGTATTTCAAAATATATCCATCTTGAAAAAGATAGAAACGTTCTGTTGGAGATTGCTGATGTTTTCTTGGGAATGAGGTTGTTTGAAAACCTTGATTGGGGAATAAGAGAGATTCAGATTCCTCTGATTCGCTATCTGACCAAGTTTCGAGTCTGGACATTACTGCTGTTGGAGAATAATGATGATTGAGTGATATTCAGCTGGGGATCTTGTGTATAGACCTTGTTATGGGTGATTACATTGTCCATAGACCCTGTTGGGGGACAATGTGATCTGGCAGGACCTATTACTGCTTGGAGACTAACGTATGCGGTGGAGCTGATAGGATCACTGCTCGGGGACTAATGTGATGAAGTTTGAAGCTAATGTAGCTGATAGGATCACTGCTCGGGGACTAATGTGATGAAGTTTGAAGCTAATGTAGCTGATAGGATCACTGCTCAGGGACTAACGTGATGAAAGTATAGGATCATTGAAGCTGATGAAACTATGAAATTAATAGGATCACTTAAGGTGATGAATCTGATAGGATCATTGAAGCTGATGAGACTGATAGGATCACTTGAGGTGATGAAATTGATAGGATCATTAAAGCTGATGAAACTGATAGGATCATTAAAGCTGATGAGGCTGATAGGATCATTAAAGCTGATGAGTCTGATAGGATCATTAAAGCTGATGAGACTGATAGGATCATTAAAGCTGATGAGGCTGATACGATCATTAAAGCTAATTAGGCTGATAGGATCATTAAAGCTGATGAGGCCGATAGGATCATTAAAGCTGATGAGACTGATAGGATCACTTGAGGTGATGAAGCTGATAGGAACATTAAAGCTGATGAAACTGATAGGATCATTAAAGTTGATGAGGCTGATAGGATCATTAAAGTTGATGAGGCTGATAGGATCATTAAAGATGGCGAGGCTGATAGGATCATTAAAGCTGATGAGGCTATGAAATTGATAGGATCACTTGAGGTGCTGAATCTGACAGGATCACTTGAGGTGATGAAGCTGTTGAGGTTGAAGTGTTGGAACATTGTCGAGAGGAGATGATAATGTAATACTTCGTTGGAGAGATTTGTTTCTGTCAGGGGACAGAGGGTTATGTGGGGATTGTAAATATGATCTTGTGGAGGTATTTCTTGTGAAAGTGACTCTGTGGGGATGTATTGGGGACTTTAGTCGTTATCTCAATTCCTGTAGTAACTACTATTTCTTGCTGTTAGAAGGAAGTGGCTGGATTGATGTTTACCATTTGAACTTGAAGCTGACAACAACGTGGTATGTAAGTAGGTGATATGGACGAGACACAGTCGTACGCTTAAATCCCTAACTTTTTCCTAGACCTCCCTTTAGGGTTTTCGGTCTACCGGGATACCCTTTTCTTCCCAAGCCGCCTTTTTAGGTTTTCGACTTGTCGGGTGTACATTTTTTGTATATGTGTCCTTAATTTTTGCCCGAACCCTTTTGGTTCGTCAGGACGCCCTTATTTTTGCCTAGGCCAGTCGACCTAGCGGGTCTCGTTTATGCGTAGTATTTTTTACTATGTCTGCGCTTACAGGGTGCGGGAACTCTTCGTCGTCCATGGTGGTGAGCGTTGTAGCACTTGGAATATGCCCCTTTGTATGTGGAAGTTTATCTACCTCTGGGAAAAATATCCTGGTGTACTTGACGCTTGAAGTTATTGGTGAACCGCTGGATTTAGAAATCCTGATAGTCTCGACCTTCTGAGGAATGTTATGGGAGAATGATGTTGACACCATCTGATACTATAGGCACAAACGAGTACTCAATGGCTTTTGATGAAACTTGTGATCAATGTAGCATGCCCCAAGTAATTCAGCTGTAAGCTATGCCCCTGGCTATTCAACACTTTCGAGAGATTCTCTGAATCTTGACCTGATTGCCCCAGATGAATGGGATAATGGCATGTCATGCCCCTTGATTGGAAAAGGCTTGTTACCAGAGATGTCTTTATCTGTAGTAATTTTGTCCATTGGGAGGACCTTCATTCATTGAATATTCGTCATGCAAAATCCTCTGTTGTCAAACATTTAGTCATATGCAAACATTGGTATTAAAATGCAAAGCTCATGTTTGTCTTGAAGTTTATAAAAATGTATGTATTTTTTGGTAAAACAAAATTTGTAAGCAAAATGATATCAACTCAGGAATTATAGTAAACCTTACAGGAGTCAGGATACCTTTTTATAACAGTACGCTTTCGAACTAACCATGCTTTAGTTAGGACTTTTAAGCGTTATAGCGTGGCTTGGTTTACGGTTTAAGAAACAAAGGATAAAGGCTCGAAATTTATTTGTACCCAACCCAATCTCTGTGATGTTCTCCAGTCCTATGTTCAGTTAATTGTGCATCCTTAAGTTCCAATAGAATTCGGAATTGCAGCACCTGGTGATGGTTCAGAAACTGGAAGTTTATTTGAAAAGACAGCCATCATTTTTTGTATCATTTTTCTTTTGTTGAGGGTTTGTAGTGACCTCTTTTGACTGTGTTATCCCTATCTTTTTCCTGAACTGTTTACAATCACCGGGATGTCTCATTTTCCCCTTAAGTCTCCTTCATAGGTTTTTGACTTATCGAGCTTTTCTCTTGATAGATATTGATTGTCTGACTTAATGATTATAGGGAACCATCACCGGTTTTTTGACTTAGAAGGATATCTTCGACATTACTCGTAGTGATTGATTGCACATTTAGATTAACTGAGAAACTACCCTGCCCCCAAGTTATGATTAAGGGTTTCATTTTGTGTAAAGAAAGAAAACTTCTACTTCTTAGGTTCAAAGGGGTTAACTAGGGATTAACTTCCTTATATCTCCACTGTTTAGGAATTGAAACAAGGCCTGTACATCGTCAGCACAGTCTGTTTGAAATCATACTGTAAGAAGTTATGGTATAGTCTTCGTCATCCTCCCTCTAAAGGCCTACCGCTTTAATAAGAGTTGAATATCACAAAAAGTAAGAAACATAATTTAAATATAGTGAAACGAATGGATTATTTCAAGACAAACATGTGCATTGCATTAATGTGAAAAACCAAAGTTTGACATAAGGATAAATGTTCAAGCAAACAAAAGAAATTACAACTAAAAATTCAAATAACTGAAAGCTTCTCCGCCCGAACTCATCACTTTAGATTGCATGCCTTGCAGCTTCGATATTTGATGGATGGTAGAAAAACTCAATTTGACCATCTTGCGTGAACTTGAGAACTCTTTCGTCAATCAGGTCCTGAATCTTGTTCTTCAGGGTCTAACAGTCATTGGTGTCGTGCCCTGGGCTGTTGGAGTGGTATGCACATCTTGCGTTAGGATTGTACTTTGGAGAGGAAGTGTTGACATGCTGAGGAGGATTCTTCAAAGTAATGAACTCTACTTTCAACATGTGTTGTAATGCTTGAGACAACGGCATGTTGATCTTGGAAAATTGTCTCCTGGGTGTATCTTGCTTATGCCGATCACTTTGTTGTTGTTGGCGAAGAAATGTGAACTTGCCTCTTTCTTGTGAACAAGTCAGCTTTGGTCTCAATGGATGTTGGTTGGTGCTTGGATCCACAACTCTAGCGGTTCGTTCCATTCGGTTATCTTCGAACTTGAGAAGCTCATTGATGAAGACTCTCAATTCTTCGTAGTTTTGGATAAAAGCCATCTGTCCCATCATCTGGAATCTCATCTCTGCTATCTTAGCTTGCATTTGTTCAAATCGGCCATCCTTGTTGTCTTCAAGATTCTTCTTAGTGATGAGCTCTTTTAGATATTTCTGACCTTGGGCTAAGCTGGTGAACATTTCCTGGAATTGGGTGTTCTAAGCCTGGAGATCTTTGACAGTCAGTTCAAGAGCCATTTCTACTGAAATAAACAGCGAGAGAATAAGAAAACTGGTCTTCAATGTACCTATTATGGAATGTTATGCCATGATATGCGATGTTATGCAATGCAATGTTTTCAAGGACCTTAGGAGTTTAAATTTGTTAAACAAACACAAACAAACTTTTAATTAGTTTACTTTTAGCAAGTACAAAAATAAAAAGAAATTCCTAGAGCTTAGGCCTCCCACGGATGCTTCCTTTTTGTATTGAAGTAGGTGTTGACGCTTCGCTCCTCGTGAAGTAGCTTTGTCAGCTCCAACATTCTTTTCTCGCTTGAATGGCATTGAGCTTCGAATATATCCCTTTCTTATTTGAGTTGAATACAAGATGTCTTCAAGTCTTCACAATTAGTTGGCATGTCCGGATGGAGAATGGAGTAGGGTTCGTCTTCTACGGCAGCAGGTTCCATAAGCCCTGGTAGAATAGCTGTAAATGGCATCATGAGGTTTTGGGCTCGAGCTCGCACCCATTTGAGGTAAGGTTCCCAAGGAATGGAATTTTTGTGTCCCAAAGTCTTGGTATCAGTCTTCTTTACCATGCCCCAAGTGTGCACAAATCTTTAACGGTAGCTCTGGAGATCGTTGTTGTAGTCAAACACAATGTCTTGGAGAAGCATATCATGAGGACCATCTCTTCGAGCATAACCAAACTGACGTAGAGCTAGATAAGGGTTGTAAGTGATACCTCCCCTTATGCCAAGGAGTGGTACATTAGGGAATTCCCCACAACGCTCAATGAAAATGAAGTCCTTTTGAGAAAAAAGACACCAATGGATATCTGAATGAGAGAGTGACATCAGCCTTTGAGACCACTTCAATATTTACTCGTTCTTCATTATTGATTGAGGAAGGTGCGAAATAAACCACCTGGAAAGTAACGGTATGCAACACATGAGAATTCCTTATCTTTTGATAGTACGAGTGTGGAGAGAATGCAGGATGTCCCCAAGTAAGGTAGGCACCAGATCACGAGTGAGGAATATCTTGATGGCATTCACGTCTATGAACTGATATGGATTAGGAAATAGCACCAAGCCATATATTAGCAAGGCCAAAATATCTTCGAATGCATGGAAAATCATAGCCTTTAGGAATTCTCGAGCTTTCATCATGAAAAACTTAGCAAGCAAATCCTTAATTTTGCTTCTTGTTTCCCAATTAGCTTTAATATCTAATCGCTTTAGATGTAACACTGATGCGATGTCTTCGTATTTCAGAGCTTTTTCTGAACCGGTGAATGACATCTGATCAAGAATTGGTATCCCAAGTAGCTTAGAAAACTCTTACAATGTAGGAACCAACTGGTAATCTGGGAATGTAAAGGACCGATATTTTGGATCGAAGAATTGGAATAAGACGTGCATCATATCTTCTTCAAAACTGGATATAACCAAGTCAAGCAGATAACTGTGTCTTTTGATGAACTGAGCATGATCGGGAACTTCTGAAACTAATTCTTTGAGTTGAGAAGGTATGCCCACGAAGTTGATTCGGATAATCTTCCTGGAAGCCATGATTCCTACAAAATAGATCAAAGATAAATCCCTAGGTCCTTGAAATGGTTAGAAATGATATGATGATGTTATGATGTCATGATGTCATGTTTAAATAATCAACAAGCACAAGCAATTCGCACAATATCCCTAGGTTTCAAGCTTGCATGCGGTATAGGTATCTACCCTACCAGAGTTTAAGTGGGTTCAACCTGTCCTATAATAGTAACCGGGTTCTAGGAATCTCATATCATTGATCTTTCTCATAGGATTTATTTCAATATGACTACCAAGTGATCGACCAAAACATCCCGAAAGTCGAATCTTAATGAGCGTAGCATCGAGTATCAACCAACCTTAGTCTATACCGAAGTCGGACATCTCACTACCTTCTAATGGTCAAGATGGGTCAATTAGGGTTCTAAAAGTTGAGTTAGTGCTTATGATACCACGCAAACGCCAAATACTTTCCTCAACTGAACATGAGGAGCACCGGGACATCCAAAGTGTCGCACTAACGTAGTCATCATGTTGACCGTTTCGGTATACGCCTAACGGTCGTGATGATTTATTGCTACTTACCTAAGGAAACTTGGATCTAGGTGTAGGATCCCCCACAAGTATAATACCCAAGCAACCCTTAAAAGTAAAGCAAGCAAATCAATCAAAAAAGCAGTAAAGTCATTTAAAAACCCTAAGGTAGCCTCTCTTTGAGACTTTCCCTAGCAAAGTCGCCAGTTCTGTAACACGGTGGGAGATTTGAATTGTTTGTTTTGCGTTTGATCGCAAATGTTGCGGATAGCAAGAGTCGCCACCGACTTTTCTTTTATCCAATTTAAGGGAAGGCGAAAAGAACAGGAAAAGACCTTCGTTAGATTCTGAGTAAGGGAGGCGGTTATGAAAAGGGAAGGTGTTAGCACCCTTTCCATCCGTAGTTATCTACGGGATCTTAATTGCTTAGCTCACTTTAATTTCTTTTTGTGTGTGTATTTGAAAAGGCATTTCGCTTTGACTTCGTAATGATTCACGCTGGAATGTATACGAAGTGTTTAGAAATGTTTTGGTTTGGAAAAGACTTTGTAATGATTCACGCTGGAATGTATACAAAGTGTTTTGAAAATGTTTTTGAAAGTGTGAGGTGAGAAAAGTCTTTTGATTGAGCAAGCAAAAGAGACTTATTTTTACCCACTGAGAACAGTCATTTCTATGTTATTTTGCTTTCCTTTAGAATAAGGCTATCCGTACCATTGGTTGATAAGTAACCTTATTCGTTGGATGTAAAAGGGACATCCGAAGGGACATCAGATAGTCATAGAAAGCAACTTGTGAGGATATCTAAGCATATCCGTAGGGACGATCATCACTTTTCGTAGGCAACAATCGAGGGATAAGATCATGTATTCGTAGGCAACATCGAGGGTCATCAAGGGACTATGATCTTTGTTTCGAAGAAACTATGATGATATGTTGTAGGCAACCATGCTAAGATATCCCCACGTTCGAGGGACTTGACCATTTTCGTAAGGCAACAAGAGCGGATACCCAAAGGGGGTGCATGTGTGAAATATGTGTTGTATTCAGATATTTTATCTTGTATTTAGCGATCTAGATTGATTTTTATCTTGCAATACATGCCTAGTTACTAGCAGTTTATAGGTGCGGAAAATAAATTGCGGAAATGTAAACTGCGGAAAGTAAATGTCCTACGCTAATACATGGCTTTAGGGCAGATATATAATAGGAAGTGCGGAAAGTAAAAGCAAAAATATAAATCTACGCTATTACATGAAAAAAAGAAAAAAAAACCTTGCAACCTATACATCCTTTCTAGAATTAAAATGCAAAAAAAAAGAAATAAAATAGAAGAAAAATGGTCTAAGTGAATACCTAAATCCTAATTACAAAAAGGAAAATAATTTTGTTGTTTTTGAAGATTGATATTAATATAAAAAATCCTAGTTCTAATTGATTTTAATTAATAAAAGAAATTAAACTTAAACCATTAACCTAAATTAAACTAATTAAATTAATTAGTTAAAAAAACATAGAGAAAATTATCTGTGAAATTAATCCTAATTAAGCTAATTGTTTAACCTAATTACTAATTAATTAATTTATTGAAATAATTAAAAAAAAAAGGAAAATAAGAAAATAAACAGCAGAAAAATAAAATAATAAGAAAGGAGTTTCCATCAGAGGTTCTAACGAAAAATTGGCACAGAAGCCTAGCCTTCTGGGGAGGATCCTTCTGAGGGTGTCTAGAAGCTGGAGCTTCTTGAGGTGAAACTTCTGAAAGGGTCCAGAAGCTGGAGCTTCTGGAGATTTCTGCATCTGGAAGGGTCCAAAAGCTGGGGCTTCTAGAGGTTCTGCATCAGAAAGGGTCCAGAAGATGGGGCTTCTAGAGGTTCGGCATCTGGAAGGATCCAGAAGCTGGGGCTTCTGGAGGTTCTGCATCTTGAAAGGTCCAGAAGCTGGGGCTTCTGGAGATTTTGGCGCTGGGGATGTCTAGAAGCTAGAGCTTCTAGAGGATCTGGTGCTGGGGACGTCCAGAAGCTAGAGCTTCTGGAGGATGATACTTCTGGAAATCCAGAAGTTAGGACTTCTGTTAGAGGCGTCGGGAGAGAAATTCCGGTCATCTTCAATCATCAACCTACAAAATAAATAGTATGAATTCAACAAGGGTACCATATCCCCCTAATTCAAGGGCTACGAATCGATTTGTGGTGTTAGTTCATTTTGAATCGGCCTAAAACTATGGATACAAAGCTCCTCCAGTTTGTGCCCTAACAATGGCAGCTAGTGATTAAGCAATGGAAAACTTCAAACGACTGCCCATATCTGTTCTATATCATGCTATAAACATATTAGAAACGTTAGTTGCAAGCAAATCACGCTCAAACGTAAAACACGAATTGAAAGAAAAGTGCAAATCGGAGCCGTATGTATGGCATGTTTCAACGTGTTATGGTCATGTATAATGATGCTTACTTACTCAAACTTACCTCAGGAGCATAATGGAATGCTTAAAAGTGACTGAAAGTGGCTGGAAAATAGAACACGAATTTTCCAACTTCTTAGAATTTTTGAGAATTTTTATGGTTGTTGTGGAGGCAAGGGTTTCGTGTAAGAGGCTAGCAAATCGTCCCTTTGTCTTGTGAAGATGTTAAGTATACATACAGGAGTGGAAATAGGTCAAGGCTTTAAGAGAAAATATTTTCTTTAAATGGAGAATATTTGATTGGAAATTTGCATGAAATCTTTCCAAACTTGGCTCAATCTTTCCCTTAATCTTCTTGCACAAAATTGACAGCTCTTCTAGGCTTCCTTGGTCCTCAAGACATGCACAAATCAAGCTCATCTTGCATTAATAATTATCTTTGTATTTTATTTAATTAAATTTGAATTTAAGCCATTTAATTCAAAAATAAATAAATAAAAAGATAAGAGGCATGGCATGAATCATAGAGGTCATGGATAATCTTATAATCAAGTTTTGGATCATAAAATCTTAGGCCCATTTGAAAAATATTTGCTTTTGCTAGGTATTTTTCTTCATGCACCTCCTCAAAAATGCTCAACTTTCACAACTTGTATCTTGCTCAATTTTTAACATTTTTGGGTGTTCTTGGACTTTTTAGAAAGCTCAAGATGTCTTCTAAACATCCCTTTTGTTTTCATCTTCATTGAAGTATCCATGCTCATGAACACTTCTTTGCAAAAAGATGACTTTTTGTTGACTTTTTAGAGGGACCTGTAATGTTTTGATCCATAACTTTCAAATGAAGCATTTCCAGCCCAAGATTATGAGACATGAAGCTATAGAGAATTGAATTCTCTTAAAAATGGGCTTTGGTGGAAACATTTTTGATAAAGTATGTTAAAGTTATGTCTGGTCAAAGTTCTGTTGACTTTTGTCTAAAGAACCCTAGTTTAATACCTTTGACTTTTGATTAAATATTGGCTTTTCGTGATGAATCATGATCAACCCTTGATCAAATGATGAATATTACTTCAAAATATTGATGTTGACCAAAAATTATGAAGTTTGACTATATGTTGACCACAGTTGACTTTTTGTCCAATATAGTTTATTTTCAACCATCTGAGCAATTGGATGAGCAATTTTGACTTATAAGGCTTAAAATTTGGCATGGTGATCCCTTGAAGTATATGGTGAGTTATGATGACCACTTAGAGCATTGGAAATCCATGTTGACTTGAGATGAGAAAAACCCTAGTTTGGATTGATTGCTTAGGAGAGGGTTTGTCTGGTCAACCCTTGTGAAATCTTTGAGTATGGAGTTGTGGATTGTCTTGAGAAATAGGAGGGAAAATTTTGGGGTATAACAAAGGGTCATCGAGGTACTATGATCTTTGTGATGATTTTTTAATTGAGGGACTTTGCTAATGGTACCCCTACGTTCGAGGGACATGACCATTATTTCGTAAGGCAACACGAGAGGATACCCTAGAGAGTGCAAGTATGAAGAGTGTGTTCAATTCAGATATTTTATCTTGATTGTTAAGGTGATCTACGATTGATTGATTAGTTTTGCCATACAATCCTATTAGCATACATCTAAGTAGTTTATACACAGTTTATAAGGGTGCAGAAAATAAATCGAAAAAGTAAAGATCCTACGCTATTACATGGCTTCAGGACAAATACAGAATAAGAGGTGCGGAAAGTAAAATGCGAGAAATTAAATCTACGCAATTACAAAAAAAACCTTGCGACCTATACATCGATTTCTAGAATTTAAATGCAAAAAAAAAATGAGAAAAATGTTTTAATAATTGTGAAAATATTCTAAACCGTAATTATTAATGTTTTTTTTGGTATTTTTGGAATTGATTTTAATTAAGAAAACCTAATTCTAAATTCATTAGAAATTAATTATGAAAATAATTAAAAGTGAAAAGAAAAATAAAATATTTTTGTGTCTAAAATTAATTAAACAATTTTTTAACCTAAATCTAAAATAATAATATTTTTTAGAGCTTTTTATTGTATTAAAAAAATTGAAAGTAAAAGAAAATAGAAAAGAAAAATAAAAAAATATGAGAAAAATAAGAAAATAAGGTTAGTGTAAAAAAAATTGGCAAAAAATAGGTTGGTAGAGGCTGGGTTCGAACCCAGGTCCTCTTGGTGATAGGTCCACACGCTTGCCATCGGAGCCATCTGTGTTAGCTGTTACTAGAATGAAACAAATATAATATATAATAAAATAAAATTTTAAAATATATTTGAAATGAAAACGAGCGCGAAGGAGCTTTGTCCCCGATTTGAATTTCCTAAAGCTTTTACCGACGGCTAATCCGTGGGTAAACCTTTTACCTACGGTCGCGTCCGTCACTATAGCAGTTGCATATTTGTAAAATCAAATACAAGCAATATAAATTACTTGTGAGACCATGGCTCGATTGCAATTGAGGTCCTGAGCACGATGGTACTCATTGTTTGGTCCAATTTTACCTAATAAGAAAACCCCAAATCGGAGCTTCAAACCCTAACCATGGTGGAATCGTGTACCTACACTTAAACTTGAATTGAAACATACAGAAATCATCGAAATAATCTCAGGAACACACATATGTTAACAATTCATGTAAGAAATGTGTGCAAGTATGAAATCTAAAGTTGAAAAAAAATTGGGAAACCGGAATCGCGATTTTACGTTCAAGGGTGTTTGGATTATTTGTGAACGTTTGGAATTAATCAGAGGTCACCGATGAAGCTAATGGACACCTTGGAATGGCATGAATCGATCAAATTCTTGGCATGTAAGTAACTTGAATGCCTCGGTTTTCTTGAAGTTTGTTAGGGTTCTTAAGGCTGCCAATTCATCTCCCTGTGATCTGAATGTGTTGTGTACTTATAGAGGAAGGATTTAGGTCAACAAATGTGTAGAGAATATCTTGCATTGATGTGAGTATATTTCATTGAAAATTATGCATGAAATTTTTATATTTTGATCTTCAATCATGCCATTCTCTTTCCAATCAAGGATATTTCGAAATTTCCATCTTTCTATGAGTTACTTGGACTACAAGAAGGTTGGATTTACAGCCTTGCACTTATTTTATTTAATTTCATATTTTATTTTAATTAAATTTGAATTAAAATGAATTAATCCAAAAATAAATAAAATGAAAATGAAAATATGGCATGCAAATGGGCTTTAGATGTTCTTGGCAACATTAGAAACAAGTTTGGATCAAAGAAATATAGGCCCATTTGGAAAATTTTCAAGTTTGGTCAATATTTTCTTCATGTATTTCTTCAAAATTTTCATTTTTGCCCAAGCCATAACTTTCTCCATTTTTATCATTTGAGAGTGTTCTTGGACTTTTTAGAAATCTTAATATGTCCTCTAAATTCTCCTTTTGGTTTCATCTTCATTGAAGCTTCCATGCTCATGTACACTTCTTTGAAAAAAGATGACTTTTTGTTGACTTTTAGCAGTAATGGTCTTGCATACTTGATTGTCAGTTGCTTCAAGCTCACTTTCCTCGTTCTCACTTCTTCCTAGGTATTTGTTGATAACAAAAGGTGAGAACTCAACACACTTTCCTCTCACAAAGGCTTTATGAAAGTCCTTGCTTCTTTTATTAGCACAATCCTCATGGATGTTAACAATAAATTTCTTGACCAAAATTTCATAACATTTAGGCATCTTGGTTATAGTTTCATCAATCCAGCATCAAAGATTATCTTCATGATTTCCTTGTAATTTGAGGCATCTCTTCCCAATTCCCTTTCCAAGGAAATTCTTCTATGATAAATATACTTCCATCTTGAGACAAAGTTGGTGGAGTGGAAGGCTATATTGTCTATTGGTGCATCAGGTATATCATCAGAAGGCCTCTTAATGATACACTTCTTCACATGTGTGATGTCCTGGACATCATCCTCAACATCATAGTTTGAGTCTGATTCAGACTTGATCTTCCTCTTGCTTGATGATGGAACTACTTTTCTCCATGCTTTGGGAGGTCCATACATAACCTTCTTCTTGACAGTCTTGGATGGTGTGCTTGAAACGATAATTTTACCTTTTCTAGTATTCAACCTCTTAGTTATTCCGGGGTTCACATTGACAATCAATTCATTGTCATACAGGTCATCCACATCTACAAATTCTTCACTCTTCTTGTTCTTAGCTCTTTTTGGACTTATATCAGCATTCTTGCTAGAAAGGACTTCTTTCACAAGTGATGTTTCAATATCAAGTGTGAATTTTTCAAGATTAGACTTGGTTCCCTTTCCAAGACTCTCTTCAATATTTTATTCTTCCCTCACAGATGGTTCAACAGCCCTTTTTGGGGAAACCTCAACAGGTATATGGGAAAGAGGGATAGTAATCCTTGAACAGGCAGTCCCACACTCAGAGTCTTAGTGATTAATCTCCTTATGTCCCTATCAACATCTATAATATCTTGATCAGGTTCATTATTAGTAGGATTAGAAGAATTACCTACAATAGGGGCTGAAGTTCCTCTTGGATGTCTTGCATGGAAGGTGCAGAGCTTTTTAGGTCTTGTCTCTTGACACGGAGTCATGGCCAAGAGAGCTACGTCTAGGGCTTCATCAATGGAGATGTTATCATTGTGGATATCATAGTTGGAAGAGCACAAATTGCTCTTGCTTGGAGTGGATTTGTCATGTTGAGACATCTTTGAGTTTCCGAAAATGAAAGGTTGAAGTTTGTTGTTCTGGAGGTTGGTGATGAAGGTAATGTAGGTCACAAATTTTGTGTAGCGTGTGGGGGAAATTTGAAATGATTTCTTTAGGTATGGGCTCTTTATATGTTGAATGTCAAGTTTCAACAGTATTAAGTGACATTTTGGAAATTTAGACCCTTTAATGATATTCCCACATGCTTTTAATTGATATAATCTCTCTAGCATACAGAACCCTTGTTCATTCTTTGAACTTCCACTTAAATTACATCTCTTTGAACAAAAGTTGGTCAACTCCATCTCAGTAAATTTATGGTTCCGGTCCACATTCTTTCTTTCAGCATACTGATCTTCAATGATTTTTACAGAGTTATATGATGTCTTGACATCCTTTGGAACATTGAGATCAATTACCATATGCTTTGCCCTATTCTCCTGTGAGTAGTTGCCTTTACCCTGTTTGAGTTTAACACATGTGGAGTAGCTTGTGTCTTGGGGAACCCATAGATAGAAATTTTCCTTGGTCCTCATTCCTTTCATAACAGCTCCACCTTTCTCATTAGAGATAATACATTTATATTTTGTGAAGTTTACTTTGAATCCTTGATCACACAGTTGACTTATGCTAATCAAATTTGATGTTAATCCTTTGACAAGCAACACATCTTCAATGTTAGGGGTTTCATGGAAACTTGTCTTTCCTACTCCCTTGATGTTGGAACATTTCATTCAACATCTTTTGATTAACCTAGATTTGAGTAGGTTCTGTAGAATATTTCTTTGATTCATTGTATCCCAGACCATTCATATCTCCTGCTGCTCTTCCTGATTGAAGGATTTTATCCAATGTGTCAGATCCACTATTTAGCATCTTCACAGACTTGGACATTTTGTCAAGATCAGATTTCAGCATAGTTACTTCACTTTCCAGCTTAGAGATAGTCTCTAGATGTTCCTTCTTTTTTTCTTGCAATTGAACTATGAGCTTCTTCTGTTTTTCACTCTCCATGCATACTTCAGCACCTTTAATACATAGCTCCTTGTATGTAGCAGCCAGCTCCTTAAATGTTAACTCCTCTTCACTTGAATCTTCATCAGAGATGTATGTACCAGTCAGAGTTGTTACATATTTAGCAGATTCTCCTTCCACCTCATTTTCAGAGTCCTAATCAGACAAGGATACATTCAGTTCTTTGCCTTGTCTTTTAAGGAATGTTGGACACTCAGCTTTAATGTGACCAAATCCTTCACATTCAAAACACCTTACTCCTCTACTTTGAGTTGAACTTTCCTCAGCTTGTGCTTTCTTCTCAAAGTTCTTTGTTCTGCTGATGTCAAATAGGATGTTCCTGACATTAGGTCTTGAATTACCTTCCATCTTCTTTAGAACTTTATTAAATTGTCTTCCAAGAAAGACTATGGTATTAGATAGCCCTTCCTCAATGTCTAGATCACATTCCTCTTCTCTTACTTCAGTATTTGACACAAATGTTATGATTTTGTTCCTCTTCTCAAACTTGTCATTAATGTGCAACTCGAATGTTTGAATAGACCCAACAAGTTCATCAACTTTCATGTTGTTAATTTCTTGAGCTTCTTCTATAACAGTCACTTTCATGTCAAATCTCTTGGGGAGAGACCTGAGAATATTCCTCACCAGCTTATCCTCTGATATCTTCTCTTCTAAGGCACTGCATGCATTTGCTATCTCAAGGATGTTCATGTGGAATTCTTGAATGCTTTCTTCTTCTTTCATCCTTAAGTTTTCAAACTTGGTGGTTAACAACTGCAGCCTTGACATCTTTACTTTGGAAGTGCCTTCATGAGTAGTTTTGAGAATTTTCCAAGCATCTTTGACCATTTCACATGTATGTACCAATCTAAAGATGTTTTTGTCAATTCCATTGAATATAGCATTCAAGGATTTTGAGTTTCCAAGAGCTAGTTCATCTTCTGCTTCAGACCAGTTCTCCTTAGGCTTCAAAACACCAGTGGGTTGATTGTATTCCCCAATAATAACAAGATGAGTCCATCCTTTTAGAACAGCTTTCCAAGCCCTGCTGTCCAAGGACTTCAAGAATGCCACCATACGAGGTTTCCATAGATCATAGTTAGTACCATCCAGAATGGATGGTCTCACAAATCTTTCTTCCTTGTCCATTGTACTAGAAATTATCTTCCCTAGATCTCACCTAGAGATAGAGCAGGATGTCTGCTCTGATACCAATTGAAATTCTGGTATCAGATATGAGATGTAAAAAGTGATGTCACAACACTAATATCTGTTATGATAAACAAATAACAACATAGAAAATAAATGCTGAAAATAAATGCAGAAAATAAATAACAAAGTGAATTATTTACCTAGGTCGGTGCTACACACCTACGTTTGGAGGCTACAAAGCTAGGGATGAAGTCCACTATTTGCAGTATTAATTTAAAGTTAAACTCCCGTTTACACTCCTCACTTAATCACTACCCAATGACCCTTCTACCTAAGATCCCCTCTTAGATATGAGAAACCCATCTCAATCCCATAGTCACACGCGGTGACAATTAACAATAACAGAAAGTTTGAAGACACACTTCAAAGACACATAATCATCATTGCTTCAAAGCTTTTGATGATTAACAACTTACAACTCAACTAACGTCCACCTAAAGTATTAAATAATACTAGAGTGGCTCACAATTAACAAACAACAAGGACTTAAAACCAAAATCTAAAATAGTATGTTCAATCTTCTTTTGGAATGGCTGATTGTTAAAATAGGGTTAGCAGCCTTTTAAATATGATGACAGCAACTAGGGTTGCTTCACAGTTAGTCTTCACGGGTCCTAAGCTTTCTCCATAGAAGTAGGACAAAAGTTCTCCAGAAATATTGCTGAAGAACGTTACATAGCTTCCTTAATCGAAGTATACAAATTAAAACACACTGACTCCTAATATTTCTGAACTTAAAAGCCAGTTCAGTTCAGTTTCACATGTTAGGATATCTGCTGTGACATCTTCATAAAACCTACTGATACATTAAACTTCATGGTATTTTCTGAGCAGAATGTTTTACCAAAATTGCTGCCAATCTAAATAACTAACAGTATCGTATCGCAAGGATTCTTGAATATATTAACCAACTGAAATGAAATTGGGGAATTTAGGTTTTAGGATCGACTTATAATACAAAATAAGTGATTGTCAAAATAAGATGAAAAGTCAATCTACTGATTCGGTTCCTACCTATCATCGGCTATCATAATTCCAACCTCCTAAGCGGATTGTCTATTACTATTCGATTATCATACCCACTGACAAGCACAATTGATAGTATAAGTTGTATGTTCCTATTATCTGAATTAAGCAAACGAGATTAAGTTTCATGAATTAAGAAAACATGAATTAAACGGACACGATAACGAATTAAGCAAACGATAATGTGACTATGGTTAGGATCATACATCCAATCGAATTAAATCAATATAGTCTATGAAATTTGGATTAAGCAAACAAGAATCATAGAATAAAATTGAAAAGAATAAAAATTGAATTGAAATTATTATAACCTCAAGGTGTCGGAAATTGAATTAAGCAAATTAACAAGATGGATTAGTTCTCCATGAAAATTTGTACAAGAGCAAAAGTATTTTTTTATCGTGGGAAGAAGGTGATGTTCCTCTAGCACAATTGTTGCCCTTTGAACTAAATAAGAGTTTCAATTCTAATACAAACCAGGTCGAAAAACTTAACCCAAACCGATAAAATAATGACCCAAAAATAACTTATGCTAAAGGCAGAAACTTCACCGAAACTTTCAACCTTGCTACATTCCGATTCAGCTTCTGGCTACAACTTGAAAGTTGTATCTCTTTCTCTTATATTTCCAACGATTATTAGAACGCCTCGATTTGATTCCCGTAGCTCCAGTTATGAATTTTTTATTGAAAGTTGTAACGCCCTGAATTTAATTAATTACTTAATTAAATTATTAAAGGAATTATTTGTTGGAATTAGACGAAGTTTGAGAATTAATCGGAGTAATTGGATCTGTTAGTATTATTGTAAGAGACGTGTTTGGATTAATTAAATTAAAGTTGGATTTAATCGGTTAAATTGGAGGAATAATATTAAGAATAATATTATTTATTTATTTTGATATTTTGTTTAATTAAATTAAGTTGGATTATGAGTAGCGAATATCAAAGTGGAGGTGTGAATATAATAAGCCCATTAAGAAAATAATAGTAATTATATTATTATTATTATTATTATTATTATTATTATTATTTGATTTATTGGATTAAAAGAAAATATACTGAATTAGGTTTCGGTGAAAAAAATAAGGTTTTGGCTTTGAGGAGAATAGATCGTGAAGAAATTGCAGACCAAAGAGGAACAAGGTTTTTGGCGAAAAAGGAATCGATCGATGAATTACTGGGAAGAGGCAAAGGTTTGCACTCGACCAGAAATTAGGATGCGATCAGAGATTAAAACTGCTTTGAATCCAGGTAAGGGTGGGGTTCTGACTATATAATGGGATACATGATAAATTGTATGTGGGATTATGATTATATAAATTCTCGCCATGAATTGTTGTTGTTCTATAACAGATTAAATTGTTGTTGTGATTAATAAGTTGTTAAGTTGAGTTTTGTTGATTTAATAGAAATATTGAAAATAAATTGGATGGATCGATTAAGGAGAAGAATCCAAGAAAATATAGTAAATATAGTTGTACGAAGTTGGGAAAATTGTGAGACGGGGGCCGCCAAATTGGAGGTGGACGCCCCACGATGATGAAGGAAAAGTGGCTTTGCCACTTGGGTTCAAGGGTGGGCGCCCCATATGAAAGAGAAGGGTGGACGCCAAGCTTGGAGTAATATGACCGCCTGGGACTTAAAGTTGCTATGGTGGACGCCGTGTATGCATGTGATGGACGCCACACCTACCTGTTTTGCTAGTTAATACTTATTTATTAATCTCTCTAACACCTGTCACTTATGTTAGTTATATATGTAGTACTTCTAATATAATTCATCATATTAGGTAGTATTATAACAATAATATTATAACACATTAGGAGGTATTATACTACACTTAAAATAATATTAGTAAGTAGTAAGTATAATACGTTAAGGTGATATCAATCGGTGATTATATTTTATAGCATTTAATCAGTAACTATTAGTGAAGAGCCAAAATGCAGGTCGTGGTATTAGTGAAGCTAGTAGAAACTATAATAATCATTAGTTGTTCTACTGGAAGAATGCTAAAGGCATTTGAATTAGTGTCAAAACTTTGAGTTGCCAATAGTGATGAACAATTTAGCAACAATTATCTGTATTGTTAGCAGAAGATGATTTAGCAATAAAAACAATAAAAACAAAGTAAATGTTAGCAGAGAAAAATATTAGTGGCAGACAAATGGTGAAAATAGCAGAAGAAAATTCTACTTTAGCAGATCAAATGAACAGTAAATTCAATATGTTTAGTAGAACTAAAAATAATTTATCCGAACAGATTTTCGGTATCTAATTAATGAAATAGAACCATTGATGACAATAGACATTGGTTGTAGCAGAAGGAACTTAGTAGAAGTAGTAATACCAATAGTAATAACATAACAAAAAAACGGAACCAGTACCGATTTAGTTGACTTAGCCGAAATAAGCGGAAAAATAGTTGTCTGGAATTTAATAAAAATTGGCAGGGTAGCTAAGAGTAATTAGTAGAGGACCGTGGTTGAATTTTTTTGTCGAAATTGGGTTGACTAAGCTAACTTGCAGGTACAGCTGGATAAGTTGAATTGTCCGGTTTACGGACACTATTAATTATAGGTCTTACGACCGATGTTTTATGCTGATACTGATTGTTGTGACGTTGTGATGTTTGTGATTCGAAGGTGAATATGTTGTTGTGAATTGTGTTGATTACGTTGATGACGTTGTAGGCCTATGGCCAGTGAAGTAGTGATATAGGCGTATGCCTCGTGAAGTGATTTATTATGTTGTTGTATGTGACTGTGTATTTATTGAGTCACATACATTTGTATTTGTGAAGGCCTGTATTGGCAGATTTGTGATGGCCTGTATTGGCAAAATGATTACGTTGAAGGCTTATGCCTTGTGCCTCAATAACTTGACAATTGTTTAAGTTGGGAGTTTACTCCACTGGTACCACATGCATGTGAGTTGTTTAGAGTCGCATTATAAGTGAATTCATTGTTGGTGATGTTGTTGTGATGAGTGTTGGTGATTTTGTCGTGATGCCGATTTTGCTGCAATATGCGTTGATGACTTATTGTGAATTTATGCTAACGTTGTGTTGTGACAGGTACTGTTGAGAAATTGGAAAATGGTAATTATAACTATTACTAGATTTGTCGTAAATTGCTAATTGTTTTGTTGATTTGTTGTTATAACTGCGGTGTGAAATATTTGAAGCGATGAATTGTATGATTTATATTCTAGCATATTATTTATCATGAACTCAATTATATTGTTCGATATCTCACTCCGTTATTTATTTCGCAGTATCCTTTATACTGGTAACGTGCAGGTAACGAGGAGTAAAGACGTAGTAGCTTGTCGGTGTCATTTCTCTGATACGTAGCACTCGGGGGATGAACGTTGTTTGTTTAATTGCTGTAGTGTTTAAGTTGTCGAAGTTTAAAAAGAATTTGTGAATATTTGTTAAGTGAATAATAATAATAATGTGATGTTGTTTCTCGTTGAATAAAAGAACAAGTTGTTACTGTTGAGGAATTTTAATCATGTTGTTTATCTGTTTAATTGATCTAATGGAAATATGTTGTTATAAGTTCATCTTTGATCTAAGTGTTATGTATTTGTATAGTTGTGACTAAATGCATGTTGTTTTGCGAAGAAATTGTGACATCCCTTGTATGATTAGCTTTTCTGCACTCTGATTTGAATAATATTCGAGGGGTAGATTTGGGGTGTTACAAAAGTTGCTGATGCTGAAAATTAAATAAGTGCACAAATAAATTAAATTACGAAAACACATTAAAATAGAAAAATAAATAAACTAAACCATGAAAATGCCTAAGTAAAAACATAGAGGAGTGTGCATCAAAATGCACAGATCACATATGAACTTATTTTTGCGAAGGGAATTTAAAACAGACACGCCAGGATGACCAAGACGACTGTTCCAGACTCTATATGTAAGATCGACAAAACTGCAGGGAATGGTGATTGGATATAGATCACCACGGTTGTCACATCTCATTCGAGGGATCCCCGTCTAAAAATCATATAAAGTAAAGATAACAGGGTCAAATGAAATAGAAAGATTGTTGTCAGTGGTGAGTCGTCTCACAGAAATTAAATTTTTAAGTATTTTCGTGGCATGCAACACATGGTTTAAGTGAAGGGGTTGGTGAGAGGTGGTAATTTGTGTGTGTGTGGTTCCTTGAATTGGTATTCCATGGCCATTACCAACAATAACTTTCTGATTTGAATTACTTAAGGAAAATAAGACGAGATATTACCTCGTCATATTGTTGTGTGAGATGTTGCACCAATATCCATGTACCACTGATTATTAGGAGTGTGGAGAGACATGATGTGCATAGCTTCCTCAATGTCTGTCAGTGTTTGAGATGATGTAGTAGTTGCATATGCCTGAGGATGTTGTCCTAGTATACCTGGCTGCTTTGTTGGACCGGTAGGGTGGGTCCACTGAGACGTGGGATACGGACACGGAGGCATATCCCATGGTGGTGGAGTCCAGCCCCATGGTTGCCAAGCTGGGTACTGTTGTTGCTGCTGCCAAGGAGGAGAACTCAAAGTACGGAGAGATCATGTACAAAACCAACTAAAATTCAACCGTGTAGTGTGTCTTTAAAACTAAAATATTTTCCTCAATTTCTTGCTTGATTACATCAGTACATTAATGAGATTTTTAATGTGGGTAACGATGGACATTGTGGTTTTCAGGCTATTGCAGCTTTAATTGGATTGGACAATGAGTCTTGGCCTTTGGTTTGAATGCAGTTAGATACTGAAGTTTATCAACACCATCAGCTGTATTCCAATTTTTTATATGACACAAAATCAAAATTTTGGAGTGTGTTACAAGTAACTAGCTTGGGTGTGGAAGGTCGTGATAAGTGGATGACGATTCCTGATATGGTCTACCCTATTGCTTAACATCACATTCTTCTCATAGTGATAGCTCCATGCATAACTTCAAGTTGACAAAAAGTTATTGCAATTTGTTTTTGTTGATAATAATCATTAGGTTCATGCGAAGTTGAAATACGATTGTCCTTTGGCTCCCATCACAGACCGATGGAGACAGAACTGTAGAACTTATAAGAGCATGGGAATCAGCATATGCGAGATGTATTAGCAAATGGGAAGAAGTTTCTAAGTCGACATAAATTATTTTGTAATGATATTGTATCACTTTTGCAATATATGCATATGATTTATCTGGTACAAATTGTTAAAAAAGGTTTAAAAAAATGGTTTTCAATAATTTCACTGCTACCTACCGAAATTTTCAAAATATCTGAAAGAATAATTTGGTATGTACCGAAATTTTTAAAATATCTGAAAAATTTAGTATGTACCAGATTTTGTGAAAAATATGGTAGGTCTTATGTAATTAATTTTTAAAAAAAATATATGGTATAATTCAGTCATATTTTTTAGAAAATTTGGTAATTATGTTACAAAATTTTTAAATATATGATATTTTTTCATCAATTTTTCAGAATTCCATGAATTTTTACCGGCAATTTAACAAAATGTCTGATATTTTTGCATACTTTTACGAAATATTTGGTAGGTTTGCAAAATATCTAGAAATTCTTCGTCCAAATGATAAAATTTCCAAAAAATCACATATTTATTTAAAAAATTTAAAAACCAGAAATTTTTAGTAAGGGGATAAATGTAATCACAGTCACTTGTGGGGTGTCAGGTGTAACCTGGGGAGTGTAGGTGATGGGAAAAATAGCAAGTGTACTATTTTTCCTCTTGTAATAATAAGGAAAATTCCCCGAATGTCGATGTTAAGGACTGCACAGAATTACCGAGTTTAATTCGTGGTTCAATTAAACAAAAACTAGAGTTTGGGTTTGATTTGCTAAAATAAAATAATTGCGAATAAAATAAGTAGATATTAAGGATTATTTTGACAGATATGAGTAACATGCTAGGGAAGGTGTATGATTTGCCACAATCTAACTTCACTCTTTGATCTTTTCAACAAGTTCATATCCTTGATTACCGATTCTTAAGATTATCTTTCCCTAAGTCCTTAGTGGAAAGACCTTTAACATTCTACCCTAATTTAAATGTCCATTTAAATTAGTGTTGAGGTTAAGCATTTAATTATCAGGAACTATTTTGGTTATCAAAGGATTAACCTAGGCCTAGGTGAAATCCTATATAATATTATTGTTGAGAAAAACATTAACACGGCCGGCCGGTTCTACTATGTTAAGAAAAGTGAAACCCTATTGGTCTGATAGGGAAAAATAATCGATTAATCTGAACAATAAAATCAATGATGAATAAACTATAGAGTTCAATAAAATAAAGAGATCAGTATTCTTAATTCACAAATCAGGGACACCCCCTAGCATTTGGGTATTTAGCTACTCATATTATTCAAAGAAAACAAAAGATCAATTGTAAATATTACAAGTATTTAGGAGAAATTTGATCTCCAATCCCGTCCGTTCATGAAAATATCCTTCCACCGTAACCCTTGTCTTCTGCAATCTTCTCTTGTGTAATTATTTGTTGGCCAAAAATTCCCTCATTCCCTTCATTAGAAAGTCTTATATACCAAATAAGGGTTTTTACTACTAACTCAAACTGGGTTAGAAATATAAACCAGGCCCGTAAAACGATTGGTACTTAATTTCTAAAGTCTGAAACTTTAATGAATTTTTTTAGGCTTCTATAGTATGAATTAGCTTTTGACAAAAACATAAAGGTTGTAGCTCTTTCTCTCAAATTTCCAAAAAGTGCTAGAACGCGTCGATCTGATCCCTGTAGCTCGAGTTATGTAGTTTTTTGTGAAAACTTATCAATCATTGCATTTGCTAACACGGCCCGTGTCAGACCTGCTTAAACTTGCTGGAAACTTTTCTAATACTCCGAATTTTGCATTTTTTTGCCCAAATTTGTCCCAACTTATATTTGTAAGTCTAAAAACACTAAAACACACAACCAACGCATAAAATTAGGTAAAATGAAATAAAACACTTGACAATTAAAAGAAAAGATAACTTAAATTAATGGTAAATAATTGTGTAAAAACCACTGGTCAAACTCCCCCAAACTTAAACCGTTGCTTTACCTCAAGCGACAATTACAAGAGCTCTTGAAATTCACAACATGCAGGTACTCATACGTGAGATATTTGTTCACATTGATCAAAAGGTAGTCTGTCTGGCATTCACATGACGCGAAGAGTTTTTGTAAGAACCTTTCAATCTCAAGCTTCCTCTTCAGATACCTCTCTAACTATGTTTTGTACTTAGGCCTCTTTCTGATTTTTCTCTTTCATTCAGAAAATCAAATTAAGGCAATGAGAGTAATGATAATCATCACATGCACAAGACTAATCAAGATTTCATGTCGTTTCGGCACCAAATTAGCACTATTTGCTACTCTTAACTACCGATGAAATTTTCAAACTGTGCAGTTATATATTGTCCTTTTTGAATGATGTTTCGGGATCAACTCCCTTTGGGCTGAATAACCTCTTGAGGGCTACCCAAGTTAGTGAGTCAGTTTCCTTTTACCGTCTTTTCATCATTTGGTGCCATCTTTCTTTATTTCTCAACCAATCCTAGATACATGTGAATCAAGATTATGCCAGATTGTATAAATTAACTACTCAAGGAGTACTTCTTAGGACTCAAGCACCATGGTACAAATCTACACGTTAGACTCGTATCTCTATCATGTTATTCCGAACTTCCTACCCTCAAACAACCATCCCTTTGTCTCTATATACTATTCCCAAACTCTATGAAAAACAAGTTCTTGATTAAAAATAAATATTTTCGGCAAAATTTGGAAAGGACTTCAACTCATGGATTTACACAGCCATTATCATCAACCCAACAAATAAATAGAAAAGCAAAGCAGTAAACCCCCCCCCCCAAACTTGAACTAAACATTGACCCCAATGTTTCAGAACAAGCTCGAGAAAGGTGACTCACAGAGGGCAATGCAACATCAGTTGCTGCCTCCTAGATTTCACCAGTAAGGCTCCCTTTTTATTCATGCAAACAAAACAAAAGAAAAAGAAAAGGAAAACTAAGTTATTAAAAGCGTGGGTTGCCTCCCACGAAGCGCTTCGTTTAACGTCGCATGGCTCGACGGTTCATCACCCATGTTAGGGTGGCTTATATGACTGAAAAAACACATCCTATTTTTTCTTTCTTTTGTTTGGTAGCAATCTCATGAACTTCAAGTATTGATGATATTTCTTCCAAATCATTTTTAGCTTGATGATGTTAAACAAGACGTAAATGTCATCCAATACTCTGTCAATTTGTTGTCTGTCATCTTCCCTATTGTGGAAATAATTTTTGGGGAGACTTCGTTGTTGAAGATTTTCTAATTGGATGTCTACATATTCACAAATTGTTAAATTTGTAGTTTCATCCAAAACTCGACCATCTTCAAGTTTCCTTATCTCTTTTTCCCCATCATTCTTGTTTACCTCAAATTCCTCTATTCTTACTGCATCTTGGTCATCTGATGTTATGAAACCTTCTTCTGGTTTAACATCTTCTTTTTCCAACTATAACTTTCACCACAGTCTTACCTCCCTCCTATATGCTATAAAAATTTCAGTCGCCTCTTCCAAAGTTAATTCTGATTCAGGCGTCCAACATGCAGGAGATACTGGTGGCAATGTATCGAAATAATACATAACTACAAAACTCTGATACTTTGTTAGTAGCAAAGTATAGAAGAATTCATGAAGCAAACATAATCTAACCCTTTTTTTTAATAAATTTTTTATAATAAAAAAATCAAAAAAAAAATTAAAAATTAAAATAACTAAATAAAAATAAAATAAAAATAGAAAAAACAAAAACAAAATTTTAGTTGACTAGCAACAAATTTTAATTGAACTCAAATTACATTCAATAATTAGGCAGACCCCGGCAACGGCGCCAAAAACTTGATGAGAAAAATGGCAAGTGTACTATTTTGCCTCTTGTAATAATAAGGAAAATTCCCTGGATTTCAATCTCAAGGTCTGCATAGAATTACCGAGTTCAATTCGTGGTTCAATTAAACAAAAACTAGAGTTTGGGTTTGATTTGCTAAAATAAAATAATTGCGAATAAAATATATAGATATTAAGGACTGTTTTGATATGAGTAACATGCTAGGGAAGGTGTACGATTTTCCAGAAGATAACTTCACTCTTTGATCTTTTAAACAAGTTCATATCCTTGATTACCGATTCTTAATATTATCTTTCGCTAAGTCCTTAGTAGAAAGACCTTTAACCTTCTACCCTAATTTCAATGTCCATTTGAATTAGTGTTGAGGTTAAGCATTTAATTATCAAGAACTATTCTGGTTATCAAAGGATTACCCTAGGCCTATATAATATTATTGTTGAGAAAAACCTCAACACGACCAGTCGGTTCTACTGTGTTAAGAAAAGTGAAACCCTATTTGTAACACCCCAATATTACCCAAGGTTTTATAGGCAAAAAATTAGAGTAATTTAAAATTTCATAAATTAAATACTGAGGCGTCACACCTTCAAAACCAAATCACTTTAAACAGTTTGCTTTAAAGTATAAATCTCGGATACATAGCATCGTCGGAAATCATAAATTGATTCTTAAAAATCAAAACATCTTCTTTATTAAACCTCCTCAACAAATCATGTTTTCATAAAGTATGATTCTAATTCAGAAAAGGAATAATAATAAAAGAACAACAACAAGGCGACAAAAATATTCCCCCCGAGTGCTACGTATTAGAGTGACATCGACTCAACTAATAGCAACTATAATCTCCGTCTTCATAACCTGCACGTTGTAACACCCCTTCTAATTTACCCGCGATTTATATAATTTTAAATTAGAGTTTTATTCATAACATCAAGGGCGTCACAATTTTAATAATTCAAAAATAACAAACAGTGAACATGCCTTTACTGAAGAACTTATCAAATCAAACTAAACCAGGATTATGTTTAAACAACGAAAATATAACATAAAAATCCGGAATAATTCAATCAATAATTATTCCCAACATAAACCAAAACATAAACTAAAACAACCAGTTTTAAATCCATAAAAATCCCAATCAATCGTTCCCTAGTGTTACAACTACCAGAGCATGACACTGACACACGAATTATCTAAATAGCACAACTCCAAAAGCTGTCCTCACCAATTCCCGAGCAGCTAATCTCCTCAATCTGAAATCATTAGAGTAAGGGTGAGATTTCATCAAGATTAAAATGCATTATACATTTCTCAAAAACAATAAAACAATCAGTTCGTTAATCCACCCTTATTAGCAGCATTAGCATACGATTCATAAATACAAACACACAGCTCATTGTGCCAACAGCAACAAACAATGCAATTATAACACTGGAAACCATCCTAACATGTTATAATTAAATATGCAATGCAGACTCAAATGCATGTGGTACCAAACGTGAACCAAGTCCACACCCTGTTCCGCTTACACCTCGGAAACAGCGTAAAATCCATGATTCGCCCATACATCACTGGGTCAAGAATCTAGCCTCACCACCTCTATCCACTAGGTACGGTTATTGGCCCTGCAAGCTCAATTCCGCACAATGGGAATGAACCATCAATAATGCTTATGCATGCACATCAGAAGCATGCAACAATTCAAATACCGAATATGAACATACAGCATTATTCCATCCATGATAAATAACAGCAACAATAATACATGCTAACAGCGCAATCACGAACATAACGTTAATCTCAATACATGGAATTAACACACAGCAAGTATACGCAACGGATAACCACGAATTTACGACGTATTCTTACTACGGAAACTATATTAATTCTTCCATATTTCAAATACTGGTTTTGAAAATATTATTAACATATAGTACTCGTTCTAAGCTTTCCAACGATACCAACTATGCCTAAATCGGAGTTACGGTTAAAAAGATATGATCAAAATCGTTTTCAGAAAAATCCATGTTCTATATCAACACAGTATACATCGATGCATAAGGCTATCCATCAATGCATAAACAGCTTGTATCGACCCATAATTATTATGCATCGATGCATAACTTAAAAATTCTTCATTTTTCAAAAATTGTTCAGTATGTGTCGACTCATACGCATCATGTGTCGATGCATAACTCCCTTGTGTCGATCCATAACTCCTTTGCATCGATACATGGCCCTGTTTTCCTTCCTATGAATCGATGCATGACTCTATGAGTCGATGCATAGCTTTCCAAAGCTTCTGGTTTTCTAAAATTTCACAGCATGCATCGATTCATATTGTCTTGTGTCGATTCATACAGTTTGTTTTCACCTAGAATCCAGTTTTTCTTCACTGTTATGAATCACCATTACATCCCATCATCACCAAACCTCATATCACCATAAAACAGAATTTATTCATGAAATTTTACATACTTTTGATCACAGAAACATGTTTTCTAATCATCCTAGAATCATTCTACACAAATTCACCGTTCATACCAATCCCAATCGAGGTTTTACGTCGGATTATAACATTAGGGCATATTCAATTATTCTAATTCGAGATTCCTAACGGATTGAATTATTCTATCGATTCTGAAAACCTATCAGGCATAAAAATCAGATTCAATCCCCCCTTACCTCGCGATGAATCTTCGAATTCTCGGCTTGGCTTTTCTCCTCTTTCTCTTCTCTCCAATTTCATGTAGAATGCAATCCTAATTCCTTTTCTCACTTGTTTCCTTTTATTCCTTTATTTATTCCTTTTTATTTTCCAAATAATAGAAATAAATAAATTAGGATTTAAGTAGAGTCTTTTACTCCATACACCCTACAATTCAACTTTACACCTCCACACTCCATTTAATTAATTAAATAATTAAATCCTTTAATTCAAAAATGCCAATAATTAAACCTTTAATTAAATTAATAATTAAATTTCTAACTATTTAATAATTGAATTAATTTGGGGTGTCACAACTCTCCCCTACTAAAAAGAGTTTTCATCCTCGAAAACATACCTTAGACGAAAAGTTCGGGATACGAGTCCTTCATCTGGCTCTCTAGTTCCCAAGTTACATTTCCACCTGTTGGTCCTCCCCAAGATACTTTCACCAATGTTATCTATTTATCACGCAATTTCTTCCCTTTTCGATCCTCAATTCTCGCAGGTAATGCCTCAACAGTCAGATTATCTCGCACCTGTATATCATCTACCTGAATCTCATGAGACGGATCAGGAATGTACTTCCTCAACTGAGATACATGGAAGACATCATGCAAATTTGCAAGCGACGGCGGTAAATAAATCTGATAAGAAACTCTTCCAACCTTCTTGGTAATCAGATATGGACCAATAAAACGCGGAGTCAACTTCTTTGGCTTCAAGGCTCGGCCAATACCAGTCATCGGATTAACTCGCATAAACACATGATCTCCTTCACTAAACTCAAGATCTTTCCTTCTCTTGTCATGATAACTCTTCTGACGACTCTGAGAAGCTCTCATCTTCTCCTGAATCATCTTGATCTTTCCTGAAGTCTGTTGGACAATCTCCGGTCCAATCACAGCACTCTCTCCAGATTCGTACCAACAAAACGGTGTACGACACCTCCTACCATACAATGCCTCAAACGGAGCCATACCAATACTCGAATCAAAACTATTATTGTAGGTAAACTCAATCAATGGAAGATAGCTATCCCAAGCTCCACCTTTCTCCAACACACAAGCCCTCAACAAATCTTCTAACGACTGAATCGTTCTCTCCGTCTGACCATCTGTCTGCGGATGATAAGCGGAACTCAATCTCAACTTAGTACCCAAAGCGTCTTGCAGTCCCATCCAAAATTTAGACGTAAACCTCGGATCTTTATCCGACACGATACTAGAAGGAATACCATGTAAACTTACGATCTTCTCAACATACAATTCTGCCAACCTTTCCATAGGATAATTCATTCTTATCGGAATAAAGTGAGTAGATTTTGTCAACCGGTCAACAATAACCCAAATAGAATCACAATTCCCCCCGAGTACTACGTATCAGAGAGACATCGACTCAACTAATAGCAACTATAATCTTCGTCTTCATAACCTGCACGTCACCAGTATAAAGGTAACGGCGAAACAAGTAAAGGGTGAGATACTCCAAAACATATAATTAAAGGCATGATAACATATATATATATATATATATATATATATATAGTTTCGGAATTATAAAGACTATAGATTAATAAGTGCATTCCAACATATATCCAAAACTTACTCACTCTAATCGTCATTCTAATGTGTATAATCTACACTTTATCGACATAAATTGTCACAACAACACATAACGTTCATCACCACGAAATCATCACAAGTCAATACGTCACTAATCAACACGACAATCATAAACAACAACATCAAACAACAACATCAACAATGCTAATGACATAAGCAACATAAACAAAATCATCACAAATTGGCTAAAGCCCATCGTCGCTTTTGGCATAAAAGCCCATCGTCACAAACATCATCACATCATATTTTCATTAAGCATTTTATCAAAGTTAAGTCATTGCAAAACTCATCATTTATATTCATCGCATAGTTATCATGAAATTATCAAGTCATATTCATTTCATGTTCATCATAAAGATCACCACCAAACAAAGCATCATATATCATCGCAATTCAACATCATCCATCAATTAAAACCCAACGCCAAACAACTCAAACATAAACATAACCGACTCCATGAAACACGACTATGTTATACATGTGGTACCCGTCGCTTTGTCCATAATTAGGAACACTTGGCATAAAGCCCATCGTCGCTTGGCATAAAAGCCCTCGTCGCTTGCCATAAAATCCCTCGTCGCCAATGCAATGTATGTGACTCGACAATAAAAACAACACAACAAAAACATCATCATCACTCATCAAGATTGGCATAAAGCCCACATCGCCATGATTTATCCACATCAAGATAAATATATCATCGCATCATATTTGCATTATGCAAAACATCACCAATAATTCATCATCATCAAAAGTCATGCATTCACAAATCGGAAGCATTTATTAACAACATCAATATAATCATCACATCATCATGTACAAAGACATATATCATCGCATCGCATATCATCAAGTATTCATTAATAAATACATCATCGCAAACATCATGTTTAATAACACCACATCATTATCAATTCATTCATTAAATTCTAAATACGGATAAATAGTTAAACACCTATAATCATCGCGAAAGACATTCCTAATAACCGACATTAATCATAATCGTCAACATCGCAATAGGATTGTCCATACGTATCTTAAATCTACTATAATGCAGTCCGATTCAATCTAATCGTAATTTGTCCTATTTCGGGTCGTTTCGTAAAAACTCGTAATTTCAAAAAACTAACCTCACCACTACGTTCTACACCCCGAACTTAGCTAGCACGTCAATTTTCATTGAATTCGGAGCAACTTGGTCCCTCGTCGAATTTACCGAAATCGGAAAATCAGAACATAATCGGGTCCTAAATTTAATCGGCTAACTTATGTCCTAGTTATATTTTATTAGTACTAACTAGTAGTATAAGAAAATAAGAAAATTGAAACAGACAGAGGCTAGCTTGGAATTATGCAGAAAACCAGGAAACCAGAAAACAGAAAACATAGTTTACAGAAAACAGAAAAAATAAGAATTTTGTTTCATTCTTCCATGCTTAAGGGGACGTTCGTCCCAAGGCTATAAGAGAGGGGAGGCGGTCGCCCTAAGGGGGGGACGGTCGCCCTCCATGGGAGGTGGGCGCCTCCCTTGCCCCACGGCCTTCTCTTCATCTTCTCCAAGGGTTTGCTGTACAAGACATGTTTTCTGGTTTTTCTTATTTTTAACAGTTACAGTTTGTTGTTTACATTTTATAACTTTCATTCCTACAATGCTAGTAATAACACACCCATAATCCATACTCCTAATCCAACTTTTCTAAGCTATTTCAACAATCAACCAATCAAAACTCTATGAATCAACTATCAATTTTTCCCCAAATCCAAAATATAACTATCAACCCTAACCATATGAGATGGAGAATCAAACCCCTTACCTTTAGTGCTTGGATGATTGCAAGATGCTTCAACCAATCCCAAACTTCAAGCTTGCTCTTGCTCTTCTTCTTCCTCTTCCAAAACCCTATATATCTCTCTAAGCTTCTATGATAGGTTTTGTGTTGAAAAATGGAAGAAATGAGGAAAATGGTTTATATGTACTCTTACTAGCAACCAAGGGTGTAAACCCCATTTCTACACAATTAGTCCTCACACCCCTAACTTATTTTTATTAATTAACACCTTAATAATATCTAATAATATTATTAACTCAATTAATTAAAATAATTTCGGGAAATTAAATATCGGTCCGAATAATATTTTTCCGAACCGAACGGAATAAAAACCGGACCGAACGAAACGTCTCCAAATATATTAACAGATATATCGATTAATATAAATATTCTCGTCGCAAAATAAATATCGATCGGTAACTCGAAAATATTAATATAATATAATATTAATTAAAATGGGGCGTTACAACTCTCCCCCACTTAAAAAGTTTCGTCCTCGAAATTTCGATCAAAACGAACAAAACGGGACATGCCTACGCATTCGTCCACACAATCCTCGCGTCAATCAAACATCATACAAAAGACACCAAAAATAAGGGCATCTCCCTAACCACAACGTCCAGTCAAGAACAACCATGCCGAGATGCAAAGCCCATACAATGCACTCGAAAACCAACTAACAACCCAACAACCAAACATGTAGCAGACACCCCGATTGACTCGAGAACTAAACAAACAAGATCGATACCATCCTAACGCCTCAACCATAGAATTGGTCACACACTCGAACAGACCCTCGGAAACGAGTTATCAAACATAGGAACATAAAGTCCTACGACACAACACTGACTCCATCGCTAAACAAAAACAACAAAATGGTTATACAAACCAAAACCCAAACAATCAGAATAGGATAGTACCACGCGTGCTACGCAAACACGAAAAAGGTGCCTTCATTCACGCATAAGCACGAACTCAAGAATTACACTTGCAGTTATCGCTTTCATTCAAGAAAATCACAAGGTCACATCGTCCTTGTAGATTACCAACGTACAACCCTTGAACAATAACAAGTTACTCAAACATAACCGAACTGCGATACACTACTCATTCTAGGGCGTATACTGACGACTTGCGACTATAACTCACTAGTCCAAATCCAACAATCTCGCATACTCGCTAAAAATTCAATGCTCGATATCTAAACCATGTTGCGTCACTTTTACGCATATGATACCAACCGTAAAACAACTTGGTTAATCCTCAACTTCACAATTACTCAGAATGGATACGTTCAAAGCGTACACCCATCAGGACACCTCGTAACATCAGTCTCATCAACTCGAAAAATCACTCTTTCATTCTTGATTGATCAACGTCCATTGATCCTCTAAAATACACGACATAGTTTGACTTTTTCAAATATTGTCCAAATATTCACTTGTGAAACTTCGACGTATACTCTTGACTTCAACGAAGTCTTCCCATATAACAATTCAATTCCCAAAATTTGTATTAAGTAATCACCATCCTCGCACCGTCGCAACGATCAATACACAGGTTTCTTATTCGAAACATCTTTCATAGCTTTCAATCTTCCAAAGTGGTAATTCAAACCAAAACACTCTCTCAGGAACTCTACTCATTAACGTCGTCTCATACTACTGTAATTACAAAACAGGTTGGACTTAGAACCACAACACAAATTCTATGGAATCCAACATGGACACCGTCACAACTGACTTTAGTCACAAATAGAACATCTTCCTTTATAAAACATCAATCATCTTAAGATACTTGTAGCTACCAAACCATCTCAAAATTCTTTACCGTCAAGACTTATCTTAGTCGCAACTAATAATCCACCACGGCTATTAGTATTCAACAAAATCCATATGATAGTAGTGAACAAACCCTTGATAACCTTCTAAACTTAAATTTCAACAAGTGCCTCCAAACAATCGTGGATCATTCTTCAAAATAACAAATCCTCAAATCAGACATTCTTGGGTTATCCGCGATATCAACATATTAAACTCAACACCAGACGAAGTCTCTTTATAGATCGTACTCAAACTTGAATTGTCTTCAACAATTCCAATCTCCTCGTCGTTAACATCTGCACCTTTAAGATTTCAAATGAGCACAACCGCATCAAACTCTAACTCACGTGTCCGACAATTTTTCCTTATGAAAATCAAATTGTTCCAAGGTAGAAATACACTTTTCCAACTCTATGTCGAAATACATCTCAAGTCAAAAATGAAATATCACAATACACCGCACAAGGTTTTTCAGTACTAAACAAGACCAAAATCAAAGCATTCGCAAAACTTTTCACTGGCTCAAACAAATTCGCTTCCCATTGCGAAATCCAAATAGCGACTCAACCATCTCGAGTCAAAGTACCCACGATCAATACCAACTTATAAAAAAGATCTTCCATCAAACTCACAAAGCTAACCATTCAAAACAAAGGAACTTCTAAGCTCTGAAATAACCCCTTGAAGTCTTCTACAAGATACAAAATAAATCTTCGCAGAACAGTCCAACATATGACCGTCTAAGTCGCTTACTTAAGGCACTCACGTCCAACAGTTCAAAACTCTTTCCTTAGAATACTCGACATGCACTGGTCTAACTTCACTACTGATAAGACAAAGCTCGGATGCTTTCTACAATTTCCTTAACTTGATGTGAACCAAATAATATCCATGAACACGAAATAACTCTTACAGCTACTCATGAGAGTACTGTCTGAACATTCCAAAATCATACCTGACGCGTTATCTACACTAATGACATCAACAAATACTCGCCAGGACCATACACTATCTTGAAAAGCATTGTCCAAATATCTTCAGCTCTCACACTAACCCGTAGACAGCCAGACTTCACATCGATCTCACTAAACACATAAACTCCAAATGACTGATTTATCCAACATCAGTCCTTGGAAGTAGATACTTGTCCTCAACATCCACTTCGTTCCTTTGTCTGAAAACGACACACCAACTTAAGCGACCTTTATCCTTTTCGAACAACATAACTGGCGCACTCCACAGCGATCCACTCAAACAAACAAACAAACAAACTCTACTAAAACCAATCCTCAAGTTGACTTTTCAACTCTAACTCAGAAGCAGACATCTCAAGGATATTCCGAATCACAACTAGTTCTAGAAACTGAATCCATCAAAACTTCAGTTCACACTACGGTGGTAATTCAATCATATCTTCACAATATGCTTCGGAAGAATCACAACAAGAAGTTCGCTTGCCAAAATCTTGTTTCTCACTAAAATCCAAATTCGCCCACAACTCAAGTAACCATGCACCACCTTGTGCTAACTCATCTGCTTCATACACTATTAAGTTGGCAAGACAAGTCTATCCCAACCAACACAAATCCCGACTACTATCAACAAGAGATTAAGGGTGATCAGTTCCTCAATTTGTCAATAGATAGTCGATAATCATGATGGTGACATAAACCATCTTCACCAACTACAATAGCGTCTTCAAACTTACACTACAAGTTACCAAAGCGTAACCCTGCTTGAGGCTCCACCTCTAAGCCACAAGCGCCACCAAGAAGTAAAACTTCTCCCCCACTTGTTCCAAACTCATCTTTGCAGACAAACAAATAGAAACAAGCACGTACCGACAGTGTTTCACACACAAGTCGCATACAATAGGGTTAAACACATCAATAACCTGGCCGACAAACTGACCTACTCTGATACCACTAATGTAACACCCCAATGTTACCCAAGGTTTTATAGGCAAAAAATCAGAGTAATTTAAAATTTCATAAATTAAATACTGAGGCGTCACACCTTCAAAACCAAATCACTTTAAACAGTTTGCTTTAAAGTATAAATCTCGGATACATAGCATCGTCGGAAATCATAAATTGATTCTTAAAAATCAAAATATCTTCATTATTAAACCTCCTCAACAAATCATGTTTTCATAAAGTATGATTCTTATTCACAAAAGGAATAATAATAAAAGAACAACAACAAGACGACATAAATATTCCCCCCGAGTACTACGTATCAGAGCGACATCGACTCAACTAATAGCAGCTATAATCTCCGTCTTCATAACCTGCACGTCACCAGTATAAAGGTAACGGCGAAACAAGTAAAGGGTGAGATACTCCAAAACATATAATTAAAGGCATGATAACATATATATAGTTTTGGAATTATAAAGACTATAGATTAATAAGTGCATTCCAACACATATCCAAAACTTACTCACTCTAATCGTCATTCTAATGTGTATAATCTACATTTTATCGCCATAACCTCATCGACATAAATTGTCACAACAACACATAAACGTTCATCACCACGAAATCATCACAAGTCAATACGTCACTAATCAACACGACAATCATAAACAACAACATCAAACAACAACATCAACAATGCTAATGACATAAGCAACATAAACAAAATCATCACAAATTGGCTAAAGCCCATCGTCGCTTTTGGCATAAAAGCCCATCGTCACAAACATCATCACATCATATTTGCATTAAGCATTTTATCAAAGTTAAGCCATCGCAAAACTCATCATTTATATTCATCGCATAGTTATCATGAAATTATCAAGTCATATTCATTTCATGTTCATCATTAAAGATCACCACCAAACAAAGCATCATATATCATCGCAATTCAACATCATCCATCAATTAAAACCCAATGCCAAACAACTCAAACATAAACATAACCGACTCCATGAGACACGACTATGTTATGCATGTGGTACCCGTCGCTTTGCCCATAATTAGGAACACTTGGCATAAAGCCCATCGTCGCTTGGCATAAAAGCCCTCGTCGCTTGGCATAAAATCCCTCGTCGCCAATGCAATGTATGTGACTCGACAATAAAAACAACACAACAAAAACATCATCATCACTCATCAAGATTGGCATAAATCCCACATCGCCATAATTTATCCACATCAAGATAAATATATAATCGCATCATATTTGCATTATGCAAAACATCACCAATAATTCATCATCATCAAAAGTCATGCATTCACAAATCGGAAGCATTTATTAACAACATCAATATAATCATCACATCATCATGTACAAAGACATATATCATCGCATCGCATATCATCAAGTATTCATTAATAAATACATCGTCGCAAACATCATGTTTAATCACACCACATCATTATCAATTCATTCAGTAAATTCCAAATACAGAAAAATAGTTAAACACCAATAATCGTCGCGAAATCCATTCCTAATAACCGGCATTAATCATAATCGTCAACATCGCAATCGGATTGTCCATACGTATCTTAAATCTACTAAAATGCGGTCCGATTCAATCTAATCGTAATTTGGCCTATTTCGGGTCGTTTCGTAAAAACTCGCAATTTCGAAAAACTAACCTCACCACTACGTTCTACACGCTGAACTTAGCTAGCACGTCAATTTTCATTGAATTCGGAGCAACTTGGTCCCTCGTCGAATTTACCGAAATCGGAAAATCAGAACATAATCGGGTCCTAAATTTAATCGGCTAACTGATGTCCTAGTTATATTTTATTAATACTAACTAGTAGTATAAGAAAATAAGAAAATTGAAACAGACAGAGGCTAGCTTGGAATTATGCAGAAAACCAGGAAACCAGAAAACAGAAAACATAGTTTACAGAAAACAGAAAAAATAAGAATTTTGTTTCATTCTTCCATGCTTAAGGGGACGTTCGTCCCAAGGCTATAAGAGAGGGGAGGCGGTCGCCCTAAGGGGGGGACGGTCGCCCTCCATGGGAGGTGGGCGCCTCCCTTGCCCCACGGCCTTCTCTTCATCTTCTCCAAGGGTTTGCTGTACAAGACATGTTTTCTGGTTTTTCTTATTTTTAACAGTTACAGCAGTTTGTTGTTTACATTTTATAACTTTCATTCCTACAATGCTAGTAATAACACACCCATAATCCATACTCCTAATCCAACTTTTCTAAGCTATTTCAACAATCAACAAATCAAAACTCTATGAATCAACTATCAATTTTTCCCCAAATCCAAAATATAACTATCAACCCTAACCATATGAGATGGAGAATCAAACCCCTTACCTCTAGTGCTTGGATGATTGCAAGATGCTTCAAACAATCCCAAACTTCAAGCTTGCTCTTGCTCTTCTTCTTCCTCTTCCAAAACCCTCTATATCTCTCTAAGCTTCTATGATAGGTTTTGTGTTGAAAAATGGAAGAAATGAGGAAAATGGTTTATATGTACTCTTACTAGCAACCAAGGGTGTAAACCCCATTTCTACACAATTTTATTAATTAACACCTTAATAATATCTAATAATATTATTAACTCAATTAATTAAAATAATTCCGGGGAATTAAATATCGGTCCGAATAATATTTTTCTGAACCGAACGGAATAAAAACCGGACCGAACGAAACGTCACACAATATATTAACAGATATATCGATTAATATTAATATTCTCGTCGCAAAATAAATATCGATCGGTAACTCGAAAATATTAATATAATATAATATTAATTAAAATGGGGCATTACACTATTGGTCCGATAGGGAAAATAATCGATTAATCTGAACAATAAAATCAATGATGAGTAAACTATAGAGTTGAATAAAACAAAGAGATCAATATTCTTAATTCACAAATCAGGGACACCCCTGACATTTGGGAATTTAGCTACTCATATTATTCAAAGAAAACAAAAGATAAATTATAAATATTACAAGTATTGAGGAGAAATTTGATCTTCAATCTTGCCCGTTTATGAAAATCTCCTTCCACCGTAACCCTTGTCTTCTCCAATCTTCTCTAGTGTAATTCTTCGCTGGCCAAAATGTCCCTCATTCCATTTATCAGAAAGTCTTATATATCAAATAAGGATTTTCACTACTAACTCAAACTGGGTCAGAAATATAAACCAAACCCGTAAAACGATCCGAAACAATTTAATTTCTAAAGTCTGAAACTTCAATGAATTTTTCGAGGCTTCTATATTCCGAATTAGCTTTTGAAAAAAACATACAAGTTGTAGCTCTTTCTCTCAGCATTCCGAAAAGTGCTAGAACACGTCGATCCGATTCCTGTAGCTCGAGTTATGATGTTTTTCGTGAAAACTGATCAATCAGCGCGCATTTGCTGACACGGCCCGTGTCAGGTGACACGGGTGGCCGTGTCAGACCTGCTGAAGCTTGCGCTGGAAACTTTTCTAGTACTCTGAATTTTGCACTTTTTCGCCCGAATTTGTTCCAACTTATTATTGTAAGTCTAAAAATACTAAAACACACCACCAATACATAAAATGAGATAAAATAAAATAAAATACTCGACAATAAAAAAAAAAACTAAAATTAATGATAAATAGTGGTTTAAAAACCAGTGATAAGTAGGATAAAATCTCCTATTTTTTACCAGTTTTGTTGTAACCCAACATCATAAATTCTAACCTTTTTTTTTTATATGAATATTTGATATATTAACTGTCTCATATTCCATTTTGTTCCTTGATTCTATTTCTTTATATCGCATGTCACACATTTTAAACTTGGTAGCCACAAACCTATAACTCAATAACCATGAGAATCCATTTCACGTCATTAATGAACTGCAGAACTTGTAGACTTTCCAACATTGCAACGCTTTCTATTTTCTTGACACATAATGCACCAAAACATGAACAATTTTTATACAACAAAAACATACTGTAAAAATAATTGTGATCCAAATCAGACACACAATGTTGGACAACATTTTTATTGTCGAAACAACATTTCTGCAAACAAAACACACGCTGTGTACTGTTTACAAGATTTGATATAAAGCTTATATACGGAACTGGCCACTCTCATGCTTAGAACTGTAGTTTCTTCACATTATTTTTTTCTTGGCAGTGAAATACAGTCCCTTTGTATATATCCTTTTGAATAAGAATATTCAACCATACAGAAATATGATTTATTAGCATGAAATTTAAATCAATGCTTTTAGGGTTTGACAAAAAGCAATGACTTATTGAGTTTATCTTTCAGGGTACAATTGTTCAATAGCCTCTAAAAGTAACACTAATATATGGATACTACTGATTGTAGCATGATATTAGGTCCCATGATATGACCTTAAATAGGCCCACTTACTTTTTTTCTAACAAGGCCCACAAAATATTCAAGTTTTTGTTTTTTTACAATAGAAAAAAAGAAGTGAAAGTTAAGTAAATTAATACTGGTAGTTGTTTGGGGACTAAAATTTTGATGTCAACTATAGGGTAGTTGTCATAGCCAATTAGATGATTGATCTAATCTTTCTAGATACTATCATCATAAGGAAATGTCCCTCTCACTTTTTTCTTTCTGCAAGTCATTACCTGATCGCAGATTTGTAGTATTACTGAGTGTGGATTGGGATGGAAATTTGTTGCCTTTCGAGGATAAAAATACTTAAAGCAAGTTGTAGAAGCAATAAATGATGTCTATGTGTAAGACACTAAATTCAAATATTAACTAGTCGTGTTTGTGTTAATCTAGCTCATCCGGCTAAATGTTTTAGTTATTAATTAAAAAAAAAGTAATTGTGATTTGAATTTAAAAGTAAATTTTACCCTTTTGAGAAGATGGAAAATTTCTAATGAGAGTAGTTAGTCATATTAAGATGAAAATATAATTAAACTAAACTCTGTTAGAAGGAGTTAATAGTAAGAGCATTGATAAAAAGTTGAGGAACAAACACTCTTGTGAAACACCCTTCTGAGAGATATATCATTTGTTCACCTAAAGTCTTAAGGTGATAGGTGAGTGAATTCTCCCACTTATATATATGCTTAAATCTCCATATTTATACTCAATATGAGATTATTTCTCCACTTACTCACACTTGATATATATTCCAATAAGCTCTTCATCTCCAACTAATAATTTTCTATTAGTTGCATGACAATAAAAACTAATTTGAGAAGGTATTTGGTGTGGTCTTTGTTGAGAATGTAGTGTGAGGAAGAAGTCTCACATTGGTTCGAAAAAGGAAGAATGAACACTATATAAGTGAGAGATACACCACATATCCACCTAATACATTAAGGTGATAGGTGTGTGGGTTCTCTCACTTATATAGTGTTCAATCTTCCTTTTTCTAACCAATGTGGGACTTCTTCCTCACACTTGATTCTCAACACTCCCCCTCATGTGAAATTTTTCTCTTTCACATACACTTGTATCATCGTTGGCATTCTCCAACGGAACACCTTCTACCCACCATCTGCGAGAAGTGTTTCGATACAAGTTAGCCAGTCTCTATCTCAAAACCATAGGCTCTACTACCACTTTTAGGGGGAAAATTTCGAGGAGGGAGCATGTTACATGGGACACACCTTTGTGAAAAATACACCAAATATCCACCTAATACCTTAAGGTTTTAGGTGGAGATGTGGTGTTCTCTCACAAAAGTGTGTCCCAAGTAAATGCTCCCTCCTCGGAATTTGACCCCCTAACATTGGTATCATGAGCCTATGGTTTCGAGATAGGGACCGGCTAACTTGTATTGAAACACTCCCCGTAGGTGGTGGATATAAGGTGTTCCGTTGGAGAGTGCCAACGGTGATACAAGTGCATGTGAAAGAGAAGCTTTCACATGAGGGGGAGTATTGTGACTCACACTTGAGGGAGAGTGTTGAGAATCAAGTGTGAGGAAGAAGTCCCACATTGGTTAGAAAAAGAAGATTGAACACTATATAAGAGAGAACCCACACACCTATCACCTTAAGATATTAGGTGGATATGTGGTGTATCTCTCACAAAGGTGTGTCCCATGTAACATGCTCCCTCGAAATTTTCCCCTAACAGTCTTAACAAACAATTTCTCACATAGACTTTGTAAGGGGCTTGCAAGATAGCCTCTTCAACATAATTTGAAGAAGAAAATAGAGAAATCTGTTTGACGAAATTTTAAAGAGAGAGACTCAAATTTGAGAACCAACACACAATATTTAGAAGTGTGATTCAAATTAGGAAATTTCTCCACCCACCTAGTGGCTTTCTTCCTCACTCTACTGAAAAACCAAATATATTTCCAGATTTCGCAAATGCACTTATGAATCTTCAAAATAAGGTGAATTCGTAAATGCACTCACGAAATAATAAGAATTTTTAAAAAAATAAGGTGAATTTGCAAGTGCACTTACGAAGTAAACCAAAAAAGGTGAATTCGTAAGTGCACTTACGAATTTTAGGTATAATAGTAAATAAACAACATAATAGTATATAAACAACATATTAATCTTTACAACCCCTCTCTCTCTCTCTCTCTCTATATATATATATATATATATATATATATATATATATATATATATATATATATATATATATATATATATATATATATATATATATATATATATATATATATATATATATATATATATATATATATATATATACGATTTCACGTACTAAAAATATATATATATATATACATTAAAAGTCTAATTTATATTTGGCCTATAATAATAAAATCTATTAATACAATTGATATCAATATCAAATTTGGCTATAATAAAAACCATATTAATACTATTGATATCAATTTATTTTTTTGAGTGAGCAAGTTTCATTAAAGGGAGAACAAAGGATTCTCCAACATGTTTACATCAAGAGAAACGGGGAGAAAGACCCCGAACAAAAGATACAAGATACAATTGATTTTTTTGCCTTGATTTACTTGATATGCATTAATTATATAATATATTTTTAACAATATAATTATATTAAATTATTATTAATAAAAATAACTTAAATTTATAATTAAAAATTAATAAAATAAATTTATGATATAAAATTAAAAAATTAATTTAATAATTAATTTTTTAATTATAATAGTGAAATGTAATTGTTTTTTAATTATTTATTTAAAATTATGAATAATTTTTTATTAAAAGAAAGAGATATTTTTTAATTATAATTTTAAAAGTTAAATTTAATTTAGATGTCACTTTTTAATATTTGATATTGATATCAATTGTATTAATAGATTTTATTACCATAGACCAAATATAAATTAGACTTTTAATTAAATTAGGCTTTTAAATTTATTTTTTTAATGTATATATAATGGACCCAAAATTCCATGGTAAAGATTAATATGTTGTTTATTTACTGTTATACCCAAAATTCGTAACTGCACTTACGATTTCACCTTATTTGATTTATTTCGTAAGTGCACTTATGAATTCACCTTATTTGGTTTACTTCGTAAGTGCACTTACAAAGGATATTTTTGATTTTTCAAGGGTGTGAGAGAAAATCACTAGATGTGTGAAGAAATTTCTTTTAGATTATCATGATGAAAATTACATTTGAGATAAAATAATATAATTCATTTCTTTATACCACTTTTTCTATAATGGAGTTGGGAGCGTTAGGATCTATAACCATTCTAGTTTGAGTTCTAGATGTTAAATCAAATGTTAATCTTAACTCTCCCCGTTAATTAAAAATCATATATTCTTTTGACATATTTATAAGCAACAAAAAAATTTAGGTTTATTGAATCATTGATATATTAAGTCATTATTTTATACAAATACATCAATAATTCAATGAACTTAAATTTTTTTATTGCTTATAAATATGTTCGGACGGTGTATTTCTTTTATCGTGTAATCTTACGGAGTTAGATAGTTAAAAGTAGTTAGAGGTTTTTAGTTGTTAGGTTGCTTAGTTCGCAAGTTAATTGAGATAGTTATTGAGTTACTTGTTCAACAAATAACCATTGAACCTTGTGATTTGACTGTGTATAAGTACTTTTTGATACTTGGTGAATGAAAAACTTGACTTTTTATATTTAACAAATGGTTCATCACCTGGTTCAAATCCTTGCCTTAGTTTAAACTCAAAAATAGTAGTTAGTTAAAAAAATTGAGTCCCTTTATCCATCTTGCGCCATATCCTTTTTCTTATACCTTCATTCTTGAATCTTGCTTGCTTTCTCACCATTCATCATGAATGAATCCTCATGAGGTACCTACAAGGAACCTTGGATCTTGGAAATTGGTTCAAACGTGAAGGAAAGAATAAGTTGTAGTTGTTGGGATGAACATACTTTGATTATGCTGGAGATAGAGGTGATAAGAAAAGTACTTCATGGCATGTGTTCAAGATAGGATCATTATCAATCTTATGGTCATTAAAGAAGTAGCCATTGTCATATTATCAACAATTGAAGTAGAGTTTGTAGATATTGCTTCATGTGCCTTCCAGAGAGTATGGTTGAGGAAGGTACTAGCTCACTTATAAGTACCTCAAAAATTGAGAGGATCAATCATATTTTGTGACAACAGTTCATCTATCAAATTATCAAAAAATTCTACCTTGTATGGTAGGTGCAAACACATAGATGAAATGTTTCATTTTCTAAGGGACCTTACTAAACATGTAATCATTGAGACGAAGTACTGCAACACTCAAGACTTGTTGGTTGACATTCTTTCTAAGCTAATGAAGGTTGAATTATTTGTCAAATTAAGGGATGACTTATGAATGGTGACTCTAGATAGTGTTACTTGACTTCCTTCTAGAGAAGTCAAAGTAAGTAGGGTTTATTGTGTAATCATAAAGAGTTAGTTAGTTAAAAGTAGTTAAAGTTTGTTAGTTTTTAGGTTGCTTAGTTGCAAATTTATTTGAGTTAGGTACTAGTTACTTGTTCAGTAAGTAATCCTTAAACCCTGTGATTTGACTGTGTATACACTACTACATATAATGCTTCTAATGTCGGGCGCAAGAAGCATTGTACATTGGACACATAAGCGAGATAAATAAGATCGTCATGAAAAGTCTCCATTTAACATGTCGGTGTTTCCAAACCCAACATGAATAGTTATTTTAAAACCATTTAGTACATGAGTTCGAACCTCAGGTGCCTCACTTTTATAATATTCCCAACAAGTGTATCTTTTATCTTGGTTTCTCCAAAAAACGACGGGTATATAATATTTTATTTTTTTAATTGTTACATTTACATTCATTATTCAAAATATTACATTTTTTACACAGAATATTGTTTACCCAGAAAACAATGATAAAAGTCAAACTCGATAGGGTGGTTCAAGATAAAAATCACTCAAGATGTAGATTTAGATCTTCGTATAATAGAATCTTGGGGAACATCTTTTGTTAGATCTTACATGCAATGGTTTCTAATGAAAAAAAAGGTAAGGTAATTAATATTTGAGAAAACAATAATCTAAAAATCAAATAATGGAAGAATATTTAAGAAAATAAACCTTGAACCCAGATGATTTTTTGCGCTTGCTATCCATCGTAGAGAACCTTTCCAAGCATTCTTAGGTTTCAAGCGCTTCATATATTTTATTTTGGTTAGATTTCCTATCGTAAGACAACTTATATAGTGGATGTCCCTTAGGTTTCACGCGGATCACTAAAGGTAGATTCTTGAGCATTGATAACCTTTAAATGGACGACATAGATTTATTTAAGAACGTTGAAAACATTGAAAATAACAATTAACTATCATCTCAGTTTTGGAATATTGTATCACCTAACTAAAATAAAACAATGTCGTCTTTGAAGACAAACTTATCCAAAGGTGTTTCTATGTCTTCTAATTCTATAAAATCACAATCTAGACCATTATGTGGGTGTGATGGTCGTATGGTTTCGTACCAATGCAAGAAGGGACAAAATCAATGAAGACATTTTTTGGAGATGGCCATTTTGGAGGAGTGAAGAGACATGTAATATGTTCATATGGGATGAAGACATGGTGGAAAAAGGTGGAAATAGAGATGAGAGTATGATGAAGTCAGAGGTGGAAGCTATGGGTTATTTGAATGTTAGCTATGAAGATTCAAAGAAGGAGAACAAGACACTAAAGGACAAATTAAAATCAAATTTTTTTATGGAAATTTGAAGATGTTATGTTTTGTTATCTCCTTTATGTTTAACGTTTACTTTTTATGAAATGTAATAGATGAAGTAGGCTTGGAATTGCATTGTTAACGTTATGTGAAAATTGTAGAAGCAAATAAATCTATGTATTAAATAAATGGAATTAAATATCCTCTTGATTTTGGAATAAAATCGAGGGGTTAGTTCAACTAACCCCTTGACTTTTCAAATAAATCGAGTGGTTAAATTAATTTTTTTTTAATGGTTACATTGTTTATTCAGAATATTAAAAATACAATATGTACAGGTCACATAAAAGATGCTAGATAGCGATCCAAGATTGGTTGTTGTGCTATCTTATTATTGCATCCTAGATGGATCGTTGCGCTATCATTATCACTGTCTTCAATAACGTAGACAGTGAGTTTGAATACTTCCAACGTTTAATAAGTTGTATGTTGCAAAAATTGGAAAATATTTTTTCTGCACTTGCAATCCATCAGTAACGACGAATATATCATAGTTGTTCAAAACCTTCAATAACAACAACTACATATATCCCATTGTTTGAGATGGATCGCAAAAGCTGAAAACTGTTTTGCTCAAGGTAGAAGAATATTTTTTCAGTTTTGCAATCCATCCCAAAAAAGAAAGTGGAACGGCTACAAATAAGATAACATTATGGTTAAATATGTTCAACGAGTGGTTTATAGTCAAATCGGATTATTTATCCCTCGATTTATTAAAGAAACTCTAGTGTTAGATAATTTATGTTACACTTTTTACAAATAGAATTATAAAGTGTCGTAGCTGGGATTCTATGTTTGTCTAAAATGGTATTTCATCGCAATTTTATAGATAAACAAAGGCTCAAGTTAATTTTTTTTTAAAAATAATTATATGGGACACGTTGGTGAAAAACCTCACTTTTTTTTGTTGATGTGAAAACTTCGTCATAAAAAATATTATTTGTTGTAATGATAAAAATTTGTTGGTACTTGATGATTGAAAAATTTGACTTTTTATCTATCATCTTTAGGACTACAAAAAGCATGATCTTTCTAAATAAAGTTATGATTATTTTTCACTTGAGCCTTTCAAAAGTGACAAATAAACATATATTTGACCATGATAAACATATTTTAAATAAGTCTAATTCAAGTGTGTGAGACTTTTTTATCCTTTATCCAACACAAAAAACTTTTTCATTCCTTTGTAAAATCATGTCGAGCTCCAAAATACCTATTAAGACTTGATTGGGAGCCTCCACTAGTAAGTTGGATTAACACATTACATTAAAAGCAACCACATAAATGACTTGGATATCAAATCTTCATCCATAATTTTAAGGATTTGTTTATGTGCTAGGAGTGAAAAGATAAAAGAGATTAAAAAAGAATTTGAAAATAAATAAATAAATAAATTTTTAAAATTAATTTTTTTATATAAAATGATAAAAAATATCATTAATATATTTTTAATTTTCAGACCGTTATAAAAATATATATTATAATTGTAGAATTTATCTAAATTCTTAAAAATCCTACACAAGCCACTCTTCGAATATAATTTTTGAGTTTTCTAAAATTATGTTTTTATATTATGAACTGACCCGTGCTTCTGCACAGGTGAATTTATTTTAATATTGACGAAATAAATTTTTAGATATATATGAAAAAATTATATTTATTTGAAAAGTACAATGAAAAATTATAAAATTAAAATATTACAATAAATAATATGATTATACAAAATATAATAGTATACTCGACAAATAATATATTTAGATACACGTGTGAATTTAAATTGAATTACATAATAGTAAAATAAAAAATTATTATATAAATTTAATTGTATTAAAAAAAATTATTAAAAAAACTTGTGACAAAGAGAAAGAAAAAAAGTTTAACATTTAAAAATAATGGTAATAATTTGATAGTGACTCGTAAAATAAAAAGTTAGTTATGTGAATGACTATGTAATATTTTTAAATTTTACAAAAAAAATATTTTTTATTTTCTTGAAGTTATAAAATAGATTAATTAATATTTTTAGTGATAATAAACAAAAACGATAGATAAAATGTGATATAAATACAAAAAAAATTCAATATGTGATTAATAATGGTGCTCTGAGAAATTTTAAGATTATACAAAATATAATGATGAAGTTGACAAATAATGTATTTAGATACACATGTGAATTTAAATTGAATTATAAAATTATCAATTATTATATAATCTCAATTGTATTAAATAATTATAAAAAATTTGTGACATGGAAAATGAGAAAATCTGACATTTGAAAATAAAAATTTTGTCTTTAAATAAAGATAATAATTTGATAGTGACCAATAAAATTAAAAATTAATTGTGTGAATGATAGTTTTTTTCTTTTTAAAACAAAAATGTTAATTATATATTTTCTAGTTGGTCATTACAATATATTTTATAGATACTAATATATTTTCAAATAGATAGAAACAGAGAAAACTTGAAATAGTAAAGTTTGTCTTGAAGTACTTTAAGTTTTCAAGTGTAACGTTGATACTCAATAAAAGTTTTGAGTAAATAGTGGTAAAAGAATAACAGTAAATTTACTATACATTTATTTGCTACATTTATGCCACTTTAGTATACAGTAATAATCAAAAAATTTAAGTAGTGGTAAAGGAATATCAGTAAATTAACTATATATTTACTTGCTATATTCATGCCATTTTATTATGCGATTTTAAAATTACAATTAGGAAGCAGATAGTTGTTGTATCTATAAATTATGCACCACAGTAATGAAAAGGATAAGAAAATATTCAGAAACTTCAACCATATCGGCAAGTTTCCGTCCACCGTCGTAATTCGCAGAAGCCAGCAAATAGATTTTACGGTCCCTTTCGTATCGTCAAGAGAATCGGCCCAGTTTCATAGGAGAAAAGTTAATAGCCAATCATGCATCAACAAAAAACTGAATCTAACCTTCATCATGTCCATGATTCCTGCCATTGGATCTTTTGCTTTATCCATGGTTGGCTTCAGCTGCAACATCAACAGAAAGAGGCATTGATGAACAAAAGAAAACGGTCGAAATACAAAAAATGGCGTGGCCTATTATTGTTACTTGTCACTCAAGGAGTCTTATATATAAAAAATAATAGTTATGTTATTGATATCTTTAAAGCAATAATAAATCTGTCAATTCCTTGCATAACAGTGTTTGATATCATTTTCTGTATACATCATGACTGTATGATTGAAGGATAATATCCTTACTAGGCTTCACTAAAATTATGGTTTAGAATAATATCTCACTTATTGATACTTGTCTGCAGTAAACAACATGGTTTCTTAATTTTGCACTCTGCCCATTTCGTATCACCGTCATCTCCAAAAATTGAAGGTTGTTTGATATACAATCTGCAGGGAAATGTTTGTACAATTTACAACTTTGTTTTCTATATGAAAACCAAAAAAGTAAGATAAGAGTCCAAGAATTGGATTTTAAATAATTCAATTGCACATACCATTACCTTATTTCAATTTCTATCAAACTTAATTGTTGTAATAATGCTTGATACGCAGAAAAAGAATAATAATGCAGGGAATTGTAATCGTGCAATCAAAAGTAAATTGCAACATTCAGCTGATACATTATATCTCCCCTATCATTTGACACTACAAAAGATATAAAATTTAGGTCATTCAAATAAAAAGATGCATGGAATAGACTATGCAAAACATTAATACTAACCACAAGATTATTTCAAATATATAGACAAAAAATTATAACCAACAATTCACAGAGAGCACAGACAATTCAACAAATAGCTAGCATTCACAATAAATTTCTTTCGGACATTTAATCAAACAACAAACATTTACCATAAAATTCTCTCAGAATTCTTTCAGACATTTCATGAAAAATAAATAAATAAATAAATTTTTAACATTAAAATTTGTTTTTTATATAAAATAATTAAAAAAATATATCCTTAAGATATTTTTAATTTTCAGACCATATAACAATATATATTATAATTGTAGAATTTATCTAAATTCTTCAAAATCCTACAAGCCACTCTTCAAATATAATGTTTGAGTTCTCTAAAATTATGTTTTATATTATAAATAAATAGAATTAAACCCCCGCAAAATTCTGTCCACTTAGATCCATCAATTATTTTCAATATATCCTTCCTTTTTTTTCACAGACTTTCTTTCTGTTACTCTGTAAACTCTCAAACAAAGTTTAAGACATTATACATATTGGTCTTTTCACTTATAAGAACTCAACATCAACTCTTACGTCAAATTTAAAATTTTATCTCATACTTGAAACATCACAACATTCATCAAGTGTGAGAACACATCACATATCTCCCCTTAAATATGAGAATAACTAAATATGAATTTTAAAATTTCAAAAAATAATGATAAAAATAATGAAAATATCGACTTAAAAATTTAATTTTGAGTTCATTTTTTCGATAAATTTTTTATAACGTTCTAAAGATATGTGCAAAATAATTATTTAAAAATACACATTAATTTAACATAAAAAATTAAAATTACGTGCATAATTATTTTATAAAAATTAAAAAAATTATTTTTTAATAAAGATTAAAAATGAAAATTGAGATATTTATAAGACAAAAACATATTTAACTCATAAATCATCTTAGTTATAAGATGTTCAATTTTAACACTTTTATCCAATATAAATCACACCAAGACATCTTTTCCTCTGATGTGAGCCTCTCTCCACTAAGATTTGTTTCAAGTTGAAATTTGCTACAAGATGTTGATTTTAGTCACAATTTTTCTTTATGCAATCATAAAAGTGAGCAATGATATTTTAATCTCAAGGATGAAAGTTATTTTAGAATTGTATATCCTGCTTAATAAGTTGACGTGATTTAACTTTACAAAGATCCAATATATGTTGTTTTAGTCTCGTTAAAATTTATTTTAGAAAACAAAGTATTACTTTTTTTATTCTATTTATAAAAAATATATATATTTTAAACATATTAAAAAATAATATATAGATCAAATATATTATTTATTTAATAAATTTAAAAAATAAACATTTTTATAAATAAAATTGAAGGGAGTAGCATCAACATAAAATAATAAATATATTACTTCAATGAGTTGTAGCTGCTAAACAAACACTCTATGCTTTCTTGTGCTTTGAGAATTAACCCTGAAAAATCCTTAGGATATGAATAAATATTTACACTTTACACTCATAAAGTAACAACTTATCTCATGTCCAAAAAACAAACTCTAGTATGCATTATGTTATTTAATTTACAAATATAATTTTGATGGATAGTTAATGAAAATAATTATTTCGGTCTACCAACGACTTTTATTATAAATAAATACTAGATAAATGAAATAAAGAAAGAAAAAAAGAGTGAAATTAGAGGCTTATCTAAAAGCAATAAAAAAAGTTAGTAATTGTTTGAAGAGCATTGAAAGAAGCAAGAAAGGTAATAAATTGGAGATAGTGAAAAGGTAAGATGCTGTGAGGTGTGAAGAAAAGGACAGAAAAATATGTGATTTTTGCAGGAAGCTTCTTTACTCTTTCCCAGGTACAGACAGACACTGCCTGTCCAGGAGGGTAAGATACATGTAATTGCATGTGTATATGTTTGTGTGGTAGTGATAGTAAGTACCATCCACACACCTTCTGCTACCTATCCTTATTTTACAAGAAAGGTTTATTAGGTTCTGCACATCACAAGAGGCCCTTTTTTGTTCTACTATCTTTCTCTCTCTCCCCTTAGAAAAGATTAAAATTTTCTTGTGTGGGGCCTGTTAGGCACTTAGGGGGGAGAATTTCACTTTCATGATTAATGGTGGATTCACATATTTATGGCATACTCAGGACATATAAGGAGTCAGAAGCCCCTTCAGGAATTAAAATGCATAGGGTCCTCTCACTCTCATGTTAAATAATAGAAGTGTATTAAACATGAGAATAAATGTTTTGTTAACCTAATAGCACTAAGGATATTAAGCCAAAAATAACATGATTAATTACAATCAAAGTGTATGAATTGTGTGAGCAAACATTTTATACCAAGTATGTTATATGTGTAAAGTGTCTATCAATTTTAAACATGACTAATCTCTATTAGAAAATCTTGATGACCTACCTATACTTTAGTGAGATGGGATAACCATTACACAAACCAGCCAATTGAAAACAACAGACCAAACCTTAAAAAGAAAAATTACATTGTAGCATGGAAAATAGTCTTAGCTATTTGGAAAACCGACATTTTCTACTTTACAAACTTATTTTTTAAGATTTTTTAAGAATGAGTTAGATTTAATATTTAAAAAAAATGAAATTAGAGACTATTCAAGAAATATTAGATTACCAACTATCAAAATTTCGCTATCAGACTTAATTGTCTAATTATAGATATAATGATTGAAACAACTGGACAAATCATCGAGAGAAATCATGAATTCGCCATCAAACGTCTTTTACTTTATGGAGAGAAAGGTAAACATTGGCTAAATCTGAAAGGGAGAAATTATGGTCTCACGACCAAGAGATCGTGTTCGAGAGTCGGTTACGCGAGGGAAAGGTATTAGAACCCCAAACGTGTGTAGTAATCTACAGGATCCACTTCTATTTTCTATCTAATGGATATGTAAATGTCTATGTCTAAAACTTACAACTAAGGGAGAATGAATGCAAAAAGAAAACACGAGGAAAAGAAGGAAGTACTTACAAAATTTGCTCGGTCGAGCCCCGTGACCAGATGCCTACGCACTCCCTCGCACAATAGGAAAGTTAGAGTGCCGTAGTTCGACTCACATGTCTTGGTGGGTTGAAATATTTTTATGAACGATGCTTGGTGAAGCATGCCCTTTCTAAAAATAAATTAAACAGAAAAAGAGCCCGGAGGCAAAAAAAGATTTGCATTGCTTGATTGCTTTTACCTTGAAAAAAAGGGTTTGAGTTGTTTTAGAGTGTTTTATGATTTTCAAAAGAATAAAAAAAGTTTTAGTTTTAATGCAAGTATGCAAAAGAAAGAAGAAAACACTTAAGGGAGACTATCTAATTCTACCCCTAACGTTATCAGACAATGATTGATCCTAATGTTAAGGATGAAGGAAGAAAATCTACCTATGTTAGCATACATGGATAACTATCCTGATGTCTATCTCGAAGGATACCCTAACCGAGCGGTCCTAAGGGACAAAACAAGTACTTTGGCAAAAGCACACAAACATGCAATGCGCAATTAAATGAAGGGAAATGAAGACTTTAGCTAAGGGGAGCGAGTCACCCGAAGCAAACAAGCACTAAGAGGGATAAGGGAAAAAGGTCATAGGCAAGGGGAGCGAATCACTCGAGTCAACCAAGTTCTCTTAGTGTGGGATAGGGGAAACTACACCATGGCACTGAAAGACCAGGCAAATAGAGTAAATGAGTACAATCACAGAGTGTCAACGCGAGTCGGCACAAACTTTTGACAAAGCGTGGAGGGTCAGAAAATGGACCCTTGTCCACTTGACGAATCGATACATGAGCAAGCACAACTCTGAAGCATCATGGTGCATCACGAGCTAAGGATGACACATACGGAAATGCAGGGGTCGATTGCGAATCCTTTCCGCTTGCCTCCTTTTGAGGACTTCAACGGGGGATGGGGAAATTGCCTCCTTTCGAGGTCTTTGGACACACATATAAACACACAGTAGAATACCTACTACAAAGGTAGGATTTTAAACAAGCCATACACAATTAGCACACAAGTGAAGAATGCCTGCTATAGGACATTAAACAACGACTTTGGAGCCCATGCTCTTTTCCTACTTCTCATGATCTCTAGAAAGCGGTAAATGCAGAAAGATAAACCAGAGCAGTGTAATACCAAACGCAGAAAATAGTTCATAGCAAGCAAGAAAAGTGGAACTACTCCGAGAAATCTCGAGCAAGCTAGCATCAACAAATGCAAAGGTCACAAATGGCTAGATAAATACAATCCACAGTGTGATATCATGTAACATGTGGGCGTAGCGGACACATCATCACAATAGTCAAAACACCTACACAAAGGTACATATCCAGACAAATAACATAATATATGTTTCTCATAACATGAGAAAACACGAAGTCAATGCGTCTAAAGCGCAAGCAAAACCACGGGCGAAGTGGTAACCACAGGTTAACTGGCGTGTCGGTTTACCACAATTAGGTAACCAACAAAACTATCCTCAATGTACCTTGCACAAGTCAACAAATGTGTCAAAAATAACAAGGAGGAGGGAATATAGTTGCACATTCACACTACAAGTCCAAATATGATCCAAACATGAAGAAATGCAATGCAAACATGTGTTGCAACACGGAAATAGAAACAGGGCAGCCACACACACATAATGAAAAATAAACTGCAAACAATATCAAAAACAAAATAAATTCATCACAATGGTCCTCAAGTGAAATGCTAAACATAAGTAGACATCAAGGCAAGTTAGAAACCAAAATCCACACTAAAAATGGCCTAAAACACAATATTTACAAAAATCGGGGCACGAAAACACCATCACAAAAACGACTCAAAGTTGCATGGTAAGCTATAAATGTACCAACGAATTCAAAAATATGCACGGTTTGAATTAAAAGTGAGTAGAAGCGTGAGTTATAAACATGGGGCATCAACTACATTATTAGGGAAAATGCTGAAAACCAAACCAGAATCGATGGAATTTGCCTCAAATGCGATTAAAACATTAACCTAAACTTCCTTAAGCATTGTCCATTAACTATACACATCCTTATGCTCAAAACCAAAGCCAAATGGTGCAATTTAAACTAAAATCAGGTGTCGACATAATTTCCGAATTCAACAGTTACACAAAAAAAATGGAATGCTATTTACAAAATTGGAATCGGAAATTATGTTACCACATGATTTAATGTCCAACAATTATCCATAAAATTCAAGAGGCCAAAGTAAGCCACAATTCAAATCCACCTTAAATTCCAACAATTCTTATGCTTCATGAGTCGAAAAATCAAGCTTTAACAAGGTACAATATAATCAACTCAGAAAAGATTCAAGATTATTCAACATTATTGGAATCAACACTTCCAACCATCAATTATCTCACAAAATTAAAATTCAATTCCAAATTACAACTTCACGTCTTGAATTTGACATTAAAGCATAACCTGGACACAACTTGAAACTCAAGATTAATCCATAATTTCCCAAATCTTCAACCAATACCACACTTCTCCATTATTGATAAATCAAGAATTTCACATAAACAACACAATTCAATTCATGAATTAAATTTATCAACCAAAATTCTCAACTCATGAATATGCTAATTCAATTCTATTCATACTTAAATTAATTAAATCTTCAATTCAAATCACAAGCATTAAACAAAATAATTGAAGACTTAGAGTAATAGAATTACCGAATTGGATGAAGATGAGGTTGAGTCGATATCAGAAAACTGATCGGAGGAGGAATAAGCCATGGGAAACACGAACGAAAGCGAGGAGAGGTGCTAACCGGAAAGGACAATAGCATCGGCCTGAAGCGGACGCGAAGGAGAAGAGAGAGTCTAGAGATCCCTGGAACAACAACTAGCGACAGAGGGAGCAGACTGAAGCGTGAGAGAGACGACCAGAGAGCTTGCATCGGAGGGAGGTCAACAATAGTGGAAGAGGCGGAAGAAGAAAAACAAAAGAAATAGAAGAAAATAAATTTCGGTGTGGTGGTTTTTGGATTTCGGCGAGTTTGTTGGTGGTTGGTGGTGGTTGTGCAAGTTTAAAGTTGAGAGAAAAACAGAGGGAAATTAAAGAGTGTTTTTGGTGATTTGAAAATTATGAGAGTCCCCTTATAAAATTCTGAATTTTTTGGATAAATACTCCCTCCAAAATAGGGCCTTAGAAGGAACTTGGACTCAATTTGGGCCTAAATAGACTTTATCTAAATTAAATTGTCCAACTCACGAAATCATCGGTAACCGTGCAAAATTTGGGATCTGGCTCAACACGAAAAATGTCTGGATCAAAAATTTATGGCGTATAGACAAAATTTCAACTCAATAGGATGAACGGTGAAGGAGATATGTATTTTTGAACGCATCGACGTTGAGCTAAAAATGCACTGTGCAGAATTTTCCTGCGAAATTTACCGATCAGTACTAGAAAATTGCCCCGAACGAAGGTCTTCGGATCAAACTTTGAACTTAAGATGTCAACGAAAATTGAAGCCAACAAAATTTGTGAAATTTTGGCACTGGTCCCACCACGATCAGATAAAAATCGAGAGAGATATGAATATTTGAATATTGCATATCACAGAAACGGATGTTCGGTTCAGCTCAAATATCTCTTTAGTAACACAAATTATGGGCATTATTCATAAGGAATTAGCTCTCGGCCCAAACACGAAAGTCAAAGAGCATGTCAAGACGGAATTTTGGGCGCTAGAGACTCAATTTCGACGTTCCAGTCAAAATCTATGAATTTTTTAGTGTCCCAAAAACACAGTTCAGCCATAAAAATTAGTGTACCGCTCTTGAAAGATTAATTTTCCTGGAGACCTTCTTCACACAATTAGCCTCCGACCTGAGAACGTAAGTGATATATAACATCAAGATGGACTTGTCAATAGAAAATCAGCTAAAAATACCGAACGAGCTGAGAGTTATGAATCTCTAAACACCCGACATGCAAATAAAGAGTAGGTGAAATGAATTCCACTCCAAAGAAGTTAAACCATTCGGAGGCTTTCCTTGACGAACAGGCTCTCGGTCCGAACATATGAAACATAGAAAATAACAAGACGGTTCCAATGCCAGTGAAACCACCCAAAAACAGTACTCCAGTCGAAAGTTACGAATTTATGAGTTTGAACCAGCAAAATCGTTGTGTTTAATCCGAACTGTTGTAAATCAACTGAAACGCTTAGATTTATCTGTCATTTGAGACATGTTAGAATACTCGAGACCTTGTCATGATGATGACTCGATTGATCATTGATTGAGATGTTTGAGAAGCCATAAAATACAATAAAGCTCAGAGAAACAAAATTTTGCTTTAGCTGCTGTTAGACAGAATAATTGCTCTTTTCACAAGGAATTAATTCAAACCCATGATTAATGCATGAATGACATGTATGTAATGCACCTAAAAATTAAGCGTAAGCCAAATTATTTATTAAAATAAAGATGACAAATTTTAGGATACAACAATAATATGAGTTAAAAGTTTATCATTAGATTAGACTTGATATGTGTAACTGTTTATAAGTGGAAGTTGTTTTTGTCTTATAAATCGATTTTATAAAATGCAATTAGACTTTATTTCACCATTCATACCTATATGTCAAATCTAATAGTGGTTGACATGAATGTATGTATTTACAAATTTCAAGATCCACATAAATGAGGATTGATAAGATTTTATTAAATAGGATATTCATCAACTTACAAGTAAGATTTATAAGTATGAGTCATGGAAATATTAAAATATAATGTTTACACATATTTGAGTTACCGTAAAACTAATATTTATATATATATATATATATATATATATATATATATATATATATATATATATTTGAATTTAAATTGTGAATGAATTGTAGTGATAGACACTTAGCACGGTGGTATGAATCTTTGATATAGTGGCGCGGGAGTGGACATGTAAGATTATCACTCTAATGCATAAGTTAGTTACAACTTCCAAAGTGAATAAAATTTAAGTTTAAAAATGTATTTGATATAGTGGCACAGTGTTGTACCCCAATTTTTGTCCTTAAGATTCACTCATACTTCATACCATTGCATTACACAAGGATCAAATGGTCTATATCTCTCTCTTATCTTTGGGTTTGCCTTTGGGAGACCACCAAGCAACATTGAATGTATGTGATTATTGATGTTTGACAAACAATAATGTGTGTATACTTCACTCTCTAAATGTTGTAGGTGAATGGTGCACAAGTCTCTTATTCAAGGAGTCAATAGGTTCATATGTTTATTTCCATACCTTCTCTCCTTAATTCTCAAGATTTTTGAAAGTATTGTCTCCCATTTAAAATTTCTCTTGTCATCAGCTATGATCTCTCATCTTGAGTATATGCTTCATGTTTGAAAGAGATCGTCAAATTCAAAGAATTCACCATTCTATGGCCATCTACCTTGAATTACGGTTTTGGACTTCTGAGGATCATATCTTGGTATTTGTGTGAAGTTTTTGGATAATTTCAAAGTCATTAGATTCTTAAGAGGACATATAATATGAATATGCTTGGATTCAAGGAGTTTGATTGACGAGAAGATTGTTTTAGAAGACTATGATTGCCCACTCTCTATATTGATACTTCATTTATCTTGTATGACTTCAAAGGATCAGAACTTGGTCATCCCTTGTCTCCTTGAGCTCATTCTTCTTTCACAATGCACCTAAGGATGTATAATACAACTTAGTTCAAATTGTAGTAAGAGAAAATGCTTGGAAATTTGCCTATGAAGTCAAAATATTACAAGTCCTTAATGTATTTCTCAATTGTTGGTCAATCAACTTCAAAAGATCATATATTGATCATCATTTATCACCTTGAGGAATTATTTTTGCATAAAAATCTTGAGGATATGAACTTTATCTCCATATAAATTTTAAAGATTGAAAGTGTTTGGAAGTTGCTCTCCATATAAATTTTAAAGATTGAAAGTGTTTGGAAGTTGCTTGAAGAAATCAAAAGATTATAGGTCTTTTCATGAAATTTCATCAACTTCACAAGGCCATTACTTTCTCAATTTTTGGAATTTTTGGGTGATTATTTTTGACAAATGTTCCTTGAGAGGTCTACTTCATATCATATTTGAAATTCAAAAGCAAATTATGAGTGGAAGACCATTTTTGAAAAGAAAAGATTATAGGTCATTTTTAGAAAGTTGGCATGCTTGACCAAGGCCTGGCCAGTAAAATCAGTGTTTTTTCACAAATCCTAAAGGCTATAACTCTCAAACTCAAGCATCCATTGGATTTGATTCTTTTTGAATTATGTTATACTATTTGAATACTTCATTTGGATCAAGGAAAATTGGAAAACGCACGAGGGAATTTGATTTGGCTTCAGTTCAAAGTTTGTGCCAAAATCTGTTCGAGCACACAATCAGTTTGTGCATTTTGCGCTACCAATCAATTTTAAGCCAAAATAAAGCCTTGATTTCATGACTAATCATGTTTAGAAGTTTTCCAGAATTAATTAGCACCTTGAAATGCAAGTTTTGGCTGAGTTTTGATGCATATGAGGTCACACTTCCTACATACACACACCTTTCAAGATTTCACTCCAAATCTTACAATTCCTCCACATTCTCATCACCACTCACTTTCCTATAAATAGAGGATCATTACTCACTCATTTTCTCAAGCTTTGATAGCCAGAAAACCCCTACCAAACTCTCTCTCAAACCAGATTTTTTTGCAACTTCGTTTTCACTCTCAAAACCATTCTAGTTTGAAATTAACCATTCATTCTTCTTCCTTGAACCTCACCGAAGCTAACAAAACAAGAATTGTGCTTTGTGTGATACGGTGAACTGACTTTTTGTGTTTGGTATCGCAAATGTGCGGATAACAAGAGTCGCCACCGACTTTTATTTTTATCCAATTAAGGGAAGGTAAAAGTACAGAAAAAGACCTTCGTTAGATTAAGTGCGGAGAATGGTTATGAAAAGGGAAGGTATTAGCACCCCTTTTCATCCGTAGTTATCTACGGGCTCTTAGTTGCTCTAGATCACTTTAAAATTGTGCTTTCTGTGTGTTTGAAAAATGTTTTGAAAAAGCATTTCGCTTTGAATTTGTAATGATTCATGTAGGAATGTATACAAAGTGTTCAGAAATGTTTCGTTTTGAAAAGAGTTTGAACTTTGACAAAAGTGTGTTGTGAGAAAAGTATTTTGATAGAGCAAGCAACTAAAAGTCTTATTACCTACTCAGAATTGGTCGTTTTCGTATCGTTTTACTTTCCTTTAGAATAGCGCTATCCATACCATTAGTTGGTAGGTAACTCTATTTGTTGGATGTAAGCGGGACATTTGAAGGGACATCGGATGGTCATAGAAAGCAACTTGTAGGAAGTATCCTAGCACATTCGAAGGGGCTATCATCATTTTTCGTAGGCGACAATCGAGGGTCAAGATCATGTATTCGTAGGCGACATCGTGGGTCTATGATATTTGTATCGAAGGGACTATGATGATTTGTTTGGAAGGCAACGGTGCTAGAATACCTCTATGTTCGAGGGACATGACCATTTTGAATTCGTAAGGCAACGAGAGAGAATTACCCTAAGGGGTACATGTGTGAAGAGAGTGTGTTGATTCAAATATTTTATCTTGCAAATTAGTGAGCTATGTTGATTATTATCTTACCATACACGCCTAATTACTAGCAATTTATAGGGTGCGGAAATTAAAATGCGGAATGTAAAGATGCGGAAAGGTAAATCCTACGCTATTACAAGGCTTTGGGGAAGATACATAATTTAAAATGCGGAAAAATAAAGGCCTAATTTAAACTATTACATCCCATATACAGTTACATTATTGGAAAAAATAAAATGATAAAGAAAAAATTGTCTGAATCGGATCAACCTGCAAGAGAATGAGAAATCGGAAAATGCGATATGAATCGAACAAGAGAAAAAATGTTAGAAAAATGCAAATTTTAAAATAAGAAAAATATGTCATGCTGGAAATACTATAATTATGAATAAAAATAAATATGCATGCAAAATTATATTTTTTAATTTATTAAATTAAATAAAGATTTTATGAAAATAATGTAAAAAGAAAAATAATTTTTGATGATTTTTTAATGCAGAAATAAAATTATGAAATTAATTAAAATAGATGCAAAAATATTAAATAATGAAAAATATGAAAAAATATTGAGTTTGTGAAAAGGAAAACAAAACCGGTCCCTGGAGGGATCGAAATCGTGACCCTTTGAGGCATCTGGGAACAGGGAACGCCTTTACCACTACGCCATGTGTGCATCTGTGTTTGAAATCCGGATCGAGTAAAAGAAAGACAAGTGTCGTCTCCTGATCTCCTCGTCCGCGCGCGAAGCTTCATCGTCCCCGATTTAAATTTTCAAAGCTAACGTCGGCCATTATTCGACGCTATGGTCCCTGGAAAAATCAAAAAGCAAGCACACGTAATATAAATAAATTCTAAAGCCATGGTTCGATTCCTGGGATCATCCCGAATGCATTGGTATAGGTCTCATGGTCCAATTTTTCCTATTTGGTGAAACCCTAAAACATGCTCAGGAACCCTAACTATGGCATCTCGAGTTTCCGGCCATGAAAATGCAATTAAAGTACCCAGAAAGCTTGCAATCTTCCTACTGATCACAAAAACAAACACAAATCATGTTAATAATGCATGAATGAAAGAATACGATTTTTGAAATTTCAAGAACAAACCAATTTCGGATTTCACGATTCTTGATGGTTTTTGGCAAAGTAAAGGTATGGAATGCTTCCAGGGATGTCAAGGAATATGTTTGAATCCTCAAAATCGTTTGAAAGTGGCTGGATCGATGACTGCTAGTAGCTTGAAGGTCACGGATTTTTGAGTTCTAGGTTAGGGTTCTTGAGCCAATTTTTTCCTTTTCTCTTGATAGGTATGCATCATACATTTATACTGGATGGATTTGGGATGGTTTTGGAAGAGAATCAATCAACATTCAAAGCAAATCAAATTTGATTAATTTCCAATCCAATCTTGCCATATTGATCAAATTTCGAAATTTGCTGGCCTTTGTGAGTTGCTTGAGTCTCAAGGAAGGAATACAAATCAATCTTGCAATTAATTTTGATTTTATACTTTATTTTTGAATTTAATTTGTATTTAAATGAATAAATTCCAAATTAAATAGAAAAATAAAATAAAAATTCGTGGCATTGGGCTTGGATATTCCTAATTGTATAAGAAACAAGTTTGAATGAAGAAAAAGTAAGCCCATTTGCAAAAATTTTGATTTTTAGAAGCATCTCTCTTTGTGCACTCTTTCAAAATTGCCCAACTTGTGAATGGTGTATCTTGCTCATTTTCCCACATTTTTGAGTGTTCTTGGACTTTTTGGAAAGCTACAAGAGTCCTCTAACCAACCTTTTTGGTCTCATCTCAATTGGAGTTTTCATGCTCAATATATCTTCAAATCAAAAAGTTGACTTTTTGTTGACTTTGAAAATGACCTGTAATGTTTTGAGCCATACCTCTCAAATGAAGCATTTTTTGGACATTCTTGTGAGACATGAAGTTGTAGAGAATTGAATTTCCTTCAAAAAAAGGGGTGGTAGAAAAATTTCTGAGAAAGTATGAAGAAGTTATGATCAGTCAAAGTTCAGTTGACTTTTCACCTAGAAACCCTAATTTAGAAAGTTTGACTTTTGAGCAAATCTTGAGTTTTCTTGATGAATCATGATCAACCGTTGATCAAATGATGAATGTAACTTGAAAATGAGGATGTTGACAAAAAATTATGAAGTTTGACTGTATGTTGACCACAGTTGACTTTTTGTCCAATTCAACTAATTTTCAACCATCTGAGCAATTGTCTGAGCAATCTTGACTTGTAAGGCTTGAAACTTGTCATGGAGAATCTTTGAAGCATATGAGGAGGCATGAAGACCATTGGAGATGTTGGGAGTCCATCTTGACCTGAGAATTGCCAAACCCTAGTTTGGGTTGGTTGTCTAGGAGAGAGTTTGTCTGATCAACTCTTGAGGAATCCTTGAGTATGGATGTATGAAATATCTTGAGAAGATGGAGGGAAAATTTTGGGGTATGACAGCTGCCCCTGTTCAATCTTCTTGTACTGGAAGGTTAGATTGACACGCTGGTCTTTCGTGACCTGGAGGTAGAAGATGATTGAACACTCGAGTACACCTGAAAATTTGCACTCGCGGTTGGCTGATGATGCGGGAAAGGGCTTACAGATGCCATTTGGAGAAGCTGGGGAATGAGTCGTACGTTAGACTCGAGATTATTGATAGGAGGATTGCTGGAGAGCATTTGATAACTGCCGGGAGACCGGGTTGGAAGAGTCAGGAACCCATTGTAATCTCTGGCTGGGGGATGAAGATGTAGTTTCCTCCGATGCACTATCTGACCAAGTTTCGGGTCTGGATACTGCCGCTGGGGAAAAGGGAAAGAACTGAGAGATATCCGCTGGGGATAAATACCTTGACTGGGGGTGAAGTGTTACTGCTTGGAGACTGATGTATCACTGCTCGGTTGAATGGAATCACTGCTTGGATTAACGCATACTCCGCTGGAGGGAGGTTTGTTGTGAGTGACACCGCTGTGGGGATCATGCTCTGCGGGGGAATGTTTTTGGTGACCTTCATCGTCATCTCAATTCCTGGAGCCTGTAGTAATTACATTTGTATGTCCACTTTTCGTATGTTTGCCAAGAGATTTTTATTGTCAAATGCGTGTAATCATTCAAAGCAAACGTTGGACTTTATGCAAACCACAAAAGTGAAAATTTGTAAAGAGAAAGAACTTGTATTTATTTGAAATGTGGCGTATGGCCAAGTAGTTTGTACACAAGAAAGGTAAAAAGCTATGCGGAAACAATCTCGTTAAGTTCCAACTATGCTAGTACTCATATATTTCAACTATCTCATCTCCTTGCTGTCAGTAGAAAGTGAGTGAATTGATCTCTGCCATTTGAATATTGAAGGCTGATAGTAGTCTGGAAGTAGGTGATCTGGAAGAGACATAGTCGTACGCTTGAATCCCTAACTTTTGCCTAGACCGCCCTTTCAGGTTTTCAGTCTACCGGGATACCCTTTTTTGCCCAAGCCGCCTTTTCAGGTTTTCGACTTTCCGGGTGTACATGTTTTGTATATATCCTTAACTTTTGCCCGAACCTTTTTTTTTTGCTCGCCAGGATGCCCTTATTTTTGCCTAGGTCAGTCGACCTAGCGGGTCTCGTTCATGCGTAGTATTTTTTGACTATGTCTGCGTTCACAGGGTGTGGGAAGTCTTCACCATCCATGGTGCTAAGTATCATAGCTCCGCCGGAAAACACTGTCTTGACTACAAACGGTCCCTCGTAGGTGGGGGTCCATTTGCCTCTAGGGTCACCTTGTGGAAGAATGATGCGCTTGACTACTAGGTCACCAACTTGATAGACTCGGTGCTTGACCTTCTTGTTAAATGCTCTGATCATTCGCTTCTGGTAGATCTTTCCATGGCAAATGGACGCGAGTCGTTTCTCATCAATCAAATTAATCTGGTCAAGGCGAGTCTGGACCCAATCGTCTTCGCCTAACTCTGTGTCCTGGAGGACTCTAGTTGAGGGTACCTGAACTTCGATGGGTAAGATGGCTTCCATACCGTACACAAGAGAGAAGGGGGTTGCCCCTGTGGACGTTCGTGCTGTAGTGCGATAACCATGAAGAGCAAATGGTAACATCTCATGCCAATCTTTGTAAGTCACTGTCATCTTCTGTATAATCTTCTTAATGTTCTTGTTGGCGGCTTCGACTGCGCCATTCATCTTAGGCCGATAAGGAGAAGAGTTGTGATGCTTGATCTTGAACTGCGTGCAGAGTTCAATGATCATCTTGTTGTTGAGATTAGAGCCGTTATCTGTGATAATCCTTTCAGGAATGCCATACCGACAGATAAGATTATGCTTGATGAACCGAGCCACAACATTCTTGGTAACAAATGCGAACGAGGCTGCTTCTACCCACTTGGTAAAGTAATCGATTGCCACAAGGATGAAATGATGTCCGTTGGAAGCTGTGGGCTTGATTTCTCCAATCATGTCAATGCCCCACATTGCAAAAGGCCAAGGAGAAGTTAAAACATTCAGAGGTACTGGAGGTACGTGTAATTTGTCGGCATAAATCTGGCATTTGTGACAAGATCGAGCATAGCGGTGACAATCAGCTTCCATGGTGGACCAATAGTAACCTGTTCTCAAAATCTTCTTAGCCATGGTGTGTCCACTGGAATGGGTACCAAATGCGCCTTCGTGTAACTCTTCCATGATACGTATTCTTTTCGGTCTACAGTGAGTAAGCACGATCGTGGTTGCGCTTGTATAAGATGCCGAGGAAAAATTTGGATGCAAATCTTCTCATGAACTTCTAATCATTAACGATGCCCTGGGATATTCCTGAGTCTCAAGATACCTCTTCACGTCATAGTACCAAGGTTTCTCTCGTATCAAGCTCACAACAATATCTGGTTCATCGAACTTCTCAATGATGATCTGGGGAGCCTCGTTGTCCCATCTAACCTTGAACATAGACGACATAGTAGCCAATGCGTCTGCCAACTGATTCTCTTCTCGTGGAATGTGATCAAAAGTAATCTCTTCGAAGTAGGGGACCAAACTCAGGACATGCTCTTGATACGGAATGAGATTCGGATGTTTAGTATCCCACTCGCCCTTAATCTGACTGATCACTAAAGCTGAGTCTCCATATACTTGCAAGAACTTGATTCTTAAGTCAATAGCAGCTTTGATACCCATGATGCACGCTTCATATTCGGCCATGTTGTTGGTGCAACTGAAACATAATCTGGCGGTGAAAGGCGTATGTCCGCCTGTAGGGGATGTAATGATGGCGCCAATGCCATTGCCAAGTGCGTTTGAGGCTCCATCAAAGACCATAGTCCATCGGGATCCTTGTTCGGGTCCTTCGTCCGGGCCTGGTTCTTCACAATCTGTAACTAGTAAAACATCTTCATCTGAAATTAACCGCATAGATGATAGTCATCTACGGCTTGTGAGCCAAATGATCGGCTACCACACTTCCTTTGATCGCTTTCGAGAAGTGTCTGGATGTCGTATTTGGTCAAGATCATTTGCCATCTTGCTATTCTTCCGGAGAGAGCTGGTTTCTCAAATATGTATTTTATTGGATCCATCTTAGAAATCAACAAGGTAGTGTGAGTCAACATATACTGTCTTAGTCGGCGAGCAGCCCAAGCCAAAGCGTTGCAAGTTTTCTCGAGCTGTGAGTATCTTGTTTCACAGTCGGTAAACTTTTTGCTAAGGTAGTATATTGCATGCTCTTTTCGACCAGACTCGTCATGTTGCCCCAACACACACCCCATTGAATTCTCTAGCACTGTCAAGTACATGATAAGAGGTCTTCCTTCGGCGGGCGGCATCAGGATAGGAGGATTCTGTAGGTACTCCTTGATCTTGTCAAAGGCGATCTGGCAATCGTCATTCCATTCCACCACTTGATCTTTCTTAAGTAACTTAAAGATTGGCTCACAAGTAGCAGTTAGGTGTGCAATGAATCTGGCAATGTAATTCAATCGGCCCAAGAAACCTCTGACTTCCTTCTCGGTGCGGGGGGCTGGCATCTCTTGAATAGCTTTAACCTTGGCGGGATCAACTTCAATACCTTTTCCACTAACAACAAACCCTAAGAGTTTTCCGGATCTGACTCCAAAGGTGCACTTGTTAGGATTGAGTCTCAATCTGTACTTCTTCAACCTGTCAAATAGTTTCTGCAAATGATCAAGATGTTCTTCTTCAGTCTGTGATCGAGCTATCATGTCGTCGACGTAGACCTCTATCTCGTGATGAATCATGTCATGAAATAATGTCACCATAGCACGCTGATAAGTGGCACCCGCATTCTTCAGTCCAAATGGCATAACCTTGTAGTAGAAAGTGCCCCACTGTGTAACAAAAGTAGTCTTCTCCATGTCTTCGGGAGCCATTTTGATCTGATTGTAACCGGAGAAACCATCCATGAAGGAGAAGACCTTATGCTGAGCGGTGTTGTCAACCAGAACATCAATATGGGGAAGTGGAAAATCATCTTTCGGACTTGCTTTGTTCAGATCTCTGTAATCCACACACATTCGTACCTTGCCATCCTTCTTAGGTACAGGCACCACATTTGCAACCCACTGCGGATAAGAAGTAACAGCTAGAAAACCGGCGTTGAACTGTTTCATAACCTCAACTTTGATTTTCTCTGACATCTCAGGACGCATGCGACGGATCTTCTGTTTCACTGGGAGAAAACCTTCTTTTGTTGGCAATCGGTGTACCACAATATCAATGTCCAACCCTGACATGTCTTCGTATGACCAAGCAAAACCTCAATATAGTCTCGTAGCATCCGAACCAACCTTTCTTTAACACTGTTCTCAAGACCGCTCCTATCTTGATCTCTTTTCGTCTTCATCGACTCCAAATTCACAACCTCAACTTGCTCTTCGTGTGGCCGTATAACTCGCTCTTCTTCTGTAGCCGACAAGTTCTCCTGCACTTCACAATCTTCCTCACTTTCGTCTTGGCTTGGTAGATCGGATTATCAAGTCATATTTAGCAATAGCATAGTGTTATTAACGAGATTCGGAGTGATTCTGTTGTATCACGGGTGTGTGTAAGAAACACGTAGCTTTTTGAAGGGTGATAAAGTAAAGAAAGAAAACAAACAATTGAATGCAAAAGTCCAACAAATTTATTGAATGAAAACGCGCAAACAACAGATAATAACCCTCGCAAACGAGCCATGATGCCCCGGGCAAGGCACTAGGCTTTCAAAGTTTATTGTTCAAAACATAAAGAAATACGAAAAGCAAAACAAAACAAGAGCAATTACTCCTGGCTAAAGGAGATTGGTATGACGTCTTCAGTCTTCCAATTGCTGAGCCCTTTGTCTGGAGTTGGGAAGATCCACTTGTTGATGTCGAAGTCGTTGTCGTCATCTTCTATAGCATGGATTCCACTTTGGCTGATGCGGAAAGGAAGTTAGCCGGCACGTTCGCAGCGTATCATCTTCTGACCTTTGATGGTGAAGCCTAAACCAGTCTTGTCGGACTTGAAAGGAAGATCAGGGAGCTGACCCCAAATAGAGCTACCTTCTTCAACTGCAGCTTGAGCATCTTTCAGTGAGGCCATCCTAGGCGGAGCTTTAGCAACTTCAGGAGTGACAGGAGAGTCAACAGGCATGACTCTGGGTATTGTTTCAAAAGCTTGACAGGGAGTCTCAAAGAATTCACCTTCCATCTCGAGATATCGGAATGACTGTAGATGACTGACCATATACTCTTCTTCGCCACACACTGTAACAACCTTCCCTTTCACCGGGTACTTCAACTTCTGATGTAAGGTAGAGGTAACAGCGCCTGCCCCATGTATCCAAGGGCGTCCAAGTAGGCAAGAGTAAGCCGGACGAATGTCCATGACAAAGAATGTGAGTCAAAAGTCGGGAACCGACTTTGACAGTGAGTGAGCTCTCCAAGTGTCGCTAGAACCATCAAAAGCTCTCACGATAATGTCACTGGGTCTCAGAACCAACCCTTCGACATCAAGTCGATCAAAAGCAGTCTTCGGTAAGATATTCAGAGCAGAACCGGTATCCACCAAAACATGAGATAGTGTAGTGCCCTTGCATTCAACAGAGATGTGCAAGGCTTTGTTGTGTTTCTTTCCGGCAGGAGTTATATCAGCGTTAGAGAAGCCTAGGCCGTTGTTGGCAGCCAGGCTAGCAATACAAACTTCAAATTGGTCAGTGGTAGTGTCTTGCGGTACGTGAGCATTCTTCAGAAACTTCACCAAGGCATTAGCATGAGCCTCGGAGCACAAGAGCAGAGCAAGCATGGAGATTTTGGACGGAGTCTGTCCCAACTATTCCACAACATTGTAGTCACTCTTCTTGATAATCTTCAGAATTTCCTCCATTTCTTGTTTGGAGGTGTCTTCAGTAACTTCCTTTGGTACTTCTGGTTGAGCGGGATGAGTCATTGGTTCTTGAGGAATTGATGGAATAGCTGGAATGCGAGCTGGAGTCGCAGCGTCTTTTGGAGGAGAGATATCTGGAGAGAATACCCTTCCGGTTCTGGTCACCTTACTAGATCCGGTGATGTTGTCAATGTCAGGAATGGTAGCTTCAACTGTAAGATCTTCAATGGTCAGAGGGTCTTGCTTGACGCCATGATAGTAAACATCAGCTCCATAGTTCCAAGGGATAGCTTTGTTAGAGGAATATGGAACTGGTCTTGGAGAAGTAATGATGAGAGGTGCCACCCTAGGCACAAGATCAGCAGAGGAAATCCTTATAGTGTTAACATCAGCATAGTCTTCTGGGAAATCGTCACCCCATCCGGTTACCTTAACATCTTCAATAGGAATCTTGTAGCTCTCAGGAACAGTGTACTTCACCATGTAATCATATTTTCCACTTGGCTGCCCCAAGGTGTCCCACACAGATGGTACAGTTTCGTTTGCATTGTCAATCTTCAACTTAGACATTTCTTCACACAGCTTCTGCACAGGTGGTTTCAGAAATAGTATCTCACGGTTATCCATCATGCACTGAACACGTCTTCTCAACCAAGCACAACCATCAGGCGCGGATGGGCACCAATGACAGTTCTCTGGGCATCCTGGGTTGACACCGGCTTGCAACAAATTCTTCTTAACAGTCATCAGAGGAATGGTCAAATCATCTATGTTGAAAACATAAGTATCGTCACCAATAGCATTGGAACCCTTGTCATGGTTAGGCATAGGCGCGTTGATCACATTCGGAGTCTCAACAGGAGGATCAAATTCAATCTGCTTAGCTTCAATCATATCTTGAATCTTGTTCTTCAGAGCCCAACAATCATCAGTACTATGTCCTGGGCTATTTGAATGGTAAGCACACTTAGCATTAGGACTGTATTTTGGAGAGGAGGTGTTGACATTCTGAGGAGGATCCCTCAAAGTAATCAGCTCTGCTTTCAACATGTGTTGCAAGGCTTGCGACAATGGCATGTTGATCTTTGTAAACTGTCTTCGCGATTCGTTGCGTTGTCTCGCGAGGTTGTCCGAGGATTGAGATCACAACCGCCCTACGATTGAGCACGGTCGGTCTTGGCTCGGCTTTTCGACCATACACAACATTGGCTTCTTTCTTACCATAAAAGATCTCTTCGCGTTTGAAGATGTCTCTATCTGAATCTTCCCACTCTTGATACCACTTCAATACGCTGTAAGTATCACCGGTGAATCCGGTGAAGAGTTTCAATCGATGATTGAAGAATGGGCTGTCGGTGTTCCAATGAACATATCAACCAACTCCTATTGGACAAGGGTGGTTGAACTCGCTAGATCTCTCCATTTCGAGCATACTCCTTGAACTTCTCATCATGACCCATAAACATGCTTTGTAGTTGCATGCGAGTGGGTGTCAATTCACATTGTACTCATATGTCAGAAAGCATCACCAAGTCACTCCAAGTACGGATACGGTCATTCTCTAGTGATAATACCATTCCAATTGAGTTCGGACAAACTCTCTTGAAAATAATGCATCCACAACTTTCTCATCATCGGTGTGGGATTGATCTTGAACATAAGACTTCAAATGCAGCTTAGGGCAAGACATGCCATACTTAGCAAAAGTTGGAACTTTGAACTTGGGAGGAATCACAACACGGGACGAGACTCGGATCATCAAAATTCAGCCCGGACATCTTCGGTTTTCCACAAGATTCGACGGTCTTCAAGTTGCTTGTACTTGTCATCTTTATCGAGTATTGTCCATTATCATAGTTCTTCTCAAGTTCAGTGACCCTTCACCATCACCTTTGTTACTTTGCTCATCTTCCTTCTTGACACTTCCTTCAGAGAGCTCAATTCGACTAACCACTCTAGGACCACCTTTGTAGCGTCTGCCCATGTTGAGGAGACCAACGACCTTCTTCTTTCTGTTGATGAGCTTCTTCAGATCTTCTTGGCCTTGGACCAAGTGGTAAACATCAAACCGAGCATTCTGAGCTTGAAGATCTTTGACAGACTGTTCAAGAGCCATTTCTTCTAAAATAAATAGCGAGCAAATGAGAAAACCAATCTTCAATGTACCTGTGATGCAGTGTTATGCTATGCTATGCGATGTTTATGCGAATGCAATGCAATGTTTTCAAGGACCTTAGAGATTTAAATTTGTTAGACAAGCAATGAACAAACATTTATTAGTACTCTTTTTATTCTTTTTTCCTTTTAAGTACAAGAGATAGTTCAAAACAATAAAAGAAAACAAATAAATCCTAAATCTCTAAGTCTCCCATGGGCGCTTCCTCTTGGTGCCGATGTAGGCGTTGATGTTTCGCTCCTCGTGAAGTAGCTTGGTCAACTCTAGCACTTTCTTCTCACTTGCATAGCACTGAGCTTCAAAGGTATCCCTCTCTTCTTTAAGCTGAATCCAGGATCTCTTCAAGTCTTCAAAATCAGTAGGCATGTCGGGATAGAGAACGGTATAGGGTACGTCACCTATAGCAACAGGTTCCATAATTACTGGTAAAACAGGCGTGAATGGCATCATGAGGTTTTGAGCTCGAGCTCGCACCCATTTGAGGTAAGGTTCCCAAGGAATGGAGTTTTGGTGCCGTAAAGTCTTGGTATCAGTCTTCTTTACCATGCCCCAAGCGTGTATAAACCTTCGTCGGTAATTCTGGAGATCATGATTGTAATCGAATACAATATCTTGGAGAAGCATATCATGTGGGCCATCTCTTCGAGCAAAACAAAACTGACGTAGAGCTAAAGAAGGGTTGTAAGTAATACCTCCCCTTATACCAAGTAGTGGTACAGTAGGGAATTCTCCACAACGCTCAATGAATGTGAAATCCTTTTGAGAGAAAAAGCTCCAACGGATATCTGAATGAGAGAGTGACATTAGTCTTTGAGACCATCTCAACCTTTGTTCGTTCTTCAAAACTGATGAAGGAAGGTGCGAAATAAACCACCTGGAAAGTAACGGTATACAACACATGAGAGTTCCTTGTCTCTTAGTAGTACGAGTGTGGAGAGAATGCAGGATGTCTCCAAGTAAAGTAGGCACAAGATTGCGGGTAAGAAACAACTTAATGGCGTTGACATCTATGAATTGATCCGAGTTAGGAAATAGAACCAAACCATAGATTAGCAAGGCCACAATGTCTTCAAATGCATGGAAACTCATAACTTTGAGGAATTCTCGGGCTTTCTTAATCAGGAACTTAGAAAGTAGACCCTTAACTCCGCTTCTAGTTTCCTAATTGGCTTCAATGTCTGAGCGCTTAAGATGTAAGGCGGATGCGATGTCTTCATACTTAGGAACCTTTTCTAGACCGGTGAATGACATTTGATCAAGAATAGGTATCCCAAGTAGCTTAGAGAACTCTTCCAAGGTAGGAACCAACTGATAATCTGGGAATGTAAAGCAATGGTGTTTCGGATCAAAGAACTAGAATAGGACGTGCATCATATCTTCTTCAAAACCGGAGATAACCAAGTCAAGTAGATAACCATGTCTTTTGATGAACTGAGCATGATCGGGAATTTCTAAAACCAATTCTTTGAGCTGAGAAGGTATACCCATGAAGTTGATTCGAATAGTCTTTCTAGAAGCCATAATCCCTACAGAACAGAGCAAAGATAAATCCCTAGGTCCTTGAATCTTTCTCGTAGGCGTTTATTTCAATACGACTGACAAGTGGTCGACCGAAAATATCCCAAAAGTCTGATCTTAATGAGCGTAGCATCGAGTATCAGCCAACCTCGGTCTACACTAAAGCCGGCCATCTCACTACCTTCTAATGGCCAAGATGGGTCAATTAAGGTTCTAAAAGTTTAATTAGTGCTTGATGACACCACACAGAAGCCAAATACTAACCTCAACTTGGAAATGAAGAGTATCAGGACATCCAAAGTGTCACACTAACGTAGCCATCATGTTGACCGTTTTGATATACGTCTAACGGTCGCGACGATTTATTGCTACTTACCTAAAAGGAAACCCGGATCCGGGTGTAGGATCCCCCAACAAATATAATACCCAAGCAACCCTTAAAGATAAAGCAAGCAAGTCAAACAGAAAGCAATAAAGGTGATTTAGAAATCCTTAAGGCATTCTCTCTTTTTAGGGTGTGTCCCCAGCAGAGTCGCCAGTTCTGTGATACGGTGAACTGACTTTTTGTGTTTGGTATCGCAAATGTGCGGATAGCAAGAGTCGCCACCGACTTTTATTTTTATCCAATTAAGGGAAGGTAAAAGTACAGAAAAAGACCTTCGTTAGATTCTGAGTACAGGAGAATGGTTATGAAAAGGGAAGGTATTAGCACCCCTTTTCATCCGTAGTTATCTACGGGCTCTTAGTTGCTCTAGATCACTTTAAAATTGTGCTTTCTGTGTGTTTGAAAAATGTTTTGAAAAGGCATTTCGCTTTGACTTTGTAATGATTCATGTAGGAATGTATACAAAGTGTTCGGAAATGTTTCGTTTTGAAAAGAGTTTGAACTTTGACAAAAGTGTGTTGTGAGAAAAGTATTTTGATAGAGCAAGCAACTAAAAGTCTTATTACCTACTCAGAATTGGTCGTTTTCGTATCGTTTTACTTTCCTTTAGAATAGCGCTATCCATACCATTAGTTGGTAGGTAACTCTATTTGTTGGATGTAAGCGGGACATTTGAAGGGACATCGGATGGTCATAGAAAGCAACTTGTAGGAAGTATCCTAGCACATTCGGGCTATCATCATTTTCGTAGGCGACAATCGAGGGTCAAGATCATGTATTCGTAGGCGACATCGTGGGTCTATGATCTTTGTATCGAAGGGACTATGATGATTTGTTTGGAAGGCAACGGTGCTAGAATACCTCTACGTTCGAGGGACATGACCATTTTGAATTCGTAAGGCAACGAGAGAGAATTACCCTAAGGGGTGCATGTGTGAAGAGAGTGTGTTGATTCAAATATTTTATCTTGCAAATTAGTGAGCTATGTTGATTATTATCTTGCCATACACGCCTAATTACTAGCAATTTATAGGGTGCGGAAATTAAAATGCGCAATGTAAAGATGCGGAAAGGTAAATCCTACGCTATTACAAGGCTTTGGGGAAGATACATAATTTAAAATGCGGAAAAATAAAGGCCTAATTTAAACTATTACATCCCATATACAGTTACATTATTGGAAAAAATAAAATGATAAAGAAAAATTGTGCGAATCGGATCAACAAGAGAATGAGAAATCGGAAAATGCGATATGAATCGAACAAGAGAAAAAATGTTAGAAAAATGCAAATTTTAAAATAAGAAAAATATGTCATGCTGGAAATACTATAATTATGAATAAAAATAAATATGCATGCAAAATTATATTTTTTAATTTATTAAATTAAATAAAGATTTTATGAAAATAATGTAAAAAGAAAAATAATTTTTGATGATTTTTTAATGCAGAAATAAAATTATGAAATTAATTAAAATAGATGCAAAAATATTAAATAATGAAAAATATGAAAAAATATTGAGTTTGTGAAAAGGAAAACAAAACCGGTCCCTGGAGGGATCGAAATCGTGACCCTTTGAGGCATCTGGGAACAGGGAACGCCTTTACCACTACGCCATGTGTGCATCTGTGTTTGAAATCCGGATCGAGTAAAAGAAAGACAAGTGTCGTCTCCTGATCTCCTCGTCCGCGCGCGAAGCTTCATCGTCCCCGATTTAAATTTTCAAAGCTAACGTCGGCCATTATTCGACGCTATGGTCCCTGGCAAAATCAAAAAGCAAGCACACGTAATATAAATAAATTCTAAAGCCATGGTTCGATTCTTGGGATCATCCCGAATGCATTGGTATAGGTCTCATGGTCCAATTTTTCCTATTTGGTGAAACCCTAAAACATGCTCAGGAACCCTAACTATGGCATCTCGAGTTTCCGGCCATGAAAATGCAATTAAAGTACCCAGAAAGCTTGCAATCTTCCTACTGATCACAAAAACAAACACAAATCATGTTAATAATGCATGAATGAAAGAATACGATTTTTGAAATTTCAAGAACAAACCAATTTCGGATTTCACGATTCTTGATGGTTTTTGGCAAAGTAAAGGTATGGAATGCTTCCAGGGATGTCAAGGAATATGTTTGAATCCTCAAAATCGTTTGAAAGTGGCTGGATCGATGACTGCTAGTAGCTTGAAGGTCACGGATTTTTGAGTTCTAGGTTAGGGTTCTTGAGCCAATTTTTTCCTTTTCTCTTGATAGGTATGCATCATCCATTTATACTGGATGGATTTGGGATGGTTTTGGAAGAGAATCAATCAACATTCAAAGCAAATCAAATTTGATTAATTTCCAATCCAATCTTGCCATATTGATCAAATTTCGAAATTTGCTGGCCTTTGTGAGTTGCTTGAGTCTCAAGGAAGGAATAAAAATCAATCTTGCAATTAATTTTGATTTTATACTTTATTTTTGAATTTAATTTGTATTTAAATGAATAAATTCCAAATTAAATAGAAAAATAAAATAAAAATTCGTGGCATTGGGCTTGGATATTCCTAATTGTATAAGAAACAAGTTTGAATGAAGAAAAAGTAAGCCCATTTGCAAAAAATTTGATTTTTAGAAGCATCTCTCTTTGTGCACTCTTTCAAAATTGCCCAACTTGTGAATGGTGTATCTTGCTCATTTTCCCACATTTTTGAGTGTTCTTGGACTTTTTGGAAAGCTACAAGAGTCCTCTAACCAACCTTTTTGGTCTCATCTCAATTGGAGTTTTCATGCTCAATATATCTTCAAATCAAAAAGTTGACTTTTTGTTGACTTTGAAAATGACCTGTAATGTTTTGAGCCATACCTCTCAAATGAAGCATTTTTTGGACATTCTTGTGAGACATGAAGTTGTAGAGAATTGAATTTCCTTCAAAAAAAGGGGTGGTAGAAAAATTTCTGAGAAAGTATGAAGAAGTTATGATCAGTCAAAGTTCAGTTGACTTTTCACCTAGAAACCCTAATTTAGAAAGTTTGACTTTTGAGCAAATCTTGAGTTTTCTTGATGAATCATGATCAACCGTTGATCAAATGATGAATGTAACTTGAAAATGAGGATGTTGACAAAAAATTATGAAGTTTGACTGTATGTTGACCACAGTTGACTTTTTGTCCAATTCAACTAATTTTCAACCATCTGAGCAATTGTCTGAGCAATCTTGACTTGTAAGGCTTGAAACTTGACATGGAAAATCTTTGAAGCATATGAGGAGGCATGAAGACCAATAGAGATGTTGGAAGTCCATCTTGACCTGAGAATTGCCAAACCCTAGTTTGGGTTGATTGTCTAGGAGAGGGTTTGTCTGATCAACTCTTGAGGAATCCTTGAGTATGGATGTATGAAATATCTTGAGAAGATGGAGGGAAAATTTTGGGGTATGACACTTTGAAGCTTCCTAAATTGTGCTATCCGTGTCCAGTTTCAGAGCTCTGAAAGTGAACTTCATTCAGATAGAAATATCCATAAAACCTTGTAAAATAAAGCATCATTGTTCTCTCCTCATCTCCCTGATCCTTGTGATCTTCATCAAGTATTGACTGAGAATTTATGGAAACAAGTGCTCGTTATTATTTCTGATTTTTCCAAATTGTTCATGGTATGAGTAAAATAAATTCTTTGTGAGGGTACCATTAGAATCGCCTTGAAGAGACGAAGAGAATAGAACCGGTCTGGAGAATTTATTTCATAGTTTGAGATCACGTGTGGAAGATGGCCGGAGTTTGAAGACGACCTACGTGTTTGTCTTCAACCAATGAGGGCTTGACATGTAATATTTTTGAATTGGATCTCGTGATAACGTTTTACCATCCGCGCATCTCCGGAGTCCTTGGATCTGATTACTTTTGTGAGTTAGACTCGATCCAACGCATGACATTATTTCTGATTTTATTTTTTAAAACTTAATTTAAATTGTAATCCGGTGTGAAAACCAAGGAGGTCCATATCAAGCACAGCACGTGTGATCCTTTGGATCTGCTTACTCACGCGTTTTGACTATGATCAGATGGTCCACATTTTTTTGGATTTTATTTTATTTTCTAATTTTATATTTTAAATGTTTTAAACTTCAAAAAATCATATAAAATTCATTTTTGACTAAATAATTATGAAAAAATTGACAAATATTTTGAAATATTATCTTTCTGAATTTTATTTTTTTTCATAATTTTATTTTCAGATTTGATATTTTTTATGATTTTTCTCTTTTATTTGATGTTTTTTATTGTTTTAAATAACTTTTTGACATTTTTATGTTCTGGAAAAATTATGGAAGGATCCAATGGTCATTTGACAAATATTGGTGACCTCATTTTATTTTTATTTCTCATCTTATTATTTTTTGCCATTTTTGGTTTGTTTCATCATTTTCTCTTTATTTTTAAAAATAATTTTATGCTTACAAAAATTCTTATAAAAATTTTCAACACTTGTTGACCTCTGTATGACTTTGGGTAAATATCTTGGAATTTAATTTTGATGAAAACATACTATTTATGTATTTCGTCAATAAAGTCCAATTAAATAACATAATTTCAAAATTACTTTTAATCCTTTTATTTGATTCTATTTTCATTTTTATCTTGCTGACTTTTTAATTTATCTTGGAGTCATAAATTTCCTCAACATCAATGGAATTTGGATGTTGATAGGTCTCTTGACCAAATCCAACAAGAAAGTTGATTGATTTTGACGAAGTTAGACGGAATAAATTTATCTGATGCAAAATAAATTTGGAAACTATTTCTTCTTCTCCATCTTATTTTTCTTTTTGTCCCGATTCGGAAAAAGTGATTAATTGGTGGCCTGAACTTTAATGTTCTAACATAAGCCCCAAAAGATGACTTGAGCTTTGATCTTGGTTCAACACCTGTGGCGCTTGTCGTGTGGTCGTGTTGATTTCTAATCAAGCTTCTTGCAAGTTTCCACTAACTTTGTCCATTTGAAATTCTCAAACATCTCTGATCAAGTGATGTGATAATTCCAAAACCGGTGATATACTTGACAAAAAAACAATTGAAACTTGTCGTGTGGTCGCGTTGGTTCTATTAAGCTTCTAGCAAGTCTTCATGCGTAAGTTTCAAGATGGTCACCTTGCTGATGACTAATAATCAACAATTTGATTATATACTTGACAAGTTTCAAGATGGTCATCTTGCTAACCTTTATTAATTGCTTTTTATTTTTCGCTCTTTACTTTCCGCATTTACTTTTATGCTTTTTATTTTTATGCACATTTATTTTTATCATTTTTACATTTCATGTCATTTTTTATCTTTGCTCACTTTAGCATTTATTTTTATGCCATTTTTTTCTTTTCTCACTTGAGCATTTATATTTTCTATGTCATTTTTCCTTTGCTCACTTGAGCATTTTACTTTCTTGTTATTTTGAATTTACTCACTTGAGCTTTATTTTTCTTTTCCAAAACACTTAATAATTCAACCTAAACATAAAAACTCTTAATTGGACTTGGTTACTATCCTTGTGCTTGGAGCTTGATCTTTGAACTTAGGATTAGGACCATTACCTCAGCTTGGAGATCTCAGTTCCCTTGGTGTTATTTTTCTTGTCTGATTATTATCTTTGTGTGCAGGTTATTCTATTATGCTCGATTAAGAGTGGATTTCCTCCAAATACAGTCGTTACTCTGCCCGTTTTTTCCTAAGACAAGAGTTCACCTAAAAGCATTGGTTTATCTGAAGCTTGTTTTTTTTGTCTAATTATTTGTTTCTTATGTGGTAATCCAACTGATGGGATATGATATTGGCTCTTGATGTCAAGTACTAGTCTTCTCACCCCGTTAGATCTTTCTTTACCCTTACCTTTTACTTTATGCACTTAGGTTAGCCTCTTCATCTCCTCCCCGTTCTTTAATTTTCAAATCATTCCTCTTTTTCAAAGGATTCTTGTTTTCAAAACTCGAACTGCTTTCATAAAAAACTTGGACTTAGGTCCATGCATTTTCAAATTTTCTTTTTCTTAATAAACTTTCAATTCATTTAATAATACTTTGACTTTTCTTTTGTTAAGACTAAAAATCACCTAACCTCATTCAAACGTTTTGAGCTCTTTGTGCCTTTTCTAAACTAACATTTTTCCTAAAATCAACCAACACACAACTTTAGTTTTTTAGCCGAACTACTTGGTTTTGATTTCAACATTGCACATTGTTGGTATGTAGGCCTGGAACTCATTGGAAGTTCTATCAAACCAAAAATTATAAAAAATACTTCTTTTCTGCCCCTCACCATCCATTTTGTACATATACTCTTTTTTTATCACACATATACAAATTTTCAAAAAGGTTCCTACAGAGTACCGTAAATGCTTTGGGTGTCTAACACGTTCCCTTTGCATAACTAACCCCTGGTCCCAGATCTCTGATCTATTTTTAGGATTTTATCCGCTCTTTTTCATAGTTCTTTGGATAAAATAAAAGCGCGGTGGCGACTCTTTTATTACTTTTTTGAGTTAAGTCAATTCTATGGCTTATGCTCGCAGTTTTTTGCCGCTACACGCGGGAGTTGACCTATATGGTTAATATTCCAATTCACAAGTCAGTTACAAATTCCAAAGTGACTAAAGTGTAAGTTTGAAAATGTGGTGTGTATACGCCACTATATATGATGGATGATTTTATTGGTCTTTGTATCACTAACATTGATACTTGTATCTTACCCGTCTTATGTCGTTGGCCATCTCGAAATAGTTGCCTCTAAGGTTCGAAAGGAATTTTATAATTTAGGAAATCTTTTGAAGTTGAGGTTGGTATCTCATCAATAAATCCGACCATAAGGAGAAATGGTAAGAATGTTGATTAGTCACATGAAGAAGAGATACCCTAAATTTTCATTTTGTAATGGTTGACCTTTCTTGCAACAATAGTGATAAGTCAAATGATAATGAGATGAACTTTTGTTATTTGATTCTTTTTTAACAAAACAATACATTTGTATGGAGGATTTAAACCCTTTTTAAATTTTCTAGGATCAATAGGAAAAGTAACTTTTGGTTTTAAAGTTTCCAAATATGGAAAATTTCACAATCAAACCAAGAAGTACTACTACAAAACGCGCATTCAACAACGCCATGGTCATCACGGTTCTTTCCTACACCGTGGTAACATTTCTAAACTAAGGCGCTACCATATTTATTTTTGTTTTTTGATTAAAAATTATTTGCATATAACAACGGTTGAAGGACCAACCGTGGTGATACAATCAAACTATCATGGGTTTGATCCTCAGCGCCATAAAATATTTTATTCCTTTAACATTAAGGCGCACCTTTTCTTTTTTATTTATTTTAAAACTCACAAATAAAAGGGATATCGTTACGGTGCTTTTGATTAACCGTTGTGATATATTTATAATAAATAAATACTTATCAACACGCTTGTTAGTGTTAACGTTGTGAAATAGTTTATCCATATATAAGCAAATTAACTCTCATTTAGTGACAATAGCATCATTTCCTTCAAAGTGAAACCCTAACACCCATTTTTTTTCTCTTCTTCGCCATTGGTTGTGAATATTGTGCTTCATACATTAAAGTATTCTTCTTCTTCCATCTTGTTAGATATTCCCCATTATCTCGTTTTTTGCATGTTGATTTTTTTTATTACTCTCTTTTTTTCATCTCATTTTTTCAGATTCGTCTTCACTACCCTAACAAAGACCATACTTTGATTATGGAAACTTCATTCACCTTGTACTTCTTCGCCATAGCTTCAAAAACAAGATGTTTTTCATACTCTGTTGACAAATAAGTTTGCAGTTTCACATATTGATAACTTTCATGGTTATTGTAGGACTCAACAAGAAATTTTTTTAGTAAATGAAGAAAGAACAACGAAATTAAATTTCACCTAGATTGAGATACAACGAAAAAAATAAAAGAAGTATGAAGTTGTTGTGTAAGCTTATTATACCTTATATTTCATTTTCATTGCTTCAAAAACCATATGAAGTTGATAATTGATTCATGTTCCACGATTAGTTTCAATAAAAGATGCGTCCTGGAAATTTATAATATATCTTTTTCATTGCTCAAAAATTTATACTATCCAATTCTGTTGTATGATATTGTTTGAGTTTCAATAAAAGATACTTATAATCTACAAATTAAGTTGTATTTGAAAACCAACTTATATCAATCAATGTTTCTCAATTGCACGTGTCTCATCGTTTATTTGATGCTCTTTTACATATGTATTGCGGTATAATGATATAGATCCTTAGAGGCATTGGTATATTAGATTATAGTTAAATTTCATTAATTACAACTTATTAAATAATCTGCCTCATTCTCAGCACTTGTAATTATAAAATTACGATTATAAAAATTATGATGATAAGTGATGATGATGAGAAAGATTTTTCAATGTCTTGTTGTTATGGAAATTTAAAGACATCAATGCCTATAAGGAGCCAGACCAATAAACCATAATACTTGTGTAAAAGAGCATGAAATGCACGGTTAAATGCATGCAATAAGAAAATAATGGTTTGAAGAAGTTGGTTTTCAAGAATAATTTCATTTTCAAATTATAGACTAATTCATCAATTTGAATGCTTGTATTTCTGAAGTGAGGTGTATGGAAAACAGAAAATATACATATTATATAATAAACTCTAGTACTTTCAACAACATTTATCTATTATGACCGTGATCAAAGGTAACTTATGTTTTATATAATTAGCTGTTGATGGATTTCAAACTCATAACCTAAGTGTATATATCACAACGATTTATAAGTATAAATGTTGTGATATCTGGCGCGTGTCTTGCCTTTCAATAACAGTTTCAAGTTAAAGGTATAAACAACGAACTTACAACCACACCCTGCTTAACAACTGTAAGTCACGTGTGATGGTACTCCTTTTCCAACCATTGTGAAATGGGTTTTCTATAGTAGTGAAGGATCCTCATCATCATTTTTATCTTTTTGAATATCTAACATAGATTGAGTAAGAGTTTTCATATTTTTCTCAGTTTCTAAAACTTTGTCTTCTTAGTATGAAAAAAAATTATTTGAAGCCACCTTTTAAAAGCTTCAACAACTTCACCATGTAGATTTTCAAAAAAATAAAATTGGAATTCATAATAAGACATATTATTAAAAGTTTTCTATTTATAATGTCTCACTTTATTTTTCTTTTTATGGGGCATGAGGCAAAAGTTTTCCGTCTCATTATCATCATCACTTGAGCAATATTTTCTAAAGAATTCACTATTACTTTCCCAAGAAATGTGTGCTATTCTGGGCTTCCTAACCTTCTTCCTTTTAAAATGAGTCGTGAGACAGAAATTTGTCATTTCATCATCATAGCTAAAGCTATCTTCACCAGGGGATTCCCTATCGATATCCCAAGCAATGTATGCTTTTGTAAGCTTCCTATATATCTTGTGTTGACAATTTCCAACTTTTTTATTTTTCTTTATTATTCTCATCTTTCCTTGACGAGACATTTGTTAGAGTGCTTCACTTCATTCTTCTTTAGATACCTATTTTATTTTCTAACAAACAGCCCCATATCTTCATCATCCGAACAATCACCATCATTAGATTCACTATAATCTTTCTCTTTCGTTGACGACTTAGAGCTAGAATTCATACGAGAAATTGACTTCTTGTTTATCTCTTTTTCCTTATTCTTATATTTCTTAATCTCCTTCTCATGCTTCTCTAGGCCCATGAGCTCTTGATCATGTTCTTCAAGTTTTCCAAACAAAGTAGTAATTTCCAATTTCAATAGATCATTAGCTTCCTTGATTATAGTAACCTTTGGTTGTCATTCCCTATTAATACATTTGAACACTTTTTTAGTAGCAATTTCATTATAAACATGCTTACCAAGTGCATTCAAACGATTACCAAGATGAGTGATCCTCTTTTGCATATACACAATGGTTTTACCATGCTACATATTAAAGAGTTAAAACTCTTGATTCAAAGTATTGGTTCTATCTTGGTTGACCTCATTAGTTCCCTCATGAGCAACTTCGAATGCGTTCCACATAGCTTTGGTGGTTGTGCAATAGGAAACATAGAAATATTCATCAACACATAAAGAAATTATGAGAATTCATTGCTTTCCAATTCTATGACTACAATTTCTTATCGTCCGCTTTCTGTAACGCCCGATATTTAATTAAATATTTTTGATTTATTTTTGATTTAACTGTCGAAGTTGTGAAATCTTGATTTAAGTTTTCAATTTGTTAGTTGATTAATTTAGTTTATAAAGTTCTAGGTGTAGTATTAGAAATAATACTAGATTATATTATTTGGGCTTTAATGATTAGAAGTAGTAGTAGCGGGGTGTAGGAATTAGGCCCAGTAGAATTTGTAGAATAATAGAATTATTAGTTATATTAAATAAAAAGAAAATTGAAATAGAAATAAAAAGGAATAGGTGTTATCAAAAGAGAGGAATAAGGGTTGTGGAGAAGATAAGAGTACATGAGAAGTTGCAGAGGAACAAGGAAAGAGGCACGAGACTAGGATTCGATCAGAAAATTGTAGAGAGACCTACAATCCAAGGTAAGGGTGGTATGTGGGGATTTGGTTGTGTAAAATTATCTTTGTGTGAATATTGATGTTAGGTGTAATTGTTGTTGTTGTGAGATGGTGTTACCACTGTCATATTTTTCTGAATAATTTCACTAATTTAATCAATGAATTGGTTGTTGGAAATTATGATTATATGTTGGTATAGATGTTTATGTTACTGCAATTATATGTTGTTCTGGTATGAGATGGATAATCGAAGGAAATTACAGAGGAAAAAGAAAACAAAATTTATGTGTGCATGGAAAGACCTGTGTCGAGGGGCACAGGGCGTGCCGAAGGGCACACAATGCAAAGCCATGCCGAGGGGCAAGCTATGAGTGCCGACTGGGACATGGGAGATAAGTGAGTGTTCCGAGTGGCACACCAATCTGTACCGAGGGGCACAACCCCCACATGCAGTATATTTTATTCATTTTGGCTCATTTGTTTCCTATTACTTTTGTCTGTTCTATGCTACTTCGGTTTGTGTGTTTCATACTAATATCTTACGTATTAATTAGTTTAGAAAACTGTAGGTTATTATATATTACATAGATAAATTAATTAGTGATATAACTAGTTAAATAAATTGCAAAGTTGTTATATATATAGTAGAGGGTAAGTTAACATCAGAGTGTTAATAAATTATAGAATTAGTCTTTAAACAAAGAAAAATAGATGAATCGATATGTATTTATATAGCAGTGACTAAAATAAATTGCAGAGTCATTAGTATAAGACAAGGTTGGTTTATTAATAACAAGAAATAATAGTTTTATCAGATTAGCAGAGGATGGCCAATAAAGTTCAGCTGTAGAATATTTCAGTAAATTAAATTAGTAGGACTTGATCGATAATGATACTGATGTATATAAGTTTCTGTGATGTTGTATTTAATTGTTGAAGTTGCATTTTGTGATGAATATAAGTTGTATTACTTATAATTTGAAATTACCAAGTTGTATGTTTATGGCCAATGTTGGTTTGATGTTGTGTTTCTATGTAATTATTGTTGTTGTTGTACTAACATTCATACCGTTGTCGCATACATAACATATCATGTTGGTAGCTGATGCTCGGTAAGTTGGCCTGAATTGGCAAAAACATTAAGTTGAAGGCTATGCATTGTTGATGCCTCTATTAATTGACAGTTATTAAGTTGGGAGTTTTGCTCCATTTTTAAGTTGGTAGTTCTGCTGCATTGGTACCACATGCATGTGCGTAAAAAAAAGTCGCATTTTATGTTGCATCTTGAGTTGTTATGTCGATGAACTAGTTGTTATATTATGTCGGTGTGTTGATTGTATTGGATGGTGTTAAAAAGTTGTGAAGCGGTGATTTTATATGAACTGATTCTAATATATTATTAATCATACGCTCAATTATAGGGTTCGAATACTCACCCCTTCTGTTTGGATGTTACCATCTGTTGGTAATGTGCAGGTAATCCAGAATGAAGATTGTCTACCTTCATTAGTTTGAGTCGGTGTCGTCGCTCTGATACGTAGCACTCGGGGGGATGAACGCATGTTTTACTTCTTGTTGATTTTTATTCCGTTGATGAATTGTAAGTTGTTCCCGTTAAGTATATTGTTGTTTGAAATTGTTTTAAGTTGATAAATATGTTAATTTTATTTGAAGTTCAAAGTTGCGAATCCGCTGCTTAATGTTTTAAGTTGATTTGTTTTAAAGACTAGGCAGGTTGTTATCGGTTCATCCAAATTTAAGGGTTATGTATATGTCTCATATGAGAGTAGTTGTCATTATTTTGAAGTTGAAAGTGTGGCATCCCATATGCATGTTGAATTTTGAAACTTTGATTGTATTATTACTCGCTGGGTAGAAATGGGGTGTTACACGTTCCATTATGCTTCTTGTTTAGGTGTAACAACATCACCCGCATTAATCATGGTAATTTAAATGGACCATTTTGGATAAAAGTACATAATTTGCTATCGACATAATTAAGATGGATACACATAAAATATTTTTCGCTGTTGAAATTAGGATCTCTATTGCACACTCCTTATTGGTTCAAAATATATTATCTAATAAGCGATTTTGAAGCACAAGTAATGTTTTTTATCATAACATTACTGACTTTCTCACAAATGATATATCATTTTTTTTTGTAATAGTGCTTGTGTTTTCTAGGTTGTTAAAAAATGTGATTAGACCTAACTCATCCTTACAAAATTGACTTGTAGGGTCAAGAATTTTCCCACTTACAAGCATTTGTTCAGGCCATAAACTATCATAGGACTCTTAACACACCCTTCACGCTAGGACTAGACACCTGGAGCATGGAAATAAATGGTACGTGGCCTAAGAGCGGAAACCTGATAGTAGGTGACCCACCTGATCTTTAAATGAGGTTCTTAATAGAAATATCCAATATAGGTTAAAGTATTTATCTGAGGCATTGAATCCAAAAGAAAATTGAGATTTGCCAAGACGAAGTGAAAACGGAAACGTACTTAAATATTCAAACATAGGAGTACCTGTTGGTTCTCTAAATTACTAAGGATAGATCTCAGCCTCTCTACTTCTTCTTTGTTAAGTTAAGCCAATTCTCTTTCTAACATATTGATGGATGTCATGCGAATGTGTCTGACTCAATATAATAAAAAAGAACCAACATTATGATGAATAGTACCATAAATGAAAAATATTGGTGGCGGTGAATAGTATCGAAGATGAACAATATTGTTGTTGATGAACAATAGTGCAGATGAACAATGTTATCAATAATGCACAATACTAGAGTGAACACTGCTTCCCTTTATAAACAACATGGTAGATGAACAATGATCCTGTGGTGAACTATGTTTCTAAATCTAAAACTCATAAAGGCGACTAGGGTTTATAAGAAAACTACATTTAAGGTGGCTAGAATTTTGAAATTTTTTGCATTTAAGGAGGTTAGGGCTTTGTCATGCGGAAGCAAAACCCTTTCGGACGAGAGTTCGTGAGACCCTGTTTGTAACTGAATAATATATTTCACTAATTTTAAAATTACCAATACTAATCTCTTTGTATAAGACTATTCTAATCTAATGGGTGTTACTATTGGACTAAAAGTATGAATATAAATTACTATTAATAATAGTATAAATAACATATTTATAACACTTAATAAAATTCAGTTTTAATTTTTTTTAAAACTATGGTAGAAAGAGTTTACGAACGATGAGAAAAATAACCTTTATATTTCCAGCAAATAACGTTTGAATAAACCACACTATAGCAATCAATTTCCAATGAAATAATCGAAAAAATATGACTAAAGCCATTTGTCGAGCACTTGGTGTGCAATCGATTCAAAACATATTTTTCTATGGTTTTGTTTGTATGTAAATCCAATTATAATCACAAAGATCGTAACCAGCTCAACATAATAGTTTGTAATATTAAAAAACTATGTTATCTCAATGTATCGATTGCACAATTTAAGTTTTTACAATTTGTAAGTAAATGTAAAAGAGAGATTAAGAGAGAAAGAAAGAAACAAAATGATTTGTTTAGGCAATTCCCAATCAACCTAGCTATGAGTATGTTTTCCCCTAATTCAACTCAAAATTGAGATAGTGAAAATTAACCTTTGCATAATGTTTATTACAAGAGAACAAGTAGAAATTCATCCCTCTAAGCCATATGGTTGATGTTGATCCATACTAGTTCTCCCCCCTTGGTTAGAGCGTGATCAAGTAACTTGATACTTCTAATTTGATCCTATGGTTACCGCTACTCCTTTGACATAACCCACTTCTTCAAAGCCTTCGTAATAGAACAAGATTTGGTTTTGTGATAATACCTCTGAGTTTTGATGATAACAAACAAATATGTTTGTAGGAATAATTTTGGTATTCTAATGTTTCTTACTTTTGAGAATTTAAGAAACAATTTTTGCTTCTGATAAATAGCATGGCTAAGTTATTAGAAGAAAATTGTTCCGCTTCTGGGCTACATATGTTTTGCTGAACAATAGCAATTTGCTTCAGAAGACTCTAATGTTTTGTGACTCTGATACGCTTTCAAAGAAACCAAGTTCTAAAGATCTAAACAGAAAAGGTTTGATGAACAAGTCTAGATGCTGAAGACTCATGTTTCTAAGAAAATGGGCTCCAAAAACCAAGTGTTGAAGACTCTGAGGACGCAGTTCTGCAAACTCTAAAAAATTTGAAGCTCTGGAGACCTATGTGTTGTATTCCTTTTTCTAACGCATTGCTCTTAGAAGCCTCTTACGTCAAGAAGTTGAGAAGACTAAGTAACACGGTACAACAGTACTATCTAAGACACTTCGTACCACTCCAGAAAGAGCGGAAGAAAATGTACTTCTTTTCCCCCATATTCTTATTTCAAGCTGCTGCAATTATGGAAATTCTAGAAGTACCCTCCAATGGTCACATCATTTACATGGCTATATAAAGGCTTGAAGACTTCAAGAATTCGTTGCTAGTTCACTATTCATATGCTCTAGTATACTGTTTTCAAGCTTCCTATTTTCTTAAGTCTTGTTCTTAAATTTGTTTAGTATTCAGCTTGTGTAGAAGCACTTTTCTATAAACAAACTATTTCTCAAACAATTGTTTGATTTCCTTGAGAGACCAGTTAGGTCTGATTTCTTGAGAAGTCCAAGACTTGTGTGTCTTAGAGGTTGTTATTAATCATCTACAGTTTGGCTTGTGCATTGTAATAATCTATTTGATTATTGGATTAAGACCTCGCTTGAGAGAGGAAAAATCACGTTGGCAGGTGGACTAGACTAGCTTGAAAGGTTTTCAAGTGAACTAGTATAAACATATTGTATTCTTTATTTTCTACTTCTCCAGCTTTATTATCAAGAAGTGGAGTTTTTTGTTAAGGTGATATTTTTAAAAGAAACTTTTTGTTTTTAAAACCCAATTCAAACCCTCCTTTCTTTTGTTTTTACACCTTCAATTGGCATCGGAGCTTAGGTTATGAGGTGATAAAAAATTGAATTTTTATCAAACACCTAACAGTGTTCAATACTGATCCTGTGTGTGAAAAACAATGGCTGCCACTAATGATGTTTTTAAAGTCACTTCTAATAATAAGGAAAGAGATTCATATATTGGAAAACCTCATATCTTTGATGGTGAGAATTTTGACTATTGGAAACACAAAATTGAGAGTTACTTTATGAGATTTGATTTGGATCTATGGGATTTGGTAGTCGATGGCTACAATTATCCAGTAGACTCTGAAGGCAAAATGATTTCTAGAAGTTCTTTATCAGTTGCTCAGAAGAAGACCTACAAGAACCATCATAGAGTGAGAACGATTCTGGTAAACGTTATTTCCTATACAGAGTATGAAAATATCGCAGATAGAGAGACTGCAAAGTCTATATTTGATTTTCTTCAGATGACTCATGAAGGAAACACTCAGGTGAAGGAGACAAAAGGCTCTGGCCCTAATACAGAAGTATGAAGCCTTCATAATGGAAGATAATGAATCTGTGGAAACTATGCTTTCAAGATTCCAAATGCTTGTTGCAGGAGTCAAAGTTCTGAACAAAGGTTATTCCACTACTGATCATGTCTAGAAAATTATCAGGAGTCTGCGTATCAAATGGAGACCAGTGGTAACTACTTTGAAATTGGGAAATGATCTGAATAACACGAGTCTTGAAGAATTGATTAGCTCTTTAAGAAGTCACGAGATAGATATTCAAGAAGGTTAACCTCATGGGAGAGGTAAATCTATTGCTCTGAAGTCTAATTCTAAAAAGACAAAGGCTTATCAAGCAGAGGGAGAATCAGAAGATTCTAAAGAAGATTCAAACGAAGCTGAACTGTCTCTCATATCAAGAAAGATAAACCGATTGTGGAAGCACATACAAATCAAGTTTAGAGGGAAAAGAAGAACTAAAGGTAGACATGAATATACATATGGTCAAAAGAAAGCTTCTGGAAAATAAGTTGCTTGTTACGAATGCAAGGAGCCTAAACATTACAAGAACGAGTGTCCAAAGCTCAAAAAAGACAAAAAACCTAAGAAGGTTTTCAAAGATAAGAAGGGTGTCATGGCATCGTGGGATGATTCAGAGTTAGAAGAAGAATATTCTGATGAAGAATGTGACAATGTAGCACTCATGGCAAATACCATCACTAGTGAAGCAATATTAGAGGACAAATTGACACTTGATGATGAGTCAGACTCTAATGACAATGAAGAGGTACTTTCTTCCTTATCTCCTTGTGAACTTGAACTTGGTTTATCGAAACTTATGAAAAGGTATTATCTTCTTCTAAGTAAACAAAAAACTCTAAAAAAGACTTTTGTGGATGCTTATGAGAACTCTACTTTAGAAATATCAAATGTTGCTTTGAAAAGTAAAGTTTCTAAGTTTGAAGGAGAGATCACTTCCACCATATCTGTTACTCATGAAGTAACCAGATATGATAGAGCTTTTCAACACTTCCTTAATAAAAGCATAGATAGAAGCAAGTTGGCTTCAATGGTCTATAGAGTTAGCAGAAATAGAAGTAGACGTTTGGGATATTCAGGACCATCAAATCCAATTAATGACACTCTGAGTGTCAAACCAAAACCTCTGTCTGAACATTTAGTTCTTGTTGACACTAAACTAAAATGTTCAAAACAAGAAGGTTCTGATTCTGGGAAATCACCAACATAGACACAAAAGAAAAATTCTAAACCTAAATATCATTCACAGATTCCACATGATTATAATATTATACAGAAACCCAAAGGTGTTAGAATCTCTAGAAAGACTAAAAAGAAAGGACCCAGAAAGTGGGTACCTAAGGATGAGATAATTTAATTTTCAGATATCATTAATGGCGCCACTGAGACACCAGTCATGGTACCTAGACAATGAATGCTCGCGACACATGATGAGCGAAAGACATATGTTCTAAGATTTTTAACTTAAGTTTGGAGGCATCGTTGGTTTTAGAGGAAACCATAAGCAGAAGATCGTCGGCTCTGGAACTGTTGGTAATGGTAAACTTCCTTCCATTAGAACATTTTGTTCGTTGAGGGTCTTATGTATAACTTGTTGTCAATTAGCCAACTTAGTGACAACAATTATGACGTCATTTTTAATCAAACATCTTGTAAGACTATTAGGCAGAAAGACGGGTCAGTCTTGTTCAATGGAAAGACGAAGAACAATATTTAAAAAATTAGATTATCATATTTGAAAAATCAGAATGTAGAGTATCTCCTGTCTGTTAACGAAAAGTAAAGGGTCAGGCACAAACGTTTGGGCCATGTTAGCTTGAGAAGAATTTCTCAACTGAACAAGCTAGGACTTGTCAGAGGCTTGCCCAATCTGAAGTATTCTTCAAATTCTCTTTATGAAGCATGTTAGAAAGGCAAATTATCAAAAACCCTTTTAAAGCAAAAAAGATTGTGTCTACCTCTAAACCATTAGAACTTCTTCACATTGACTTATTTGGACCAGTGAAAACTGCTTCTGTTAATGGAAAGAAATATGGACTAGTCATCGTTGATGATTACAATCGTTGGACATGGGTAAAATTCTTAAGACACAAGGATGAGTCACATTATGTGTTTTCTTCCTTCTTCTCCCAAGTGTGGAATGAAAAGAATTGCAAAATAGTTAGAGTCAGAAGTGGTCATGATGGAGAATTTGAAAACAAAGATTTTGAAAACCTTATTGATTCTTATGGAATATCCCATGATTTTTCCTTCCATAGAACTCCATAACAGAATGAAGTTGTAGTGAGGAAGAATAGGGCTTTGCAAGAAATGGTTCGCACCATGATCCAAGAAACAGACATGGCTAAGGACTTCTGGGAAGAGGAAATAAACATAACCTGTTATATTCAAAATAGAATCTCAATAAGACTTATTTTGGGTAAGACTCATTATGAATTATGGAAGAATAGAAAGTCCAACATTTCTTATTTTCATCCATTTGGATTTGTTTGTTTTAATGTTGAACACTAAAGAGAATCTGGGCAAGTTTGATTCCAAAGCACATAAGTGTCTGTTGTTAGGATATTCTGAAACTCAAAAGGCTACAGAGTCAATAACCCATAATCACGAATTATGGAAGAATCAATTCATGTCAGATTTAATGATAAGATTGACTATGAAAAGTCAAAGCTAGTTGAAATGTTTGCAGATTTGGAGATAAGCTTTTTATAACAAAAGGAAAAGGAAGAAGAAGTCAAAGAGTCAGAAGATCATACTTATAATGTTGTTGTTGTTCCTTATGATCCCCCACAGAAAAGGGAAATCAGAGTTGCAACTTCACACCTTACCAACTTTCAATCCTTCTGAAGAAACTCTTTTGGGTTTGGTGTCTCTAATTGAGCCAACTTCTATTGATGAAGCTCTTTTGGACAAAGACTGGATTCTGTCTATTGAAGAAGACCTTAACCAATTTTCAAATAACGACATTTGGGATCTTGTTCAGAAACTTAAAGGTGTCCACGCCATCTGAACCAGATGAATGTTCAAAAACAAGCTCAATGAGAAGGGTGAAGTTGCTAGAAACAAGGCACGACTGGTTGCACAAGGTTATAGTTAACAATAATGGATAAACTACACATAAACCTTTGCTCTAGTAGCTAGGTTAGAAGTAATTATCTTGTTAATTTCTTTTTCAGTTAATCATAACATCATCCTTTATCAGATGGAATTTTAAGAGTGCATTTTTGAATGGATATATTTCTGAAGAAGTGTATGTCAAACAACCTTCTGTTTTTGAAAACTTTGAGAAATCAAATTATGTTTTTAAACTTAAAAAATATCTCTATGGTCTGAAATAAGATCCAAGAGCTTGGTATGTCAAATTGAGTAATTTTCTCTTAGAAAATGAATTTACCAGAGGCAAAGTTGACACCACACTCTTTTGCAAAACATTCAAAGATGATATACTCATAGTTCATATTTACATTGATGATATTATTTTTGGTTCTGCTAATCCATCCCTCTGTGAGGAATTTTCTAAGTTAATGCAGGCTGAGTTTGAGATGAGTTTTATGAGAGAACTAAATTTCTTTCTAGGAATTCAGATTGATCAAAAATCAGAAGGTACTTACATTCATCAGAGTAAGTACACCAAAGAACTTCTGAAGAAATTAAACATGATGGACTGTACACCAGCTAAGACTTTGATGCATCCAACATGTATTCTGGAGAAAGAAGGGGTAAGTGGAAAGGTTTGTCAGAAGCTTTATTGTGGTATGATAGACTCTCTTCTTTATCTAACTGCTTCTAGACCTGATATTTTATTCAGTGTTCATTTTTGTGCAAGATTCCAATTTGATCTTAGAGAATATAACTTAACTTTTGTTAAGAGAATTCTAAGGTATTTGAAAGGAACCACTAATATTGGCTTGATGTATGAGAAAACATAAAAGTATACTCTTTCTGGTTTCTATGATGCAGATTATGCCGGAGACAGATTGGAGACGAAGAGCACTTCAAGAAATTGTGAATTTCTTGGGAAGAATCTAATTTCCTTGTCAAGCAAGAGGCAATCTACAATTGCTCTTTCAGCAGCAGAATCAAAGTACATCTCAATGTCACTATGCAGTACTCAGATGCTCTGAATGAAGAATCGGCTAGAAGATTGTCATATCTATGAGAGTAACATTCCTATCTTCTGTGATAATACTGCAGCTATTTGTTTAAGAAAAAAAATCCAATTTTACATTCTAGGGCTAACCACATAGAAATTAAACATCATTTTATCAAAGACTATGTTCAGAAGGGAATTTTATGGTTAAAATTTATAGATACAGACCATCAGTGGGCTGGTATTTTTACAAAACCTTTAGCTGAAATATATTTATGTTTATTCTGAAGCATATGAAGATGGACTATTATCCAGGGTAATATTTCATCATAATCAGATGTGTTTATTCAGAGTATGAATAAATTAGATTCTAAGTTAAACAAAAAGTGTTTCTGTTTCAAAACCATAGTCATCAAAAGATGCTTCGGTCAGAAGTGTCTTTGATCATGGAAACCCTTTAGTTCTCCAGAGTCCGAGGACGTTAAAACGTGTCAATTAATTAGAAGGTGATTAAGGCGTGTAACCTTAGTTATACCTACATCGTTACATCTAATTAGGCTACACAATGAGCAATACTTTTCTTGGAATTGATTAAATAATGATTATGTTTGTTTAACAATTCTCATTATCGTGTTTGTTTATCTTTCTTCCAAACACGTTATATATCCACTCACACAAACTCACTTTACTTACACACTTTAGAAACCCTAAAAACCCTTTTCACTAAATTGTTCTTCGTGTTCTTCATCTTCAACAACAATATTTCATATTTTTCTTCATTCATCTTCTACAACAACAACATGATGACTACTTATCAACAAGAAGTTGTTAAGTTCGTTGCAGAAATGGAACAATCCTTGAATCCCTCTACTAGGCCTTAATCTTCATCAGTTCCTCCTCCGTCTACAACATCAGAAACCACCGCTACTACTTTATCTTCTCTCCCTATGATATATAAAACCCATATCACTCAAATGGAACCATCAGTTAACTACATTCTTCTACCCGAGAATCTGAAAGTTCTAAAAGAACTTATGGAAGATTTTGGGAATTTGGATTCAAATGGTTTCAACCTTCTTCAAGAACTGGATGTTTAAGGTTGGCAATCATATTTTCTGAGGCTCCATGGTCCAGCATTTGAATCTTTGGTAAAGGACTTCTGGAGGCAAGCAGACTGTGATCATCTTCATGTGGTCTCTCATGTTCTTGGAAAGAAGATTCTTATTACTGAGAAGTCCATTGCAAATATTATGGGAATAAATTTTCTAGAAAATAATAGGGTCTATGGAATGAAGAGAAATTCCATGTTTGTGAAAGAAACCACTAACCATGACATTTTTACCAACTACCTTCTTGGGAAAAATGAGTACAAAAGCAAGGATCTTCATGAGAAGCTTATAATTTGGAACAAACTCATTCAAAGTTGTATTAACCCCAAACCTACTACTAGCTCTCTAGACTACTCTAATGTTGTACTATCTAAGGATACTCTAATGAAGCCAAGTATACAGAAGATCTGTCTCCTAGTATAGGAGAAGCCTTCAGCACAAGAAATCTTAAGGATATGTGAATGTTTAAGAATATTCATGTGAAACCTCTGAGGGTGCCTTCTGATGATGTAATTAGACTTAGGATTCTAGTGACCAATTACGCTATATTCAACAAAGGCAATGCTCTCATTGTTATTGCTCATTTTGTTCATATGATGAAAGAACATGGTCATGACATGTTTGAATTCAGATAGCTCTTGGTCAAGTTCTATTTTATCCCACCAGAGGTAAGAGGAAACAAGATTCAGAGGCTTCTGAGCCTAAGAAGAAGAAGGATGATAAGTTTGGAACTTCTAAGAAATCTGCTCTAGCTTCTTACTCTGAAAGATCAAGTAAGTCTATTCCTAGTTCTTCTGTTTCAATATTTGTTACTCAACTTATTAATTATTTATCATCATCATCACAAACTACTTCCGTCCCCATCACCTCTCAACCACCCACTTCCACTCCACAAGTTATTTTCAATCCACCTTCAAGAACTACTATATCTGAACCATCTTTTAATACTTTTATAAATCCACCAAATACTTCATCTGAAACTACGTACACCACCATTATTATAACTATTGTTTCACATGTTTCATCTAAACTTGAAACTACAACAATTCTACCAACTCTCATTCCATCAATCGTCACAACTATTCTATCTGAAACCATTCTTACTTTCACTTTATCAATAACCGCCTCACTTCCTAAAACCATAACACTTATTTCACCACTTTCTCAAGATTTAAAATAATTTGGCTTCACCTAACCACTATCATACCCCAATTTTTGACCTAAGATACCACCTTATATCATTCACATATGCATCATTGCATCACTAACAGTTTCAGAACCGGATAGATCGTGCGTGTGCTCCTAAAGTCAAAGTTAGGGTTTTATCAAAATTTCATCTATTCAAGATATGATTAATTAGGGTTTGAGTATCCACTCACCTCAATTGATCTATCTTAATCAATCATCAACATTTGATCTTCAAATTCCCAACTTTTTCTTATGATCTACCTTGAATCGACCAATTAGGGGTTTGATCGAAGATAGTGAATCATTGACTTTCTTCTCAATGAATGACCTATTTTCTTGAATATTGATCTTAACATCTTTAATACAACATCTTGACCTAATTTCTTGGTTCAAAACATTACAAAATCCATGTTTCTTCATCAGACAAATTCTGAATCATCTGATGAAAATTCATCTGTTCAAAAAGTCTAAACTTTGACTTTTGGTCAACTTTTTCAAATCTAAACTTTTTCAATCATAAAATCATTTCAAATAATCCATCATGATCATAAAAAATCAAGAAATGTGAAAAAGTCAACAAAAAGTCATGATTTGAATTTTTTCTAACACTTAGAAAATTTTTCAAGTGTTAAGAAACATGGTTTTTCCTTACTTTCATGGCCATTTTTCACCTAGATCCATTTTGATTCAAGAAAAACACAAAACATGAAAGTTGTAGATTTTGTTACAAGATTTCCAAAATGTCCAAGAACTTGAAAAAACACTTTGTGTAGCTAAGGTTTTGAAAATTAAACTTAGAGGTCCATAACCATGAATTACAAGTCATTTTTCACAAACTTCTCCTTCTAGAAGCCTTGTCACCAAGTTAAGATAGGTTAGAGCTGATAAAAATCAGATGAGAAGTAATTATGAGGGAGATAAGATCAAGTGAGATTTTAACCATGGTTAAAGGAATATTCCATGTGCATTTATGGCAAAAATGTCTTTCTTGCCCTTAAAGGCAAGTTGTTCAATTTCAAGCCAATCTCCTCTACTTACCATTCAGTATTCTTGGCCTATAAATAGAGGTCACTTATTCATTCAAAACTACTCCAAAGCAATCATATTCCAAGCTTTCCTTCTTTCTTTCTTTATTTTCAAGTTTCAAGCTTCTAATTAGGAGAATTTTGCAAATTTCAAGTCTTGCAATTTCTGAGCAATCTTAGGCTTCAAATACTTTCTAAACATCATTAGAAAGTTGTTAGAATCCTCAAGCTAGCCCAAGAACTAGCCAAACTCAGAAAAAATTTCCAAACCTCATGTATGCATATATTGAGCCATAACTTACAAATTCTCAATCCACTCGTGCATCTTCCAAACTTTCACTTCAAACACGTTCTATACATCATATAGAAGTGATCCAAACCATATTTTCATCACTGTAAACACAGAATCATCAAACTCAATTCTCACTTCAAGTGACTGTAGTTGGACTTGGTCAGAACGATCCAGACCATTTCAAACCAAGGTAAGCACATCAACACCTTCCATAAACATCACTGAAGCTATAGCAATCATCAAAACACTTATGGAACACCTCCAGCAAGGAACCCGATTTCAGTTTCAAGAGGTATGAAACTTGAACTTTGAACTCTTTGATTTCTAACTTCCAGTTCAAAAAAGGCTTGGCCATTTTGTTTATGCACTATCACTGAGTAATAACCCTCAATTAATTTCTTAAAACTGTGCTCATCATGATTTCATAATCAAAACTTAGAATTAGGGTTCTTCGTGTTCATACAAAAATTAATTGTTCTAAGCTTAAAATAAATGGAATTAATTTCCATAATCATGTTCCTGGTAAAAATCCGAGCAAGTTTGATGTTTGGATCATGTAATTTCATTGAGAAATGAAGAATCCATGGAGCAAAAATCCAGAGGTTGAAGATGACATGCTGCGCGCGTTTTTCAGTTTCTGGAAATTTAAATTCATGTTTTAAAATATATATTTGTGGTTTGAGTTAAGATAATGGATGTATTACCGCCCCAACGGTTGCCAGCACGCTCTTAAATCTCTTGCCTCGCCTCAAGGCCCAGGGTTCGAATCCCCCTGGGACCTTTTTTTTAATAAAAGGCTCATCAGCTTCCGATGCTTGCTTCTTCAGAAGCGCTTCTGAGGCTCAGCCCTCCAGAAGTACTTCTGATGCTTCTACTATATCCAGAAGCAGCCAGCTTCTGCTATCTCCAGTAGCATTCAACTTCTACACTCTTCAGAAGCACTTCTAGTGCTTCTCACTCTCCAGAAGCATTTAGCTTCCACTGCCTTCAGAACTACTTCTGAGGCCAGAAGCAGCCAGCTTCTAATACCTTCAGAAGTAGCATGCTTCCACTACCTCCAGAAGCATCACGCTTCCAATGCCTTCCAGAAGCAACTTGCTTCTAACCTCTTTCAGAAGCAACCAGTTTCTGACCCCCCTTTCTTCAGAAGCAGCAAGCTTCTGACCCCCATCAGAAACATCCAACTTCTGAACTTTTTCAAAGACTTTACTTTTTTTCAAAACTCCTTCAAAAAAGGTGATTAAATGACAAGTCAAGAAAATGGCTCAGTGGAAAAACTCTTCACTTCTAAGCCAAGAGTCCAAGGTTTAAACCTCCTTAGGACTAAAAACTCTCTTTTTATCACTAATTTTCTCAAGTTTTTAATAAACTTCAACATTTTTAAAAACTAATCAAAACTTCTCATTTTGAGATGATTTTTTGCACACTTGTCATTTAATATACCTATTTTATGATTATGTTAAAAAAATCCAAAAATATTTTATTTTTGATTATATTTTTATCAGGTTAAAAATGATACATTTTAAGTATTCTTAATAATTTTCAAAAATGTTTTCTTTTCAATTTTTAAACCTAATATTTTTTTTAAAAAAAACTTCTTGCGAACATCCTTCACTTTTCAAAATCATTTTCAAAACATTTTCAAAAACCTTTCAATAAACTTACACACCTTTTTCCATGATCAATTCTATTTAAAGATAAATCGAACCAGGTCTCTCCTTGAATTTCTTAATTGATCAAGGGCCCCTCCCTCACGGTGTAAGTCCCAACCCTCCTACGTACATATTCATTTCCTTGTACATAACCACCCTTTCTTGTACATATTCATTTCCTTGTACACATTCAATCATCTTTGTAAATATTCAAGCATAAGCAAACTTCGTCGTTTGTTTTCATCCGCTTGTTTATACACCGATTCCATTGGTATTAAGAGGAGCATTATTCCCGGTGAAACTACTCTTAAACCAATGGGCCTCCCTTAAGGTGTAAGTCCCAAACCCTTTGTATATATTCAAGTTACACTTGCTTTAATTTCTTGTTTTATACACTTGTTTATATATTTCCTTCATAAACTCCTGTGAATACACATCACACACTTGTTCATATAACTGTTCAATTATAACATAACAACTAGTCTAACAACTAGGTTCCTTTAGCCTCCTCTTAGGCTTCGTATAAGATAACTCATTTATTGAGTTAGCCTCCTATTAGGCTTCGTATAAGATAACTCATTTATTGAGTTTGCCTCCCCTTAGGCTTCGTATAAGATAACTCATTTATTGAGATAGCCTCCTCTTAGGCTTCGTATAAGATAACTCATTTATTGAGTTAGCCTCCTCTTAGGCTTCGTATAAGATAACTCATTTATTGAGTTAGCCTCCTCTTAGGCTTCATATAAGATAACTCATTTATTGAGTTAGCCTCCTCTTAGGCTTCATATAAGACAACTCACACGTTGAGTTTAGCCTCCTCTTAGGCTTCATATAAGACAACTCCCCTGCTGAGTTAGCCTCCTCTTGGGCTTCGTTCAAAAGAACTCCCTTGTTGAGTTTAGCCTTGTCTTGGCAATCAAAAAAGAAAGAGACCTGGAAATCTCTTAGCAGCCTCCTATTGGGCTTCCAATACAAACAATCACCCGCGCTAGGATAGAACCCTGAGAGTATGATTTCCCAGTGAAATCACTCTTGAATCCTAAGAGGATGGTTTCTCGGTGAAACCACTCTTAAAGCCAAAGCCAGCCATACCCTATAGCTTCCTCTTGAGCTTCATACAAGGACCCTCGATGACCCTCAGAATGCCTTCTCTTGGGCTCACAATACAAGGACCCTCGATGACCCTCGATGACCCTCGGAATGCCTCCTCTTGGGCTTATAATACAAGGACCCCCGGGCTTCTTAAAAGCATCCCCATATTCATAATCAATTTCTCCTAGAGATTTAGACATTTATCATCTCGATGGAAGAAGTATCTCATCTATCATATCACATACAAATCACACTCTTTTCAAACAAAAACATCTTTTAATTGTAAATGGTAACGCTTGTACACTCGAGAAAAACACCAAAACTTACAATTAAAGATTCAATCATCTTTCAAACATATTTCTTAACTCGTAAGTGGTAACACTTGTATACTCAAGCAAAACACCTAATACTTACGATGAAAGATTCAATCAATCAACCCTTCAAAATGTATGTGATGAAATAGATTAGATACATTTTTCATTAAGATGACAATTGTCTTTGTCTCTTAATAACATCCTTTGCTTCCACTAGCATAAGTGGGAACTACGATTGCTCTGATGTTCTTAACCTCCCTTTGAGAATACGTAGGCACAAGGTCTCATCCTTGGCGAGCATACTTCTTTCTACCTGAAACCAAACAAAACCATAGCTCCCTTTGATCCGAGCTACAGATGCTCTGATTCCGATTAAGGGATATATATGAAAAAGATCCCAATGATCTTTGCGAGCACAATAATAACAAAACCTAGGATCCCACATAACCTACCTTTCTTAAAATCCAAAGGAGAAACTTTCCCAAGAATAGAATAGCAAATTAAAACACACAAACATATCAAAAATATTTATATATATATAAATAAGGCTATAGATAACTATATATATAGGGTGCCACATCTTTCCCTTTATATAACAAACCCCCTTGCTCAAATCTCTCCCAATGCGTTGCGTCTAGTTCACGCTAGTCGTACCGCATATCATTATTTATTGAGGGTATTGCAGCTTTCCCCTTTTTCATCTCATTTTTCTTGTTTTGGAAATAATAAAGCTTGATGCTTGTGGCATCTTTAAAAACAAATCAAAAGAGTAAATTGTTTCGAGCCAGAGATTCGAATTCCGATTCGATTCCCTCGTTCGTCACTTTTTAACGCGAACAGAAAAAATGGCGACTCTGTTGGGGAGAACGATAAACTTTTATTTTTCAAAAAAAAAAAAAAACAGTGTCTCTGCCAAAGAGCACCAAGCTTTTTTGTTTTCAAAAGAAGAAAAAAAGGGGTTAAGCTTTCATATGTGCATATGTTTGTTTTTCTTTATTGTGTGTTTTAGTTCTCGCGATTTCATCTGATGGAAAGAAATCCTAACCCAGATTTAAGAAACATTTTAAGATCTAGGTGGGGGTATAGTCCTATTAACTTGTGAGAAGTTTCATTACTTACTAAGTTAATTTGAGATCTCTCTCTCAATGGAGGTTGTCTTGGGAGTATTTGTGTTTATCAAGTATTTGCAAAGACATTTTGCTTCAAGGGAACTATGTAGAACACATAACCCATCCTGGCCATTTAGGGTGTAGTGCAGAAGCTATTCAGGTGTAAACTTGGATTAGTTGTCATGCGAGACTACGATCAGGCGAGTTTTTCTTGAAAAATATTATTGGGCTTCAAGTATTTAACAAATCCGATAATATTTCAAAGAGAAGCGTTGAACCTGTATTATCAGTAGAACATGTTTTACAGTTGAATAAGCCCTTAGAACTTACCCACGTTTGGTTCTTATCGTTGGCCTCATGCTCGTGACTTCAAACGCTTGAACGTGTGTATAACCACTAACTGTCATACCCCAAATTTTGACCTAATATACCACCATACATTTGCATCATTGCATAACTAACAGTTCAGATAGCATTAATCGGGTATAGCATTCACAGGTCAAAATTAGGGTTTCATCAGATTTTCATCTGATTCAAGAGCTAACCAATTAGGGTTTGAGATTTTCTCACTCCATTTGATCTATCTTGATCAAATCATCAGCCTTCAATCCTCAGATATCAAATTTTCTCATAGATCAATCGAGGATCGACCAATTAGGGTTTTGGTCGAGCATAGGCATTCTCTGATTTTTTGAGCAGTAATTGACTTTTTTGGATAGATATTGGTCATTATATCTTAGATACAACATCTTGACCTAATTTCTGGATTCAAAACATCACAGAGGTTCATAGAATTCATCAATTTCGAAACGTCGATGAAATTTCATCGCATAGAAAAGTCAAACTTTGACTTTTGGTCAAATTTTTCAAAACAAAACTTTTTCAATCATCAAAATACTTCAAATGATCCACCATGATCATAAAAAAATCAAAGAATTTGGAAAAGTCAACAAAAAGTCAAAATTTCTATACTTAGAAAAATTTCTAAGTGTTGAAATTTCTCATTTTTTCCAAACTTCAAGCCATTTTTTCACCTAGTTCCAATTGGAATTTGAAAAAACTCAAAACATGAAAGTTGTAGCTTGTGGAAAGATCTTTCCAAAATGTCCAAGAACTCTCAAATCCATGGAGTCTAGCTATGTCTTTGAAATTGAAACATAAGGCTCCATGAAACTTGATTTTTCAAAATCCACAACTTCAATTATAGGTCATTTTTGCATTTTTCTCATTTAGACCACTTGCAACCTTGCCAAATGGATTGATTGAACTGATAAATATCAGCTTGGAAGTAATAATTGGGATGAGATAGGATCAAAGTAAAATTGAGCACATGGTGAAAAAAGGAAGCTTCCTTTTTTGGCAAGCTTTGATTCACCAAATGGCTTGTACTTGTTGCCTAACATTTCAGAATTCTCTTGCCTATAAATAGCTCACCAATTCAAGTTCAAATTACCCCAAAGCTATCCAAATCAAGCTTTCACTCTTCCTTTCTTGAAATTCAAGTTTCTAAGTCATAAGAGAGAATTTTGCAAATCTCCAAATCTTGCAAAATTTGAGTGAACTTAAGTTTCTAACATGTTCTAAATATCATTTAGAAGTAGTTTAAAACTTAAAAGCAACACAAGAAGTGATCAAACTCATAAACATAATCAAAAAAACCAAAACTTGCAAAATGATGCCTTAACTTGCCATCTCTTAATTTGCTCGTGCTAACTTTGATTTATCACTTCAAACACCTTCCATATACTTCATAGAAGTAATCCGGATCATCATCAACGACTGTAACAACTCTAAACCCGAAATCAAAACTCACTTTAAGTGGCTGCAAGTTGACTTGGTCGAGAGTTCTAGCCATCCTCGGACAAACTAAGGGTAGGAACACATTCGTGGAGGTTCAAGGAAGCTAAAGCAATCCTTACTTTGCACCTGGAAGTTGTAGAACTCGAACTGGTTTTTCATACCAAGAGGTAAGTTTTTCAAACTTTGAATCCTCAATTCATGCACTTTTAGCTTTAAAATTGAAAAGGAAAATGTAGATATTCAATCACTAAAGCTATCTGGGTTGTTAATTGGAACTAAAAACAACTTAGTTTCAAGAATTAACAATTTTTTTAGTTAGGGTTCAAATTGGGATTGTTAAAATTCGTGATAATCTTTGATTAATAATAACAACAAAATACATATTCATAATCGTGGCGAAAATCTAGATGAAATAGCATTTTACACTTTTAAAATTGATCAAGATTTGAAGAAATTCGAATTTCCATGGCCATGGTTTTTTTTACGGTTACAGCAAGGAGGAAGAAGAGGAAGTTTTTGAATTCCAAATTTAAAAGCTAGATTTATAATATATATTTCTAGTTTCATTTAAATTAAAAGATGTATCACCGCCCCAGTGGTTGCCAGCTCACTCTTAAAACTCTCTTGCCTTGCCACGCCATCATGTCCCTGGTTCGAGCCTTGCAGGGACCAATTTTTTTCAAACTTTCCATTTTTCATTCAAACTCTCCAATATCATGTCTACGCGTGTTTTTAATCCACTAAAACTCAGCACGTTTGGCTCAGTTGGTTTCTTGCTTGCTCTTAAGGCTTTCTGACACGCGTCCCACTCAAAGGTCATGGGTTCAAAACCCAGCAAGACCATTTTTTCACTCTTTTTTCACAAACTCTTCAATATTTTCATATTTTTTCTTCAAACTTTCAACATTTTTTTGACCAATCAAAACTTCTCATTTTGAGATGATTTTTTGCACACTTGTCATTTAATATATATATTTTATGATTATGTCAAAAAAATCCAAAAATATTTTCATCTGATTAAATTTTAATCGAGCCGAAAACGATGTTCTGAACACTTTTTCAAACCTCCTTAAAAAGTGAATTTTTCAAGTTTTCGACTTCCGATTTTTTTCAAAACTTCTCATAAATCAAATTCAAATTTCAAAACATTTTCAAAATCATTCTTCAAAACTTTTTTTATCAAAACTTGCATCTTTTACCATGATCAATCCGATTTAAAACGATAAAACTGGATTCGTTTCTTCTCGAATTTCTCGATCGATCATGGGCCTCCCTTATGGTGTAAGTCCCAATCCTTTATGTACATACTTAGCTTTATTTGTACATATTCAAAACATCTTTGTCAATATTCAAACATAAACAAATTTCTTTCGTTTGTTTTCATTCGTTTGTCTATACGCCGAATCCATTGGTTTCTAAAGAAAGTTTTCTCCTGAGTAAAATTTCTTTTAAACCAATGGGCCTCCATCACGGTGTAAGTCCCATAACATTCTTTTATGTACATAATATTTCCTTGTACATATCAAACTTTTGTCAAACATATTTTAAAACAAACTTTTTATCTGTACATAACACAGATACTTCTTTTTTCAAAACTTTTTATCTGTACATAATACAGATACTCTTTCTTTTGAAAATACTTTTTTACAGATAAACTTTGATCAATCATTTCTGTTTCATCTGTACATTTTACACTGAATACCATTGGTATTGAAAGGAGCATTATTCCCTGTGAAACTGCTTTCAAATCAATGGGCCTCTCTTACAGTGTAAGTCCCAACCCTCCTATGTACATCCATCTTTGTCTGTACATAAAAACTCGTTCGTGTACATATTCATTTTCTTGTACACAGTTCAAACTTGTAAATAATCAAGTTACGCTCGTTTCAAACGTTCGTTCACAAACACTTGTTTATATTTCATGAAATAAACATCATGCATTGTTTATATTTCCTTCATAAACTCCTGTGAATACATATCACACACACACACACACACACACCTGTTTATACAACCGTCTAATAAATAACATAACAATTAGACTAATCAATAGGTTCCCCACAGTATAGCCTCCGCTTGGGCTTCATACAAGACAATTCATCATCAGCATGAGTTAGCCTCCGCTTGGGCTTCATACAAGACAACTCATCACCAGTTGAGTTTAGCCTCCGCTTGGGCTTCATACAAGATAACTTATCCCCAGCATGGGTCAGCCTTCTCTTGGGCTTTGTACAAAGAAACTCTCCCACAGAGTTAGCCTCCGCTTAGGCTTCATATAAGACAAACACTCCCCTGTTGAGTCAGCCTCCTCTTGGGCTTCGTTCAAAAGAACTCCTCATTGAGTTTAGCCTTCTCTTGGGCATCATACAATGAAAGAGACAGGAAATCTCTTAACAGCCTCCTATTGGGCTTCCAATACAAAGAATCACCCGCGCTAAGATAGAACCCTGAAAGGATGGTTTCCCGGTGAAATCACTTTCAAATTCCCCAATGAGTAAAATTTCCGGTGAAATTGCTCTTATTCAAAAGGATGATTTCTCGTGAAATCCTTTCAAGCCAAAGACCCATACCCTATAGCTTCCTCTTGAGCTTCATACAAGGACCTCGATGACCTCGATGACCCTCGAATGCCTCCTCTTGGGCTTACAATACAAGGACCCATGGGCTTCTTAAAAGCATCCCTTTAATCCAATCAATTTCTCCTCGAGATTTAGACATCTATCATCTCTATGGAAGAAGTATCTAATCTATCACATCAAATACAGTCAAAAACTTTTCAGACTTTTCAAACTATTTTCAAACAAAAACATCTCTTAACAGTAAGTGGTAACGCTTGTACACTCAAGCAAAACACCCAATACTTACAGTTAAAAGATTTAATCATCTTTTCAAACATCTTTCTTAAACATGTAAGTGGTAACGCTTGTACACTCAAGCAAAACACCTAATACTTACGACGAAAGATTTTAATCAATCAAACTTTTTTTCAAAAATGTATGTGATGAAATAGATTAGATACATTTTTTTCATTAAGATGACATTTGTCTGTCTCTTACTAACATCCCGTTGCTTTCCACTAGCATAAGTGGGAACTACGATTGCTCTGACTTTCTCAACATCCTTTTGAGAATACGTAGGCACAAGGTCTCATCCTTGCCGAGCAAATTTCTATCTCCCTCGCACCAAACAAACCATAGAACCTGAGATCCGAGCTACAAATGCTCGATTCCCACTAGGGATATGTATGCGAAGATCCACGATCTTTGCGAGCACAATAATAACAAAACCTAGAATCCCACATAATCTCGCTTCTTAAAATCCAAAGGAGAAACTTTCCCAAATCATAGAAATAGCAATTAAAAACACACAACATATCAAATATATTCATATATAAAGTCAGATAACTACATATATTTAGGGTGCTCCATCTATTCCCTTTATATACCAATCCCCTTACTCGAATCTCCCAATGCGTTATGTCTAGTTTGCGCTAGTCGTTACGCATACCAATATCAATTGAGGGTATTTCACCCCTTTTCATAATCATTAAATCATCTTTCTTGTCTGAAAATAATAAAGCTTGATGCTCATGCATCTTTATAAACAAATCAAAAGATTTAAATCGTTGCGTACCAGCAGATCCGAACTCACGTTCGCATCCTCAGGCGCGTCACCTTTTAACGCGAACACTAACCATGTTTGTATCTTAGTGGCATTCATGCATTCATTCGAAAAAACTTTGAATTCTCATTTCTCTTCCCATTTCCAAAGAATTTAGAGATTTTTCTTTGTAAACGTTTTAGGTTAGAGGGATGGACGTCAGAAGAAGATATACCAAGAAATACGGTTTTAGAATTCTTGATGAAGGAAAGTTAAAAGAGTTAGCATCCTTGGTAGAAGATCCCTCGGATTTCAGAAAATGCTATGGAACTCTTTTAACTGTCCTGAACACTAACGTTGATGAAGGACTTCTCAAAACTTTCATTCAGTTTTATGATCCAGTCTATCGCTATTTCACTTTCTCTGATTATCAGTTGATGCCTACTTTGGAAGAGTACGCGCATATCTTAGGTATCTCAGTGTCGGACAAGGTGCCTTTCAATGGTTTGGAAGCCATTCCTAAGCCACCAGTCATTGCAGCAATGACTCATTTAAGGAAATATGAGATAGACAAAAACCTAACTATCAAAGGAAATCTCTTAGGACTAACTTCAAAGTTCCTAATGGAGAAGGCTTTTAAATTTTCTGAACCCGGTAGCATGGTAGCCTTTGAAGCTGTTTTGGCTTGGCTCATTTAGGGATTGGTGTTGTTTCCCAATGTCCCAAGTTTCGTTGATATCAACGCCATAAGAATCTTTCTGATTGAAAATCCCGTTCCCACTTTGCTTGGTGACACGTATTTCTCCATTCATCATAGGAATCATCAAGGAGATGGAACTATCGTGTGTTGTGTACCTCTGTTATTCAAATGGATTGTCTCACACTTGCCTAAGTCTCCTATCTTCCGAGAAAACAAAGACGATTGGCATTGGTCTCGAAGACTCATGTCTCTTACTAACAACGATATCCATTGGTACACCTTGGCCAACAATGAGATAGAAATCATTGGTACGAAAGGAGGAATTAACTACAACCTATTTTTGGCAAGACGTCAACTCGGGTACGCAAATTCCAGTAAACCCCTTGGTTTTACGGTAGAAAATTACTTTTATCTTGAAGGGGAAGATTCCCAAGGTTTGAAAGACAGAATGATAAGAGCTTGGCATCACATTCGAAGGAAAGGAAAAGGTGATACAAGGAATTGTGTAGCCATGGAAATATACACTTCTTCGGTAAAGAAAAGAGCGAAGGAATTCCGAATGCCTTATACTTATGAAGAACCCATGTTCCCAGTGGTGTCTAAATCGACCACCATTCCCATCGAAACTATGGGAGAATACCAAGAATCTTTGGCTAAGATGAGGCTAGAGAAAGAAACTTTGGAAGACAAGTTTCTTAAGACTGACTTTGAAAATGAAAAAACTTAAGAAGCAGGTCAAAGATCATAAAAAGATGCTCTACTTTCAAGATGAATGGCTCATGGAGAAAGATGAGAAGATCCGTCGAAAAGATGACGCAATCAAGAAATACATCAAAGAAAGGAAAAGATATCTTGAAGAAATGACAATTAGTAATCCTGCTCCTGACGATTAGAAAAAAGTCATCAACAAGCTAAAAGCCGAGAAAGCTGAGCTGAAAGCTTACTTTTGGAAAGAAATCCTGAAGTTGAAGCTGCATCAAGCCTTTGGTTCTTCATCAGACGAAGACGCTTAATTAGTTTAGCTTTATTTTTATCATTTATTTTATCATTGTAAGAGCTATGCTCCAAAAATTGTTGTAATCTTCTTTCGAATATTAATAAAATAAAAGTTTTCCATCCAAATGTTTACAAGAAATTTCTCTTTTAGCGTAAATTCTTTGGAAATTGTTTTCTCTTTGCATTCATAATCATGCATCATATTTTGCATCTCGAGTTTGTTATATACAGTCTTATCTTTTGGAATTTTTTTCCAGAGATCATCAAGCTGTCGCGTCTTAGAGTTTCTCGACTACGTTCACAGTCAACTCGCAAATACAATATTCGTGCAAACATGAAGAAAAGTAATGGAAGATTTTGAACAAGAAATTGTTGAGCTTCGTGGTACAGTGACAACACTTCAGGAAGAGGTGGAAAGACTCACTTCTTCTTTGATAAGCTCGTTGGCAGTTACACAAAATCAGCAATCAACATCAAACAATCAAAATCAAGCGACGATTTCAGAGATCACTAGTACTCCAGTTTCAGCTGTTGCAGTCAGTAATCCTCTTTTCAGTATGCCAGAAGGCTATCCATGGGGCATGCCTTTCAATTTCGGCATTGGATTTCGTTCAAAACACTTCTGAAGTACCGGCAACCACGATTGAGGTTCCTACTTTGCAGAACTCAGCATTGACTCCGCAGAACGGAGTAATCATTCCTCAAGTCACTATGTCGGTTTCTCAACCGATTATGACAAACTCAACTTCTGTGGTTCACGCTACTGCGGACGAAGAAGTCTATCATAACCCAGGCGACAACACGAATCCTCGTGGCCAAATGGAAAATCTCCAGGAACAGTTCCATAAGACGCAACTTGAGATCAAAACATTCAGCGAAAAGGATTTGTTTGGGAAGAATGCCCATGATCTATGTCTAGTTCCTCGCGTAAGGATACCCGCTAAGTTCAAAGTCCCGACTTTGAAAAATATAGAGGAAATTCCTGCCCACAAAGTCATCTTATGATATACGCTAGGAAGATGTCTACATATAATGACAATCACCAATTGCTCATTCACTATTTCCAAGACAGTCTCACTAGCGCCACTCTGAAGTGGTGCATGGGATTAAATAGTGCAAACATCCAGACATTCAATGACCTAGGTGAAGCGTTTGTCCAACAGTACAAATTCAATCTGGACATGGCTCCAGATCGAGATCAACTCCATTCTATGTCTCAAAAGGAAAAGGAGACTTTCAAAGAATATGCCCAACGTTGGAGGGAAATTGCTTCCCAAGTTAATCCACCGTTAGAAGAAAAAGAAATGACCAAGGTATTCTTGAACACTCTTGGCCCTTTCTACTACGAACGCATGGTCGCCAGCACTCCCGGGGATTTTACCGAAATGGTAAGCATGGGGATGCAACTAGAAGAAGGAGTCCGAGCAGGACGCTTAACCAAAGAAATGGGGTCTTCAAGCGGAACCAAGAGAGTTGGAACTGGTTTCCCGAAGAAGAAAGAGCATGACGTTGGAATGGTATCCCGAGGGAAACCAAGGAAAAATGTCAATCACCGACAACAAGTAGCCACAGTCGCACCAGTTGTTAATACAAATTCAAACATGGGAATTACCCCACAATTCCAGCAAAATCAACAGCCTCGACAACAGGCTCAACAATTCAACAACAATCAAGAATCGTACTCCTCGAATCTCGCAGTTTGATCCAATTCCGATGACTTACACGGAATTATATCCTGCCTTGATAGAAAGAAATCTTGTTCAAACAAGATTACCACCTCCAGTACCAGACAAGTTACCTTGGTAGTACAAAGCAGATGTGTCTTGCCCGAAGTTCAAATATTAGTGAGGACTAATCTTCTCTCTTTCAGGAATGCAAATCCGAATGTGCAAGCGAATCCACTTCCCAATCATGGAGGACATGCTGTGAATTTGATAATCAGAAATTCAGATCGATATCTTATCACTAATATAAATTTGATAAGAGAAAGCTTGGCATAGCTACACGCTACATTCAACCCAATGGACGCCTTTGCTAAACATGACTACACAACTTGTAGGATCTGTTATGCAGATTCTCGAGGATGTCTAGCCGTAAGAGCAGACCTTCAGCGGTTAATAGACATCGGTGACATTCAAATTTTCAGAAACAGGAACGATTATGACGTAAATATGGTAGGGTATTATCCGGACGAGCTTTTAGTCTCAGATATCAACTCGGAAATTCCCGAAGTAAACGTCATTATCCCCTACTTCAATATGCCCAAGTGCGTAGAAGTTGAATACAAAAGTCCAAGAGTTCCAGTCTCTCCTTTGGTCATCTGTCTACCTGGACCTGTTCCTTACAACTCTGACAAAGCAGCGCAGATAGTAAAGAACGGTATTGTCGCCGGTTAGGGACAAGTGATAAATCTTGTCAACAACGAAACTAAAATAGGGCTCGGATTTGCTCCAGTGCTTCCAAAAGCCAATGAAAAGGATGAGACTCTTCATCCAATCAAAGAAGTATTCCGCAGCGGAGGTTTCCTAAACCCTATTCCTCAAGAGGTTAATGTCCTTGTTGATGAAGGAAATGAAGACAATCTCTCCGGATCCGAAGAATGAAACACTTATCTTAATAACTCTGAATATGTGTCCCAAGAAGAATCACATGCGCCGTTCTATCCTCCTTCAGACAAATTTGAAGGCATGTTCCTGCAAAATCATGAAGATGAAATTCCACCTATCCCACCTGAGGTTTGGGATACCTTGGGAGAACCAAGCGGAAAATTTGACTTTATGGAGAGATATACTGCTCCTGAAAGTTCAAGAATTAGAATCGAAGACATCCAACCAACTGGATGGGATGATCCTTCTGAATATCTCAGTCAACCAGAAGAGTCATACACGTCTTCTCGATCTCACCATCAATTTGAGATCCCAAATGAAAATCTTTGCTTTGATACGCCTGCCGGGGTTGTTGAACCAGATTTTGATTATCCCCAGGTTAACGCAATTTTCAGAGAGAATCAAGAAGAAAATTCTAAGAATGATTTGGAAAGTGTCTCAGATAATGAGTCTCTTCACCCAGAGGACTAGGAAGTACATCCCAAGAATCCAGAATACATGCCACTTGAAAGCGCATATGTTGCATTCTATGCTCCTCGACCTGTCAATCAAGCAGAAGAAGATCGCCTCAGCAGTACAAAAGGCAAGGTCAACCGACCAGAGTCTTCAAAACCTGTTCGACCAACGATCAATGTCAACATGAAAAATAATTCAAAGGGAAAAATACCAGAATATCTAGACTTCCAAGGAGTTCGTCAGTATTGGAAGGCCGTTAAGGTTCAGACTGATGTTCATAGTCCTAAGTAGTTTATCTCATTTTTATTTTGAACTCTCGCCCCGCCCAAGGCAGAGAGATGTTTTATAGGGTTAGCTTTTAAATAATTTCTCTTTGTCTTGCCCAAGACAAATGAGTTTGTATTTAGGACTCTGTTTCATATTGTGAATCATAAATAAAGCATTGGAGCATAAATAAAGAAGTGAGCATCGGAGCTCTACTCGACAATGATGTCAAGAGCAAACTGATAGATCTTCTCAAAGAATACGTCGATGTGTTTGCTTGGTCCTACCAGGACATGCCAGGTTTGGATACCAACATCGTAGAGCATCACTTGCCATTAAAACCGGAGTGTCCGCCAGTTAAGCAAAGACTGAGAAGGATTCACCCAGATATGGCCGACAAAATAAAAAAGGAGGTTCAAAAGCAGCTCGACGGAAGTTTCCTCATCACTTCCGAATATCCTCAATGGTTAGCCAACATAGTTCCTGTCTCAAAGAAAGATGGAAAGGTCAGAATGTGTGTTGACTACCGAGACTTGAACAAATCTAGTCCAAAAGACGATTTCCCACTACCGCATATCGACATGCTGGTGGATAGCACTGCTAATTTCAACATCTTTTCCTTCATGGATGGTTTCTCTGGTTATAATCAGATCAGAATGGCTCCCGAAGACATGGAGAAGACATCTTTCATCATGCCATGGGGAACATTTTTCTACAAAGTAATTCCGTTTGGACTAAAGAATGTAGGTGCAACTTACCAAAGGGCGATGACCACTCTCTTTCATGACATGATACACAAAGAGATCGAAGTCTACGTGAACGACATGATAGCAAACTCTGTCACTGAAGAATAGCATATAGAATATCTCTCAAAGTTGTTTCAACGACTAAGGAAATTTCAGCTTCGTCTGAATCCTAACAAATGCACCTTTGGGGTAAGATCTGGAAAACTCCTAGGTTTCATTGTCAGTCAAAGAGGTATTGAAGTTGACCCTGACAAAGTCAAGGCTATTCAAGAAATGCCTACGCCACACACAGAGAACCAAGTAAGAGGATTTCTTGGACGGTTGAATTACATCTCCATATTTATCTCTCAGATGACTGCTACTTATGGACCAATATTCAGGCTTCTTTGCAAAAATCAAGAGGTTGTGTGGAAAGAAGATTGCCAAAGAGCGTTTGACAGTATCAAGGAATACTTGTCAGAGCCTCCAATATTGATTCCTCCAATCGAAGGAAGACCATTAATCATGTACCTTACCGTGTTGGAAGATTCCATGGGCTGCGTGCTTGGACAGCAAGATGAAACCGGTAAGAAAGAGCATGACATCTACTACTTAAGTAAAAAGTTCACAGATTGTGAAACTTTTTACTCCATGCTCGAGAAAACATGTTGTGCATTGGTGTGGGCTTCAAAACATCTCCGCCAGTACATGATCAACCACACGACTTGGTTAATCTCCAAAATAGATCCAATCAAGTACGTCTTTGAAAAGCCTGCCTTAACAGGGAGAATCGCTCGATGGTAGATGCTATTATCTGAATATGACATCAAGTACCGCGCCCAAAAAGCGGTCAAAGGAAGAATTTTCGCCGATCACTTGGCTTATCAACCGATCAACGAATACCAATCTCTCAAGTTCGACTTCCTTGACGAGGATGTTATGTACTTAAAGATGAAAGATTGTGACGAACCGTTACCTGAAGAAGGTCCTGATCCAGAATCTAGATGGGGCTTGATTTTTGATGGAGCAGTTAACGTTTTTGGCAATGGAATTAGGGCAGTCCTCATTACTCCCGAGGGTTCTCATATCCCGTTTTCTGCCAAATTGCTATTTGATTGCACCAACAACATCGCAGAATACGAAGCTTGTATCATGGGTATCGAAGAAGCCATCGACTTAAGGATCAAGATCCTTGACATATATGCAGATTCAACCCTTGTGATCAATCAAATCAAAGACAAGTATGAAAATCATCATCTTGGTTTGATTCCCTATCGAGATTATGCAAGACGTTTGTTGACTTTCTTCAACAAAGTTGAATTCCATCATATCCCTCGAGATCAGAATCGAATGGCAGACGCCTTGGCCATTTTATCTTTGATGTTCAACGTCAACCATTGGAACGATATGTCCAAAATCAGCATCAGACGCCTTGAAATACCTGCATATGTGTTTGCAACTGAAGTAGTCATTAATGATAAACCGTGGTTCCACGACATCAAACGCTTCCTTCAAACTCAAGAGTACCCACTCGGAGCATCGCACAAAGATAAGAAAACTCTAAGGAGGCTTTATAGAAATTTCTTCTTGAACGAAGATATGCTATACAAAAGAAACTTCGACATGGTCTTGCTCAGATGCGTGGATAGACACAAAGCAGACATGATAATTCATGAAGTGCATGAAGGGTCCTTTGGAACCCATTCAAATGGGCATGAAATGTCCAGAAAAATCTTGAGAGCAGGATACTATTGGATAACAATGGAGTCCGATTGCTGTAAACATTTCAAGAGATGTCACAAGTGCCAGATCTACGCAGATAAGATCCATGTGCCACCGTCTCTGCTCAACGTTCTCTCCTCTTTGTGGCCTTTCTCCATGTGGAGCATCGACATGATTGGGATGATCGAACCAAAGGCGTCAAATGGACATCGCTTCATCTTAGTGGCTATTGATTACTTCACCAAACGGGTCAAAGCAGCATCTTACACCAACGTTACAAGACAAGTGGTTGTGAGGTTCATCAAGAACAACCTCATTTGCCGATATGGAGTTCCAAGTAAGATCATTACAGACAATGGATCAAACTTGAACAACAAAATGATGAAAGAATTGTGTGAGGAATTCAAGATTGAGCATCATAAGTCATCTCCTTACCGACCAAAGATGAACGGCGCCGTGGAAGCTACCAACAAGAACATCAAAAAGATCGTCTAGAAGATGGTCATCACTTACAAAGACCGGCACGAAATGCTGCCATTTGCTTTACATGGGTATCGTACTTCAATACGTACTTCAATAGGGGCAACCCCTTTTTCTTTAGTATACGGCATGGAAGCAGTGCTCCCCGTAGAAGTTGAAATTCCATCAATGAGAGTTATCATGGAAGCTAAGTTATCTGAGGCCGAATGGTGTCAAAGCAGATACAACCAGTTGAACTTAATCGAAGAAAAGCGTCTGACCGCTCTATGTCATGGACAAAAAGGTTCGACCTCATGAATTCCAAGAAGGCGACCTCGTGCTTAAAAAGATTTTGTCTTTTCAACCAGATTCTAGGGGCAAATGGACTCCTAATTACGAAGGCCCATACATCGTCAAAAGAAGCTTTTCTGGCGGTGTTATGACTCTCACAACCATGGACCGTGATGAACTCCCGTATCCTATGAATGCTGATGCAGTTAAGAAATACTTTGTCTAAAAAGACAAAAGAACAACTCGGTAAGTCGAAAACCCAAAAAGGGCGGCTTAGGCAAAAATGAGTGTCTCGGTGGACTGAAAACCTGAAAAGGCGGTCCAGGCAAATATTAGAGACAATAAACAGAAATTTATCCTGGTAAATTGAAAACTTGAAAAGGCAATCTAGGCAAAAATAAAGGATCAAAATGACAAAGTAACTACATCAGTCCGTACTTCGTCAATTTGAAGAATCTTCCATCAACGGATCTTCCATCAAATCTTCTAAAGAAACAAGCACAGTTGGAATTCAAAGTTGTTAGGGATAATAGTGGTTATTTGCTTTCAATGTAGCCTTTTCCCAATAAATTATCATTTCCAACTTTTGTAAATAGTCCATAGAATCACGCCTTTGGCTGATTACCATTCTATCAATAAAATTCGAGCCTTGAGCCCATTTGTTTGCAATTCTTGCTTTATTCTGTTTTGCAAAATAACGCTTTTTCTTGTGAAAACCACTTTTGAAACTAACAAAAAAAGAAGTTTTAAATGAATTTTTACTTCAAAATTTTGAAATAAAAGCGAAATTTTCCTTTGAACTATGAAAATAGAAAGAATTTCAACAGTTTTCTCCATGAATGTTTCGACCTCGGAAAGGTAAAACAATTGTTGAGAAGTCTTCTTTTTCTCAAAAGAGATCATCAAAGGACGGTATTCTTATCCAAAAAATAATCCCCAACAAGGTTGCCAATAAAATGCCTTTTTCAGAAAAGTTTAAAGCATGCAACTCAGATTCATCATCAATAACGTCTACACCATTGCGGCAGATTTTGCTGAGTATTTGTTTGAACTGTGACGTAGTCCTTTTCCCAAATACTTTTTGTTGTCTTGTCAAGTATTGTCAGCATGCATATGAGATTCATGACATTCATCATCCATACATAATTGCATCATTAATGCATTCTTGCATTTCTCAATGTTTGCTTCAATATCACTTGTTTAGGTTGCATTCATTCCCAAGAACAAGTGCGGGTGTGTCATCTCTCCAGTAGATTATCCCCAAGCAGAAAAATACATCTTTTTCTCCAGTTCCCCAATTAAGGTCATTCCTCATTGGGTATGAAGTCTCGATTGACCGTTTCTATCCAGTCCGTTTCTGGATAGAACCTCGTCTCTAACCAATTCAGGTCTAGATTTCACAAAAAAAATCTACCTGCAAACAATAAGCAATAGCCTCGTCATCCGAGCCGCTTATTTCCTTTTCATCTTGAAACTTGTCAAAAAACAATTGTTCTTCTAAACAAGTCCAATTGTGAAAGTTCAAGAAATCCCCGCAGTTGTCTTTTTGTCTAAGAAAAACCTATATCTTTACAATCAAAATGTCCGCATCTTCTCAAGAGAGAGATCCCTAGCAAGATTGTAACTGTGAAAATAGAAACTCATTCGAGATCTGTTTCCAGCATTGTCTGTTATTCGCAAGGCTGAATACTCAGTAAATTTCTCAAGAATTACCTTTTCATAGTTATCACTTTGCTGATAATTAGTAATATCTTCAGAACTCATTACCATAAATTATCACGAGGATGATAATTGGTAATGTAATCTTTAATTACCTTAAACATTGTCACAAGGTTGACAGAAGGTAATCTCCTCGTTTCCCAAAAGCAAAACAGATATTCACTTGCTTTGTGAATCTATTTTCCCAGTGAAACATATGCTTGTTTCCAAACAAACAGGATTCTCCTTTCTTAGACAGATTGATTCATCCTCATAATCTTTCCCCAGCATGTCATTCTTTGATACCTCCTGGGTGAACTTTCTATAATCATTTTGCATCATTCACATTTTTTGGTATCTTAGGTCCAAAATCTGCGTATTCTAATATTTAAGTCTCTTCACACCTATCGAGACGAAGATTTTCATCTTCATATCTCAGGTTAAAGAAACTTAAATACGGGCATCTGTCATACCCCAATTTTTGACCTAAGATACCACCTTATATCATTCACATATGCATCATTGCATCACTAACAGTTTCAGAACATGATAGATCGTGCGTGTGCTCCTAAAGTCAAAGTTAGGGTTTTATCAAATTTCATCTGTTCAAGATATGATTAATTAGGGTTTGAGTCTCCACTCACCTCAATTGATCTATCTTAATCAATCATCAACATTTGATCTTCAAATTCCCAACTTTTTCTCATGATCTACCTTGAATCGACCAATTAGGGTTTTGATCGAAGATAGTGAATCATTGACTTTCTGCTCAATGAATGACCTATTTGCTTGAAGATTGATCTTAACATCTTTAATACAACATCTTGACCTAATTTCTTGGTTCAAAACATTACAAAATCCATGTTATTTCATCAGACAAATTCTGAATCATCTGATGAAAATTCATTTGTTCAAAAAGTCAAAACTTTGACTTTTGGTCAACTTTTTCAAATCTAAACTTTTTCAATCATAAAATCATTTCAAATAATCCATCATGATCATGTAAAATCAAGAAATGTGAAAAAGTCAACAAAAAGTCAAGATTTGAATTTTTTTCTAAGAAATATGGTTTCTCCTTACTTTCATGGCCATTTTTAACCTAGATCCATTTTGATTCAAGAAAACTCAAAACATGAAAGTTGTAGATTTTGTTACAAGCTTTCCAAAATGTCCAAGAACTTGAAAAAAACACTTTGTGTAGCTAGGGTTTTGCAAATTAAACTTAGAGCTCCATAACCATGAATTACAAGTCATTTTTCAAGAACTATAAGTCATTTTTCACAAACTTCTCCTTCTAGAAGCTTTGTCACCAAGTTAAGATAGGTTAGAGCTGATAAAAATCAGATGAGAAGTAATTATGAGGGAGATAAGATCAAGTGAGATTTTAACCATGGTTAAAGGAATATTCCATGTGCATTTATGGCAAAAATGTCTTTCTTGCCCTTGAAGGCAAGTTGTTCAATTTCAAGCCAATCTCCTCTGCATACCATTCAAAATTCTTGGCCTATAAATAGAGGTCACTTATTCATTCAAAACTACTCCAAAGAAATCATAGTCCAAGCTTTCCTTCTTTCTTTCTTGATTTTCAAGTTTCAAGCTTCTAAGTAGGAGAATTTTGCAAATTTCAAGTCTTGCAATTTCTAAGCAATCTTAGGCTTCAAATACTTTCTAAACATCATTAGAAAGTTGTTAGAATCCTCAAGCTAGCCCAAGAACTAGCCAAACTCATAAAACACTTCCAAACCTCATGTATGCACATATTGAGCCATAACTTACAAATTCTCAATCCACTCGTGCATCTTCCAAACTTTCACTTCAAACACCTTCTATACATCATATAGAAGTGATCCAAACCATCTTTTCATCATTGTAAACACAAAATCATGAAACTCGACTCTCACTTCAAGTGATTGTAGTTGGACTTGGTCAGAACGATCCAGACCATTTCAAACCAAGGTAAGCACATCAACACCTTCCATAAACATCACTGAAGCTGTAGCAATCATCAAAACACTTCTGGAACACCTCCAACAAGGAACCCGATTTCAGTTTCAAGAGGTATGAAACTTGAAATTTGAACTCTTTGATTTTTAACTTCCAGTTCAAAAAAGGCTTGGCCATTTTGTTTTTGCGCTATCACTGAGTAATAACCCTCAATTAATTGCTTAAAACTATGCTCATACATGATTTCATAATCAAAACAAAGAATTAGGGTTCTTCGTGTTCATACGAAAATTAATAGTTCTAAGCTTAAAATAAATGGAATTAATTGCCATAATCATGTTCCTGGTAAAAATCTGAGCAAGTTTGATGTTTGGATCATGCAATTTCATTGAAAAATGAAGAATCCATGGAGCAAAACTGAGTAAGATTGAAATTCGTCTGGTACAAAATATTAAGGTGGTTTAGTTTTTAATTTATAAAAACCACAAAATTTATTTTTCAATTAATTATGAAATTTAACATTTCTATAAAGTACTTTTGAACCTATTTTAGAACGCATTTGCAAATTTGAGGTATGGTTGGCCGAGCCAACGCCGAGAACCTTTTAAAATCTTATTTTTCAATAAAAGCTACTTTTTCAACTAAGTAAAGAATCTAATTCCTTAAAATGTGTTTTTACTACTTTAATGCAAGTAGCACCTATCACCGTGACAGTGGCTGGTATAAATTAGAGAGTAAAACCAGTTCTGAATACACAAAAGCGACAATTCCTGATCAATTAGTTCTTTTCAAAGTATAAAAATATTGTCCCATAATAATTCAATTTATAAACAACGAGTATACAAAAATTGGCAAGATCCATATTCCAACATTGTACTTCTTATATTCATTTAAGTCTTTTATTACTTTATCTGCACCACCCCAATCTTAATTTATTAGCTTTAGATAAACACTACAAAATTCTGGCATGACAGAACCCAGATGTCCTAAGAGGATGTCGAGGAATCAGGTCTGACAGAAATAGCAAGGCAAGGCAAAAATAGTTAATAACAGATACTTGTTGTACCCCAATTTCCCCCCTAAGATCCTCTATCATCTCATACCATCACATTGCACAAAGATCACAAGCTAGGGTTGACTCTTTCTCCTATCTCTAAGTTTTCCCTTATGGGAATCACCAATCACCTTATTTGCGTGTATTTTGTATATGGTGATTGATATTTGCCTAACCATAAGATATGTACATCATTTGTTCCTTAGATGTTGTGTTTTAGGAATTGGTGCAAAGGTTTTCCTTCAAGAATTCCATAGGTTCATATGTTTATTTACATGCCTTCTCCACCAACTCTCAAAGAATTGTCAAGATCTATTTTGTGATGTATCTTTAACTATCATCAATGAATGAAGATCAATGGAGCTCATCATGTTCTATCTCACAAGAATAAATTCCAACATGCAAAGTTGATTCAAGTGGTTGACCTAATTTGGAGCTTTGGATCACAAGTGCATAATTTCCTCAATCCTCAATGTTTTGAAACAGTTGTTCTTGCTATGGTCTCCTATTATCATCCACAATAATCTCTCTTCATATGAATATGCTCCATGTGTAAGAAACATCATCAAAGTTGAAGAATTATCCATGTCATGGCCAATGCTCTTGGAATTAGGGTGTTGGACTTCGCAGGACCATATCTTGATTGTTGTTTGAGATTTTTGATTGATTCCAAAGCTATGATTATCTTCAAAGGGTCTCTAACAAGTTTCTTCTTTGTTTCAATAATCTGAACTTCAAAGGATCATAACTTGATCATGGTTTATCACCTTGAGGCCATTCATTTTGCACAATAATCTTCAGGATGTGAACTTTATCTCATTTTGTTTTTCAAGTCTTGAAGATATTTGGGAAGTGCTAGAAAACTTTAAAAGATTATAGGTCATTTCATGATTTTTCATCAACTTCACAAGGTCATAACTTTCTCAAATTTTGGAGTTTTAGAGTGGTTCGTTTTTCACAATGCCATTCAAGAGGTCTAATTCATGTCATCTTTGTTGGTCAAGAGCTAATTTTGAGTGGAAAACATTATTTGAAGGCAAAACATTATAGGTCACTTTAAGAAGATATGACATGTTTGACCTAAGGCCTAGCCCAGCTTTCAGTGAGTTTTTCTTAAATCCTAATGGCTATATCTTCTAGCTCATGCATTCATTGAAGTTGATTCTTTTTTAATTGTGTTCTAATCTTTGAGGACTTCATTTGGCTTGAGAAAAAATTGAAAACTCACGAGGGAATTGGATTTGGCCTTGTTGTGAAAATCGTGCCAAAATTTGTTTTAAGCTCACTACCAGTTTTTCAATTCCTTTGAAATTTGTTTTAAAAGCCAACTTAAGCCTAGTTTTCGTGTCTAATCATGTTTAGAAACTTCCCAGAGTTAATTAGCACATAAAACCACAAGGAATGGTTGAGTTTTGAGCACATGAAGTCACACTTTCTTCATGAACACGGGTGTGTATGATTTCCACGCAAATGTCATCATTCACCACTCATTTTGGTTCCATTTGCTTCTTCTATAAATAAGAGACACATTGCACTCATTTCCTCAAGCTTTAATAGCCATAAATACCCTGGGAAACTTTCTCCACACTCCAGATTTCTGATTTTTCAAATTCACAGTTAGAGCACTCCCAGTTTCAAATTGATTATTTCTTGAGCTTCCTTGAACATCTCTAAACCTAACGACATTCTTATCAAGAAGAATCGTGCCTTGAATCGTGATATCCAAGTCCAATTTCAGAGCTCTGAAAACGTACTTCGTTCAGGTATAATTCTTAACCAAATCAATCTAAACAAATTCCTAACTTAGTCTCTTCATCTCTTTGATCCTTGTGGTGTTCACTGTTTGCATTTTCATTGAGAATTAAATCTGTATTTCAAAAACAAGGGCTCACTATTATTCTAGTTTTCTTGAAATTTTTCTATGTACAGTTTAAATAAATTTTTCACGAAGGTACCATTGAAATCGTCTTGAAAAGACGAAGAGAATGGCACCAGTCTGAGCTCTTGATTTTCCCATTTGGAAAACCTGCAAATTGAGTTTGGATGGAAGTTGAAGATGACCAACGTGTCATTTTTAACCAATGATGTCTTACCATCTATTTTATTCAAACTAATTTAAAAATATTTTGATTTTGTGGTTTATTCAATAGAGTCCATGATATCCACAACGCGTCACGTCCTTTGCATGCACTTACTAACGCGTTTTGACATTATCTGATGGTCCACATATTTTCTTATTATTTTATTTTTTGAACCTGATCCGATGTGAAAACCAAGGAGGTCCATATCAAACACAGTGCGTGTGAACCTTTGGATCTGTTACTCGCGCGTTTTGACTGTGATCTAATGGTCCATTTTTTTTACTTTTATTTTATTTTTTGATTTTTATATTTAATTGTTTTAAACTTCAAAAATTTATAATAAATTAATTTCTTACTCAAAAATTATAGAAAAATTCACAAAAGAATTTTCAAATAGTCTCTTTCTAATTTTTATATTTTTATAATCTTACTTTCAGATTTGATATTTTTTGTGATTTTTCCCTTTTATTTGAGTTATTTAAATGTTTAAACATACTTTTTGACATTTTTAAATTCTGAAAGAATTATGGAAGGATTCAATAGTCATTTGACAAATATTGGTGGCCTCATTTTATTTTTATTTTAGATTTTACTATTTTTGCCAATTTTTTTGGTTTTTTACCATTCTCTTTTATTTTAAAATTAGTTTCTGACTTTTAAAAATTTTGAAAATTTTTGTCAACACTTGTTGACCTTTGTTTGATCTTCGAAAATTTTCTTGTAATTTTATTTTGATGCATGGATACCATTATGTATTTCATCAATAAAATCCAAGTAAATAATCCATTTTCAAACCATTTTAATTTTAATTTTTTAATTTTTTAATTATTAAATATTTGTTTCTGACTTTAGATTTATTCGAAGTCATAAATTTCATCAACACCAATGAAACATGGGTGTTGATATGTCTCATGATCAAATCCACCAAGATAGTTGATTGATTTTGACAAAGTTAGATCGGATGAATTCATCTGACACATTGTGGATTTTGTGACTTATCCTCCCTCTTCATCTTATCTCATTCTTCTTTTTTACATGTGTTGCTAAACATTAAAGGTTGATTTACATATCACTTCTCTCGTTGGTATTTTCAACACATAGGTCATGTTTGACTGACCTCGTTGTAGGGTGACCTCTATATAGGTTACATGGAAATTCCTTAACATAGCTATACATTTTGTCCCAAATTGGAAAATGATCAATTGGTGGCATAAACTTCATGTTTAACAAAGCCCCAAGGTTGGAAAATAATCAATTAGTCGACATGATTCTATCAAGCTTCTGATAAGTTTTCACTAACTTTGTCCAATTGAAATTCTCAATCATCTTTGATCAAGTGTTGTAATCTTAGTTTGTTCCAAATTGGATGATATACTTGACAAAAAGCAAATGAAACTTGTTGTGTAGTTGTTTTGACTCTATCAATCTTTTGGTTAGTCTTCATGAGCAAGCTTCAAGATGATCATTCAACTAACCTCACTAATTTACTAACAGTTGACTTTATTTTTTTTATTTATGCCTTTATTTTTATGCTTTTATTTTATGCCTTTATTTTTATGCCCTTTATTTTTAAGCTCTTTATTTTATTCATTTTATTTTAGCATTTACATTTCAAGTCATTTTTTTATTTGCTCACTTGAGCCTTTTATTTTTCTTGTCATTTTGAATTTCCTCACTTGAGCTTTCTTTTCCCTTTTGAAAACACCTAATAATCCAAATTAATCACTAAAAATTTTTAATTCTTTTTCTTGGACTTGGTTACAATTCTTATGCTTGCAAATTGATCTTTGGACTTAGGATTAGGACCTTTGACCTCAGCTCGGAAAATCTGCGATATTGGTGTTATTTTGTCTGTGCATGGATTATTTTTTGTGTATGCAGGTGTTTACTGTGGAAAATGGTAAACAACTGCTGGTCCTCCCTAAGTCCTAAAACTAAGTGTTACTCGCAAGATCGACCAGTTGATCTTAAGACACGTGCTAAGGTTTTGGTAAATTGCTCTACTTCTGTAAACGAAAAAGACCTTGGCCCAGAAACGGTTTCCAGAGCCTAAGGGAAACAACACATTGACTATCCACACACAAAGAAATCTGACTATTGGTGACTCGTGACCAACAGTTTACGTTGAAATTTTTTTGGTAAATGAGACGGAAGTAAGCAAAAAAAGCAGTAAAGATAAAGTTAAAAGTAAATTGATTGTATTGAAATAGAAAATATGGTGATTCACGTACATCAAAGCTTGAGTTACTCTTTCTTCCTTTAGCGCGGAACTGGGCAGAGTTTTGGCAAGCAGTTTGAGAGTACAAATGAACACCCATAATTCTTAACATTCTAACTTATTTATAGTAATTACAAAGTAACTGCTGAAACTAAATCAACGGACGAGATTTAAGCTTAAAAATAACTTCCACACACGATTTCGCCATCCGTCTCAGAGCTTCTAACCCACGATCTTTTGAGGTAACCACCCACGATCTCCTCATTTTGACTTCTTCCCGCTTCATGACTTCAGAAGGGAACTACTTTTTGGTTTCGATTCATCTTCTTGAGACATAAAAAAATTTCCTAAGTCCCCTGGCTTGCATCTTCGACAGCTGGAGCACTTCGACTGATATCTTCATTCGACCCAAACTCTTGTCGAATCGACCACCATGCAATTTGTCGACTTAGTTTCATTTTGACACTGTTTCGCTCTGGCTGTTTGGTCGATTTGGTTTGACCTTCTGACCCAACTTCTCAACCGACATGTATCTTTCTGGTACTTCTGACTTGGCCTTGTAAAGTATCTTCAGAAACTCACTTTATCTAAGACTAGACTTTAACGAAATAGGGACGATTGCTTTTTAACCATGCCCTTAAACATGCTTTACAAATTTCCAGCTAAAAAAATACCCCCCAGAGACACCATTTTCGAATTCTTGATATTGTCGAACATGAGACAATGGTATCTATGAAGTTTTGCCTTGCGTCGGTTCAGTCGTTTCCGCTACCTTCGTGAAAACAGCTCACTGTTCCAATATTTTCATGACGTCAAGCAATCATGGAAACATACATTGCTTTATCTTGAGACGTGGGAGCATTTAATGCATGACCATCATGACTTAGGTAACTGATATGGCCCACCATGCTAACTACCTTATCTGCCCACACGTGTCCCTTAACGGCCACGATCTTGAGTCTTGGGGAAATGCCACGATCACCTTTGCCTTTTCATTCTTTTCACTTCCACGCCTATAAATAGACGTTCCTCTTATTTCTTTTCTTTTCTTCTGCGCTTTCATTCCTCAAACAGAAAACCCAAAAAAAATCTTCATCTTCTACATTCTCAATCTCCGGATCAAAAACCAGGAACAACTTCACAAACCCTAACCGCTTATTTCCTTTATCCCTAACTATCAAAAGTCTTCAACGTTTTTGAAACTTTCATCTCAACCCAGGAAACAACAATTTTTACGGTTTTCACCTTTTCTCTCAGTTTAGAACCAGAAATCTTCAAAACCCTTTCACCATCTTTATCTTTAATAATGGAAGACAAGGATATTTCAACAGCTCCCTCCGCCACTCTTAAACTCCGTCATGTTGATGGCAAACCCTATGTCCCGGAGCCACCGTTCTCTAAGGAAAAAGCCAAGATTTGGCAATCACAGGTACTCATTCCTTTTCGATTGGATGACGAACCTCATGACTTTCTAGGTCCACTACCTATGGAAGTTCCTTCTGAGATTTATGTAGATGACGCATGCGCATTCTTTCCCACTAGTCAATGCAATAGCCCTCTGATCACCTCAGCAAACCCCATCTCTCTGCAGTTTGTTGATAGGAACTTTCGCACTGCTCCCCCCTTGAGTTGCCATAGGTTTAGGGCTTGGATGGAAAGATTGGAACCACACAAGGGCCAACACTGGAGGGAAATGGGTATCTATGAACTACCGGCCCTCTCTCGTGTCGGCACACCCTAAACCCAACTTACACCAACTTCATCAACCACCACCACAGCGACTCTGAGGAAATTTATGATGAGGAGCACGTTGCTTTTCTAACTCTCTAGCTATCTCGCTTCATATTTTGTTTGAGGTTGATGCAGATAGCCAAACAATTCGCCCATTTGCCTGCACCGTTGCATAGGGGCGAAAATGTTGTTTTAGGCCAATTAATTTTGGCCTCTTTATACACCTCTATGACCGACGTGGTCAATCAAATAAAGAATTTCGACCCCAACAATCCAAAGAAGAAAAAAATACTGGTCCATGGTCCCTTCTGGCTCCTACAACAGTGGCTAAATGCCACTTTTTCTGAAGATGTGAAGCCTTTTCGACAGAAGAAGGTTTCAATTTCTCGACACAAGAGTGGGGCCTTGTGGCCATGTTTCTTGCCCTTGACCCATATCGACAAGACTTCTCAAAATGACGAAGTCTTCAAGATGTTGTTCGACATCATGCTGACACGGGAAGATTTCACCCCTTCGATGGCTCCATTCGCTGATGGCAACAGTGGGCCATTATGGCTTACTGAATCTTTTCCCCCTGTCGAAGCAAGACATCGAAAAAGATCTTTGGTCTTTTGGAGACGTTTTCTGACCCCCCCTAGTTTCTCGCATTCGCCATCACTCACATAAGCCCTTGCTTGACAGCTTACCAACCCAATTTGGTGGCTAGACATTTTGGGCTCTATCTGATTGTGCCAAGGTCATTATATTCGTCCCACGAATTACTCATTGATGTTCTAGATGATCGAAGTTGGGATGTCATTAAAGAGACGGTCGACACCATGTGGGCTCGTCGAGCCAATCTTACGTTCACTCCATTTAAACCAGCATTCTTTTGCACCCAAGAGTTCAAAACTTGGTGGCTGTCATATCTTGTTACTTTTGTAAGTGATGCTGCTAGAAAAATGAATGAGCTAATGTGACTTTCAATACTTTTCAGGGGAAGACAACAAAATGTAAGGCATATCACATCAGAGAAATTCAAGATTTCCAGAATTTTTTCAGAGTGGTGTACTTGCCAAACAATCTTCGTCGAACCATCCATGATGCGGCCCAAGAGCTAAAGGAGAAGGTAATTGGGAGGATTCCTCACCTTAATATCCCCAGTTACGCGAAAGACAAATATCTTTGCGCACTTCACTTTGGAAAAATCAAATTTCCTCCTTTGCCGACTAGCCCTTTGGCCCTGGCTTTTCGACCGCCTTTCCCAGATTTGTGGTATAGCTCTTGGTCGAACATTCAAAATGATTACAAAAAGAGAGCCGACAAGGTGGTTCCGACGAAGCATTGGTTGGATGACTACCCAGGCTTTCTTCATATCGACCTTGAATATGTGAGAGAGCTTGCCATAGTACCCAAGGGTAACCACTTATGGAAAGTTCTGTTTCCTTTCACAGTTTGACTGACATCTTTATTTGAAAGCCAAAAAGAACCTGCTACTATTGAAAGCCAAAAAGGGTCGTCGACCAAACATGCCAAAGCCAGCATTGAAGGAGGCCCTTCACAGTCCAAGGTATGTTTTACTCATACCTATGTTCACGTTTTTCTTATTCGACACCCCACTTATATCTGATGTCTTGCAGTTCACACCCATTCACACCCTCTCTGATGATGAACCAATCTCTGCTTCTGTTAAGAAAGTTGATTCTTCTGTAAGTGTGAATGTCTATTCTTCGACATCTTATATTGCACTAATCCACTAACGTCTCTATTTCTCTTATAACAGAGTCAAAAATGCTCAGCGGATTCGGCTGCTCTCTCCACTATATCCAAAAGGTCCAAGAAGGACAAGGAGTCTCACCAACGTTGGAGAACTGAGGTAAACATCTTATCATTTCTGACTTCTTTGATGAAGGATTAAGATTTCTCTTCTGATATATTCTTTGTTCCTACAGCCATCACCTGATGCTCAGTCTCCTCACTCCCGAAAATCCAAAGACCACAAAAAGAGGCACGCGTCTTTGCCTGAGGAAAAAGTAATAAAGAAGAAAAATAAAGCCCCCACGGCCAAAGACTCAGGAGTGAAGGTCGACAACAAGGTGGCACCGACAGTGGTTGATGATCAACCACTTATCATAAGACGGCGAGGTAAAGTGCTCTTGACTACTTGTCATGACACTGCCTTACTTTCACATGTTGATAGCAATATCATAATAAATACAGCCATTGTCACCCCCGACCCTACACTTGTGTCTGACGTCAATAAAGAAACAGCAGAAGGCACTGGTAGTGCTTCTGCTGGAGGAAATGAAACAAGCATCCACTCACCACCACCACAGGTATTTATCATATCCTCTAAGGTGTTTTGACTTACTGAATTATACCTATCTAATGTTTATACTTTTTCTAGGTCGAAACTTTAAAACCACGCCACAGCGTACCAAACTACACTCCTCTTTGTTGAAATTGCTACTTGGGTTTCTCTTAATGACTCTGAATCAGTCACTAGTCCTGCCAAACATGAAGATTATTGTTCGACTAGCTCTGAATCTAGTCTTTCAGATTCCCTGCAGGATTCAGAGGTTCCTCAAACCGTCACCGCACCACTCCAGGTTCAGAGTCTTTCTGAGAAGGATAATTCAGTTAGCCCATCTGGGGTGAAAGATGTTTCGGTCGACATGGATGTTGATGATGTCAATGCCGCTTTGGCAAGATTGGATCAATTTGTGAATCGGTACGTTTCGTTTTCAGATTCTGACCATTCTCAGGTCTATGGTGACAACCTGGGTCCTGAAGCCACGAAAGTGAAGAAACTGACCGACACTATTCGTACTTATGCCTTTAATCCTGACTTGCCTCATTTGCTGCATGAGGATTCAGCTCTTGGACTTGAGCTTCTAGATGCTATTGCTCAGTTAAAAGGTCTTTAGATTTCTAAGTTCTCAAAGCTCATGATAGCAGCATTTGAAAACATCTTTTCTCCCCTGCTGGAAAATATCACTCAGATGAAGGAAGCTGAACAGTTGGTCGACACCAAACAAACAGGAGTGAAGAGAAACGTGGAGATGGTGAAGAAGACCAAGGCAGTGGTCGAAGGGATAAAGGCCTGCATTAATTAGAGACTACAAGAGCAAAGTCCTAAAAGGAAAAGAGATGCTGAAATATGCAGTCAAATTGTCGGGTTGACAAAGGAGCTGGAAATTGTTGAAAAACAAGACAAAGAACTTAACCAGGCCAACATTTATGATAAAACGAAATGCGCCAATTAGCCAAAGATGCCCTTATCGTCAGTACTGCCACGACTCGAGTCGAAGAGGAGTTGCACACTCTTAGGATCGGTGATGGGTGAGTAATCTTCTCGCCTCGAGAGTGATTTGGGCAGCTTCCAAAGAAAATTTGGCAACTTCTGATTAATGTAACCTTTTAATGTATTTGTTTTGTGGTTCCCATCTCTTGTAATATGAATTCCCACAATTTATAAAATACCATTTCTTTTGGAATTCTTGTTTTATAATTTTGCACAATCAATATTTTTGTACAATTAATATGTTGGCTCTATTATTACTATATTCCAGCTCTATTCGACACACATGCTCTACGTGGTCGTAATTGAGATTTCTTGAAGAATGGGCTTATATTTCTTCAAGTATTTACCATTTACCCTCAGAATGCATCGATCTGGGGCCAATTCTTCAAGTTCGTATGCATTATTGGAAAAAACTTGGATTATTTTGAACGGTCCTTCCCAATTTGGGGACCATTTCCCTAGCACCCTATCATTTTTGTCCATAGGCAACATTACTTTCCAAACTAAATCATCAACATGAAATACTTTGTCTTTTACCTTTTATTATAGGCTTTAGCCACTCTATCCTTTTGCCTCCTCAAGGCGTCAAGGGCTAACATCCTTTCTTCATCCAAATCGACCAACTCATCAGTCATCATCTTCCAAAAATCTTTAGATGGTATTTCATGTTGTCGTTGAATTCTTACAGATTGAACATGTTTTTCTACTAGCAAAACAACATCATGTCCATATGCCAGTCGAAATGGGGTTGCCCCCGTTGCCTCTTTAGGGGACGTTCGACATGCCCATAAAGCTTGATCTAGCGTTTGGTGCCAATTTCTTGGCTTTTTACCCACATGCTTCTTAATCAGACCAATTATTACTTTATTGGCAGCTTCAACTTGGCCATTTTCTTGAGCGTAATAAGGGGTAGAAGTCAGTAGTTTTATTCCAACTTCCTTCGTAAAGTCTTGCATTTTCTGCCCTGTGAACATTTTGCATTGGTCAGTTGTAATTGTTTCAGGAATTCCAAACCGACACATAATATGATTTTGTATAAAATAAATCACAGCCTCTTGGTCGACACTTTTTAACGCTACGGTCTCGACCCATTTTGTGAAATAATCAATACCGACCAAAATGTACCTCTGTTGTTTATATGACACTAGTTTTATTTCACCAATCACATCTAAGGCCCATTCTCTAAATGGCCAAGGTTTTACAATGGCGTGTAATTCGCTTGCTGGCACGTGCTGGATGCCCCCATGCATTTGGCATTCTTGGCATCCTCTGGAAAATTCGATACAATCTTTCAATATTGAGGGCCAATAACCACCTGTTCGCATCAACAATCATTTCATCTTGTGTCCAGCTTGGCGTGCACTTAAGTAACACCCATTCGACAATTTTCTTGAATAATTCATTTTCAATCAAAACAAAACTTAGGGCACGATATTTTATTTTATGATCTATCGAACCAGTTGGCGAACACAAGTAATCGACCAAGGGTTTTCGCCAGTCACTTTCTTGCCCACTATCAATTGCTAAAATTTCAAAATTTTGTGTATCTATTGCTCCTAATTTTATAATTGATAAGTCTGAAGGGGATAATGAAGTAGCTCTAACCTTTTTATTTACTTGGATAAGCTCTTCATCTTCATTCTTCTTGTATCCTGAGGCTTCTTGCGCTAGATCGTTAGCTTCTTGATTTTCTCGTCGGGGTATGTGTCGAAGGCTTGCTTGTTCGAACCGTCTTAACAACCTTATGGCAATCACGAAGTACGTGATCAAATTCTCTTTAACACATCTGTGCTCTTTTGATACTTGTTTGATTACTAATTCAGAGTGCCATAATTTTGACATTTCTTGCCCCTAATTCTAGCAGTAGTTCAAGCCCAATAATAAGGGATTTAGACTCTACCTCATTATCAGTGCAGATACCGTCGATGGTGTATTTGAACTCTGCTGGAATTCCACTGGGAGAAATTATAATTCCTCCTATCCCTGCACCGTTTTTGGGACTAGAACCGTCGAAATATAATTTCCAAGGCACTAAATCAACAAATGTTTTTGGCATATCCACCATAGAATGGTTGACTAAGAAATATGCCACTATTTGCCCTTTCATTTCTTTTAAAGGCACGTACGTTAAGGAATATTCAGTTAATGCTAAAGCCCATTTACCAATTCGACTGTGCAAAATTGGTTTAGACAACATATGCTTAATAACGTCGAAATGAGAAGAAATATAAACATCAACGGCTTTGATACAAGAGAAATACAAACACAGGCATAGTTTTTCTATGTCACTATACCTAGTTTCAGGACCATTTAACATACGACTAAGGTAATACACAGGACGTTCGACGTTATTATCGTCCTCTTGAACTAACATACTACCTATGGTCGATTCTGAGGCTACTATATACAACCTCATAGGCCTATTTCTAAGTGGAGATGCCAATATAGGAGGCTTCATCAAATACTCTTTTATTTTGTCGAAAGCCTCTTGATGCTCCTCTCGCCAGATAAACTCTTCGTTCTTCAGTCGAAGCAATGGTGAAAAGGCCTTAGTTTTGCCACTTAAGTTTGAAATGAATCTCCTCAAGAAATTTACTTTGCCCAACAGTGACTGAAGCTCCTTTTTGGTCGATGGCGGCTTGACGTCCATGATGGCTTTGGTCTTGCTTTGATTGACTTCAATGCCTTTCTTATGCACAACAAAACCAAGGAAATCTCCTGCATGCACACAAGAAGCACATTTTAATGGATTCATTTTCAACCCATATTTTTGCATTCTTACAAAAGATCTTCGAAGGTGCTCTAAGTGTGTCGATTTACTATTTGACTTGATTACAATGTCGTCGATGTAAACCTGCATGAAATTTTCAATGAAATCATAGAACATAATATTCATTACCCACTGGTACGTTGCTCTGGCATTCTTCAAGCCGAATGTCATGACTACCCACTCATAGGTGCCTAAAGCCCCTGGTCAACGAAACGCCATCTTCGGCACGTCATCATCTGCAATAAAGATTTGGTTATAACCAGCATAACCATCAAGCATACTTAAATATTCAAAGCCAGCAGCCGAATCGACTAACATCTCAGCCACTGGCATAGCATATTCATCTTTAGGAGTGGCAGCATTTAAATCTCTAAAATCAATGCACGCTCTTAGCTTTCCATTTTTCTTAATAACTAGCACAATATTAGCCAACCATTTGACATACCTTGCAGTTCTTATGAAATTGCTTTGGAGGAGTCTCTGTATTTCCTCCTTGATCTTCGACATGACTGCAAGCGCAAGTTGTCGAGGTGTTTGCTCTACTGGCTTCTTTCCATCTTTTATTGGTAATTTCAATTCGACCAATTCCCTACTCAAACCTGGCATTTCATTATAGTCCCAAAAGCAAAACAATCTTTAAACTCTTTTAATAAAGATATTACCTCAGTTCTGAGCTTTTGGTCGATGTTGGCGCTAATGTAGGTTGGTCTTTTATCACCTTCTGCGCCAAGGTCAATTTCATCCAAAGGATCTTGTGGCTGCATTTTTCTGGTGCCATAGGATCCTTTTCAAAACCAACTGGTTCGTCGTCGTATATGCAATCCAAGCGTTACTCATCGACGCTTTTGTTGATCAATTTGCTTTTATCTGGTGGTTCTAGCTCTACATCGAGAATTAATTCCTCTGGGACGGGAAGTTTAGCAGCTTCTGTAGCTATTTTTTCTTCTTCAGCTTCTATAGCCGCATTTATTTTATTTTCGGCAATATACGCCGAAATCCTACTCAGAGCCTCTAGCTCAAACATCACTATCGTGATGATTTCCCCACCCTTTCGGCACGGGTTCCTCTCCATAGGGATCCTCTAGATATTCAACATCCCACACAAATCCTTGGGTTTCATGCAGCTTCAAAGAAACGAATGCCTCACTGAAGTTGGCATAAACTTCTTCCGCTGGATGGCAAGGAGCAATATTGGCCAATTTCCTGTCGAATTGGTTATGGCGAACAACATTAACATCTTCCATAAAGTATCCTTGATCAGCTTCGATGTTCTCTACAATGCCATCTTCTCGCTATATAATCAGGCATTGATGCATAGAAGAAGGTACAACACCAACTACGTGCAACCATTCTCTACCCACTAGCAGATTATAGCTTGGTCGACCTTGGATGACCGTGAATATTATCGGCCTAGTGACTGAGCCGACGGTAATATCTACCTGGATTACCCCCATGATAGTTTTTGTCCTTCCTTCGTAGTCTGAAAAGACCACGTAATGAGACCTTATATCAGTGTCGAACTTACCGATTCTCTTTAGAATATGATGTGGCATTATGTTCACAGTAGCACCACAATCCACTAACACCTTGTTAATGGTTGTCTCTTCCGCCTTTGCTCTGATCAACAAGGGTTTCAAATGGCTTCTCATGGCCATATCAGGCTTCTCGAAAAAATCATCTTGGCTCTCAACAGAACCATTATTCATCACGAAGTAGCAAGTTGGCTTGTGTAAAGCCATTTCAGCAGCATCCAGATCACTAGTGTTCTCCAATTCTGTCGGTATGTTATACTCTTCTAGGAATATAGAGACCATGTTGACCAAGATGTCTAAGCTTTCTTCAAAGTCAGAGGCAAAATCATCAGTTGCCTCATCAGAGCCATGGTCGACTGGCTTATTAACACACTCCTTGATTTGTTGATTACCAGTAGAGTCGACTTTTGGCTTGTACTATCGAGGGTTCTTGCCTTTGTTGACAGCAGTTTGTTTAGCAGCAGCAGCGGCTTGTCTTTCAGCTTGCTTTTTCCTTTGGAAACGTCTCCATTGAGTTCGACTCATTGGATTTTTTCCCATGTAATTATCAGATACATGGCTCTTTTTCTCAGAACGCACCTCGAGACGATAGCTCATGGGCGCTTTCCCTTTTGCCTCTCTTATGACACTAGTGGCATTGGATGGCCCAGCAGCCATTTGAGGCTTGATCCATGTCCGTTTGGGTGCAGTGGCCGACGGAACAAAAGTTTTTGGCCTAAATTGGGATGATTGCCTTGGATCTCTTCTGTTCCTTTGGGCTCTCCCCCTTTCCAGCTGCAGTTTCTGGAAGTTTTCAGCAGCGACTTTGTCAGTTAGCGCACTGCATCTGGGACACAAACCAACTTGAGCACCCTTGTTTTTGCACTGATACAGAAAACTCAGCAAGTCTTCATCATCTCTGGGGTAGACGTCAGCTAAATTGACGTGTGGACTCTCATCAGTGCTTTCTTCCAACATAGTGTTGTTAGGCACTTCAGTGATATCGACCATGTTGATGTCGACAGGTTCAGCAAACAAGGCTTCTTCTTGCCTCAGGGGATTAGTGTCAATCTTCTGTTTCCTGGCAGTGAATTTCAAACGCCCCTCCTAGAGAGACTTCTGAACCAGATCCCTGAAAAGAAAACATTTAGAGGTTGTGTGACCAAGATAATTATGATATTTACAAAAACCTCTTTTTTGCCTTTGTTCTAATGGTGGCAATTTAGCATTTGGGGGTACTAAAATTTGACCATCTTTGACTAGTAAATCAAAAATCTCCTCACATTTACTAACATCAAAAGTATAAGTTTTTGCCGGAGTTCTTGAACTAGTTTTGACTGTAGGGCTTTTTCCTTTGGCAGGAAACAACAATTTACATTCATATGCTAGCCCTGATTTTAATTCAGCCACATCCACGCCTGCCTCTGTCGACGACATGTAATCAGCCTCGTATATGAGATCCGTATCATCGAAGTCGACATAGGCTACCTTCTCTTTATTAGACTTAGCCTTAGTATGTCTAAATTTCTCTAGTCGAAGGCGCTCATGGTTTCGAACCCTGTCAGCCAATTGTGACATGCTCTTAACGAAGGTTGGATCTATTTTCTTCGTAATGGAGTAGTCCAAACCTCCTGCAGCCATTTGAACAAGTTCACGTTCAGGCACTTGGGTAAAACATCTTACTTTTAATGACCTAAACCTATTTAGATAGTCATCTATTGTCTCAGCAAACTTTCTCTTAATGCTTGACAATTCGACCAAACTAATTTTTGAATGCCCCTCATAAAACTGTTCGTGGAAAAGTTTCTCCAACTTCGACTATGGGTTGATCGAATCAGGGGGCAAGGTAGTAAACCATGTAAATGCTGCTTTAGTAAGGGATGAAGGGAAATGTTTCACCCTTAAGCCTTCATTATTTTCCATGTCTCCCGACTCAGTCAGGTATCTGGCAATTGTTCGACCGTCGACTCACCCGTTTCTCCTCCAAACTTGGTATACTTAGGAATTTTCCATCCTCTAGGGTTTTCAATCTGTAATATGTACTTTGATAATGGAGAAGAATACGTTGGCCTTGGCATTGTATTCATACCATTTCGGGCCATAATTCTCTCAACAATGTTGGTCAAGTTATTCTCAACAACCAAATCCTCCTGTCGAACTTGATTAAGGACTTGGTTAGCCTCCTAATGTCTTTGCACTAAAACCCTAGGTGGGTTGACAATAATATTCCTTTGAGGCGTTGCAACTTAACCTTGGTACACAGTTTCTTCTTCTACTTCCCACATGTCTCCTTGGACATGTATAGGTTGTCGAACTGGATGCCCTGTCGGCATTTGCGGCGCCTATGAAGTTACAGACGTGTTAATTGTGCAATAACCTCGGTTTGTTTTAGCAGACTGCCTATTAGTCTCGACCGATTCTTGCACTATGGGGTTAAACACATTTCCCATTTGGTTAGTTAACATATTAACTAACTCATGGTTGCTATCATCCATTTGTTGCCTCAATATTGCCACAGAGATAGTGTTTAAATGTTGCGCAGGCATTTCCCTGTTTGCTCCTATTGCAGATCCTTTTAAAGGGGCATTAGTATTCTGCACGTTATCAGACACTATTGCTACAGTAGGGGTCGAATGATATCCCGCCATTAAAGAATACGACATTCCATAAGGGGGATTTGTAGCAGTACCAAATCGATGTATCGTTGTGTTCGGAATGGCACTCGTGGCCACCATAAGCCCTGGACTCAACGGTGTGGTCTAGGGAATGGGAATTGATACTGAAGCAGTTGGCCCAGAGGCAGTTGTGCTGCTCAAAGGGGGAAATGACGCAACTTTCGAAATAACTGGGTCGACAATACCCAGCGTTCGAGATGGAACTTCATCCACGTTCGACGTGGAGGTATTGTTTGTCATCTTAGTTGTACGTTTCCTAGGGGGTGGTGGTTTCTTACTTGTTGAATTTCCACTTCTAAGTTTCATGCACTTCTAAGACAAACTCTAACGAAAATCTAACACTTATCACAAGGTCCCACCGGATGTGCCAATTTGTTTACTGTGGAAAATGGTAAATAACCGTTGGTCCTCCCTAAGTCCTAAAACTAAGGGTTACTCGCGAGATCGACCAGTTGATCTCAAGACACGTGCTAAGGTTTTGGTGAATTGCACTACTTCTGTAAACGAAAAAGACCTTGGCCCAGAAACGATTTCCAGAGCCTACGGGAAACAACACAATGGCTTTCCACACACAAAGAAATCTGACTATTGGTGACTCGTGACCAACAGTTTACGTTGAAATTTTTTTGGTAAATGAGACGGAAGTAAGCAAAAAAAACAGTAAAGATAAAGTTAAAAGTAAATTGATTGCATTGAAATAGAAAATATGGTGATTCACGTACATCAAAGCTTGAGTTACTCTTTCTTCCTTTAGCGGGGCGGAGTTTTGCAAGCGTTTGAGAGTACAAATGAACACTCATAATTCTTAACATTCTAACTTATTTATAGTAATTACAAAGTAACTGCTGAAACTAAATCAATGGATGAGATTTAAGCTTAAAAGCAACTTCCACACACGATTTCACCATCCGTCTCAGAGCTTCTAACCCACGATCTTCTGAGGTAACCATCCACGATCTCCTCATTTTGACTTCTTCCCGCTTCATGACTTCAGAAGGGAACTTCTTTTGGTTTCGATTCATCTTCTTGAGACATAAAAAAATTTCCTAAGTCCCCTGGCTTGCATCTTCGACAGCTGGAGCACTTCGACTGATGTCTTCATTCGACCCAAACTCCTATCGAATCGACCAACATGCAATTTGTCATCTTAGTTTCATTTTGACACTGTTTCGCTCTGGTTGTTTGGTCGATTTGGTTTGACCTTCTGACCCAGCTTCTCAACCGACATGTATCTTTATGGTACTTCTAACTTGGCCTTGTAAAGTATCTTCAGAAACTCACTTTATCTAAGACTAGTCTTTAACCAAATAGGGACGTTTGCCTTTGAACCATGCCCTTAAACATGCTTTAAAATTTCCATAGAGTTATTTTGTTTGTACCGCAGTGGATTTCCTCTCTAATCGTTACTCATCCGTTTTTTACGACATGATTTCATATGAGGCATAGATTCATCTGAGGCTTGGTATTTTTGTCCGGTTATTGTTTATTGGCTTGTGAATCCAAAGGATGGGAATATGGTATTGGCTTTTTTATGTCAAATACTGGTTTCTCTCCTGGTTAGATCTTTTTTTACCCTCACCTTTAACCTTTTGTACATAGATAATCCTCTTCATCTCCTCCCATATTATTTAATTTTCAAATTCTTCTCCCTTTTTCAAAGGATTATTGTTTTCAAACTCGAACCGCTTTCTTTATAAACTTGGACTTAGGTCCATGAATTTTCAAACTTCTTTTTTATTTAATAAACCATTAACCAATTTAAAAATACTTTGACATCTTTCTTAAGACTAAAAGTCAATTAGCCTCATTCAAACTTTTTGAGTCCTTTGTGGTTTTCCTCCTTAAAACCATTTTCCTCAAAAGATTAGACTCTTGTCAATTCTTTGTGGTGATGCGAACTGCTATACTTCTACAATATGTAGTGAAATGAGACGTTTTCCAATTTGTGTTAAGGATGCTTGTTGATGAAAATCCGAGCTCATAATGGTGGGTAGTAAGTATATTTACCACTCGGATATGATGATGATCTCTATAATTTTTAAAATTAACCAACACATGTTGAAACGGTAAAGCGACAAGCAAAGAGTTGGTATTATTTTTATCGGGGGATATATATCGGATGGGTTATATTGTATCGTGTCCACAGAGATTGGTTATTGATTCTTCGTTCGAAAATTCTACCGTTAATGAGTTTGGGATTAAAAGAGTTGAAAATAAAAGACAAAAAAGACAAAAAGTAAATGAACAAAAACTATAAAGGATAGGCAGCTTGTCCGGAACGAATGCACACTACCCATCACAGACTTAAATCTACCACCCATGTCATACTCGACCTACGATACTCGTCCGTGTCATCACATACCTCTCACAACCTAAGCTATTTCTAACCCAAATTGAGAATCCTCCCGAATCACCTCGATACCCATTTTTGGCATACCTCGACAACCAGAAGTCAACTGCGTCACCTCCATACCCATCTCTGGCATACTTCACCAACGCAGAGGCATTAAGATCAGATACTCTATGGTGAATGTCAGCTCTAAACCTATTTCTAGAATTCAGAAACTAACAGATAATCATCCTAGGTAAGAATCTAAGCAATCTATCTCTAGCAAGCTCAAATCCCTAACATAGAGTAAAAACCTAAGATAACTACCAACATAGATTCATAAAGCAGACTTTATACAATGCCAAGGGCGATAAATATACATGTGTTCAGAGTAAGTATACATACATAACCAACACAATAGATAAATACAAAAAGAAGAAAGGAGATAAACTATCCATTTACACTGGTTTATCAACTCCTATCGAAGAGCAATCCACCTCCAATCATCCGTGAGCAAGACCCTAGTGTTGTTTTCTAAGCTAAACTATCAAACACTATATGGATGATGGAATTGGGAGCAAGAATCTCACACCCAAAAACCATACCAAAGAATGAAATGAAAATGGAATTATAAATAAATTTTGTTTCCAGTCGCCCAGCGAACTAAAAGCTTCTCCTGGAAAAAGTTCATTTAACTTAGCCCAAATTAAGCCACATTCTCAGCCAATCCACCTAACTACCTTTGCCCGGAGAAATTGAGCTTCGCCCAGAGAAATTCTCTTTTCCTCGCCCAGCGCCCAAGAAGCGAAACAAGTCAGAACAAAACCAATTCTTCCTCTAACAGGTTCGTCGCCCGGCGACGCTGGACTCGCCCGACGAAATTGCACAGGCAGCATTGTCATACCCCAAAATTTTCCCTCCTATTCCTCAAGACATTTCACATGTTCATACTCAAGGATTCCTCAAGGGTTGATCAGACAAACCCTTTCCTAGACAATCAACCCAAACTAGGGTTTGGCTATCCTCAGATCCAGATGGACTTCCAACACCTCCAATGGTAATCATGCCTCATCATATGCTTCAAAGAATCTCCATGACAAGTTTCAAGCCTCACAAGTCAAGTTTCCTTAGACAATTGCTTAGATGGTTGAAAATCAATTGTATTGGACAAAAAGTCAACTGTGGTAAACATACAGTCAAACTTCATGATTTTTGGTCAACATCCTCATTTTGAAGTCACATTCATCATTTGATCAAGGGTTGATCATGATTCATCAAGAAAACTCAAGATTTGCTCAAAAGTCAAACTTTCCAAATTAGGGTTTCCTAAAGAAAAGTCAACTAAACTTTGAGTGAGCATAACTTCTTCATACTTTCTCAAAAAAATTTCAACCACCTCTCATTTTGAAGAGAACCCAATTCTCTACAACTTCATGTCTCACAAGCATGGTCAAAAAATGCTTCATTTTGAAGATATGGATCAAAACATTACAGGTCCTTTTCAAAGTCAACAAAAAGTCAACTTTTTGTATTGAAGTTTTATTGAGTATGGAAAATCCAATTGAGATGAAACCAAAGATGTTGTTTAGAGGACATCTAGAGATTTCTAAAAAGTCCAAGAACACTCAGAAATGTTGAAAATTGAGCAAGATACACCTTGTACAAGTTGGGCATTTTTGAAGAATTACACAAAGAGAGATACTTGTCAAAATCCAATTTTTTCCAAATGGGCCTATAATTTTATGATCTAAACTTGATCATAATATTATCCATGACCTCTTGATGCCTTGCCACTACCTCCTTTTATTTTTTTGATTTATTTTTGAATTTAAAAGCATTTAATTCAAATTTAAATTAAATAAAATATGGAAATAAGGTATAATTTGAATTGGGTTGGTTTTTTATCAAGCTTGAGGTCCAAGATAGCCCACAAAACATACCAATTTCGTGCTAGCTCATGCATGGGAAGAAAAATCAAATTTTGAAAAGATTTGATTTTATTTGGAAGGAAAATTATTTTGCATTGAATGGCATATCTTTTTTCATTCTTTTTACTTCCAATTCTTGCTCTATAAATACCAAAGCATTCACAAGGACAAGAAGAGGAAACCCTAGCCCTAACAAGCAACCCTTATTTTCTCAAAAATTCATAAAGTTGGCAAAATTCGTGTTCTTATTTCCAACCACTTTCAGCCATTCTAAACCACTCCATTGTGTCCCTGAGGTAATTTGGAGTAAGTATACATCATTATCCATGGTTGAAACTACCTGAATCGAGCCATACATGAACATACATAATCATATTTTTCTTGAATTTGAATTTTTATTATCTGTGTGTTTTAATCGAAACTAACCATTCCATTGTGTTCATGAGATGCCATAGGTAGGATCTAGACCATCGTTTTGAAGCTTGAACGTCTAAAACACGATTTTCCATGTTTAGGGCTTTTTAGAACTGCTAGCTTCGAAACCCTAGTTACAGGTCGATTCATGGAAAACGAACATCACCACTGGATTCGTAGACCCCAATTTAGGGGGGGTAGCCTTAACCTTAGCCTTTGATTTTGCGTATTTTGCAGGTTTAGCATTTTGTTTGGTCGGAGAAGACGACCGGAGCTAGGGCTCCGGCGTCGTTGACTGTGTTGAATCTGGCGAGACTAGCGTGGCATCATCGTGCTTTCTGATTCGTCCATCTATGCATCCTGGGTCTCACGCGGTTGACTGTGTTTGAAAATCAGAAATCATGACACGTTTACATATATAATGCAATGTTTCCAATTACAAAACACAAAAGCAAGCTAGCTCAGATGGCAATGTGTATGTGGATTTCTACAAAGGGCGTGAGTTCGATCCCTGGCTGTGACACTTTCTTTTTTACCAGTTTACAAAACTAACTTTTTCTTTTCTTATTTTCTTTAATATTTTCATGTTAATTAAATTTATCTTCAAATATTTTTTTCATGCATTTAAAAAATCACAAAAAATATTTTCTTTTTGCATTATTATCCAAAAAATGTTTATTTAATTTTTAACATTAAAATTAATATTTTTGCATGCATATTTTAATTAATTGCTAATTAACCATTTAATTGACTTTTAATTGTTTTTAATTATCGAAATCGATTCCGAAAATTACCAAAAAATTATCTTATCATCTTATTGTCATCACTAACTTAAAACATTTTTCCTCATTTAAAAATCATGTTTTTACTAACACTTTTCCTCTTATGCAATTTTCTCGTATTTTCAGATTATGTATCTATTCACAGGTTGTAACGTTTCGGACATTTTTCTTTCGTTTTCTTTTCAATTATGTAACTGCCTATGGGATGTAATAGTTTAATTAGGACTTTTATTTTCCGCACTCTTATTATGTAACTGCCCCAAAGCCATGTAATAGCGTAGGACTTTATCTTTCCGCACTTTACATTTCCGCAATTTACTTTCTGCACCCTATAAACTGCTAGTAATTAGGCGTGTATGGCAAGATAAAATTGGACATAGATCACTCATAATTTCAAGATAAAATATCTGAATTTGACACACTCTTTTCACACATGCACCCCTTAAGGTGATTCTCTCTCATTGCCTTTACGAATACAAATGGTCAAGTCCCTCGAACGTAGAGGTATCCTAGCATCGTTGCCTTCAAAACAAATCATCATAGTCCCTTCGATACAAAGATCATAGACCCACGATGTCGCCTACAAATACATGATCTTGACCCTCGATTGTTGCCTACGAAAAAATGATGATCGTCCCTTCGAATGTGCTAGGATACTTCCTGCAAGTTGCCTTCTATGACCATCCAATGTCCCTTCGAATGTCCCGCTTACATCCAACGAATAGGGTTACCTACCAACTAATGGTATGGATAGCACTATTCTAAAGGAACGTGAAACAACACGAAAACGACCATTCTGAGTAGGTAATAAGACTTTTAGTTGCTTGCTCAAACAAAATACTTTTCACACCACACACTTTTTGTCAAAGTTCAAACTCTTTTCAAAACGAAACATTTCCGAACAATTTGTATACATTCCTACATGAATCATTATAAAGTCAAAGCGAAATGGCTTTTTTAAAAACATTTTTTTCAAACACACAGAAAGCAATTTTTAAAGTGAGCTAGAAGCAACTAAGAGCCCGTAGATAACTACGGATGGAAAGGGGTGCTAATACCTTCCCTTTTCATAACCTTCTCCCTTAATCAGAATCTAACGAAGGTATTTTCCTGTTCTTTTTACCTTCCCTTAATTGGATAAAAGAAAAGTCGGTGGCGACTCTTGCTATCCGCAACATTTTTGCGATCAAAAGCAAAGCAAATTCTCAAAGTTAGTTCACCGTATTACAAGCATTTATTTGTTTCTTTCTTGCAACTTGGATGGCGTCAATCTTCCATCCTTATTCGATCAAAAATACATCTTGGAGCTCCATTTGGACTTTATTCTCAATGCTCCAATAATGCAACCAATTCCTACAAAATATATACAAAACTAATTAAACGGTACAATATGTACACAAAACGCAGTAAAACATATTTACAACAAAAAGCGGGGTTATTCAACGATATTAACAATAAAAGAACGGATAAGTGCCACAAAACCTATATACAAAATAACTACATTTGGCACTTATCAACACACCAATTTTAGTCTTTTATACCCGAACTACATGCGTTTTGATTTCAACATTGCACATTATTGGTATGTAGGCCTAGAACTCATCGGAAGTTCTATCAAATCAAAAATTGTAAAAAATATTTTTTTTCTCAGCCTCACCAATCAATTTGTACAAATCTTTTTAGCACAAATAATTTTTTTCAAAGAGGTTCCTTTTGAGTACCGTAGATGCTTAGGGTGTCTAATACCTTACCTTTGCATAATTAACCCCCGTACCTTGATCTCATTTTATTTTAGGATTTTATTCGCTCTTTTTCCTAGTCCTTTAGATAAAATAAAAGCGCGGTGGTGACTTCATTGTTATTTTTACGAGTTGATTCAATCAATGGCTTAGTCTCGGAGTTTTTTGCCGCTACAGAAAAGTGTGGCGACTTCACTAGGGAAAGGTTGACCTCTTGTCGGTCCATCTCTAAGTAGGTTGAGCCTATCTTTGTTTATTTGTATGTATGTGTTATATATGTTGTATACTTGTTTGTCTCAATTTTCCTAGTTTTCAGGGTGGTTGGTGATCTCTCTTTAGTCCTATACCTGGACTTGGGCTAACTTAAGATATGAAAAGCAGTATAGTCATGTTAAATTTTAGGAAGTAATCCCGAAGAAGGAAGCATGAGATCCCCCACTCAATGGAGACCCCTTTGACTATGGTATTTTGTTTACCGAGTGATCAGAAAGACATGACTGCTTTCGACCTGGGAGTCATAGAAGCTGAGAACCGTATAACCCTTAACCCATCTTGGCCTATTTAGGTGTAGTGCAGAGACTATTACGGAGTAATAAGGAAGTAGTTGTTACGCAATACTACACTCATACGAGTTTCACCTGTCGGTATTGCTAATTACCAAGTACATCGGGAAGTTAGTAGTATTCGACGGAGGAATGTAGACTCTGGGGATTCCTTTTAGAACCTTGATCTATATGTGACAAAGCTTAATATACTTTATGGGTAGTACCCTTGGACTCCATGATCGTGACGTCGAACATTTGGACCCTATGTTTATGATCTTTGTGTGATTGTTGCATTATGCATTCATGTATCCATACACATTCCTTTCAAACAACTGTTCAAGGAACTTAAGACTGATCTTTGAAAATATCTCAGGTATACTTTGACCATGGATTTGCGATAGAGGAGGACTCGGAAATACAATTTCAAGGATCCAAAGAAAGATGGATTGATGAGATTGATTGATGAGATTTAGAGTCTAGAGGATTTTCGGAAGAAATATGGATCTATTGTATCTTTGATGAAGCTCAGGATGAAGGGTGGTATTCTTGCTACATTGGTCCAGTTCTATGACCCGTTGTATCATTGCTTCACTTTTCCTGATTATTAGTTGGTTCCTACCTTGGAGGAGTATTCTTATTTGTTTGGTCGACCTGTTACTAATGTTGTTCCTTTCACTGGTTTAGAGAAGGAGCCTAAGTATAATGAGATTGCTACCATTACCCATCTCGGGAGGTCTGAGATTGAAGCAAATAAGACTACCAAGGGATGGATCAGAGGTTTACCTGCTCATTTTCTGTTGAAGGAAGCTCGTTATTTTGATGATATGAGGAGTATGGAAGCTTTTGAAACTATATTTTCTCTGCTTGCCTATGGTTTGTTCTTGTTTCCCAACATTAACAACTTTGTTGATGTTAATGCTATCAGGATATTTATAATTGGGAATCCAGTTCCCACAATGCTTGCAGATGCTTATTACTCTATCCATCCTGAAAACGTTTATCAGGAGGGGGCAATCATCTGTTGTGCACCATTGTTGTACCGTTGATTTGTTTCTCATTTGCCTCAGTCTGATGCTTTTTGGGACACTAGAACGGAACCTCGTTGGGCACCGAAGATTATGGCTCTTACTCATTCAGACATTGTTTGGTATCATCAGGTTTATAATGATGTGGAGATTATTTACAGTTATGGTACTTTTCCTAATGTACCTCTTCTTGGTACAAAAGGATGCATTATAACCGAAGAGTATTCATGTGAGTGGTTTTTGTCTTAAAGAGGGTGAACACCACAAGTCAACTAGGAAGGATATAGAGACAGCTTGGCGTCATATTCACGGGAAGGGAAGAGAAAACCTAGGGCAAAGAGGAGTTGTTTCTTTAGAGCTATATCTCTTATGCTTACACCCAAGAGCTATTGATTTGAAGATGCCATATTCCCGTGAAGAACCTTTCGCTGATTTATACTACTACTCATGCTTCGGATAATATAGAGGAACTTCAACTTGCTTTGGTCAAGATGCAACAAGAAAAGGAAGCTTGGAAGAACAAGTATCATACCTTGAATATGTCCCATGCAATAGAGTTGAAGGAAAAAGATGATTTGATTAAGATTCTTGAGAGTTGTGTTATGGAGATGATGGAGAATCAAAAGGATTTATTTTCCTCTAGCGTTCATCTGGTCCCAAGTATGCCAGTCTATTCTCATGTTCCTCCCGAGTCCAGTGCTTGGAAAGGTTTTGTTGACAGGTATGTGTTGGATAATGAGTAGCGTAAGGAAGAGATTAGGAAGCTCAACAGGAAGCGCCCGTCTGAAGAATGGTCTTCAACATATTTGATTTGTTAAGATTCATAGTCTCTATTATCACTCTCTCTTGTACTTAGGATTATTAAAACTTGTATTGAAAAGTTGTAATCCTCTCAAAAAAATTTATTAATGATATGAGTTTATTCAGTATTTCAAATGTGTTATGCTTTGATATTAGCAGATTAAATTTCCTTTCTTGAGTTCCTTGAATAATAAAAACGAATAAAAAATAAACAAATCATGTGCATTGCATATCATGCATCATAACGCACATATTCTTGCATTTTGGTACTCTCTCAGGTGTCTTATCCATTTCTCTCGTTCGTTCAGTCTGCAAGTTGTCGCATCAATATAACACTCGAGCTAACTCTAATAAGAAGATGGAAATTTTGGAACAAGAGAAGCGTAAGCTACTCAAAGAGGTTACTTCCTTGAGGATCGGTATGGCCAACTTGACTGCTATGGTGGAACAGTTGGTGGCTGCTCAAAATCAGCCACCTCATCCTCTGCCTTCTCCTCGTATCATTCAACCTCAGCAGACAACCATCATTTTTAAAGTGCAAAATGTGCATGTTTCTGCTGCAATAATGGTTTCCGCTGCTTGTCATACCCCAAAATTTGCCCTCCATCTTCTCAAGACATTCCATGCATCCATACTCAAGGATTCCTCAAGGGATGATCAGACAAACCCTCTCCTAGACAATCAACCCAAACTAGGGTTTGGTGATTCTCAGATCAAAATGGATTTCCAACATCTCCAATGTTCATCATGCCTCCTCATATGCCTCAAATGTTCTCCATGCCAAGTTTCAAGCTTCACAAGTCAAGTTTCCTCAGACAGTTGCTCAGATGGTTGAAAATCAATTGTATTGGACAAAAAGTCAACTGTGGTCAACATATAGTCAAACTTCATGATTTTTGGTCAACATCCTCATTTTGAAGTTACATTCATCATTTGATCAAGGGTTGATCATGATTCATCAAGAAGACTCATGATTTGCTCAAAAGTCAAACTTTCTAAATTAGGGTTTCTTTGAGAAAAGTCGACCAAACTTTGACTGATCATAACTTCTTCATACTTTCTCAGAAATTTTTCCACCAACTCTTTTTTTGAAGGAAATTCAATTATATACAACTTCATGTCTCACAAGAATGTTCAAAAAATGCTTCATTTAAGAGGTATGGATCAAAACATTACTGGTCCTTTTCAAAAGTCAACAAAAAGTCAACATTTTGTTTTGAAGATATATTGAGCATGGAAACTCCAATTGAGATGAGACCAAAATGGTTGGTTAAAGGACTCTTAGAGCTTTCCAAAAAGTCCAAGAACACTCAAAAATGTGGAAAATTGAGCAAGATACACCATTCACAAGTTGGGCAATTTTGAAGAAGTGCACAAAGAGAAATACCTCTAAAAATCAAAAAATTTGCAAATGGGCTTATTTTTTCTTCATCCAAACTTGTTCCTTATGCAATTAGGAATATCCAAGCCCAATGCCACGAATTTTTATTTTATTTTTCTATTTAATTTGGAATTTATTCATTTAAATACAAATTAAATTTAAAAATAAAGTATAAAATCAAAATTAAATGCAAATTTGATTTTTCTTTCTTCCTTGAGAGCCAAGCACCTCAATAAAGCCAGAAAATTTCGAAATTTGGTTGGATATGGCAAGATTTGATTGAAAATTGATCAAAAAGATGGAAATTTGATTTGGTACAAAATCAAATATGTTTTGCATTGATTAGTGATTGATTCTTTCTCAAATCAACTCTGAATCCATCTACTATATATACAACACATGCCACACGAATTAGGGTAGAAAAACTGGCTGGAGAAACCCTATTGAAGCTCAAAAAATCTGTGGCTTGCAAGCAATTGGTAACCATCGATCCAGCCTGTTTCAATTGTTTTTGAGGACTCAAACACATTCCTTGACATCCCTGGAAGCATTCCAGACCCTCACATCATCCAAAAGCATCCAGAATTAAGAAATCACGAATCGGTTTGTTCATTATTTTTTCAAAATCGTGCTTTATTATTCATGCATTATTAACGAGTTTTGGTGTTTGATTCGTGCTTAGAGCAAGGTTTGCAAACTTTCTGGGTCATCCAATTGAGTTTTCATGGCCGGAAACGTGATATGCCATAACTAGGGTTCCTGAACACGATTTAGGGTTTCTCTTAAACGGAAAAATTGGACCTCGAGACCATTACCAATGCATTCGGAATGATGTTTCCAATCGATCCATGGTTTTAGAATCCATTTATATTATCTGTATGTGATTTTTGATTTAGCCAAGGACGTAGCGTCGAACAAAGGCCGACGCTGGATTTTCAAAAATTTGAAACGAGGAAGATGAAGTTTCGCGCGAGATCGGTGCAACCAGAGGACGACGCGTGCTTGTAATCCACTCGCTCCAATTTTCAAACACGTGGGCGCGTTGGTTCAGATGGTCAAGGCATGGCATTGTGAAAGCAGGGTCCTGGGTTCGATTCCCACTAGGACCATTCGTTTTTCCAACTTTTACAAGTTTGCATTTTTCCATATTTTTCATATTTTATTTTATTTAATATTTTACATGCATTTTAATTTATTTCAATATTTTTTTTATCATGCATTTTAAAACTCCAAAAAATATTTTTCTTTTTGCATTATTTTCAGAAAATGTTTATTTAATTTATAAAATTAAAAAAAATTATTTTGCATGCATATTTATTTTTATTTCTAATTTACCATTTAAATGACTTTTAATTAGTTTTTAATTATTAAATTGCATCCAAAAAATCCCAAAAAATTATTTTAGTTTATTAATGTTATTTCCAGCATGAAATATTTTTCTCATCTAAAAATTTGCATTTTTACTAACATTTTTCCCTTATTCGATTTCATCGTATTTTCCGATTTTCTCATCTTTTCACAGGTTATCTCGTTTCAGACGATTCTTTTTACTGTTTTCTTTTTTTTCAATAATGTAACTGCTTATGGGATGTAATAGTTTTAATTAGGGCTTTTATTTTCTGCACGGTTAAATCATGTATCTGCCCCAAAGCCATGTAATAGCGTAGGATTTATCTTTCCGCACTTTACTTTCCGCAATTTACTTTCCGCATCCTATAAACTGCTAGTAACTAGGCGTGTATGGCAAGATAAAATTGGACATAGCTCACTCATAATGCCAAGATAAAATACCTGAAATCAACACACTCTTTCACACATGCACCCCTTAGGGTAATTCTCTCTCGTTGCCTTTACGAATTCAAATGGTCATGTCCCTCGAACGTAGAGGTATTCTAGCACCGTTGCCTTCAAACAAATCATCATAGTCCCTTCGATACAAAGATCATAAGACCCACGATGTCGCCTCCAAATACATGATCTTGACCCTTGATTGTCGCCTACGAAAAATGATGATAGTCCCTTCGAATGTGCTAGGATACTTCCTACAAGTTGCCTTCTATGACCATACGATGTCCCTTCGAATGTCCCGCTTACATCCAACGAATGGAGTTACCTACCAACTAATGGTATGGATAGCGCTATTTTAAAGGAACGTAAATAACACGAAAACGACCAATTCTGAGTAGGTAATAAGACTTTTAGCTGCTTGCTCAAACAAAATACTTTTCACACTTCACACTTTTTGTCAAAGTTCAAACTCTTTTCAAAAATGAAACATTTCCGAACACTTTGTATACATTCTTGCATGAATCATTACAAAGTCAAAGTGAAATGCCTTTTCAAAACATTTTTGTCAAACACACAGAAAGCACAATTTTAAAGTGATCTAAGAGCAACTAAGAGCCCGTAGATAACTACGGATGGAAAGGGGTGCTAATACCTTCCCTTTTCATAACCTTCTCCCTTACTCAGAATCTAACGAAGGTATTTTCCTGTTCTTTTTACCTTCCCTTAATTGGATAAAAGAAAAGTCGGTGGCGACTCTTGCTATCCGCAACATTTTTGCGATCAAAAGCAAAGCAAATTCTCAAAGTTAGTTCACCGTATTACAAGCATTTATTTGTTTCTTTCTTGCAACTTGGATGGCGTCAATCTTCCATCCTTATTCGATCAAAAATACATCTTGGAGCTCCATTTGGACTTTATTCTCAATGCTCCAATAATGCAACCAATTCCTACAAAATATATACAAAACTAATTAAACGGTACAATATGTACACAAAACGCAGTAAAACATATTTACAACAAAAAGCGGGGTTATTCAACGATATTAACAATAAAAGAACGGATAAGTGCCACAAAACCTATATACAAAATAACTACATTTGGCACTTATCAACACACCAATTTTAGTCTTTTATACCCGAACTACATGCGTTTTGATTTCAACATTGCACATTATTGGTATGTAGGCCTAGAACTCATCGGAAGTTCTATCAAATCAAAAATTGTAAAAAATATTTTTTTTCTCAGCCCCACCAATCAATTTGTACAAATCTTTTTAGCACAAATAATTTTTTTCAAAGAGGTTCCTTTTGAGTACCGTAGATGCTTAGGGTGTCTAATACCTTACCTTTGCATAATTAACCCCCGTACCTTGATCTCATTTTATTTTAGGATTTTATTCGCTCTTTTTCCTAGTCCTTTAGATAAAATAAAAGCGCGGTGGTGACTTCATTGTTATTTTTACGAGTTGATTCAATCAATGGCTTAGTCTCGGAGTTTTTTGCCGCTACAGAAAAGTGTGGCGACTTCACTAGGGAAAGGTTGACCTCTTGTCGGTCCATCTCTAAGTAGGTTGAGCCTATCTTTGTTTATTTGTATGTATGTGTTATATATGTTGTATACTTGTTTGTCTCAATTTTCCTAGTTTTCAGGGTGGTTGGTGATCTCTCTTTAGTCCTATACCTGGACTTGGGCTAACTTAAGATATGAAAAGCAGTATAGTCATGTTAAATTTTAGGAAGTAATCCCGAAGAAGGAAGCATGAGATCCCCCACTCAATGGAGACCCCTTTGACTATGGTATTTTGTTTACCGAGTGATCAGAAAGACATGACTGCTTTCGACCTGGGAGTCATAGAAGCTGAGAACCGTATAACCCTTAACCCATCTTGGCCTATTTAGGTGTAGTGCAGAGACTATTACGGAGTAATAAGGAAGTAGTTGTTACGCAATACTACACTCATACGAGTTTCACCTGACGGTATTGCTAATTACCAAGTACATCGGGAAGTTAGTAGTATTCGACGGAGGAATGTAGACTCTGGGGATTCCTTTTAGAACCTTGATCTATATGTGACAAAGCTTAATATACTTTATGGGTAGTACCCTTGGACTCCATGATCGTGACGTCGAACATTTGGACCCTATGTTTATGATCTTTGTGTGATTGTTGCATTATGCATTCATGTATCCATACACATTCCTTTCAAACAACTGTTCAAGGAACTTAAGACTGATCTTTGAAAATATCTCAGGTATACTTTGACCATGGATTTGCGATAGAGGAGGACTCGGAAATACAATTTCAAGGATCCAAAGAAAGATGGATTGATGAGATTGATTGATGAGATTTAGAGTCTAGAGGATTTTCGGAAGAAATATGGATCTATTGTATCTTTGATGAAGCTCAGGATGAAGGGTGGTATTCTTGCTACATTGGTCCAGTTCTATGACCCGTTGTATCATTGCTTCACTTTTCCTGATTATTAGTTGGTTCCTACCTTGGAGGAGTATTCTTATTTGTTTGGTCGACCTGTTACTAATGTTGTTCCTTTCACTGGTTTAGAGAAGGAGCCTAAGTATAATGAGATTGCTACCATTACCCATCTGGGGAGGTCTGAGATTGAAGCAAATAAGACTACCAAGGGATGGATCAGAGGTTTACCTGCTCATTTTCTGTTGAAGGAAGCTCGTTATTTTGATGATATGAGGAGTATGGAAGCTTTTGAAACTATATTTTCTCTGCTTGCCTATGGTTTGTTCTTGTTTCCCAACATTAACAACTTTGTTGATGTTAATGCTATCAGGATATTTATAATTGGGAATCCAGTTCCCACAATGCTTGCAGATGCTTATTACTCTATCCATCCTGAAAACGTTTATCAGGAGGGGGCAATCATCTGTTGTGCACCATTGTTGTACCGTTGATTTGTTTCTCATTTGCCTCAGTCTGATGCTTTTTGGGACACTAGAACGGAACCTCGTTGGGCACCGAAGATTATGGCTCTTACTCATTCAGACATTGTTTGGTATCATCAGGTTTATAATGATGTGGAGATTATTTACAGTTATGGTACTTTTCCTAATGTACCTCTTCTTGGTACAAAAGGATGCATTATAACCGAAGAGTATTCATGTGAGTGGTTTTTGTCTTAAAGAGGGTGAACACCACAAGTCAACTAGGAAGGATATAGAGACAGCTTGGCGTCATATTCACGGGAAGGGAAGAGAAAACCTAGGGCAAAGAGGAGTTGTTTCTTTAGAGCTATATCTCTTATGCTTACACCCAAGAGCTATTGATTTGAAGATGCCATATTCCCGTGAAGAACCTTTCGCTGATTTATACTACTACTCATGCTTCAGATAATATAGAGGAACTTCAACTTGCTTTGGTCAAGATGCAACAAGAAAAGGAAGCTTGGAAGAACAAGTATCATACCTTGAATATGTCCCATGCAATAGAGTTGAAGGAAAAAGATGATTTGATTAAGATTCTTGAGAGTTGTGTTATGGAGATGATGGAGAATCAAAAGGATTTATTTTCCTCTAGCGTTCATCTGGTCCCAAGTATGCCAGTCTATTCTCATGTTCCTCCCGAGTCCAGTGCTTGGAAAGGTTTTGTTGACAGGTATGTGTTGGATAATGAGTAGCGTAAGGAAGAGATTAGGAAGCTCAACAGGAAGCGCCCGTCTGAAGAATGGTCTTCAACATATTTGATTTGTTAAGATTCATAGTCTCTATTATCACTCTCTCTTGTACTTAGGATTATTAAAACTTGTATTGAAAAGTTGTAATCCTCTCAAAAAAATTTATTAATGATATGAGTTTATTCAGTATTTCAAATGTGTTATGCTTTGATATTAGCAGATTAAATTTCCTTTCTTGAGTTCCTTGAATAATAAAAACGAATAAAAAATAAACAAATCATGTGCATTGCATATCATGCATCATAACGCACATATTCTTGCATTTTGGTACTCTCTCAGGTGTCTTATCCATTTCTCTCGTTCGTTCAGTCTGCAAGTTGTCGCATCAATATAACACTCGAGCTAACTCTAATAAGAAGATGGAAATTTTGGAACAAGAGAAGCGTAAGCTACTCAAAGAGGTTACTTCCTTGAGGATCGGTATGGCCAACTTGACTGCTATGGTGGAACAGTTGGTGGCTGCTCAAAATCAGCCACCTCATCCTCTGCCTTCTCCTCGTATCATTCAACCTCAGCAGACAACCATCATTTTTAAAGTGCAAAATGTGCATGTTTCTGCTGCAATAATGGTTTCCGCTGCTTGTCATACCCCAAAATTTGCCCTCCATCTTCTCAAGACATTCCATGCATCCATACTCAAGGATTCCTCAAGGGATGATCAGACAAACCCTCTCCTAGACAATCAACCCAAACTAGGGTTTGGTGATTCTCAGATCAAAATGGATTTCCAACATCTCCAATGTTCATCATGCCTCCTCATATGCCTCAAATGTTCTCCATGCCAAGTTTCAAGCTTCACAAGTCAAGTTTCCTCAGACAGTTGCTCAGATGGTTGAAAATCAATTGTATTGGACAAAAAGTCAACTGTGGTCAACATATAGTCAAACTTCATGATTTTTGGTCAACATCCTCATTTTGAAGTTACATTCATCATTTGATCAAGGGTTGATCATGATTCATCAAGAAAACTCAAGATTTGCTCAAAAGTCAAACTTTCCAAATTAGGGTTTCCTAAAGAAAAGTCAACTAAACTTTGACTGAGCATAACTTCTTCATACTTTCTCAAAAAAATTTCAACCACCTCTCATTTTGAAGAGAACCCAATTCTCTACAACTTCATGTCTCACAAGCATGGTCAAAAAATGCTTCATTTTGAAGATATGGATCAAAACATTACAGGTCCTTTTCAAAGTCAACAAAAAGTCAACTTTTTGTATTGAAGTTTTATTGAGTATGGAAAATCCAATTGAGATGAAACCAAAGATGTTGTTTAGAGGACATCTAGAGATTTCTAAAAAGTCCAAGAACACTCAGAAATGTTGAAAATTGAGCAAGATACACCTTGTACAAGTTGGGCATTTTTGAAGAATTACACAAAGAGAGATACTTGTCAAAATCCAATTTTTTCCAAATGGGCCTATAATTTTATGATCTAAACTTGATCATAATATTATCCATGACCTCTTGATGCCTTGCCACTACCTCCTTTTATTTTTTTGATTTATTTTTGAATTTAAAAGCATTTAATTCAAATTTAAATTAAATAAAATATGGAAATAAGGTATAATTTGAATTGGGTTGGTTTTTTATCAAGCTTGAGGTCCAAGATAGCCCACAAAACATACCAATTTCGTGCTAGCTCATGCATGGGAAGAAAAATCAAATTTTGAAAAGATTTGATTTTATTTGGAAGGAAAATTATTTTGCATTGAATGGCATATCTTTTTTCATTCTTTTTACTTCCAATTCTTGCTCTATAAATACCAAAGCATTCACAAGGACAAGAAGAGGAAACCCTAGCCCTAACAAGCAACCCTTATTTTCTCAAAAATTCATAAAGTTGGCAAAATTCGTGTTCTTATTTCCAACCACTTTCAGCCATTCTAAACCACTCCATTGTGTCCCTGAGGTAATTTGGAGTAAGTATACATCATTATCCATGGTTGAAACTACCTGAATCGAGCCATACATGAACATACATAATCATATTTTTCTTGAATTTGAATTTTTATTATCTGTGTGTTTTAATCGAAACTAACCATTCCATTGTGTTCATGAGATGCCATAGGTAGGATCTAGACCATCGTTTTGAAGCTTGAACGTCTAAAACACGATTTTCCATGTTTAGGGCTTTTTAGAACTGCTAGCTTCGAAACCCTAGTTACAGGTCGATTCATGGAAAACGAACATCACCACTGGATTCGTAGACCCCAATTTAGGGGGGGTAGCCTTAACCTTAGCCTTTGATTTTGCGTATTTTGCAGGTTTAGCATTTTGTTTGGTCGGAGAAGACGACCGGAGCTAGGGCTCCGGCGTCGTTGACTGTGTTGAATCTGGCGAGACTAGCGTGGCATCATCGTGCTTTCTGATTCGTCCATCTATGCATCCTGGGTCTCACGCGGTTGACTGTGTTTGAAAATCAGAAATCATGACACGTTTACATATATAATGCAATGTTTCCAATTACAAAACACAAAAGCAAGCTAGCTCAGATGGCAATGTGTATGTGGATTTCTACAAAGGGCGTGAGTTCGATCCCTGGCTGTGACACTTTCTTTTTTACCAGTTTACAAAACTAACTTTTTCTTTTCTTATTTTCTTTAATATTTTCATGTTAATTAAATTTATCTTCAAATATTTTTTTCATGCATTTAAAAAATCACAAAAAATATTTTCTTTTTGCATTATTATCCAAAAAATGTTTATTTAATTTTTAACATTAAAATTAATATTTTTGCATGCATATTTTAATTAATTGCTAATTAACCATTTAATTGACTTTTAATTGTTTTTAATTATCGAAATCGATTCCGAAAATTACCAAAAAATTATCTTATCATCTTATTGTCATCACTAACTTAAAACATTTTTCCTCATTTAAAAATCATGTTTTTACTAACACTTTTCCTCTTATGCAATTTTCTCGTATTTTCCGATTATGTATCTGTTCACAGGTTGTAACGTTTCGGACATTTTTCTTTCGTTTTCTTTTCAATTATGTAACTGCCTATGGGATGTAATAGTTTAATTAGGACTTTTATTTTCCGCACTCTTATTATGTAACTGCCCCAAAGCCATGTAATAGCGTAGGACTTTATCTTTCCGCACTTTACATTTCCGCAATTTACTTTCTGCACCCTATAAACTGCTAGTAATTAGGCGTGTATGGCAAGATAAAATTGGACATAGATCACTCATAATTTCAAGATAAAATATCTGAATTTGACACACTCTTTTCACACATGCACCCCTTAAGGTGATTCTCTCTCATTGCCTTTACGAATACAAATGGTCAAGTCCCTCGAACGTAGAGGTATCCTAGCATCGTTGCCTTCAAAACAAATCATCATAGTCCCTTCGATACAAAGATCATAGACCCACGATGTCGCCTACAAATACATGATCTTGACCCTCGATTGTTGCCTACGGAAAAAATGATGATCGTCCCTTCGAATGTGCTAGGATACTTCCTACAAGTTGCCTTCTATGACCATCCGATGTCCCTTCGAATGTCCCGCTTACATCCAACGAATAGGGTTACCTACCAACTAATGGTATGGATAACACTATTCTAAAGGAACGTAAAATAACACGAAAACGACCATTCTGAGTAGGTAATAAGACTTTTAGTTGCTTGCTCAAACAAAATACTTTTCACACCACACACGTTTTTGTCAAAGTTCAAACTCTTTTCAAAACGAAACATTTCCGAACAATTTGTATACATTCCTACATGAATCATTATAAAGTCAAAGCGAAATGGCTTTTTTAAAAACATTTTTTTCAAACACACAGAAAGCAATTTTTAAAGTGAGCTAGAAGCAACTAAGAGCCCGTAGATAACTACGGATGGAAAGGGGTGCTAATACCTTCCCTTTTCATAACCTTCTCCCTTACTCAGAATCTAACGAAGGTCTTTTTCTGTACTTTTTACCTTCCCTTAATTGGATAAAAGAAAAGTCAGTGGCGACTCTTGCTATCCGCACATTTGCGATACAAAAATCCACAAAGTCAGTTCACCGTGTTACACTGCTCAACATCATATGCCACATGTTTATCCGTGGGGAATGCCAGAAAATATCATGCCTGAGGGTTATAACCCTGTTGCTCAAGTTGCCTCTTTGTCTTAACTTGCTGTTGTTTTTGCACCTCCTGTGGTGCATTCTACTCCTGTTTTCAACAATGAGGTTGATAACCCTCCTCCTCCTCCAAGTGAAAGTATGGAATTCTATGATAGGATGGATGGATTTTAGGAACAGTTTAATGCGATGCCAGAAAGAATTGAAATCCCTCAAATGAAAGAGATGTTTGGTGATAATGTTAGTGATCTATGTGTAGTTTCAATTATGAAAGTACCTGCTAAGTTCAAAGTTCCATAGTTTGAAAAGTACAAGGGAAATTCATGTCCTCGTGATCACCTGATGATGTATTTGAGGAGAATATCTACTCACACTAATGATCAGCATCTGCTCATCCACTTCTTTCAAGATAGCTTGACTGGTGCGGCCTTGAGGTGGTACACGAATCTAGATACCAGCGACATCCATATATTTAATTATTTGGGTGAAGCTTTTGTGAAGAACTACAATTATAATATGTATATGGCGCCCGATCGTGACCAATTGAGAGCAATGGTTCTGAAAGACAAGGAAACATTCAAAGAGTACGTGCAGCGCTGGCGTGAACTTGCTGCATAAGTTATCCCTTTGTTGAGTAAGCAGGAAATAACTAAAGTATTCTTGAAGACTTTGGGTCCATTTTATTACATGAAGATGGTAGCCAGTACATCAAATAATTTTGCTGAAATGGTGGGTATGGGAGTTTGTTTAGAATAAGCTGTCCAGGAGGGAAGATTAACAAAGAAAGAAGGATCTCGTGGGACCAAGAAGAAATCTTTTGGTTTCTCTAAAATAAGGAAGATGTTAAACTTATTGTTTAGGAGAAGAGAACCAGACCTCCTAGAAGACATCCTCAAAATTCACAGCAAGTTGTTGTTGTCACTCTAGTTGTTGATGTTGCCCCAACTAAAATTCCTTATCATAAAGCGCCTCAACAAGGGAAAGGTCCAAAGAGAGAACCTTTTGATCCAATCCCAATGACTTATGCAGAGTTGTTCCCAACATTTATTTAGAGACACTTCATGCAAACCAGGTCTTCCCTGGCTGTTCCAAATCCTTTGCCATGGTATTACAAGACCGATCAGACTTGTGCTTATCATCAGGGAGCTCCTGGACATAGTGTTGAGAATTGTTATCCGCTGAAGTCGGAAGTGCAAAAGATGGTTAGATCTGGCCGCCTGGCAAGAGAACACATTGTCTAAGAATGGAGGTGGGAATGCTGTGAATTTAATTGTTGAAGATAATAGAGTTTATAATGTGAATTTTATTGTTGGAGACCTTGTAAAGATGCATGTTGCTCTCTATAAGGTTGGTTATCATGATCATGCTGCTTGTAATGTGTGCAGTGGGGATACTCGTGGCTGTGACAAGATAAGGAGCGATATGCAAGATATGATGGATAGAAATCTTATTCAGTTTATCAGGCTAAGAGATGAACCTGATAATGAAGTAAACATCGTTTACGCTCCTCCTAGATAAATCCAAATTCATGATGTGAACGAGACCAATGTTGATCTGGTAAATTTGCATACCACATTTTGTTTTATGGAAGGTTTGGAAGTGCACCATTATGGTGGTTGTTCAATATGTTACAGAGATCATCGTGGTTGTGATCTTGTTAGAAGATGTATCCAATGTCTATTAAACGAAGGTACTATTCATATTGTAGTGATCAGAGTTGGTTATAATAATGGCGTCAACATGATTGAGGGGCATTTGAAGAATCTTATGATGAGTGTGTTTTTGCTGATGAATATTTCTCCACCGACGATTCTGAGTTGGGTGAAGAAGCAGATATAATCTGCTACAACAAACCTCCAGTAACTCCTTTGGTTATTAGCTGGCCTGATCCTATCACGTATAGTTCCAACAAAGTTGTGCCATATAAGTACAATGCCAATATTCTGGAAAGAGGTGTTAAGATCCCGATTCAACTGCTGTCCCATGTTGATAATATCACTGAAACAACCCGAGTGACCCGGAGTGGTCGTGTATTTGCTCCTGTTTTCCCAAAAATGATTGATGATGGTAAAAAGGTTGTAGAAACTAGTACTGCATCCAAGAAGGCCGAGGGTAAGCCTAGTGGCATATCTCAAGAGAAATATATGGATGATCTTTTGAAGATTAACAAGATGATCGATTACAAGATTGTTGAGCAGTTATATCAAACTCCTTCAAAGATTTCAAATTTTGGCTTTATTAATGAATTCCTCAGCTCATCGGGACTCTTTAATGAGAGTCTTGGATAAAACTTTCATCGATTATGATGTGCCTTTGGAAAAGTTCAACAGTGTAGTTGGAAATATTACAGCTTGCAATAATCTAAGTTTTAGCGATGAAGAACTACCTAGTGAAGGGAAGAAACATAATATGGCTTTGCATATTTCTTTGAATTGCAAGAATGATGCATTGTCTAATGTGCTGATTGATAATGGTTCAGCGTTGAATGTTATTCCCAAGAGTACTCTTGCTAAGCTTAAATATCAAGGTCCTCTGATGCGTCCAAGTGGTATTATTGTAAAAGCGTTTGATGGTTCCCGTAAGTATGTTATTAGAGAGGTGGATCTACATATCCATATTAGCCCGCATTTGTTTCATATCACTTTCCAAGTAATGGATATATTTCCTGCTTGTTAGAACTACCTTGGACCATGAGGTTGGTGTTGTAACTTCGAACTTACATCAGAAATTGAAGTTCTTTCGTGAAGGATATGTAGTTATTGTGGAAGGGGAGCAAGTTATGTTGATTTCTCATTTGTCCTCCTTTACTATGGTAGAAGCTGATGAATCCGCTATTGGAACACAATTCCAAGATTTTTCCATTGACAATATCAAAAGGAGTGAATATTATATTGTTTCATTGAAGGATGCTGATATAATAGTGTAGAAAGGTTCCAATAATGTTTGGGGACAAGTTATTGAGCCGAAAGTGAACAAGAATAGCGCTGACCTAGGTTTTTCTATGAAGAACAGAAAAGATATCCTGAAGTTGAAATCTGCTTTTGTCAAGTATCAAGATATCTTCCGCAATGCTGGGTATCTCGACCTGACCGCTCTAAGAATCAATGATATTGTTGAAGAAAGACCAGAGCATGCAATGCCTAATTTTGTGACGCATGGAGCTAGAGTTCAGAATTGGACTACTATTGATATTCCTACTTGCATTCACATTTCAAAGTAATTTTCCTTTGTTTGTTTATTTTTTAAGTAACAATCCTTTCACTCTGCCCAAGGAGAAAGTGATGCTGTATGGGCATGTCTTTTGTTTTGAAAGTTAAAATCATTAATAAAAGTTATTTTTGATTCCAAATCTTATTTTATTTTCTACTTTTTCTTGGAAAATGGTAATCAAAAAAACCTTTCACAATAAAAAATAACTGAAATAAAGCTACATAATTAATTGTTACATGTGTCAGTTTCAAAAATCAAACATAAACATATGTGCAGATTAATTGTTAAACCCGTTGAAAACAATGACCTTGCACCCTCTTCCAACTTTGAACATTCTGTTTATGTGGATGAATAAGAGGAATTTGATGAGATCCATGAAGAGGTTTCACGTTTGCTTGAGTGCGAGGAAAACACCATTCAGTCATACAAAGAGTCGTTGGAGACTATTAACTTGGGTTCTAACGAAGATGTGAAAGAAGTCCAGATTAGAGTGCTGCTTTATCCCGAGGCGAAGAGTCATTTGATTGAGATGTTGAAAGAGGATGTGGATATATTTTCTTTGTCATATCAAGATATGTCGGGATTAGACACTGACATTATAGAGCATCACTTGTCGTTAAAGCCTAAATGCCCGTCGATCAAGTAGAAATTGAGAAGAACTCATCTTGATATGGCAGTAAAGATTAAAGAAGAGGTTCTGAAACAAATTGACATAGTTTTCTCTTGTCATCGTTGATTTCCAATGTTGTAAAGAAAGAAAAGTAAAATGTGTGTTGATTATCGAGATTGGAATAAAGCTAGTCCGAAAGATGATTTTCCTTTGCCACATATTGACATGTTGGTGGATAGTATAAAAAAATGAAAAGTGTTCTCATTCTTGGATGGATTTTCTGGATACAATCAAATTAAGATGGCTCCTAAGACATAGAAAAAACAACGTTTATCACACCCAACATTACATTTAAAGTGATGCCCTTGGTTGAAGAACACGGTGCAATGCGGCCATGACGACCCTATTCCATGATCTGATGCATAAGGAGATTGAAGTATATGTTGATGATATGATTGCCAAGTCTCAGACTAAGGATAAGCATTTGGTAGACTTGTTGAAATTATTTCAACGTTTGAGGAAGTACCATCTCCGCTTGAATTCCAATAAATGTACATTTGGTGTCTAATTGGGAAACTATTGGGTTTCATTGTTAGCCAACAAGGAATTGAAGTTGATCCTGATAAATTTAGGGAAATTCAAGAGATGCTTGCACCAAGAACTGAAAAACAAGTCAGAGGCTGTCTTGGGCGTTTGAATTACATCTCCAGATTCATTTCCCATATAGTTCCAACATGTGAACCAATATTCAAGCTTCTGAAGAAAGATCAAGGTTGTGTCTGGAGGGATGATTAGTAAAAGGTATTTGAAAGTATCAAAGAGTATTTGCTCGAGCCTCCTATCTTGCTCCCTCCCGTTGAAGGAAGACCATTGGTTATGTATCTGGCAGTGTTAGATAAGTCCATGGGTTTTATTTTGGGACAGAAAGATGAAACAGGAAGAAAAGAGTATGCCATACTTTATCTAAGTAAGAAGTTCACTGAATGCGAGTCAAAGTATTCTATGTGAGGGAGGCCCATGATCAATTTGAAAGAAAGTCAAGGAGAAACCTGGTTCGGTTTATCTTTTAAATCTAATTGATCATGAAAAAAAGGTGTGTAAGTTTATTGAAAGGTTTTTGAAAAGGTTTTGAAAATGATTTTGAAAAGTGAAGGATATTCACAAGAAGTTTTGAAAAAGATTAGGTTTGAAAATTGGAAAGAAATCATTTTTGAAAAGCATTAAAAAATACTTAAAATGTATCATTTTTAACCTAATTAAAATATGATCAAAAAGAAAATATTTTTTTCGATTTTTTGACATAATCATAAAATAGGTATATTAAATGACAAGTGTACAAAAAATCATCTCAAAATGAGAAGTTTTGATTGGTTTTTGAAAATGTTGAAGTTTGTTAAAAACTTAAGAAAATTAGTGATAAAAAAAAGAGGTTTTGGTCCTAAGGAGGTTTGAACTCAGGACATTTGGCTTAGAAGTGAAGAGTTTTTTTCACAAAGCCATGTGTTTGACATGTCATTTAATTACCTTGTTTTAAAGGAGTTTTGAAAAAATGAAATCTTTGAAAAAGTTCAGAAGTTGGATGCTTCTGAGGGGGGTCAGAAGCATGCTGCTTCTGAAGGAGTCAGAAGCTTGCTGCTTCTGAAGGAAGTTAGAAGCGTGTTGCTTCTGGAGAGTGAGAAGCGTGTTGCTTTTGGAGAGTGAGAAGCGTGTTGCTTCTGGAAGAGTCAGAAGTGTGTTGCTTCTGAAAGAGGTTAGAAGCGTGCTGCTTCTGAAAGGGGTTGCCTCAGAAGTACTTCTGAAGGTAGTAGAAGCTGAATGCTTCTGGAGGGTGAGAAGCACTAGAAGTGCTTCTGAAGGCAGTAGAAGTTGAATGCTTCTGGAGGTGCTAGCATAAGAAGTACTTCTGAAGGGTTGAGCATCAGAAGCGCTTCTGAAGAAACAAGCGTCAAAAGTGCTGAGCCTTTTATTAAAAAAAAGGTCTTAGGGTATTCGAACCCTGGGCCTTGAGGCGAGGCAAAGGACTAAGAGCGTGCTGGATTACAACTGGGGTGGCTGTTACATCTGGTTATGAAACAGCAACCAATAAATTTAAAATAAACAAAGAATTTGAATTTTTCCAGAATCAGAAAACGCGCGTACAGCTTCATCTTCAACCTCCAGACTTTTTCTCCATGGTTCCTCATTTCTTAATGAAATTAAATGATCCAAACATCAAACTTGCTCGGATTTTCACCAAGAACATGATGATGGAAATTAATTTCATTTATTTTAAGCTTAGACTTGTTAATTTTCGTATGAACACGAAGAACCCTAATTCTATGTTTTGATTATGAAATCATGTATGAGCACAGTTTTAAGCAATTGATTGAGGGTTATTACTCAGTGATAGTGCAGAAACAAAATGGCCAAGCCTTTTTTGAACTGGAAATGGAAATCAAAGAGTTCACAGTTCAAGTTTCTTACCTCTTGAAACTGAAATCGAATTCCTTGCTGGAGGTGTTCCAGAGGTGTTTTGATGATTGCTACAGCTTCAGTGATGATTATGGAAGATGTTGATGTGCTTACCTTGGATTGAAATAGTCTGGATCATTCTGACCAAGTTCAACTATAGTCACTTAAAGTGAGAAACAAATTTGATGATTCAGAGTTTACAGTGATGAAAAGATGGTTTGGATCACTTCTATATGATGTATAGAAGGTGTTTGAAGTGAAAGTTTGGAAGATGCACGAGTGGATTGAGAATTTGGAAGTTATGGCTCAATATGTGCATACATGGGGTTTGGAAGTGTTTTCTGAGTTTGGCTAGTTCTTGGGCTAGCTTGAGGATTCTAACAAATTTCTAATGATGTTTAGAAAGTATTTGAAGCCTAAGATTGCTCAGAAATTGCAAGGCTTGAAATTTGCAAATTCTCCTACTTAGAAACTTGAAACTTGAAAAACAAGAAAGAAAGAAGGAAAGCTTGGATTATGATTGCTTTGGGGTGCTTTTGAATGAATAATTGAGCTCTATTTATAGGCCAAGAATTCTGAATGGTAAGTAGAGGAGATTGACTTGAAATTGAACAACTTGCCTTCAAGGACAAGAAAGACATTTTTGCTGTAAATGCACATGGAATATTCCTTTAACCATGGTTAAAATCTCACTTGATCTTATCTCCCTCATAATTAATTCTCATCTGATTTTTATCAGCTATAACCTATCTTAACTCGGTGACAAGGCTTCTAGAAGGAGGAATTTGTGAGAAATGACCTATAGTTCTTGAAAAATGACTTGTAATTCATGGTTATGGAGCTCTAAGTTTAAATTTCAAAACCCTAGCTACACAAAGTGTTTTTTCAAGTTCTTGGACATTTTGGAAAGCTTGTAACATGATCTACAACTTTCATGTTTTGAGTTTTTCTTGAATCAAAATGGATCTAGGTGAAAAATGGTCATGAAAGAAAGGAAAAACGATGTTTCTTAACACTTCAAATATTTTCTAAGTGTTAGAAAAAATTCCAACTTTGACTTTTTGTTGACTTTTTCACATTTCTTGATTTTTTATGATCATCATGGATAATTTGAAATTATTTTATGATTGAAAAAGTTTGGATTTGAAAAAGTTGACCAAAAGTCAAAGTTTGACTTTTTGAACAGATGAATTTTCATCAGATGATTCAAAATTTGTCTGATGAAGAAACATGGATTTTGGAATGTTTTGAACCAAGAAATTAGGTCAAGATGTTGCATTGAGGATGTTAAGATCAATATTCAAGAAAATAGGTCATTCATTGAGCAGAAAGTCAATGATTCACTATCTTCGATCAAAACCCTAATTGGTCGATTCAAGGTACAACATGAGAAAAAGTTCAGAATCTAAAGATCAAATGTTGATGATTGATTAAGATAGATCAATTGAGGTGACTAGAAACTTAAACCCTAATTGATCATATCTTGAACAGATGAAACTTTGATAAAACCCAAACTTTGACTTTAGGAGCACACGCACGATCTATCCTGTTCTGAAACTGTTAGTGATGCAATGATGCATATGTAAATAATGTAAGGTGGTATCTTAAAAATTGGGGTGTGACACTTTGCATGGGTATCGAACCACGGTTCAAATTTCAACAGGGGAAGCCTTTTTCTCTCTAGTTTATGGCATGGAAGCATTGCTCCCCGTCGAGGTTAAGATTCCTTCTTTGCGTGTGATTATGGAAGCTGAGTTGTCAGATGCTGAATGGGTTCATAATCGATTTGGCCAGTTAAATCTGATTGAAGAAAAGAGAATGACAACTTTGTGTCATGGTCAGTTGTACCAGAAAAGAATGAAGAAATCTTTTGATAAAAAGCTCAAACCTCGTGTATTCATGGAAGGCGACCTCGTGCTCAGAAAGATTATGCCTTCAATCTTGGAGTTTTGACAGATTAAACAAGAATACACAAACTCAGCAATATCCTTCTTCATACAAGACCACCAAAATAATTTCCTCAAATATTGGTACATCTTAGTAGCACTAGGATGAATACTCATACCACTATGATTTGTTGATTAAGTGCTCGATGGGTGAAATATTGGCTTATTGAGTGAATGATTAATTTGTTTCCTTTTCTATATCAAATATCTTGATTAAGGAAGAAGTTGAGACCCATTCTCGGTGAAATGCCTGAAATTTTGGGAGACTTAATTCATTATCGATGCCATTTTTCTTGTTGGCTTTATGGTCGAAAGTATTCTGATGTTTGTCTTCGATCGGTATTCTTCCACCTTTAGAAAGTCGGCATGATTATTCTGTTTTTTGCTAACTCCTCTATGAGGAGATAGTTTTCCACATATCTACTGGTTGTTGTTATCGTCTCCATTTGTCCTTTTCACCTACCATGTTATTTTGCTTTTGGTTCCGTTCCCCTAGTGGAATTGAGTCTTTTTATTCCTCCCGTGAAGTCTATTGTGTCCATTGCATAATCATTAAGCATCGCATAGCATCTTAGGGCCAAAAATAGGGCTTGTTTTATATTTAAGTATCTTCTATCTCGTCGAGGCGAAGACTCCCTTCTTGTCTCCAGATAGGATACACTTAAATAAGGGAAGCTATTGTACCCCAACGTTTCCCCCTAAAATCCTCTATTATCTCATGCCATCACATTGCACAAAGATCACAAGCTAGGGTTGACTTTATCTCATATCTCTAAGCTTACTTTTATGGGGATCACCAAGCACCTTGTTTGTGTGTATTTTGTATATGTTGATTGATATTTGCCTAACCATAAGATATGTACATCAATTGTTCCTTAGATGTTGAGTTGTAGGAATTGGTGAAAAGGTTCTCCTTCAATAAGTCCATAGGTTCATGTGTTTATTTCCATGCCTTCTCCACCAACTCTCAAGGAATTATAAAGATCTATTTTTTGATGTATCTTAATTTATAATCAATGAATGAGGACCAATGGAGCACATCATGTTCTATCTTGCAAGAAGAAGTTCCAAGATGCAAAGTTGATTCAAGTGGTTGACCTAATTTGGAGCTTTGGATCACAAGTGCATAGTTTCCTGAATCCTCAATGTTTTGAAATGGTTGTTCTTGATATGGTCTCCTATTATCATCCATAACAATCTATCTTCATGTGAATATGCTCCATGTGTAATAAAGATCATCAAAGTTTAAGAATTCTCCATGTCATATCCAATGCTCTTGGAATTATGGTTTTGGACTTCTGAGGACCATATCTTGATTGTTGTTTGAGATTTTTGATTGATTAAAAAGCTATGTTTATCTTCAAAGGGTCTCTAATAAGTTTCTTCATTGTTTCAAGAATATTATTTGACTGAAATATGCTTTGAGAATCAAAAGTTGCAAGCTCTCTAGATTGTTCTTCCATCTCTCTTGTGTAACTTCAAAAGATCATAACTTGGTCATCATTTGTCTCCTTGAGCTCATTATTTTTTCACAATGAACCTTACAATTTCTACTGCAACTTAGTTCAATTGGAAATAATAGAAAATGCTTGGAAAATCACTTGGGAGGTTAAAACATTACAAGTCTTTGGTGAATTTCTTCATTTTTTATCATCAACTTCAAAGGATCATAACTTGATCATGGTTTATCACCTTGTGGCCATTATTTTTGAATAATAATCTTGAGGATGTGAAATTTATCTCCATTTGTGTTTCAAGGCTTGAAGATATTGTTTAAGTGCTTGAAAAGTTCAAAAGATTATAGGCCATTTCATGATTTTTCATCAACTTCACAAGGCCATAACTTTCTCAATTTTTGGAGTTTTGGAGTGGTTATTTTTTAACAATGCCACTCAAGAGGTCTAATTCATGCCATCTTTGTTGTTCAAGATAAAATTTTGAGTGGAAAACCATTTTTGAAGGCAAAACATTATATGTCACTTTAAGAAGGCATGACATGTTTGACTTAAGGTTTGGCCCAGTTTGTAGTGAGTTTTTCCCAAATCCTAATGGCTATATCTTCTAGATCAAGCATCCATTCAATAGAGTCCATGATATGCACAGCGTCTCACGTTCTTTGGATGTGCTTACTAACGCGTTTTGACATTATCTGATGGTCCACATATTTTCTAATTATTTTACTTTTTAACCCTGCTCCGTTGTGAAATTTAGGAGGTCCATCTTAAGCAAAGCGTGTGTGATCCTTTGGATCTGCTTACTCACGCGTTTTGACTGTGATATAATGGTCCATATTTTTTTGACTTTTATTTTATTTTTTGATTTTTATATTTAATTGTTTTAAACTTCAAAAATTCATAATAAATAAATTTCTATTTCAAAAATCATGAAACAATTCACAAAAATATTTTCAAATATTCTCTTTCTAATTTTTATCTTTTCATAATTTTATTTTGAATTTTGATATTTTTTTATGATTTTTCCCTTTTATTTGAGTTATTTAAATGTTTAAAAATAATTTTTGACATTTTTAAATTCTGAAAAAATTATGGAAGAATCCAATAGTCATTTGAAAAATATTTGTGACCTCATTTTATTTTTATTTCTGATTTTAGCATTTTTGCCAATTTTTTTGGTTTATTTTACCATTTTCTTTTATTTTAAAATTAACTTCTGACTTTTAAAAATTCTAAAAACATTTGTCAACACTTGTTGACCTTTGTTTGACCTTGGACTATTTTATTGGAATTTTATTTTGATGCGTGGATATCATTATGTATTTCATCAATAAAATCTAATTAAATAATCCATTTTCAAACTATTTTAATTATTATTTTTTATTATTAAATATTTGTTTCTGACTTTGGATTTATTCGGAGTCATAAAGTTCATCAACATCAATGGAACTTGGGTGTTGATAGGTCTCATGACCAAATCTACCAAGACAGTTGATTGATTTTGACGAAGTTAGACCGGATGAATTCATTTGACGCACTGTGGATTTTGTGACTTATCCCCTCCCTCTTCATGGTATCCCGTTCTTCTTTTTTACATGTGTTGCCAAACATTAGAGATTGATTTACATATCACTCCTCTGTTGGTATTTTCAATGCATAGATCATGCTTGACCGGCCTCATTGTAGGGTGACCTCTATATAGGTTACTTGGCGGTTACTTAACATAGCTCTACATCCTGTCCCGAATTGGAAAATGATCAATTGATGGCATAAACTTCATGATTAACAAAGCCCCAAGGTTGTTTGAGTTTTGACTTTGGTTCAACACTTGTGAAACTTGTTGTGTAGTCACTATGATTCTATCAAGCTTCTGATAAGTTTTCACTAACTTTGTCCAATTGAAATTCTCAATCATCTTTGATCAAGTGTTGTAATCTTTGTTTGTTCCAAAATGGATGATATACTTGAAAAAAAGCAAATAAAACTTGTCGTGTAGTTGTTTTGATTCTATCAATCTTCTGGCAAGTCTTCATGAGCAAGATTCAAGATAATCATTCAGCTAACCCCTTTATTTTTACGCTCTTTATTTTATGCATTTTATTTTAGCATTTACATTTCATATCACTTTTTTATTTGCTCACTTGAGCATTTTATTTTTCTTGTCATTTTAAATTTGCTAACTTGAGCTTTCTTTTCCCTTTTGAAATAACCTAATAATCCAACGTAAAGACTAAAAAAAATTAATTCTTTTTCTTGGATTTGGTTACTATTCCTATGCTTGGAGATTGATCTTTGGACTTAGGATTAGGACGTTTGACCTCAGCTCGGAGACTCTGTGATCTTGGTGTTATTTTGTTTGTGCTTGGGTTATTTTTTCTATATGCAGGTTATTTTGTTTGTATCCGTATACGAGTGGATTTCCTCGAAATACAGTTTTACTCTGCCCGTTTTTCTTTTTGAAGACATGATTTCATCTGAGGCATAGATTCATCATAGGCTTGGTATTTTTGTTAGGTTATTGTTTATTGCCTTGTGAATCCAAAGAATGGGAATATGGTATTGTCTTCTTGATGTCAAGTATTGGTTTCTCACTCAGTTAGATCTTTATTTATCCAAACCTTTTACCTTTTGTGCATAAGTTAGTCTCTTCATCTCCTCGCATATTCCTTAATTTTCAAAATCTTCTCCTTTTTCAAAGGATTTTTGTTTTCAAACTTGAACCGCTTTCATATTAAACTTGGACTTAGGTCCATGCATTTTCAAACTTCTTTATTTTTAATAAACCATTAACCAATTTAACAATACTTTGACATCTTTCTTAAGACTAAAAGTCAATTAACCTCTTTCAAACTTTTTGAGCCCTTTGTGGCTTTCCTCCTTAAAACCATTTTCCTCAAAAGATTAGACTCTTGTCAATTCTTTGTGGTGATGCGAACTGCTATACTTCTACAATATGTAGTGAAATGAGACGTTTTCCAATTTGTGTTAAGGATGCTTGTTGATGAAAATCCGAGCTCATAATGGTGGGTAGTAAGTATATTTACCACTCGGATATGATGATGATCTCTATAATTTTTAAAATTAACCAACACATGTTGAAACGGTAAAGCGACAAGCAAAGAGTTGGTATTATTTTTATCGGGGGATATATATCGGATGGGTTATATTGTATCGTGTCCACAGAGATTGGTTATTGATTCTTCGTTCGAAAATTCTACCGTTAATGAGTTTGGGATTAAAAGAGTTGAAAATAAAAGACAAAAAAGACAAAAAGTAAATGAACAAAAACTATAAAGGATAGGCAGCTTGTCCGGAACGAATGCACACTACCCATCACAGACTTAAATCTACCACCCATGTCATACTCGACCTACGATACTCGTCCGTGTCATCACATACCTCTCACAACCTAAGCTATTTCTAACCCAAATTGAGAATCCTCCCGAATCACCTCGATACCCATTTTTGGCATACCTCGACAACCAGAAGTCAACTGCGTCACCTCCATACCCATCTCTGGCATACTTCACCAACGCAGAGGCATTAAGATCAGATACTCTATGGTGAATGTCAGCTCTAAACCTATTTCTAGAATTCAGAAACTAACAGATAATCATCCTAGGTAAGAATCTAAGCAATCTATCTCTAGCAAGCTCAAATCCCTAACATAGAGTAAAAACCTAAGATAACTACCAACATAGATTCATAAAGCAGACTTTATACAATGCCAAGGGCGATAAATATACATGTGTTCAGAGTAAGTATACATACATAACCAACACAATAGATAAATACAAAAAGAAGAAAGGAGATAAACTATCCATTTACACTGGTTTATCAACTCCTATCGAAGAGCAATCCACCTCCAATCATCCGTGAGCAAGACCCTAGTGTTGTTTTCTAAGCTAAACTATCAAACACTATATGGATGATGGAATTGGGAGCAAGAATCTCACACCCAAAAACCATACCAAAGAATGAAATGAAAATGGAATTATAAATAAATTTTGTTTCCGCACAGTCGCCCAGCGAACTAAAAGCTTCTCCTGGAAAAAGTTCATTTAACTTAGCCCAAATTAAGCCACATTCTCAGCCAATCCACCTAACTACCTTTGCCCGGAGAAATTGAGCTTCGCCCAGAGAAATTCTCTTTTCCTCGCCCAGCGCCCAAGCAGCGAAACAAGTCAGAACAAAACCAATTCTTCCTCTAACAGGTTCGTCGCCCGGCGACGCTGGACCCTTCGCCCGACGAAATTGCACAGGCAGCATTGTCATACCCCAAAATTTTCCCTCCTATTCCTCAAGACATTTCACATGTTCATACTCAAGGATTCCTCAAGGGTTGATCAGACAAACCCTTTCCTAGACAATCAACCCAAACTAGGGTTTGGCTATCCTCAGATCCAGATGGACTTCCAACACCTCCAATGGTAATCATGCCTCATCATATGCTTCAAAGAATCTCCATGACAAGTTTCAAGCCTCACAAGTCAAGTTTCCTTAGACAATTGCTTAGATGGTTGAAAATCAATTGTATTGGACAAAAAGTCAACTGTGGTAAACATACAGTCAAACTTCATGATTTTTGGTCAACATCCTCATTTTGAAGTCACATTCATCATTTGATCAAGGGTTGATCATGATTCATCAAGAAAACTCAAGATTTGCTCAAAAGTCAAACTTTCCAAATTAGGGTTTCCTAAAGAAAAGTCAACTAAACTTTGACTGAGCATAACTTCTTCATACTTTCTCAAAAAAATTTCAACCACCTCTCATTTTGAAGAGAACCCAATTCTCTACAACTTCATGTCTCACAAGCATGGTCAAAAAATGCTTCATTTTGAAGATATGGATCAAAACATTACAGGTCCTTTTCAAAGTCAACAAAAAGTCAACTTTTTGTATTGAAGTTTTATTGAGTATGGAAAATCCAATTGAGATGAAACCAAAGATGTTGTTTAGAGGACATCTAGAGATTTCTAAAAAGTCCAAGAACACTCAGAAATGTTGAAAATTGAGCAAGATACACCTTGTACAAGTTGGGCATTTTTGAAGAATTACACAAAGAGAGATACTTGTCAAAATCCAATTTTTTCCAAATGGGCCTATAATTTTATGATCTAAACTTGATCATAATATTATCCATGACCTCTTGATGCCTTGCCACTACCTCCTTTTATTTTTTTGATTTATTTTTGAATTTAAAAGCATTTAATTCAAATTTAAATTAAATAAAATATGGAAATAAGGTATAATTTGAATTGGGTTGGTTTTTTATCAAGCTTGAGGTCCAAGATAGCCCACAAAACATACCAATTTCGTGCTAGCTCATGCATGGGAAGAAAAATCAAATTTTGAAAAGATTTGATTTTATTTGGAAGGAAAATTATTTTGCATTGAATGGCATATCTTTTTTCATTCTTTTTACTTCCAATTCTTGCTCTATAAATACCAAAGCATTCACAAGGACAAGAAGAGGAAACCCTAGCCCTAACAAGCAACCCTTATTTTCTCAAAAATTCATAAAGTTGGCAAAATTCGTGTTCTTATTTCCAACCACTTTCAGCCATTCTAAACCACTCCATTGTGTCCCTGAGGTAATTTGGAGTAAGTATACATCATTATCCATGGTTGAAACTACCTGAATCGAGCCATACATGAACATACATAATCATATTTTTCTTGAATTTGAATTTTTATTATCTGTGTGTTTTAATCGAAACTAACCATTCCATTGTGTTCATGAGATGCCATAGGTAGGATCTAGACCATCGTTTTGAAGCTTGAACGTCTAAAACACGATTTTCCATGTTTAGGGCTTTTTAGAACTGCTAGCTTCGAAACCCTAGTTACAGGTCGATTCATGGAAAACGAACATCACCACTGGATTCGTAGACCCCAATTTAGGGGGGGTAGCCTTAACCTTAGCCTTTGATTTTGCGTATTTTGCAGGTTTAGCATTTTGTTTGGTCGGAGAAGACGACCGGAGCTAGGGCTCCGGCGTCGTTGACTGTGTTGAATCTGGCGAGACTAGCGTGGCATCATCGTGCTTTCTGATTCGTCCATCTATGCATCCTGGGTCTCACGCGGTTGACTGTGTTTGAAAATCAGAAATCATGACACGTTTACATATATAATGCAATGTTTCCAATTACAAAACACAAAAGCAAGCTAGCTCAGATGGCAATGTGTATGTGGATTTCTACAAAGGGCGTGAGTTCGATCCCTGGCTGTGACACTTTCTTTTTTACCAGTTTACAAAACTAACTTTTTCTTTTCTTATTTTCTTTAATATTTTCATGTTAATTAAATTTATCTTCAAATATTTTTTTCATGCATTTAAAAAATCACAAAAAATATTTTCTTTTTGCATTATTATCCAAAAAATGTTTATTTAATTTTTAACATTAAAATTAATATTTTTGCATGCATATTTTAATTAATTGCTAATTAACCATTTAATTGACTTTTAATTGTTTTTAATTATCGAAATCGATTCCGAAAATTACCAAAAAATTATCTTATCATCTTATTGTCATCACTAACTTAAAACATTTTTCCTCATTTAAAAATCATGTTTTTACTAACACTTTTCCTCTTATGCAATTTTCTCGTATTTTCCGATTATGTATCTGTTCACAGGTTGTAACGTTTCGGACATTTTTCTTTCGTTTTCTTTTCAATTATGTAACTGCCTATGGGATGTAATAGTTTAATTAGGACTTTTATTTTCCGCACTCTTATTATGTAACTGCCCCAAAGCCATGTAATAGCGTAGGACTTTATCTTTCCGCACTTTACATTTCCGCAATTTACTTTCTGCACCCTATAAACTGCTAGTAATTAGGCGTGTATGGCAAGATAAAATTGGACATAGATCACTCATAATTTCAAGATAAAATATCTGAATTTGACACACTCTTTTCACACATGCACCCCTTAAGGTGATTCTCTCTCATTGCCTTTACGAATACAAATGGTCAAGTCCCTCGAACGTAGAGGTATCCTAGCATCGTTGCCTTCAAAACAAATCATCATAGTCCCTTCGATACAAAGATCATAGACCCACGATGTCGCCTACAAATACATGATCTTGACCCTCGATTGTTGCCTACGAAAAAATGATGATCGTCCCTTCGAATGTGCTAGGATACTTCCTGCAAGTTGCCTTCTATGACCATCCAATGTCCCTTCGAATGTCCCGCTTACATCCAACGAATAGGGTTACCTACCAACTAATGGTATGGATAGCACTATTCTAAAGGAACGTGAAACAACACGAAAACGACCATTCTGAGTAGGTAATAAGACTTTTAGTTGCTTGCTCAAACAAAATACTTTTCACACCACACACTTTTTGTCAAAGTTCAAACTCTTTTCAAAACGAAACATTTCCGAACAATTTGTATACATTCCTACATGAATCATTATAAAGTCAAAGCGAAATGGCTTTTTTAAAAACATTTTTTTCAAACACACAGAAAGCAATTTTTAAAGTGAGCTAGAAGCAACTAAGAGCCCGTAGATAACTACGGATGGAAAGGGGTGCTAATACCTTCCCTTTTCATAACCTTCTCCCTTACTCAGAATCTAACGAAGGTCTTTTTCTGTACTTTTTACCTTCCCTTAATTGGATAAAAGAAAAGTCAGTGGCGACTCTTGCTATCCGCACATTTGCGATACAAAAATCCACAAAGTCAGTTCACCGTGTTACACTGCTCAACATCATATGCCACATGTTTATCCGTGGGGAATGCCAGAAAATATCATGCCTGAGGGTTATAACCCTGTTGCTCAAGTTGCCTCTTTGTCTTAACTTGCTGTTGTTTTTGCACCTCCTGTGGTGCATTCTACTCCTGTTTTCAACAATGAGGTTGATAACCCTCCTCCTCCTCCAAGTGAAAGTATGGAATTCTATGATAGGATGGATGGATTTTAGGAACAGTTTAATGCGATGCAGAAAGAATTGAAATCCCTCAAATGAAAGAGATGTTTGGTGATAATGTTAGTGATCTATGTGTAGTTTCAATTATGAAAGTACCTGCTAAGTTCAAAGTTCCATAGTTTGAAAAGTACAAGGGAAATTCATGTCCTCGTGATCACCTGATGATGTATTTGAGGAGAATATCTACTCACACTAATGATCAGCATCTGCTCATCCACTTCTTTCAAGATAGCTTGACTGGTGCGGCCTTGAGGTGGTACACGAATCTAGATACCAGCGACATCCATATATTTAATTATTTGGGTGAAGCTTTTGTGAAGAACTACAATTATAATATGTATATGGCGCCCGATCGTGACCAATTGAGAGCAATGGTTCTGAAAGACAAGGAAACATTCAAAGAGTACGTGCAGCGCTGGCGTGAACTTGCTGCATAAGTTATCCCTTTGTTGAGTAAGCAGGAAATAACTAAAGTATTCTTGAAGACTTTGGGTCCATTTTATTACATGAAGATGGTAGCCAGTACATCAAATAATTTTGCTGAAATGGTGGGTATGGGAGTTTGTTTAGAATAAGCTGTCCAGGAGGGAAGATTAACAAAGAAAGAAGGATCTGGTGGGACCAAGAAGAAATCTTTTGGTTTCTCTAAAATAAGGAAGATGTTAAACTTATTGTTTAGGAGAAGAGAACCAGACCTCCTAGAAGACATCCTCAAAATTCACAGCAAGTTGTTGTTGTCACTCTAGTTGTTGATGTTGCCCCAACTAAAATTCCTTATCATAAAGCGCCTCAACAAGGGAAAGGTCCAAAGAGAGAACCTTTTGATCCAATCCCAATGACTTATGCAGAGTTGTTCCCAACATTTATTTAGAGACACTTCATGCAAACCAGGTCTTCCCTGGCTGTTCCGAATCCTTTGCCATGGTATTACAAGACCGATCAGACTTGTGCTTATCATCAGGGAGCTCCTGGACATAGTGTTGAGAATTGTTATCCGCTGAAGTCGGAAGTGCAAAAGATGGTTAGATCTGGCCGCCTGGCAAGAGAACACATTGTCTAAGAATGGAGGTGGGAATGCTGTGAATTTAATTGTTGAAGATAATAGAGTTTATAATGTGAATTTTATTGTTGGAGACCTTGTAAAGATGCATGTTGCTCTCTATAAGGTTGGTTATCATGATCATGCTGCTTGTAATGTGTGCAGTGGGGATACTCGTGGCTGTGACAAGATAAGGAGCGATATGCAAGATATGATGGATAGAAATCTTATTCAGTTTATCAGGCTAAGAGATGAACCTGATAATGAAGTAAACATCGTTTACGCTCCTCCTAGATAAATCCAAATTCATGATGTGAACGAGACCAATGTTGATCTGGTAAATTTGCATACCACATTTTGTTTTATGGAAGGTTTGGAAGTGCACCATTATGGTGGTTGTTCAATATGTTACAGAGATCATCGTGGTTGTGATCTTGTTAGAAGATGTATCCAATGTCTATTAAACGAAGGTACTATTCATATTGTAGTGATCAGAGTTGGTTATAATAATGGCGTCAACATGATTGAGGGGCATTTGAAGAATCTTATGATGAGTGTGTTTTTGCTGATGAATATTTCTCCACCGACGATTCTGAGTTGGGTGAAGAAGCAGATATAATCTGCTACAACAAACCTCCAGTAACTCCTTTGGTTATTAGCTGGCCTGATCCTATCACGTATAGTTCCAACAAAGTTGTGCCATATAAGTACAATGCCAATATTCTGGAAAGAGGTGTTAAGATCCCGATTCAACTGCTGTCCCATGTTGATAATATCACTGAAACAACCCGAGTGACCCGGAGTGGTCGTGTATTTGCTCCTGTTTTCCCAAAAATGATTGATGATGGTAAAAAGGTTGTAGAAACTAGTACTGCATCCAAGAAGGCCGAGGGTAAGCCTAGTGGCATATCTCAAGAGAAATATATGGATGATCTTTTGAAGATTAACAAGATGATCGATTACAAGATTGTTGAGCAGTTATATCAAACTCCTTCAAAGATTTCAAATTTTGGCTTTATTAATGAATTCCTCAGCTCATCGGGACTCTTTAATGAGAGTCTTGGATAAAACTTTCATCGATTATGATGTGCCTTTGGAAAAGTTCAACAGTGTAGTTGGAAATATTACAGCTTGCAATAATCTAAGTTTTAGCGATGAAGAACTACCTAGTGAAGGGAAGAAACATAATATGGCTTTGCATATTTCTTTGAATTGCAAGAATGATGCATTGTCTAATGTGCTGATTGATAATGGTTCAGCGTTGAATGTTATTCCCAAGAGTACTCTTGCTAAGCTTAAATATCAAGGTCCTCTGATGCGTCCAAGTGGTATTATTGTAAAAGCGTTTGATGGTTCCCGTAAGTATGTTATTAGAGAGGTGGATCTACATATCCATATTAGCCCGCATTTGTTTCATATCACTTTCCAAGTAATGGATATATTTCCTGCTTGTTAGAACTACCTTGGACCATGAGGTTGGTGTTGTAACTTCGAACTTACATCAGAAATTGAAGTTCTTTCGTGAAGGATATGTAGTTATTGTGGAAGGGGAGCAAGTTATGTTGATTTCTCATTTGTCCTCCTTTACTATGGTAGAAGCTGATGAATCCGCTATTGGAACACAATTCCAAGATTTTTCCATTGACAATATCAAAAGGAGTGAATATTATATTGTTTCATTGAAGGATGCTGATATAATAGTGTAGAAAGGTTCCAATAATGTTTGGGGACAAGTTATTGAGCCGAAAGTGAACAAGAATAGCGCTGACCTAGGTTTTTCTATGAAGAACAGAAAAGATATCCTGAAGTTGAAATCTGCTTTTGTCAAGTATCAAGATATCTTCCGCAGTGCTGGGTATCTCGACCTGACCGCTCTAAGAATCAATGATATTGTTGAAGAAAGACCAGAGCATGCAATGCCTAATTTTGTGACGCATGGAGCTAGAGTTCAGAATTGGACTACTATTGATATTCCTACTTGCATTCACATTTCAAAGTAATTTTCCTTTGTTTGTTTATTTTTTAAGTAACAATCCTTTCACTCTGCCCAAGGAGAAAGTGATGCTGTATGGGCATGTCTTTTGTTTTGAAAGTTAAAATCATTAATAAAAGTTATTTTTGATTCCAAATCTTATTTTATTTTCTACTTTTTCTTGGAAAATGGTAATCAAAAAAACCTTTCACAATAAAAAATAACTGAAATAAAGCTACATAATTAATTGTTACATGTGTCAGTTTCAAAAATCAAACATAAACATATGTGCAGATTAATTGTTAAACCCGTTGAAAACAATGACCTTGCACCCTCTTCCAACTTTGAACATTCTGTTTATGTGGATGAATAAGAGGAATTTGATGAGATCCATGAAGAGGTTTCACGTTTGCTTGAGTGCGAGGAAAACACCATTCAGTCATACAAAGAGTCGTTGGAGACTATTAACTTGGGTTCTAACGAAGATGTGAAAGAAGTCCAGATTAGAGTGCTGCTTTATCCCGAGGCGAAGAGTCATTTGATTGAGATGTTGAAAGAGGATGTGGATATATTTTCTTTGTCATATCAAGATATGTCGGGATTAGACACTGACATTATAGAGCATCACTTGTCGTTAAAGCCTAAATGCCCGTCGATCAAGTAGAAATTGAGAAGAACTCATCTTGATATGGCAGTAAAGATTAAAGAAGAGGTTCTGAAACAAATTGACATAGTTTTTCTTGTGACATCAGTTTATCCTCAGTGATTTCCAATGTTGTGCCAGTTCCAAAGAAAGACGGAAAAGTCTGGATGTGTGTTGATTATCGAGATTGGAATAAAGCTAGTCCGAAAGATGATTTTCCTTTGCCACATATTGACATGTTGGTGGATAGTATAAAAAAATGAAAAGTGTTCTCATTCTTGGATGGATTTTCTGGATACAATCAAATTAAGATGGCTCCTAAGACATAGAAAAAACAACGTTTATCACACCCCGGGGAACATTCTGTTACAAAGTGATGCCCTTCGGATTGAAGAACACTGGTGCAACGTACCAGAGGGCCATGACGACCCTATTCCATGATCTGATGCATAAGGAGATTGAAGTATATGTTGATGATATGATTGCCAAGTCTCAGACTAAGGATAAGCATTTGGTAGACTTGTTGAAATTATTTCAACGTTTGAGGAAGTACCATCTCCGCTTGAATTCCAATAAATGTACATTTGGTGTCTAATTGGGAAACTATTGGGTTTCATTGTTAGCCAACAAGGAATTGAAGTTGATCCTGATAAATTTAGGGAAATTCAAGAGATGCTTGCACCAAGAACTGAAAAACAAGTCAGAGGCTTTCTTGGGCGTTTGAATTACATCTCCAGATTCATTTCCCATATAGTTCCAACATGTGAACCAATATTCAAGCTTCTGAAGAAAGATCAAGGTTGTGTCTGGATGGATGATTAGTAAAAGGTATTTGAAAGTATCAAAGAGTATTTGCTCGAGCCTCCTATCTTGCTCCCTCCCGTTGAAGGAAGACCATTGGTTATGTATCTGACAGTGTTAGATAAGTCCATGGGTTTTATTTTGGGACAGAAAGATGAAACAGGAAGAAAAGAGTATGCCATACTTTATCTAAGTAAGAAGTTCACTGAATGCGAGTCAAAGTATTCTATGTGAGGGAGGCCCATGATCAATTTGAAAGAAAGTCAAGGAGAAACCTGGTTCGGTTTATCTTTTAAATCTAATTGATCATGAAAAAAAGGTGTGTAAGTTTATTGAAAGGTTTTTGAAAAGGTTTTGAAAATGATTTTGAAAAGTGAAGGATATTCACAAGAAGTTTTGAAAAAGATTAGGTTTGAAAATTGGAAAGAAATCATTTTTGAAAAGCATTAAAAAATACTTAAAATGTATCATTTTTAACCTAATTAAAATATGATCAAAAAGAAAATATTTTTTTCGATTTTTTGACATAATCATAAAATAGGTATATTAAATGACAAGTGTACAAAAAATCATCTCAAAATGAGAAGTTTTGATTGGTTTTTGAAAATGTTGAAGTTTGTTAAAAACTTAAGAAAATTAGTGATAAAAAAAAGAGGTTTTGGTCCTAAGGAGGTTTGAACTCAGGACATTTGGCTTAGAAGTGAAGAGTTTTTTCACAAAGCCATGTGTTTGACATGTCATTTAATTACCTTGTTTTAAAGGAGTTTTGAAAAAATGAAATCTTTGAAAAAGTTCAGAAGTTGGATGCTTCTGAGGGGGGTCAGAAGCATGCTGCTTCTGAAGGAGTCAGAAGCTTGCTGCTTCTGAAGGAAGTTAGAAGCGTGTTGCTTCTGGAGAGTGAGAAGCGTGTTGCTTTTGGAGAGTGAGAAGCGTGTTGCTTCTGGAAGAGTCAGAAGTGTGTTGCTTCTGAAAGAGGTTAGAAGCGTGCTGCTTCTGAAAGGGGTTGCCTCAGAAGTACTTCTGAAGGTAGTAGAAGCTGAATGCTTCTGGAGGGTGAGAAGCACTAGAAGTGCTTCTGAAGGCAGTAGAAGTTGAATGCTTCTGGAGGTGCTAGCATAAGAAGTACTTCTGAAGGGTTGAGCATCAGAAGCGCTTCTGAAGAAACAAGCGTCAAAAGTGCTGAGCCTTTTATTAAAAAAAAGGTCTTAGGGTATTCGAACCCTGGGCCTTGAGGCGAGGCAAAGGACTAAGAGCGTGCTGGATTACAACTGGGGTGGCTGTTACATCTGGTTATGAAACAGCAACCAATAAATTTAAAATAAACAAAGAATTTGAATTTTTCCAGAATCAGAAAACGCGCGTACAGCTTCATCTTCAACCTCCAGACTTTTTCTCCATGGTTCCTCATTTCTTAATGAAATTAAATGATCCAAACATCAAACTTGCTCGGATTTTCACCAAGAACATGATGATGGAAATTAATTTCATTTATTTTAAGCTTAGACTTGTTAATTTTCGTATGAACACGAAGAACCCTAATTCTATGTTTTGATTATGAAATCATGTATGAGCACAGTTTTAAGCAATTGATTGAGGGTTATTACTCAGTGATAGTGCAGAAACAAAATGGCCAAGCCTTTTTTTGAACTGGAAATGGAAATCAAAGAGTTCACAGTTCAAGTTTCTTACCTCTTGAAACTGAAATCGAATTCCTTGCTGGAGGTGTTCCAGAGGTGTTTTGATGATTGCTACAGCTTCAGTGATGATTATGGAAGATGTTGATGTGCTTACCTTGGATTGAAATAGTCTGGATCATTCTGACCAAGTTCAACTATAGTCACTTAAAGTGAGAAACAAATTTGATGATTCAGAGTTTACAGTGATGAAAAGATGGTTTGGATCACTTCTATATGATGTATAGAAGGTGTTTGAAGTGAAAGTTTGGAAGATGCACGAGTGGATTGAGAATTTGGAAGTTATGGCTCAATATGTGCATACATGGGGTTTGGAAGTGTTTTCTGAGTTTGGCTAGTTCTTGGGCTAGCTTGAGGATTCTAACAAATTTCTAATGATGTTTAGAAAGTATTTGAAGCCTAAGATTGCTCAGAAATTGCAAGGCTTGAAATTTGCAAATTCTCCTACTTAGAAACTTGAAACTTGAAAAACAAGAAAGAAAGAAGGAAAGCTTGGATTATGATTGCTTTGGGGTGCTTTTGAATGAATAATTGAGCTCTATTTATAGGCCAAGAATTCTGAATGGTAAGTAGAGGAGATTGACTTGAAATTGAACAACTTGCCTTCAAGGACAAGAAAGACATTTTTGCTGTAAATGCACATGGAATATTCCTTTAACCATGGTTAAAATCTCACTTGATCTTATCTCCCTCATAATTAATTCTCATCTGATTTTTATCAGCTATAACCTATCTTAACTCGGTGACAAGGCTTCTAGAAGGAGGAATTTGTGAGAAATGACCTATAGTTCTTGAAAAATGACTTGTAATTCATGGTTATGGAGCTCTAAGTTTAAATTTCAAAACCCTAGCTACACAAAGTGTTTTTTCAAGTTCTTGGACATTTTGGAAAGCTTGTAACATGATCTACAACTTTCATGTTTTGAGTTTTTCTTGAATCAAAATGGATCTAGGTGAAAAATGGTCATGAAAGAAAGGAAAAACGATGTTTCTTAACACTTCAAATATTTTCTAAGTGTTAGAAAAAATTCCAACTTTGACTTTTTGTTGACTTTTTCACATTTCTTGATTTTTTATGATCATCATGGATAATTTGAAATTATTTTATGATTGAAAAAGTTTGGATTTGAAAAAGTTGACCAAAAGTCAAAGTTTGACTTTTTGAACAGATGAATTTTCATCAGATGATTCAAAATTTGTCTGATGAAGAAACATGGATTTTGGAATGTTTTGAACCAAGAAATTAGGTCAAGATGTTGCATTGAGGATGTTAAGATCAATATTCAAGAAAATAGGTCATTCATTGAGCAGAAAGTCAATGATTCACTATCTTCGATCAAAACCCTAATTGGTCGATTCAAGGTACAACATGAGAAAAAGTTCAGAATCTAAAGATCAAATGTTGATGATTGATTAAGATAGATCAATTGAGGTGACTAGAAACTTAAACCCTAATTGATCATATCTTGAACAGATGAAACTTTGATAAAACCCAAACTTTGACTTTAGGAGCACACGCACGATCTATCCTGTTCTGAAACTGTTAGTGATGCAATGATGCATATGTAAATAATGTAAGGTGGTATCTTAAAAATTGGGGTGTGACACTTTGCATGGGTATCGAACCACGGTTCAAATTTCAACAGGGGAAGCCTTTTTCTCTCTAGTTTATGGCATGGAAGCATTGCTCCCCGTCGAGGTTAAGATTCCTTCTTTGCGTGTGATTATGGAAGCTGAGTTGTCAGATGCTGAATGGGTTCATAATCGATTTGGCCAGTTAAATCTGATTGAAGAAAAGAGAATGACAACTTTGTGTCATGGTCAGTTGTACCAGAAAAGAATGAAGAAATCTTTTGATAAAAAGCTCAAACCTCGTGTATTCATGGAAGGCGACCTCGTGCTCAGAAAGATTATGCCTTCAATCTTGGAGTTTTGACAGATTAAACAAGAATACACAAACTCAGCAATATCCTTCTTCATACAAGACCACCAAAATAATTTCCTCAAATATTGGTACATCTTAGTAGCACTAGGATGAATACTCATACCACTATGATTTGTTGATTAAGTGCTCGATGGGTGAAATATTGGCTTATTGAGTGAATGATTAATTTGTTTCCTTTTCTATATCAAATATCTTGATTAAGGAAGAAGTTGAGACCCATTCTCGGTGAAATGCCTGAAATTTTGGGAGACTTAATTCATTATCGATGCCATTTTTCTTGTTGGCTTTATGGTCGAAAGTATTCTGATGTTTGTCTTCGATCGGTATTCTTCCACCTTTAGAAAGTCGGCATGATTATTCTGTTTTTTGCTAACTCCTCTATGAGGAGATAGTTTTCCACATATCTACTGGTTGTTGTTATCGTCTCCATTTGTCCTTTTCACCTACCATGTTATTTTGCTTTTGGTTCCGTTCCCCTAGTGGAATTGAGTCTTTTTATTCCTCCCGTGAAGTCTATTGTGTCCATTGCATAATCATTAAGCATCGCATAGCATCTTAGGGCCAAAAATAGGGCTTGTTTTATATTTAAGTATCTTCTATCTCGTCGAGGCGAAGACTCCCTTCTTGTCTCCAGATAGGATACACTTAAATAAGGGAAGCTATTGTACCCCAACGTTTCCCCCTAAAATCCTCTATTATCTCATGCCATCACATTGCACAAAGATCACAAGCTAGGGTTGACTTTATCTCATATCTCTAAGCTTACTTTTATGGGGATCACCAAGCACCTTGTTTGTGTGTATTTTGTATATGTTGATTGATATTTGCCTAACCATAAGATATGTACATCAATTGTTCCTTAGATGTTGAGTTGTAGGAATTGGTGAAAAGGTTCTCCTTCAATAAGTCCATAGGTTCATGTGTTTATTTCCATGCCTTCTCCACCAACTCTCAAGGAATTATAAAGATCTATTTTTTGATGTATCTTAATTTATAATCAATGAATGAGGACCAATGGAGCACATCATGTTCTATCTTGCAAGAAGAAGTTCCAAGATGCAAAGTTGATTCAAGTGGTTGACCTAATTTGGAGCTTTGGATCACAAGTGCATAGTTTCCTGAATCCTCAATGTTTTGAAATGGTTGTTCTTGATATGGTCTCCTATTATCATCCATAACAATCTATCTTCATGTGAATATGCTCCATGTGTAATAAAGATCATCAAAGTTTAAGAATTCTCCATGTCATATCCAATGCTCTTGGAATTATGGTTTTGGACTTCTGAGGACCATATCTTGATTGTTGTTTGAGATTTTTGATTGATTAAAAAGCTATGTTTATCTTCAAAGGGTCTCTAATAAGTTTCTTCATTGTTTCAAGAATATTATTTGACTGAAATATGCTTTGAGAATCAAAAGTTGCAAGCTCTCTAGATTGTTCTTCCATCTCTCTTGTGTAACTTCAAAAGATCATAACTTGGTCATCATTTGTCTCCTTGAGCTCATTATTTTTTCACAATGAACCTTACAATTTCTACTGCAACTTAGTTCAATTGGAAATAATAGAAAATGCTTGGAAAATCACTTGGGAGGTTAAAACATTACAAGTCTTTGGTGAATTTCTTCATTTTTTATCATCAACTTCAAAGGATCATAACTTGATCATGGTTTATCACCTTGTGGCCATTATTTTTGAATAATAATCTTGAGGATGTGAAATTTATCTCCATTTGTGTTTCAAGGCTTGAAGATATTGTTTAAGTGCTTGAAAAGTTCAAAAGATTATAGGCCATTTCATGATTTTTCATCAACTTCACAAGGCCATAACTTTCTCAATTTTTGGAGTTTTGGAGTGGTTATTTTTTAACAATGCCACTCAAGAGGTCTAATTCATGCCATCTTTGTTGTTCAAGATAAAATTTTGAGTGGAAAACCATTTTTGAAGGCAAAACATTATATGTCACTTTAAGAAGGCATGACATGTTTGACTTAAGGTTTGGCCCAGTTTGTAGTGAGTTTTTCCCAAATCCTAATGGCTATATCTTCTAGATCAAGCATCCATTCAATAGAGTCCATGATATGCACAGCGTCTCACGTTCTTTGGATGTGCTTACTAACGCGTTTTGACATTATCTGATGGTCCACATATTTTCTAATTATTTTACTTTTTAACCCTGCTCCGTTGTGAAATTTAGGAGGTCCATCTTAAGCAAAGCGTGTGTGATCCTTTGGATCTGCTTACTCACGCGTTTTGACTGTGATATAATGGTCCATATTTTTTTGACTTTTATTTTATTTTTTGATTTTTATATTTAATTGTTTTAAACTTCAAAAATTCATAATAAATAAATTTCTATTTCAAAAATCATGAAACAATTCACAAAAATATTTTCAAATATTCTCTTTCTAATTTTTATCTTTTCATAATTTTATTTTGAATTTTGATATTTTTTTATGATTTTTCCCTTTTATTTGAGTTATTTAAATGTTTAAAAATAATTTTTGACATTTTTAAATTCTGAAAAAATTATGGAAGAATCCAATAGTCATTTGAAAAATATTTGTGACCTCATTTTATTTTTATTTCTGATTTTAGCATTTTTGCCAATTTTTTTGGTTTATTTTACCATTTTCTTTTATTTTAAAATTAACTTCTGACTTTTAAAAATTCTAAAAACATTTGTCAACACTTGTTGACCTTTGTTTGACCTTGGACTATTTTATTGGAATTTTATTTTGATGCGTGGATATCATTATGTATTTCATCAATAAAATCTAATTAAATAATCCATTTTCAAACTATTTTAATTATTATTTTTTATTATTAAATATTTGTTTCTGACTTTGGATTTATTCGGAGTCATAAAGTTCATCAACATCAATGGAACTTGGGTGTTGATAGGTCTCATGACCAAATCTACCAAGACAGTTGATTGATTTTGACGAAGTTAGACCGGATGAATTCATTTGACGCACTGTGGATTTTGTGACTTATCCCCTCCCTCTTCATGGTATCCCGTTCTTCTTTTTTACATGTGTTGCCAAACATTAGAGATTGATTTACATATCACTCCTCTGTTGGTATTTTCAATGCATAGATCATGCTTGACCGGCCTCATTGTAGGGTGACCTCTATATAGGTTACTTGGCGGTTACTTAACATAGCTCTACATCCTGTCCCGAATTGGAAAATGATCAATTGATGGCATAAACTTCATGATTAACAAAGCCCCAAGGTTGTTTGAGTTTTGACTTTGGTTCAACACTTGTGAAACTTGTTGTGTAGTCACTATGATTCTATCAAGCTTCTGATAAGTTTTCACTAACTTTGTCCAATTGAAATTCTCAATCATCTTTGATCAAGTGTTGTAATCTTTGTTTGTTCCAAAATGGATGATATACTTGAAAAAAAGCAAATAAAACTTGTCGTGTAGTTGTTTTGATTCTATCAATCTTCTGGCAAGTCTTCATGAGCAAGATTCAAGATAATCATTCAGCTAACCCCTTTATTTTTACGCTCTTTATTTTATGCATTTTATTTTAGCATTTACATTTCATATCACTTTTTTATTTGCTCACTTGAGCATTTTATTTTTCTTGTCATTTTAAATTTGCTAACTTGAGCTTTCTTTTCCCTTTTGAAATAACCTAATAATCCAACGTAAAGACTAAAAAAAATTAATTCTTTTTCTTGGATTTGGTTACTATTCCTATGCTTGGAGATTGATCTTTGGACTTAGGATTAGGACGTTTGACCTCAGCTCGGAGACTCTGTGATCTTGGTGTTATTTTGTTTGTGCTTGGGTTATTTTTTCTATATGCAGGTTATTTTGTTTGTATCCGTATACGAGTGGATTTCCTCGAAATACAGTTTTACTCTGCCCGTTTTTCTTTTTGAAGACATGATTTCATCTGAGGCATAGATTCATCATAGGCTTGGTATTTTTGTTAGGTTATTGTTTATTGCCTTGTGAATCCAAAGAATGGGAATATGGTATTGTCTTCTTGATGTCAAGTATTGGTTTCTCACTCAGTTAGATCTTTATTTATCCAAACCTTTTACCTTTTGTGCATAAGTTAGTCTCTTCATCTCCTCGCATATTCCTTAATTTTCAAAATCTTCTCCTTTTTCAAAGGATTTTTGTTTTCAAACTTGAACCGCTTTCATATTAAACTTGGACTTAGGTCCATGCATTTTCAAACTTCTTTATTTTTAATAAACCATTAACCAATTTAACAATACTTTGACATCTTTCTTAAGACTAAAAGTCAATTAACCTCTTTCAAACTTTTTGAGCCCTTTGTGGCTTTCCTCCTTAAAACCATTTTCCTCAAAAGATTAGACTCTTGTCAATTCTTTGTGGTGATGCGAACTGCTATACTTCTACAATATGTAGTGAAATGAGACGTTTTCCAATTTGTGTTAAGGATGCTTGTTGATGAAAATCCGAGCTCATAATGGTGGGTAGTAAGTATATTTACCACTCGGATATGATGATGATCTCTATAATTTTTAAAATTAACCAACACATGTTGAAACGGTAAAGCGACAAGCAAAGAGTTGGTATTATTTTTATCGGGGGATATATATCGGATGGGTTATATTGTATCGTGTCCACAGAGATTGGTTATTGATTCTTCGTTCGAAAATTCTACCGTTAATGAGTTTGGGATTAAAAGAGTTGAAAATAAAAGACAAAAAAGACAAAAAGTAAATGAACAAAAACTATAAAGGATAGGCAGCTTGTCCGGAACGAATGCACACTACCCATCACAGACTTAAATCTACCACCCATGTCATACTCGACCTACGATACTCGTCCGTGTCATCACATACCTCTCACAACCTAAGCTATTTCTAACCCAAATTGAGAATCCTCCCGAATCACCTCGATACCCATTTTTGGCATACCTCGACAACCAGAAGTCAACTGCGTCACCTCCATACCCATCTCTGGCATACTTCACCAACGCAGAGGCATTAAGATCAGATACTCTATGGTGAATGTCAGCTCTAAACCTATTTCTAGAATTCAGAAACTAACAGATAATCATCCTAGGTAAGAATCTAAGCAATCTATCTCTAGCAAGCTCAAATCCCTAACATAGAGTAAAAACCTAAGATAACTACCAACATAGATTCATAAAGCAGACTTTATACAATGCCAAGGGCGATAAATATACATGTGTTCAGAGTAAGTATACATACATAACCAACACAATAGATAAATACAAAAAGAAGAAAGGAGATAAACTATCCATTTACACTGGTTTATCAACTCCTATCGAAGAGCAATCCACCTCCAATCATCCGTGAGCAAGACCCTAGTGTTGTTTTCTAAGCTAAACTATCAAACACTATATGGATGATGGAATTGGGAGCAAGAATCTCACACCCAAAAACCATACCAAAGAATGAAATGAAAATGGAATTATAAATAAATTTTGTTTCCGCACAGTCGCCCAGCGAACTAAAAGCTTCTCCTGGAAAAAGTTCATTTAACTTAGCCCAAATTAAGCCACATTCTCAGCCAATCCACCTAACTACCTTTGCCCGGAGAAATTGAGCTTCGCCCAGAGAAATTCTCTTTTCCTCGCCCAGCGCCCAAGCAGCGAAACAAGTCAGAACAAAACCAATTCTTCCTCTAACAGGTTCGTCGCCCGGCGACGCTGGACCCTTCGCCCGACGAAATTGCACAGGCAGCATTGTCATACCCCAAAATTTTCCCTCCTATTCCTCAAGACATTTCACATGTTCATACTCAAGGATTCCTCAAGGGTTGATCAGACAAACCCTTTCCTAGACAATCAACCCAAACTAGGGTTTGGCTATCCTCAGATCCAGATGGACTTCCAACACCTCCAATGGTAATCATGCCTCATCATATGCTTCAAAGAATCTCCATGACAAGTTTCAAGCCTCACAAGTCAAGTTTCCTTAGACAATTGCTTAGATGGTTGAAAATCAATTGTATTGGACAAAAAGTCAACTGTGGTAAACATACAGTCAAACTTCATGATTTTTGGTCAACATCCTCATTTTGAAGTCACATTCATCATTTGATCAAGGGTTGATCATGATTCATCAAGAAAACTCAAGATTTGCTCAAAAGTCAAACTTTCCAAATTAGGGTTTCCTAAAGAAAAGTCAACTAAACTTTGACTGAGCATAACTTCTTCATACTTTCTCAAAAAAATTTCAACCACCTCTCATTTTGAAGAGAACCCAATTCTCTACAACTTCATGTCTCACAAGCATGGTCAAAAAATGCTTCATTTTGAAGATATGGATCAAAACATTACAGGTCCTTTTCAAAGTCAACAAAAAGTCAACTTTTTGTATTGAAGTTTTATTGAGTATGGAAAATCCAATTGAGATGAAACCAAAGATGTTGTTTAGAGGACATCTAGAGATTTCTAAAAAGTCCAAGAACACTCAGAAATGTTGAAAATTGAGCAAGATACACCTTGTACAAGTTGGGCATTTTTGAAGAATTACACAAAGAGAGATACTTGTCAAAATCCAATTTTTTCCAAATGGGCCTATAATTTTATGATCTAAACTTGATCATAATATTATCCATGACCTCTTGATGCCTTGCCACTACCTCCTTTTATTTTTTTGATTTATTTTTGAATTTAAAAGCATTTAATTCAAATTTAAATTAAATAAAATATGGAAATAAGGTATAATTTGAATTGGGTTGGTTTTTTATCAAGCTTGAGGTCCAAGATAGCCCACAAAACATACCAATTTCGTGCTAGCTCATGCATGGGAAGAAAAATCAAATTTTGAAAAGATTTGATTTTATTTGGAAGGAAAATTATTTTGCATTGAATGGCATATCTTTTTTCATTCTTTTTACTTCCAATTCTTGCTCTATAAATACCAAAGCATTCACAAGGACAAGAAGAGGAAACCCTAGCCCTAACAAGCAACCCTTATTTTCTCAAAAATTCATAAAGTTGGCAAAATTCGTGTTCTTATTTCCAACCACTTTCAGCCATTCTAAACCACTCCATTGTGTCCCTGAGGTAATTTGGAGTAAGTATACATCATTATCCATGGTTGAAACTACCTGAATCGAGCCATACATGAACATACATAATCATATTTTTCTTGAATTTGAATTTTTATTATCTGTGTGTTTTAATCGAAACTAACCATTCCATTGTGTTCATGAGATGCCATAGGTAGGATCTAGACCATCGTTTTGAAGCTTGAACGTCTAAAACACGATTTTCCATGTTTAGGGCTTTTTAGAACTGCTAGCTTCGAAACCCTAGTTACAGGTCGATTCATGGAAAACGAACATCACCACTGGATTCGTAGACCCCAATTTAGGGGGGGTAGCCTTAACCTTAGCCTTTGATTTTGCGTATTTTGCAGGTTTAGCATTTTGTTTGGTCGGAGAAGACGACCGGAGCTAGGGCTCCGGCGTCGTTGACTGTGTTGAATCTGGCGAGACTAGCGTGGCATCATCGTGCTTTCTGATTCGTCCATCTATGCATCCTGGGTCTCACGCGGTTGACTGTGTTTGAAAATCAGAAATCATGACACGTTTACATATATAATGCAATGTTTCCAATTACAAAACACAAAAGCAAGCTAGCTCAGATGGCAATGTGTATGTGGATTTCTACAAAGGGCGTGAGTTCGATCCCTGGCTGTGACACTTTCTTTTTTACCAGTTTACAAAACTAACTTTTTCTTTTCTTATTTTCTTTAATATTTTCATGTTAATTAAATTTATCTTCAAATATTTTTTTCATGCATTTAAAAAATCACAAAAAATATTTTCTTTTTGCATTATTATCCAAAAAATGTTTATTTAATTTTTAACATTAAAATTAATATTTTTGCATGCATATTTTAATTAATTGCTAATTAACCATTTAATTGACTTTTAATTGTTTTTAATTATCGAAATCGATTCCGAAAATTACCAAAAAATTATCTTATCATCTTATTGTCATCACTAACTTAAAACATTTTTCCTCATTTAAAAATCATGTTTTTACTAACACTTTTCCTCTTATGCAATTTTCTCGTATTTTCCGATTATGTATCTGTTCACAGGTTGTAACGTTTCGGACATTTTTCTTTCGTTTTCTTTTCAATTATGTAACTGCCTATGGGATGTAATAGTTTAATTAGGACTTTTATTTTCCGCACTCTTATTATGTAACTGCCCCAAAGCCATGTAATAGCGTAGGACTTTATCTTTCCGCACTTTACATTTCCGCAATTTACTTTCTGCACCCTATAAACTGCTAGTAATTAGGCGTGTATGGCAAGATAAAATTGGACATAGATCACTCATAATTTCAAGATAAAATATCTGAATTTGACACACTCTTTTCACACATGCACCCCTTAAGGTGATTCTCTCTCATTGCCTTTACGAATACAAATGGTCAAGTCCCTCGAACGTAGAGGTATCCTAGCATCGTTGCCTTCAAAACAAATCATCATAGTCCCTTCGATACAAAGATCATAGACCCACGATGTCGCCTACAAATACATGATCTTGACCCTCGATTGTTGCCTACGAAAAAATGATGATCGTCCCTTCGAATGTGCTAGGATACTTCCTGCAAGTTGCCTTCTATGACCATCCAATGTCCCTTCGAATGTCCCGCTTACATCCAACGAATAGGGTTACCTACCAACTAATGGTATGGATAGCACTATTCTAAAGGAACGTGAAACAACACGAAAACGACCATTCTGAGTAGGTAATAAGACTTTTAGTTGCTTGCTCAAACAAAATACTTTTCACACCACACACTTTTTGTCAAAGTTCAAACTCTTTTCAAAACGAAACATTTCCGAACAATTTGTATACATTCCTACATGAATCATTATAAAGTCAAAGCGAAATGGCTTTTTTAAAAACATTTTTTTCAAACACACAGAAAGCAATTTTTAAAGTGAGCTAGAAGCAACTAAGAGCCCGTAGATAACTACGGATGGAAAGGGGTGCTAATACCTTCCCTTTTCATAACCTTCTCCCTTACTCAGAATCTAACGAAGGTCTTTTTCTGTACTTTTTACCTTCCCTTAATTGGATAAAAGAAAAGTCAGTGGCGACTCTTGCTATCCGCACATTTGCGATACAAAAATCCACAAAGTCAGTTCACCGTGTTACACTGCTCAACATCATATGCCACATGTTTATCCGTGGGGAATGCCAGAAAATATCATGCCTGAGGGTTATAACCCTGTTGCTCAAGTTGCCTCTTTGTCTTAACTTGCTGTTGTTTTTGCACCTCCTGTGGTGCATTCTACTCCTGTTTTCAACAATGAGGTTGATAACCCTCCTCCTCCTCCAAGTGAAAGTATGGAATTCTATGATAGGATGGATGGATTTTAGGAACAGTTTAATGCGATGCAGAAAGAATTGAAATCCCTCAAATGAAAGAGATGTTTGGTGATAATGTTAGTGATCTATGTGTAGTTTCAATTATGAAAGTACCTGCTAAGTTCAAAGTTCCATAGTTTGAAAAGTACAAGGGAAATTCATGTCCTCGTGATCACCTGATGATGTATTTGAGGAGAATATCTACTCACACTAATGATCAGCATCTGCTCATCCACTTCTTTCAAGATAGCTTGACTGGTGCGGCCTTGAGGTGGTACACGAATCTAGATACCAGCGACATCCATATATTTAATTATTTGGGTGAAGCTTTTGTGAAGAACTACAATTATAATATGTATATGGCGCCCGATCGTGACCAATTGAGAGCAATGGTTCTGAAAGACAAGGAAACATTCAAAGAGTACGTGCAGCGCTGGCGTGAACTTGCTGCATAAGTTATCCCTTTGTTGAGTAAGCAGGAAATAACTAAAGTATTCTTGAAGACTTTGGGTCCATTTTATTACATGAAGATGGTAGCCAGTACATCAAATAATTTTGCTGAAATGGTGGGTATGGGAGTTTGTTTAGAATAAGCTGTCCAGGAGGGAAGATTAACAAAGAAAGAAGGATCTGGTGGGACCAAGAAGAAATCTTTTGGTTTCTCTAAAATAAGGAAGATGTTAAACTTATTGTTTAGGAGAAGAGAACCAGACCTCCTAGAAGACATCCTCAAAATTCACAGCAAGTTGTTGTTGTCACTCTAGTTGTTGATGTTGCCCCAACTAAAATTCCTTATCATAAAGCGCCTCAACAAGGGAAAGGTCCAAAGAGAGAACCTTTTGATCCAATCCCAATGACTTATGCAGAGTTGTTCCCAACATTTATTTAGAGACACTTCATGCAAACCAGGTCTTCCCTGGCTGTTCCGAATCCTTTGCCATGGTATTACAAGACCGATCAGACTTGTGCTTATCATCAGGGAGCTCCTGGACATAGTGTTGAGAATTGTTATCCGCTGAAGTCGGAAGTGCAAAAGATGGTTAGATCTGGCCGCCTGGCAAGAGAACACATTGTCTAAGAATGGAGGTGGGAATGCTGTGAATTTAATTGTTGAAGATAATAGAGTTTATAATGTGAATTTTATTGTTGGAGACCTTGTAAAGATGCATGTTGCTCTCTATAAGGTTGGTTATCATGATCATGCTGCTTGTAATGTGTGCAGTGGGGATACTCGTGGCTGTGACAAGATAAGGAGCGATATGCAAGATATGATGGATAGAAATCTTATTCAGTTTATCAGGCTAAGAGATGAACCTGATAATGAAGTAAACATCGTTTACGCTCCTCCTAGATAAATCCAAATTCATGATGTGAACGAGACCAATGTTGATCTGGTAAATTTGCATACCACATTTTGTTTTATGGAAGGTTTGGAAGTGCACCATTATGGTGGTTGTTCAATATGTTACAGAGATCATCGTGGTTGTGATCTTGTTAGAAGATGTATCCAATGTCTATTAAACGAAGGTACTATTCATATTGTAGTGATCAGAGTTGGTTATAATAATGGCGTCAACATGATTGAGGGGCATTTGAAGAATCTTATGATGAGTGTGTTTTTGCTGATGAATATTTCTCCACCGACGATTCTGAGTTGGGTGAAGAAGCAGATATAATCTGCTACAACAAACCTCCAGTAACTCCTTTGGTTATTAGCTGGCCTGATCCTATCACGTATAGTTCCAACAAAGTTGTGCCATATAAGTACAATGCCAATATTCTGGAAAGAGGTGTTAAGATCCCGATTCAACTGCTGTCCCATGTTGATAATATCACTGAAACAACCCGAGTGACCCGGAGTGGTCGTGTATTTGCTCCTGTTTTCCCAAAAATGATTGATGATGGTAAAAAGGTTGTAGAAACTAGTACTGCATCCAAGAAGGCCGAGGGTAAGCCTAGTGGCATATCTCAAGAGAAATATATGGATGATCTTTTGAAGATTAACAAGATGATCGATTACAAGATTGTTGAGCAGTTATATCAAACTCCTTCAAAGATTTCAAATTTTGGCTTTATTAATGAATTCCTCAGCTCATCGGGACTCTTTAATGAGAGTCTTGGATAAAACTTTCATCGATTATGATGTGCCTTTGGAAAAGTTCAACAGTGTAGTTGGAAATATTACAGCTTGCAATAATCTAAGTTTTAGCGATGAAGAACTACCTAGTGAAGGGAAGAAACATAATATGGCTTTGCATATTTCTTTGAATTGCAAGAATGATGCATTGTCTAATGTGCTGATTGATAATGGTTCAGCGTTGAATGTTATTCCCAAGAGTACTCTTGCTAAGCTTAAATATCAAGGTCCTCTGATGCGTCCAAGTGGTATTATTGTAAAAGCGTTTGATGGTTCCCGTAAGTATGTTATTAGAGAGGTGGATCTACATATCCATATTAGCCCGCATTTGTTTCATATCACTTTCCAAGTAATGGATATATTTCCTGCTTGTTAGAACTACCTTGGACCATGAGGTTGGTGTTGTAACTTCGAACTTACATCAGAAATTGAAGTTCTTTCGTGAAGGATATGTAGTTATTGTGGAAGGGGAGCAAGTTATGTTGATTTCTCATTTGTCCTCCTTTACTATGGTAGAAGCTGATGAATCCGCTATTGGAACACAATTCCAAGATTTTTCCATTGACAATATCAAAAGGAGTGAATATTATATTGTTTCATTGAAGGATGCTGATATAATAGTGTAGAAAGGTTCCAATAATGTTTGGGGACAAGTTATTGAGCCGAAAGTGAACAAGAATAGCGCTGACCTAGGTTTTTCTATGAAGAACAGAAAAGATATCCTGAAGTTGAAATCTGCTTTTGTCAAGTATCAAGATATCTTCCGCAGTGCTGGGTATCTCGACCTGACCGCTCTAAGAATCAATGATATTGTTGAAGAAAGACCAGAGCATGCAATGCCTAATTTTGTGACGCATGGAGCTAGAGTTCAGAATTGGACTACTATTGATATTCCTACTTGCATTCACATTTCAAAGTAATTTTCCTTTGTTTGTTTATTTTTTAAGTAACAATCCTTTCACTCTGCCCAAGGAGAAAGTGATGCTGTATGGGCATGTCTTTTGTTTTGAAAGTTAAAATCATTAATAAAAGTTATTTTTGATTCCAAATCTTATTTTATTTTCTACTTTTTCTTGGAAAATGGTAATCAAAAAAACCTTTCACAATAAAAAATAACTGAAATAAAGCTACATAATTAATTGTTACATGTGTCAGTTTCAAAAATCAAACATAAACATATGTGCAGATTAATTGTTAAACCCGTTGAAAACAATGACCTTGCACCCTCTTCCAACTTTGAACATTCTGTTTATGTGGATGAATAAGAGGAATTTGATGAGATCCATGAAGAGGTTTCACGTTTGCTTGAGTGCGAGGAAAACACCATTCAGTCATACAAAGAGTCGTTGGAGACTATTAACTTGGGTTCTAACGAAGATGTGAAAGAAGTCCAGATTAGAGTGCTGCTTTATCCCGAGGCGAAGAGTCATTTGATTGAGATGTTGAAAGAGGATGTGGATATATTTTCTTTGTCATATCAAGATATGTCGGGATTAGACACTGACATTATAGAGCATCACTTGTCGTTAAAGCCTAAATGCCCGTCGATCAAGTAGAAATTGAGAAGAACTCATCTTGATATGGCAGTAAAGATTAAAGAAGAGGTTCTGAAACAAATTGACATAGTTTTTCTTGTGACATCAGTTTATCCTCAGTGATTTCCAATGTTGTGCCAGTTCCAAAGAAAGACGGAAAAGTCTGGATGTGTGTTGATTATCGAGATTGGAATAAAGCTAGTCCGAAAGATGATTTTCCTTTGCCACATATTGACATGTTGGTGGATAGTATAAAAAAATGAAAAGTGTTCTCATTCTTGGATGGATTTTCTGGATACAATCAAATTAAGATGGCTCCTAAGACATAGAAAAAACAACGTTTATCACACCCCGGGGAACATTCTGTTACAAAGTGATGCCCTTCGGATTGAAGAACACTGGTGCAACGTACCAGAGGGCCATGACGACCCTATTCCATGATCTGATGCATAAGGAGATTGAAGTATATGTTGATGATATGATTGCCAAGTCTCAGACTAAGGATAAGCATTTGGTAGACTTGTTGAAATTATTTCAACGTTTGAGGAAGTACCATCTCCGCTTGAATTCCAATAAATGTACATTTGGTGTCTAATTGGGAAACTATTGGGTTTCATTGTTAGCCAACAAGGAATTGAAGTTGATCCTGATAAATTTAGGGAAATTCAAGAGATGCTTGCACCAAGAACTGAAAAACAAGTCAGAGGCTTTCTTGGGCGTTTGAATTACATCTCCAGATTCATTTCCCATATAGTTCCAACATGTGAACCAATATTCAAGCTTCTGAAGAAAGATCAAGGTTGTGTCTGGATGGATGATTAGTAAAAGGTATTTGAAAGTATCAAAGAGTATTTGCTCGAGCCTCCTATCTTGCTCCCTCCCGTTGAAGGAAGACCATTGGTTATGTATCTGACAGTGTTAGATAAGTCCATGGGTTTTATTTTGGGACAGAAAGATGAAACAGGAAGAAAAGAGTATGCCATACTTTATCTAAGTAAGAAGTTCACTGAATGCGAGTCAAAGTATTCTATGTGAGGGAGGCCCATGATCAATTTGAAAGAAAGTCAAGGAGAAACCTGGTTCGGTTTATCTTTTAAATCTAATTGATCATGAAAAAAAGGTGTGTAAGTTTATTGAAAGGTTTTTGAAAAGGTTTTGAAAATGATTTTGAAAAGTGAAGGATATTCACAAGAAGTTTTGAAAAAGATTAGGTTTGAAAATTGGAAAGAAATCATTTTTGAAAAGCATTAAAAAATACTTAAAATGTATCATTTTTAACCTAATTAAAATATGATCAAAAAGAAAATATTTTTTTCGATTTTTTGACATAATCATAAAATAGGTATATTAAATGACAAGTGTACAAAAAATCATCTCAAAATGAGAAGTTTTGATTGGTTTTTGAAAATGTTGAAGTTTGTTAAAAACTTAAGAAAATTAGTGATAAAAAAAAGAGGTTTTGGTCCTAAGGAGGTTTGAACTCAGGACATTTGGCTTAGAAGTGAAGAGTTTTTTCACAAAGCCATGTGTTTGACATGTCATTTAATTACCTTGTTTTAAAGGAGTTTTGAAAAAATGAAATCTTTGAAAAAGTTCAGAAGTTGGATGCTTCTGAGGGGGGTCAGAAGCATGCTGCTTCTGAAGGAGTCAGAAGCTTGCTGCTTCTGAAGGAAGTTAGAAGCGTGTTGCTTCTGGAGAGTGAGAAGCGTGTTGCTTTTGGAGAGTGAGAAGCGTGTTGCTTCTGGAAGAGTCAGAAGTGTGTTGCTTCTGAAAGAGGTTAGAAGCGTGCTGCTTCTGAAAGGGGTTGCCTCAGAAGTACTTCTGAAGGTAGTAGAAGCTGAATGCTTCTGGAGGGTGAGAAGCACTAGAAGTGCTTCTGAAGGCAGTAGAAGTTGAATGCTTCTGGAGGTGCTAGCATAAGAAGTACTTCTGAAGGGTTGAGCATCAGAAGCGCTTCTGAAGAAACAAGCGTCAAAAGTGCTGAGCCTTTTATTAAAAAAAAGGTCTTAGGGTATTCGAACCCTGGGCCTTGAGGCGAGGCAAAGGACTAAGAGCGTGCTGGATTACAACTGGGGTGGCTGTTACATCTGGTTATGAAACAGCAACCAATAAATTTAAAATAAACAAAGAATTTGAATTTTTCCAGAATCAGAAAACGCGCGTACAGCTTCATCTTCAACCTCCAGACTTTTTCTCCATGGTTCCTCATTTCTTAATGAAATTAAATGATCCAAACATCAAACTTGCTCGGATTTTCACCAAGAACATGATGATGGAAATTAATTTCATTTATTTTAAGCTTAGACTTGTTAATTTTCGTATGAACACGAAGAACCCTAATTCTATGTTTTGATTATGAAATCATGTATGAGCACAGTTTTAAGCAATTGATTGAGGGTTATTACTCAGTGATAGTGCAGAAACAAAATGGCCAAGCCTTTTTTGAACTGGAAATGGAAATCAAAGAGTTCACAGTTCAAGTTTCTTACCTCTTGAAACTGAAATCGAATTCCTTGCTGGAGGTGTTCCAGAGGTGTTTTGATGATTGCTACAGCTTCAGTGATGATTATGGAAGATGTTGATGTGCTTACCTTGGATTGAAATAGTCTGGATCATTCTGACCAAGTTCAACTATAGTCACTTAAAGTGAGAAACAAATTTGATGATTCAGAGTTTACAGTGATGAAAAGATGGTTTGGATCACTTCTATATGATGTATAGAAGGTGTTTGAAGTGAAAGTTTGGAAGATGCACGAGTGGATTGAGAATTTGGAAGTTATGGCTCAATATGTGCATACATGGGGTTTGGAAGTGTTTTCTGAGTTTGGCTAGTTCTTGGGCTAGCTTGAGGATTCTAACAAATTTCTAATGATGTTTAGAAAGTATTTGAAGCCTAAGATTGCTCAGAAATTGCAAGGCTTGAAATTTGCAAATTCTCCTACTTAGAAACTTGAAACTTGAAAAACAAGAAAGAAAGAAGGAAAGCTTGGATTATGATTGCTTTGGGGTGCTTTTGAATGAATAATTGAGCTCTATTTATAGGCCAAGAATTCTGAATGGTAAGTAGAGGAGATTGACTTGAAATTGAACAACTTGCCTTCAAGGACAAGAAAGACATTTTTGCTGTAAATGCACATGGAATATTCCTTTAACCATGGTTAAAATCTCACTTGATCTTATCTCCCTCATAATTAATTCTCATCTGATTTTTATCAGCTATAACCTATCTTAACTCGGTGACAAGGCTTCTAGAAGGAGGAATTTGTGAGAAATGACCTATAGTTCTTGAAAAATGACTTGTAATTCATGGTTATGGAGCTCTAAGTTTAAATTTCAAAACCCTAGCTACACAAAGTGTTTTTTCAAGTTCTTGGACATTTTGGAAAGCTTGTAACATGATCTACAACTTTCATGTTTTGAGTTTTTCTTGAATCAAAATGGATCTAGGTGAAAAATGGTCATGAAAGAAAGGAAAAACGATGTTTCTTAACACTTCAAATATTTTCTAAGTGTTAGAAAAAATTCCAACTTTGACTTTTTGTTGACTTTTTCACATTTCTTGATTTTTTATGATCATCATGGATAATTTGAAATTATTTTATGATTGAAAAAGTTTGGATTTGAAAAAGTTGACCAAAAGTCAAAGTTTGACTTTTTGAACAGATGAATTTTCATCAGATGATTCAAAATTTGTCTGATGAAGAAACATGGATTTTGGAATGTTTTGAACCAAGAAATTAGGTCAAGATGTTGCATTGAGGATGTTAAGATCAATATTCAAGAAAATAGGTCATTCATTGAGCAGAAAGTCAATGATTCACTATCTTCGATCAAAACCCTAATTGGTCGATTCAAGGTACAACATGAGAAAAAGTTCAGAATCTAAAGATCAAATGTTGATGATTGATTAAGATAGATCAATTGAGGTGACTAGAAACTTAAACCCTAATTGATCATATCTTGAACAGATGAAACTTTGATAAAACCCAAACTTTGACTTTAGGAGCACACGCACGATCTATCCTGTTCTGAAACTGTTAGTGATGCAATGATGCATATGTAAATAATGTAAGGTGGTATCTTAAAAATTGGGGTGTGACACTTTGCATGGGTATCGAACCACGGTTCAAATTTCAACAGGGGAAGCCTTTTTCTCTCTAGTTTATGGCATGGAAGCATTGCTCCCCGTCGAGGTTAAGATTCCTTCTTTGCGTGTGATTATGGAAGCTGAGTTGTCAGATGCTGAATGGGTTCATAATCGATTTGGCCAGTTAAATCTGATTGAAGAAAAGAGAATGACAACTTTGTGTCATGGTCAGTTGTACCAGAAAAGAATGAAGAAATCTTTTGATAAAAAGCTCAAACCTCGTGTATTCATGGAAGGCGACCTCGTGCTCAGAAAGATTATGCCTTCAATCTTGGAGTTTTGACAGATTAAACAAGAATACACAAACTCAGCAGCAATATCCTTCTTCATACAAGACCACCAAAATAATTTCCTCAAATATTGGTACATCTTAGTAGCACTAGGATGAATACTCATACCACTATGATTTGTTGATTAAGTGCTCGATGGGTGAAATATTGGCTTATTGAGTGAATGATTAATTTGTTTCCTTTTCTATATCAAATATCTTGATTAAGGAAGAAGTTGAGACCCATTCTCGGTGAAATGCCTGAAATTTTGGGAGACTTAATTCATTATCGATGCCATTTTTCTTGTTGGCTTTATGGTCGAAAGTATTCTGATGTTTGTCTTCGATCGGTATTCTTCCACCTTTAGAAAGTCGGCATGATTATTCTGATTTTTGCTAACTCCTCTATGAGGAGATAGTTTTCCACATATCTACTGGTTGTTGTTATCGTCTCCATTTGTCCTTTTCACCTACCATGTTATTTTGCTTTTGGTTCCGTTCCCCTAGTGGAATTGAGTCTTTTTATTCCTCCCGTGAAGTCTATTGTGTCCATTGCATAATCATTAAGCATCGCATAGCATCTTAGGGCCAAAAATAGGGCTTGTTTTATATTTAAGTATCTTCTATCTCGTCGAGGCGAAGACTCCCTTCTTGTCTCCAGATAGGATACACTTAAATAAGGGAAGCTATTGTACCCCAACGTTTCCCCCTAAAATCCTCTATTATCTCATGCCATCACATTGCACAAAGATCACAAGCTAGGGTTGACTTTATCTCATATCTCTAAGCTTACTTTTATGGGGATCACCAAGCACCTTGTTTGTGTGTATTTTGTATATGTTGATTGATATTTGCCTAACCATAAGATATGTACATCAATTGTTCCTTAGATGTTGAGTTGTAGGAATTGGTGAAAAGGTTCTCCTTCAATAAGTCCATAGGTTCATGTGTTTATTTCCATGCCTTCTCCACCAACTCTCAAGGAATTATAAAGATCTATTTTTTGATGTATCTTAATTTATAATCAATGAATGAGGACCAATGGAGCACATCATGTTCTATCTTGCAAGAAGAAGTTCCAAGATGCAAAGTTGATTCAAGTGGTTGACCTAATTTGGAGCTTTGGATCACAAGTGCATAGTTTCCTGAATCCTCAATGTTTTGAAATGGTTGTTCTTGATATGGTCTCCTATTATCATCCATAACAATCTATCTTCATGTGAATATGCTCCATGTGTAATAAAGATCATCAAAGTTTAAGAATTCTCCATGTCATATCCAATGCTCTTGGAATTATGGTTTTGGACTTCTGAGGACCATATCTTGATTGTTGTTTGAGATTTTTGATTGATTAAAAAGCTATGTTTATCTTCAAAGGGTCTCTAATAAGTTTCTTCATTGTTTCAAGAATATTATTTGACTGAAATATGCTTTGAGAATCAAAAGTTGCAAGCTCTCTAGATTGTTCTTCCATCTCTCTTGTGTAACTTCAAAAGATCATAACTTGGTCATCATTTGTCTCCTTGAGCTCATTATTTTTTCACAATGAACCTTACAATTTCTACTGCAACTTAGTTCAATTGGAAATAATAGAAAATGCTTGGAAAATCACTTGGGAGGTTAAAACATTACAAGTCTTTGGTGAATTTCTTCATTTTTTATCATCAACTTCAAAGGATCATAACTTGATCATGGTTTATCACCTTGTGGCCATTATTTTTGAATAATAATCTTGAGGATGTGAAATTTATCTCCATTTGTGTTTCAAGGCTTGAAGATATTGTTTAAGTGCTTGAAAAGTTCAAAAGATTATAGGCCATTTCATGATTTTTCATCAACTTCACAAGGCCATAACTTTCTCAATTTTTGGAGTTTTGGAGTGGTTATTTTTTAACAATGCCACTCAAGAGGTCTAATTCATGCCATCTTTGTTGTTCAAGATAAAATTTTGAGTGGAAAACCATTTTTGAAGGCAAAACATTATATGTCACTTTAAGAAGGCATGACATGTTTGACTTAAGGTTTGGCCCAGTTTGTAGTGAGTTTTTCCCAAATCCTAATGGCTATATCTTCTAGATCAAGCATCCATTCAATAGAGTCCATGATATGCACAGCGTCTCACGTTCTTTGGATGTGCTTACTAACGCGTTTTGACATTATCTGATGGTCCACATATTTTCTAATTATTTTACTTTTTAACCCTGCTCCGTTGTGAAATTTAGGAGGTCCATCTTAAGCAAAGCGTGTGTGATCCTTTGGATCTGCTTACTCACGCGTTTTGACTGTGATATAATGGTCCATATTTTTTTGACTTTTATTTTATTTTTTGATTTTTATATTTAATTGTTTTAAACTTCAAAAATTCATAATAAATAAATTTCTATTTCAAAAATCATGAAACAATTCACAAAAATATTTTCAAATATTCTCTTTCTAATTTTTATCTTTTCATAATTTTATTTTGAATTTTGATATTTTTTTATGATTTTTCCCTTTTATTTGAGTTATTTAAATGTTTAAAAATAATTTTTGACATTTTTAAATTCTGAAAAAATTATGGAAGAATCCAATAGTCATTTGAAAAATATTTGTGACCTCATTTTATTTTTATTTCTGATTTTAGCATTTTTGCCAATTTTTTTGGTTTATTTTACCATTTTCTTTTATTTTAAAATTAACTTCTGACTTTTAAAAATTCTAAAAACATTTGTCAACACTTGTTGACCTTTGTTTGACCTTGGACTATTTTATTGGAATTTTATTTTGATGCGTGGATATCATTATGTATTTCATCAATAAAATCTAATTAAATAATCCATTTTCAAACTATTTTAATTATTATTTTTTATTATTAAATATTTGTTTCTGACTTTGGATTTATTCGGAGTCATAAAGTTCATCAACATCAATGGAACTTGGGTGTTGATAGGTCTCATGACCAAATCTACCAAGACAGTTGATTGATTTTGACGAAGTTAGACCGGATGAATTCATTTGACGCACTGTGGATTTTGTGACTTATCCCCTCCCTCTTCATGGTATCCCGTTCTTCTTTTTTACATGTGTTGCCAAACATTAGAGATTGATTTACATATCACTCCTCTGTTGGTATTTTCAATGCATAGATCATGCTTGACCGGCCTCATTGTAGGGTGACCTCTATATAGGTTACTTGGCGGTTACTTAACATAGCTCTACATCCTGTCCCGAATTGGAAAATGATCAATTGATGGCATAAACTTCATGATTAACAAAGCCCCAAGGTTGTTTGAGTTTTGACTTTGGTTCAACACTTGTGAAACTTGTTGTGTAGTCACTATGATTCTATCAAGCTTCTGATAAGTTTTCACTAACTTTGTCCAATTGAAATTCTCAATCATCTTTGATCAAGTGTTGTAATCTTTGTTTGTTCCAAAATGGATGATATACTTGAAAAAAAGCAAATAAAACTTGTCGTGTAGTTGTTTTGATTCTATCAATCTTCTGGCAAGTCTTCATGAGCAAGATTCAAGATAATCATTCAGCTAACCCCTTTATTTTTACGCTCTTTATTTTATGCATTTTATTTTAGCATTTACATTTCATATCACTTTTTTATTTGCTCACTTGAGCATTTTATTTTTCTTGTCATTTTAAATTTGCTAACTTGAGCTTTCTTTTCCCTTTTGAAATAACCTAATAATCCAACGTAAAGACTAAAAAAAATTAATTCTTTTTCTTGGATTTGGTTACTATTCCTATGCTTGGAGATTGATCTTTGGACTTAGGATTAGGACGTTTGACCTCAGCTCGGAGACTCTGTGATCTTGGTGTTATTTTGTTTGTGCTTGGGTTATTTTTTCTATATGCAGGTTATTTTGTTTGTATCCGTATACGAGTGGATTTCCTCGAAATACAGTTTTACTCTGCCCGTTTTTCTTTTTGAAGACATGATTTCATCTGAGGCATAGATTCATCATAGGCTTGGTATTTTTGTTAGGTTATTGTTTATTGCCTTGTGAATCCAAAGAATGGGAATATGGTATTGTCTTCTTGATGTCAAGTATTGGTTTCTCACTCAGTTAGATCTTTATTTATCCAAACCTTTTACCTTTTGTGCATAAGTTAGTCTCTTCATCTCCTCGCATATTCCTTAATTTTCAAAATCTTCTCCTTTTTCAAAGGATTTTTGTTTTCAAACTTGAACCGCTTTCATATTAAACTTGGACTTAGGTCCATGCATTTTCAAACTTCTTTATTTTTAATAAACCATTAACCAATTTAACAATACTTTGACATCTTTCTTAAGACTAAAAGTCAATTAACCTCTTTCAAACTTTTTGAGCCCTTTGTGGCTTTCCTCCTTAAAACCATTTTCCTCAAAAGATTAGACTCTTGTCAATTCTTTGTAGTGACGCAAACAGCTATACTTTTACAATATGTAATGAAGCGAGACATTTTCCATTTGGTGTTGAGGATATTTGTTGATGAAAATCCAAGCTCAATTCTCCGTGGTGAGTTGATGAAATGCTCATTTCTCATAATGGTGGGTAGTAAGTATGTTTACCACTCGGATATGACGATGATGTCTATTCTTTTTAAAATTAACCAACACACCAATTTTAGTCTTTTTTTACCCGAACTACATGGGTTTTGATTTCAACATTGCACATTATTGGTATGTGGGCCTAGAACTCATTGGAAGTTATATCAAATCAAAACTTGTAAAAAATATTTCTTTTCTCAGCCCCACCAACTAATTTGTACAAATATTTTTAGCACAAATAAAATTTTTAAAAGAGGTTCTTTCGGAGTACCGTGGATGCTTAAGGTGCCTAATACCTTCCCTTTGCATAATTAACCCCGTACCTTGATCTCATTTTCTTTTAGGATTATATTCGCTCTTTTTCCTAGTCCTTTGGATAAAATAAAAGTGTGGTGACGACTTCATTGTTATTTTTATGAGTTGAGTCAATCAATGGCTTAGTCTTAGAGTTTTTTGCCGCTACAATACTGAAAAGCAATAAAAAACACACAAAATTGTTAACCCAGTGTGGAACAACCTTCCTACTCTGGGGGCATACCAAGCCATGGATAAGTGTAACACGGTGAACTGACTTTGTATGTTTTTGTATCGCAAATGTGCGGATAGCAAGAGTCGCCACCGACTTTTATTTTATCCAATTAAGGGAAGGTAAAAAGTACAGAAAAAGACCTTCGTTAGATTCTGAGTAAGGGAGAAGGTTATGAAAAGGGAAGGTATTAGCACCCCTTTCCATCCGTAGTTATCTACGGGCTCTTAGTTGCTCTTAGATCACTTTAAAATTGTGCTTTCTGTGTGTTTGACAAAAATGTTTTGAAAAGGCATTTCGCTTTGACTTTGTAATGATTCATGCAGGAATGTATACAAAGTGTTCAGAAATGTTTCATTTTTGAAAAGAGTTTGAACTTTGACAAAAAGTGTGAAGTGTGAAAAGTATTTTGTTTGAGCAAGCAGCTAAAAGTCTTATTACCTACTCAGAATTGGTCGTTTTCGTGTTATTTACGTTCCTTTAAAATAGCGCTATCCATACCATTAGTTGGTAGGTAACTCCATTCGTTGGATGTAAGCGGGACATTCGAAGGGACATCGTATGGTCATAGAAGGCAACTTGTAGGAAGTATCCTAGCACATTCGAAGGGACTATCATCATTTTTCGTAGGCGACAATCGAGGGTCAAGATCATGTATGCGTAGGCGACATCGTGCGTCTTATGATCTTTGTATCGAAGGGACTATGATGATTTATTTTGAAGGCAACGGTGCTAGAATACCTCTACGTTCGAGGGACATGACCATTTGAATTCGTAAAGGCAACGAGAGAGAATTACCCTAAGGGGTGCATGTGTGAAAAGAGTGTGTTGATTCAGGTTCACGTTATCTTGAAAATTAGAGTGAGCTATGTCCAATTTTAGTCTTGCCATACACGCCTAATTACTAACAGTTTATAAGGTGCGGAAATTAAAATGCGGAAGTATAAAGTGCGGAAAGATAAATCCTACGCTATTACATGGCTTTGGGGCAGATACATAATTTAGAATGCGGAAAATAAAAACCCTAATTAAACTATTACATCCCATAAGCAATTACATAATTTAAAAAAAGAAAACGATAAAAAGAAATCGTCCGAAACGAGATAACCTGTGAAAAGATGAGAAATCTGAAAATACGAGGAAATCGAATAAGAGGAAAATGTTAGCAAAAATGATAATTTTTAAATGAGAAAAATATTTTATGCTAGAAACAACATTAATATGCTAAAATAGTTTTTTGAGATTTTTTGGAGTTAATTTAATAATTAAAAAACAATTAAATGTGATTTAAATGATAAATTAGAAATAAAATTAAATATGCATGCAAAATAATATTTTCTAATTTTATAAATTAAATAAACATTTACTGGAAATAATGCAAATAGAAAAATATTTTTTGATGTTTTTTAATGCATGATAAAAAATTATGAAAAGAAATTAAAATGTATGCAAAATATTAAAGAAAATATGAAAATAAAAAGAAAAATGTGTTAGTTTGTAAAAAGAAGAAAAACAAGTGGTCCTGGTGAGAATCGAACCGGTACCCTTGCTTTCACAAACCCAAGCCAAGACAAACTGAGCCAGCGCGCGTTACTGTTTGGAAATCGGAGCGAGTGGATTGTGAACATGTGTCATCTCCAGGCTGCATCATCCCCGCGTCAAACTTCATCTTCTTCGTTTTAAAAATTTGAAAATATAGCGCCGGCCTCAGTGCGACGCTATAGCCCCTGCAATTCTCAAAATCAAACACAGACAATATAAATAACATTCAAGGGTATGAATCGATTGGAAACATCGTTCTGAACACGATGGTGGTGGTCTCATGGTCCAATTTTTCCGTTTTAGAGAAACCCTAATTCGGTTCAGAAAACCCTAATCATGGTGATTCGTGCTTCCGACCATAGAAATACAATTAAACCATCCAGAAAGTTTGCAAGCTTCATTCTAAACACAAAACAAACATCAAAACTCATTAGTAATGCATGATAAGCAGAATTCGATTTTGGAAAAATAAGAACAAACCGAAATCGTATTTGCTTGGTTCTTGATGTTTTGGGCAATGTAAAGGTCTGGATCGATTCAGTGGATGTCAAGGAAGGTGTTTTGATGCTTAGAATCAATTGAATCGACCTTAATCCCAGGCTGCTAGTAGCTTGTATGGCACAGATTTTTGAATTAGGTTAGGGTTCCTCAAGCCAATTTTTTCGTTCTCAATCATGTGCTATGTATTTTTGTATATATAGTAGATGGAATTGAAGCTGATTTGAGAAAGAATTAATCATCAATAATGCAAAATATATTTGATTTTGTATCAAATCAAATTTTCTCTTTTTTGATCTATTTCAATCAAATTCTTGCCATATCCAATCAAATTTCGAAATTTGCTGGCTTTATTGGGTTTCTTGGATCTCAAGGAAGAGAGAAAAATCAAATTTGAAATTAATTTTGATTTTATACCTTATTTTTTAATTTAATTTGTATTTAAATGAATAAAATCCAAATTAAATAGAAAAATAAAATAAAAATTCGTGGCATTGGGCTTGGATATTCCTAATTGTATAAGGAACAAGTTTGGATGAAGAAAAAGTAAGCCCATTTGCAAAAAGTTTGATTTTTAGAAGTATCTCTCCTTGTGCACTTCTTCAAAATTGCCCAACTTGTGAATGGTGTATCTTGCTCAATTTTCCATATTCTTGAGTGTTCTTGGACTTTTTGGAAAGCTCTAAGAGTCCTCTAACCAGCCTCTTTGGTTTCATATCAATTGGAGTTTCCATGCTCAATATATCTTCAAAACAAAATGTTGACTTTTTGTTGACTTTGAAAAAGGACCTATAATGTTTTGATCCATACCTTCCAAATGAAGCATTTTTTGAACATTCTTGTGAGACATGAAGTTGTAGAGAATTGAATTTCCTTTAAAACAAGAGGTGGTGGAAAATTTTTTGAGAAAGTATGAAGAATTTATGATCAGTCAAAGTTTGGTCGACTTTTCTCAAAGAAACCCTAATTTAGAAAGTTTGACTTTTGAGCAAATCTTGAGTCTTCTTGATGAATCATGATCAACCCTTGATCAAATGATGAATGTAACTTCAAAATGAGGATGTTGACCAAAAATCATGAAGTTTGACTGTATGTTGACCATAGTTGACTTTTTGTCCAATACAACTGATTTTCAACCATCTGAGCAATTGTCTGAGGAAACTTGACTTGTGAGGCTTGAAACTTGACATGGAGAACCTTTGAAGCATATGAGGAGGCATGAAGACCATTGGAGATGTTGGAAGTCCATCTTGATCTGATAATTGTCAAACCCTAGTTTGGGTTGATTGTCTAGGAGAGGGTTTGTCTGATCAACCCTTGAAGAATCCTTGAGTATGGAGGTATGAAATGTCTTGAGATGGTGGAGGGCAAATTTTGGGGTATGACAACTGCCCCTGTTCAATCTTCTTGTACTGGAAGGGTTAGATTGGCATGTTCGCCTTTCGTGACCTGGAGGTAGAAGATGATTGAACACTCGAGTACACCTAAAAATTTACACTCGCTGTTGGCTGATGATGCGGGAATGGGCTTATAGATGCCATTTGGAGAAGTTGGAGACTTCGTTGAGGAATGAGTCGCACGCTAGACTTGGGTTGTTGATAGGAGAATTGACGGGGATGGGCTTATGATGCCATCCAGAAAGGTCGGTGCTGAGGAGTGCGTTGTACGCTAGACTCTGTAGATGTTTACGAAGTGAAAGGGAATTAGAGTTCGTTAGACTTCGTCTCATTTTGAATGAAGTTATTGGTTTGTATTGGTTTTAACCAAATATATGCGATTCGAAGGTGGAGAGTTGTTGACAAGTAGTCGGAGATGGGCTTAAGATGCCATCCAAGGCAATTGAGTCGTACGCCAGACTCTGTAGTTGCTGTTGATAATGAGAATGAGTCAAAATAGTTCTTTGTGCTGACTACTCTGGGGGGGGTAGTAGTTGGCCAAAATGTGGATAGCTTCCCTGTTGTGCATCGGGTATTGATCCACTGCCTGTTATCGGAGGATAACTTGTGATCGTTCGAATAAGGTTTCGTCTAACCGGTATTAATCACGGATCATTGTCGGAGGACAACAAGGGCGGTCGTTCGGATAGTTTTCCCATCTGGATTCGGGTCTTAATCCTGGACCAGTTGTCGGAGGACAACTAGGGGTGGTCTTTCCGATAGTTCTCCCGTCTGGATTCGGGCATTAATCTTGGACCAGTTTGCATCAGAAGTGATTTTTCACCTGTTTTGGAGAAAACAAGAGAAACTTTGATAGAATATTGTTAGTCTTATGCAAGGAATGATGCATGACGATGTGTATGAATGACATATGCATATATGAGAAATGTATGAATGATAGATGTTGTGGTATTTCAAAACATATCCATCTTGAAGAAGATGCGGATGTTCTGCTTGGAAGATTTTGACTTCTGTTTGGGGACGGAAACCCTGAGAAGAAAGAAAACTTTGATTCCTCCGGTGCACTATCTGACCAAGTCTTGGGCCTAGATATTGTTGAGGATGGTAGAGATCAAGAAACACGTTGTTGAGGATCTCATACATAGACCCTGCTGGGGAGAGTCTGGGAGGTACTCTGCTGGGGATCTTGCGCGTAAATCCTGCTGGAGAGTGTTTGATAGTTGCTGAGAGACCGGGTTAGAAGGATCTGGGGGCCCGTTGTAATCTCTAGCTGGGGAAAAAGGATGTAGGTTTCCTCTGGTGCACTACCTGACCAAGTTCCAAGTCTGGATACTGCTGCTGTCGGGGAAAAGGGGAATGTTGAAAGATAACTTGTTGGGGATAAATACCTCGGTTGGGGGATGAAATGTTATTGCTCGAAGATGGGTGTGGCCCTGATTAAGTTGAGTGGAATCACTGCTTGGGGGTCCTCCTCTTCTTTGCTGGGGAAGGTTTTGTAGTGAGTGACATCTCTGTGGGGATCATGCTCTATGGGGGAAATGCATTGGTGACTTTCGTCGTCATCTCAATTCCTAGAGCCTATAGCAATTACTTTCTTATGTTCACTTTTCGCATGTTTGTGAATAGATTTTTATTGTTAGATGCATATAATCATTCAAAGCAAACGTTGGACTTTACGCAAACAACAATAGCAAAAATTGTAAAGAAAGAACTTGTATTTATTTGAAAGGTGGCGTATGGCCAAGTAGTTTGTATACATGAAAAGTAAAAAGCTATGCGGAAACAATCTCGTTAAGTCCCAACTATGCTAGTACTCATATATTTCAACTATCTCATCTCTTTGTTGTCAGTAGAAAGTGAGTAGACTGATTTTCGCCATTTGAATCTTGGATGTTGATAGTAGTCTGTAGATAGGTGATCTGGACGAGACATAGTTGCACGCTTAAATCCCTAACTTTTTCCTAGACCGCCCTTTCGGGTTTCGTCTCTAGGGATACCCTTTTTGCCCAACCGCCTTTTCGGGTTTTCGACTTGCCGGTGTACATGTTTTGTATATATCCTTAACTTTTGCCCGAACCCTTTTGGTTCGCCAGGGATGCCTATTTTGCCTAGGTCCGTCGACCTAGCGGGTCTCTTTCATGTGTAGTATTTTTGACTATGTGCATTCACGGTGTGGGAAGTCTTCACCATCCATGGTGCTAAGTATCATAGCTCCGAAAATCATCTTGACTACAAACGGTCCCTAGTAGGTGGGAGTCCATTTGCCCCTGGGATCACCTTGTGGAAGAATGATGCGCTTGACTACTAGATCACCGACTTGGTAAACTCGGTACTTGACTTTCTTGTTAAATGCTCTGATCATTCATTTCTGATAGATCTGTCCATGGCAGATGGATGCGAGTCGTTTCTCATCAATCAAGTTAATCTGGTCAAGGCGAGTCTGAATCCAATCGTCTTCGCCTAAATCTGCATCCTGGAGGACTCTGGTTGAGGGAATTTGAACCTCGATGGGTAGGACTGCTTCCATACCGTACACAAGAGAGAAGGGGGTTGCCCCTGTTGATGTTTGTACTGTGGTGCGATAACCATAAAGAGAGAATGGTAACATCTCATGCCAATCTTTGTAAGTCACTGTCATTTTCTGTATAATCTTCTTAATGTTTTTGTTGGCGGCTTCCATTGCGTCATTCATCTTTGGTCGATAAGGAGAAGAGTTGTGATGCTTGATCTTGAACTGCGTGCAGAGTTCGGTGATCGTCTTATAGCTGAGATTGGAGCCATTATCTGTGATGATCCTTTCGGGAGTGCCATATCGACAGATAAGATTATGTTTGATGAATCGAGCCACAACGTTCTTGGTAACAGATGCAAACGAGGCTGCTTCTACCCATTTGGTGAAATAGTCAATTGCCACAAGGATGAAGCGATGTCCGTTGGAAGTGGGCTTGATTTCTCCGATCATGTCAATGCCCCACATTGCAAAAGGCCAAGGATTAGAACATTCAGGTACTAGAGTACGTGCACTTTGTGTGCATATATCGGCATTTGTGACAAGATCGAGCGGTGACAATCGCTTCCATGGTGGACCAATAGTAACTGTTCTTAAAATCTTCTTAGCCATGGTGTGTCCCTTTGGAGTGGGTACCAAATGCGCCGTAACTCTTCCATGATCCATTCTTTTCCTGTCTACACGGTAGTAAGCACATATCGTGATTGCGCTTGTATAAGATGTCGTTCTTGAGGAAGAATTTGGATGCAAATCTTCTCAAGAACTTCTTATCGTTGACGATGCCCTGGAGATATTCACGAGTCTCAAGATACCTCTTCACGTCGTAGTACCAAGGTTTCTAAATGCATATCAAGTTCATAACAATACTGGTTCGTCAAACCCTCAATGATGATATGGGAGCTTCGTTGTCCCATCGACCTTGAACATAGATGACATAGTAGCTAATGCGTGCTTGTTGATTCTCTTCTCGCGGAATGTGAAAAGTAATCTCTTGATAGGGATCAAACTCGAACATGCTCTCGATCGGAATAAGATTCGGATGCTTCGTATCCCTCGCCATAATCGTGATCACCAAAGTTGAGTCTCCATAGCACTCGATACCCATGATGCACGCTTCGTGTTCGGCAATGTTGTTAGTGCGGTGAAGCAGTCTGGCGGTGAAAGGCGTGTGTCCGCTGTAGGGGATGTAATGATGGCGCCGATGCCATTGCCAAGTCGTTTAAGGCTCCATCAAAACCATGGTCCATCGGGATCCTTGTTCGAGTCCTTCGTCGGGCACGGTTCTTCGTGTCGTAACTAGTAGAACATCTTAATGAAATTGACTGCATAGTGATAGTCATCTACGACGATGAGCCAAATGATCGGCTACCACACTTCCTTTGATCGCTTTACGAAAGTGTCTTTGGATGTCATACTCGGTCAAGATCATTTGCCATCTTGCTATTCTTCGAGAGAGAGTGGTTTCTCAAATATGTATTTTATCGGATCCATCTTAGAAATCAACAAAGTAGTGTGAGTCAACATATCTTGTCTTAGTCGTGACAGCCAAGCGTTGCAAGTTTTCTCATTTGTGAGTATCTTGTTTCACGATCGGTAAACTTTTGCTAAGGTAGTATATTGCATGCTCTTTTCGACCAGACTCGTCATGTTGCCCCAACACACACCATTGAGTTCTCTAACACCAAGTACATGATAAGAGGTCTTCCTTGGGCGGCATCGGGATAGGAGGATTACATAGGTACTCCTTGATTTTGTCAAAAGCAATCGGCGTCCATTCTACCACTTGATCTTTCTTGATAACTTGAAGATTGGCTCACAAGTAGCAGTTAGATGTGCAATGAATCTGGCAATGTAGTTCAATCGGCCCAAGAAACCTCTGACTTCCTTCTCGGTGCGGGGAGCTGGCATTTCTTGAATATCTTTAACCTTAGCGGGTCAACCTCAATACCTTTCCCACTGACAACAAACCCTAGGAGTTTTCCGGATCTGACTCCAAAGGTGCACTTGTTGGGATTGAGTCTCGGTCTGTACTTCTTCAATCTGTCAAATAGTTTCTGCAAATGATCTAGATGTTCTTCTTCATTTGTGATCGAGCTATCATGTCGTCGACATAGACCTCTATCTCGTGATGAATCATGTCATGGAATAATGTCACCATGCACGATAAGTGGCGCCGCGTTTTCGATCCGAGCGGCATAACCTTGTAGCGAAGTGCCCCATTGTGTAACAAAAGTAGTCTTCTCCATGTCTTGAGGAGCCATTTTGATCGATTGTAGGAGAAACCATCCATGAAGGAGAAAACCTTATCTTTGGCGGTGTTGTCCATCAGAACATCAATATGAGGAAGTGGGAAATCATCTTTCGGACTCGCTTTGTTCAGATCTCTGTAATCCACACACATTCGTACTTTACCATCCTTCTTAGGCACAGATACCACATTCGCAACCCATTGTGGATAGGAAGTGACTAAGAAACCGGCGTTGAACGCTTCATAACTTGGCTTTGATTTTCTCGACATCTCGGGGCGCATCGACAAACCTTCTTTTCAGGAGAAAACCTTCTTTTATCGTACCACAATATCAATGTCTAAACCGGCATGTCTTCGTATGACCAAGCAAAACCTCAATATAGTCTCGTAGCATCGAACCAATCTTTCTTTAACACGCTCTCAAGACCCGCTCCTATCTTGATCTCTTTTACATCTTCATCGATTCCAAATTCACAACCTCGACCCGCTCTTCGTGTGGCTATATAACTCGTTCTTCTTTGTATCGACAAGTTCTCCGGAACTTCACAATCTTCCTCACTTTCGTCTTCGGCTTGGTAGATCGGATTATCGAAGTCATATTTAGCAATAGCATAGCTGTTATCAACGAGATTCAGAGTGATTCTGCAGTGTATCACGTGGGTGTGTGTAAGAAACACATAGCTTTTTGAAGGGGTGATAAAGTAAAATAAAACAAACAACAATTGAATGCAAAAGTCCAACGATTTTATTGAATGAAAATATGCAAATGACAGATAATAACCCTCACAAACGAGCCATGATGCCTCGGGCAAGGAACTAGGCTTTAGAGTTTATTTTTCAAAAAAAAATAGCAAATACGAAAAAAAAAGCAAAACAAAAACAAGAGCAATTACTCCTGTCTAAAGGAGATTGGTATGACGTCTTCAGTCTTCCAATTTCTGAGTCCGTTGTCGGGAGTTGGGAAGATCCACTTGCGATGTCGAAGTCGTTGTCGTCGTGGATAAAGGCGGATTCACTTTGTGGTGAAGCCTAAACCGGTCGGAAAGGAAGATCGGCCCTCCTCCTCCAGCATTCATCCCGAGGCCATCGGAACTTGTGTAACCGGAGTGTGGGAGAGTCAGAGGCATGACTGGATATTGTTTCAAAAGCAGCGAGTCTCGAAGAATTCACCTCCACCTCGAGGTATCGGAATGACTATAGATGACCACATATTCCTCTTCACCATATACTATAACAACCTTCCCTTTACTGGGTACTTGACCGATGCAAGGTAGAGGTTTGCCCATGTATCCAAGTCCTAGTAGGCAAGAGTAAGTGGACGGATGTCCATGACAAAAAAGTGGAGTCAAAAGTGGGAACCGACTTTAGTGAGTGAGCTCTCCAATCTTGTTAAGCAAAACCATCAAAAGCTCTCACAATAATGTCCTTGGTTTCAAGACCAATCCTTCAACATCAAGTCGGTCAAAAGCATTCTTGGAAGGATATTCGAGGAAGTATCTACCAAAACATGAGACAATGTAATGCCCTTGCATTCGGAAATGTGCAAGGCTTTGTTGTGTTCCTTCGCGAGAATCAAATCGACATCGGAGAAGCCTAGGCCGTTGTTGGCAGAGCTAGCAATACAAACTTCAAATTGGTCGGTAGTAGTCTCTCGTGAGCATTCTTGACTTCACCAGGCATTAGCATGAGCCTCGAGCACAAGAGAGCAAGCATGGAGATCTTGGGCGGAGTTTGCCCTAGCTGTCCACCACATTGTAATCACTCTTCTTGATGATCTTAATTTCCTCCATTTCTTGTTTGGAGGTGTCTTGACAACTTCCTTTGGTACTTACATAGGATAGTTCTTGGTTCTTTCCTCTAGCTTGGGAATGGGTTGAATAGTTGGAATGTGGTGGAGTCGCGGTGTCTTGGAGAGAGATATCGGAGAATACTCTTCGGTTGGGTCACCTTACTTGATCGGTGATATTGTCAATGTCGGAATGGTAGCTTCAACTGTAAGATCTTCAATGGTCGAGGTCTTGCTTGGCCATGATAGTAAACATCGACTCCATAATTCCAAGGGATAGCCTTGTTAGAGGAATATGGAACTGGTGCGGAGAAGTAATGATGAGAGGTGCCACTCTAGGCACGGGATCGGAGAGAAATTCTTATAGTGTTAACATCAGTATAGTCTTCTGGGAAATCGTCACCCCATCCAATCACCTTAACATCTTCAATAGGAATCTTGTAGCTTTCAGGAACAGTGTACTTCACCATGTAATCGTACTTTCCACTTGGCTACCCCAAGGTATCCCACACAGATGGTGCAGTTTCATTCACCTCCTCGATCTTCAACTTAGACATATCTTCACACAGCTTCTGCACAGGTGGTTTTAGAAATAGTATCTCATGGTTATCCATCATGCCGAACACGTCTTCTCAACCAAGCACAACCATCGTGCGGATGGGCACCAGACAATTCTCTAGGCATCACAGGGCTTGTAGCAAATTCTTCTTAACAATCATCAGAGGAATGGTCAAGTCATCTATGTTGAAAATATAAGTATCATCCTCAACAGCATTGGAACTTTTGTCATGGTTAGGCATAGGTGCGTTGATCACATTCGAAGTCTCAACAGGAGGGTCAAACTCAATTTGCTTAGCTTCAATCATGTCTTGAATCTTGTTCTTCAGAGCCCAACAGTCATCAGTGTTATGTCCAGGGCTATTGGAATGGTAAGCACACTTAGCAGTAGGATTGTATCTCGGAGAGGAAGTGTTGATGTTTTGAGGAGGATCTCTCAAGGTGATTAGCTCTGCTTTCAACATGTGTTGCAAGGCTTGCGACAATGGCATGTTGATCTTCGTAAACTGTCTTCGTGGCGCGTTCTGGATACGCGCGTTGTCTCGCTGAGGTTGTGCTCATGTAGGATTGGAGATCACAACTGCCCCCACAGATTGAGCACGGTCGGTCTTGGCTCGATTTTTCTGACCATACACAGCATTAGTTTCCTTCTTACCACCAAAAGATCTCTTTGCAGCATTTGAAGGTGTCTCTATCTGAATCTTTCCACTTTTGATACCGGCTTCAATATGCTCTCCTGTGAATATCAACTCGGTGAATCCGGCTGAAGAGTTTCTAATCAGATGATTGAAGAATGGGCCTGTCAGTGTTCCCATAAACATATCAACCAATTCCCTATTGGACAAGGGTGGTTGAACTCTGCCTGCTAGATCTCTCCATTTCTTAGCATACTCCTTGAACTTCTCATCACGACCCATAGACATGTTCTGTAGTTGCATGCGAGTGGGTGTCAATTCAGCATTGTACTCATACTGCTTGTAGAAAGCATCGCTAAGTTACTCCAGTGCGATACGGTCATTCTCTAGGCGATAATACCATTCCAAGCGAGTTAGGACAAACTCTCTTGAAAATAATGCATCCACAACTTTTCATCGGTGTGAGGGTCGATCTTGAACATAGGACTTCAAATGCGACTTGGACAAGACATGCCATCATACTTGGCAAAAGTTGGAACTTTGAACTTAGGAGGAATCACCACACAGGGACAAGGCTCGGATCATCGAAATTCAACCGGACATCTTGGGTTTCCCACATTCGAGCGGTCTTCAAGTTGTTTGTACTTGTCATCTTCATCGTCTGGCTATGGTCGGCGATCTTCTCCCTCCTTCTTAGGCTCACGCTGGTCATCTTCATTACCCTCGACACTCCCCTCATTCTTGACACTTCCTTCAGAGAGCTCTATCCGACTGACCCTCTTAGGACCACCTTTGTAGCGTCTGCCCATGTTGAGAAGACCAACAACCTTCTTCTGTTGATGAGCTTCTTGGATCTTCTTGGCCTTGGACCAAATGGTGAACATTTGTTGGGCCGAGCATTACGAGCACGGAGATCTTTGACGGACTGTTCAAGAGCCATTTCTGCTAAAATAAATAGCGAGCAAATGAGAAAACCAATCTTCAATGTACTTGTGATGCAATGTTATGCTATGATATGCAATGTTTATGCGAATGCAATGCAATGTTTTCAAGGACCTTAGAGGTTTAAATTTGTTAAACAAGCAATGAACAAACATTTATTAGTACTCTTTTTATTATTCTTTTTCTTTTTAAGTACAAAAGAAAGTTCAAAACAATAAAAGAAAAGATATAAATCCTAAAGCTCTAAGTCTCCCATGGGCGCTTCCTCTTGGTGCCGAGGTAGGCGTTGATGCTTCGCTCCTCGTGAAGTAGCTTTGTCAACTCTAGTACCTTCTTCTCGCTTGCGTAACACTGAGCTTCAAAGGTATCCCTTTCTTATTTTAGCTGAATCCAGGATCTCTTCAAGTCTTCAAAATTTGTTGGCATGTCAGGATGGAGAACAGTATAGGATTCGTCACCTATAGCAACAGGTTCCATAATTACTGGTAAAGCAGTAAAAAGGGCATCATGAGGTTTTGAGCTCGAGCTCTCACCCATTTGAGGTAAGGTTCCCAAGGAATGGAGTTCTGGTGCCCCAAAGTCTTGGTATCAGTCTTCTTTACCATGCCCCAAGCGTGTATAAACCTTCGTCGGTAATTCTGGAGATCGTGATTGTAGTCGAACACAATATCTTGGAGAAGCATATCATGAGGACCATCTCTTCGGGCAAAACCAAACTGACGTAGAGCTAGAGAAGGGTTGTAAGTAATACCTCCCCTTATACCAAGTAGTGGTACATTAGGGAATTCTCCACAACGCTCAATGAATGTGAAGTCCTTTTGAGAGAAAAGATTCCAACGGATATCTGAATGAGAGAGTGACATTAACCTTTGAGACCATCTCAACCTTTGTTCATTCTTCAAAACTGATGGAGGAAGGTGCGAAATAAACCACCTGGAAAGTAACGGTATACAACACATGAGAGTTCCTTGTCTTTTGACGGTACGAGTGTGGAGAGAATGTAGGATATCTCCAAGTAAAGTAGGCACAGGATTGCGGGTAAGGAATATCTTGATGGCGTTGACATCTATGAATTGATCCGAGTTAGGGAACAGAACCAAACCATAGATTAGCAAGGCCACAATGTCTTCAAATGCATGGAAACTCATAACCTTGAGGAATTCTCGGGCTTTCTTAACGAGGAACTTAGCAAGTAAACCCTTAACTCCACTTCTGGTTTCCCAATTGGCTTCAATGTCCGAGCGTTTAAGATGTAAGGCTGATGCAATGTCTTCGTACTTAGGGACCTTTTCCAAACCGGTGAATGGCATTTGGTCAAGAATAGGTACCCCAAGAAGCTTAGAGAACTCTTCCAAGGTAGGAACTAACTGATAATCTGGGAATGTAAAGCAATGGTGTTTCGGATCGAAGAACTGGAATAGGACATGCATCATATCTTCCTCAAAACCAGAGGTAACCAAGTCAAGCAGATAACCATGTCTTTTGATGAACTGAGCATGATCGGGAATTTCTGAAACCAATTCTTTGAGTTGAGAAGGCATACCCATGAAGTTGATTCGGATAGTCTTTCTAGAAGCCATAATCCCTACAAAACAAAGCAAAGATAAATCCCTAGGTCCTTGAAATAGTTAGAAATGATATGCAATACGAATGATGTCATGATGTCATGTTTAGCACACACAAACAATTCACACAATGAGCCTAGGTTTAAGGCTTGCATGAGGTATAGTGATTACCCCACCAAAAGTTTGAGTTGGTTCATCCTGTCCTATAATAGTAACCGGTTCTAGGAATCTCACATCATTGATCTTTCTCGTAGGCGTTTATTTCAATACGACTACCAAGTGGTCAACCGAAAATATCCCAAAAGTCTGATCTCAATGAGCGTAGCATCGAGTATCAACCAACCTTAGTCTGCACCAAAGCCGGCCATCTCACTACCTTCTAATGGCCAAGATGGGTCAATTAAGGTTCTAAAAGTTTAGTTAGTGCTTGATGACACCACGCAGAAGCCAAATACTATTCTCAACTTGGGAATGAAGAGTATCAGGACATCCAAAGTGTCACACTAACGTAGCCATCATGTTGACCGTTTCGTTATACGTCTAACGGTCGCGACGATTTATTGCTACTTACCTAAAAGGAAACCCGGATCCGGGTGTAGGATCCCCCAACAATATAATACCCAAGCAACCCTTAAAGATAAAGCAAGCAAGTCAAATAAAAAGCAATAAAGGTGATCTATAAATCCTTAAGGAATTCTCTCTTTTTAGGGTGTCTCCCCGGAAGAGTCGCCAGTTCTGTAACACGGTGAACTGACTTTGTAGGTTTTTGTATCGCAAATGTGCGGATAGCAAGAGTCGCCACCGACTTTTATTTTATCCAATTAAGGGAAGGTAAAAAGTACAGAAAAAGACCTTCGTTAGATTCTGAGTAAGGGAGAAGGTTATGAAAAGGGAAGGTATTAGCACCCCTTTCCATCCGTAGTTATCTACGGGCTCTTAGTTGCTCTTAGATCACTTTAAAATTGTGCTTTCTGTGTGTTTGACAAAAATGTTTTGAAAAGGCATTTCGCTTTGACTTTGTAATGATTCATGCAGGAATGTATACAAAGTGTTCAGAAATGTTTCATTTTTGAAAAGAGTTTGAACTTTGACAAAAAGTGTGAAGTGTGAAAAGTATTTTGTTTGAGCAAGCAGCTAAAAGTCTTATTACCTACTCAGAATTGGTCGTTTTCGTGTTATTTACGTTCCTTTAAAATAGCGCTATCCATACCATTAGTTGGTAGGTAACTCCATTCGTTGGATGTAAGCGGGACATTCGAAGGGACATCGTATGGTCATAGAAGGCAACTTGTAGGAAGTATCATAGCACATTCGAAGGGACTATCATCATTTTTCGTAGGCGACAATCGAGGGTCAAGATCATGTATGCGTAGGCGACATCGTGAGTCTTATGATCTTTGTATCGAAGGGACTATGATGATTTATTTTGAAGGCAACGGTGCTAGAATACCTCTACGTTCGAGGGACATGACCATTTGAATTCGTCAAGGCAACGAGAGAGAATTACCCTAAGGGGTGCATGTGTGAAAAGAGTTTGTTGATTCAGGTTCACGTTATCTTGAAAATTAGAGTGAGCTATGTCCAATTTTAGTCTTGCCATACACGCCTAATTACTAACAGTTTATAAGGTGCGGAAATTAAAATGCGGAAGTATAAAGTGCGGAAAGATAAATCCTACGCTATTACATGGCTTTGGGGCAGATACATAATTTAGAATGCGGAAAATAAAAACCCTAATTAAACTATTACATCCCATAAGCAATTACATAATTTAAAAAAAGAAAACGATAAAAAGAAATCGTCCGAAACGAGATAACCTGTGAAAAGATGAGAAATCGGAAAATACGAGGAAATCGAATAAGAGGAAAATGTTAGAAAAAATGATAATTTTTAAATGTGAAAAATATTTTATGCTAGAAACAACATTAATATGCTAAAATAATTTTTTGGGATTTTTTGGAGTTAATTTAATAATTAAAAAACAATTAAATGTGATTTAAATGATAAATTAGAAATAAAATTAAATATGCATGCAAAATAATATTTTCTAATTTTATAAATTAAATAAACATTTACTGGAAATAATGCAAATAGAAAAATATTTTTTGATGTTTTTTAATGCATGATAAAAAATTATGAAAAGAAATTAAAATGTATGCAAAATATTAAAGAAAATATGAAAATAAAAAGAAAAATGTGTTAGTTTGTAAAAAGAAGAAAAACAAGTGGTCCTGGTGAGAATCGAACCGGTACCCTTGCTTTCACAAACCCAAGCCAAGACAAACTGAGCCAGCGCGCGTTACTGTTTGGAAATCGGAGCGAGTGGATTGTGAACATGTGTCATCTCCAGGCTGCATCGCCCCCGCGCCAAACTTCATCTTCTTCGTTTAAAAAATTTGAAAATATAGCATCGGCCTCAGTGCAATGCTATAGCCCCTGCAATTCTAAAAATCAAACACAGACAATATAAATAACATTCAAGGGTATGAATCGATTGGAAACATCGTTCTGAACACGATGGTGGTGGTCTCATGGTCCAATTTTTCTGTCTGTTTTAGAGAAACCCTAATTCGGTTCAGAAAACCCTAATCATGGTGATTCGTGCTTCCGACCATAGAAATACAATTAAACCATCCAGAAAGTTTGCAAGCTTCATTCTAAACACAAAACAAACATCAAAACTCATTAATAATGCATGATAAACAGAATTCGATTTTGGAAAAATAAGAACAAACCGAAATCGTATTTGCTTGGTTCTTGATGTTTTTGGGCAATGTAAAGGTCTGGATCGATTCAGTGGATGTCAAGGAAGGTGTTTTGATGCTTGGAATCAATTGAATCGACCTTAATCCCAGGCTGCTAGTAGCTTGTATGACACGGATTTTTGAATTAGGTTAGGGTTCCTCAAGCCAATTTTTTCGTTCTCAATCATGTGCTATGTATTGTGTATATATAGTAGAGATTGAAGGGATTTGAGAAAGAATTAATCATCAATCAATGCAAAATATATTTGATTTTGTATCAAATCAAATTTTCTCTTTTTTGATCTATTTCAATCAAATTCTTGCCATATCCAATCAAATTTCGAAATTTGCTAGCTTTATTGGGTTTCTTGGATCTCAAGGAAGAGAGAAAAATCAAATTTGCAATTAATTTTGATTTTATACCTTATTTTTTAATTTAATTTGTATTTAAATGAATAAAATCCAAATTAAATAGAAAAATAAAATAAAAATTCGTGGCATTGGGCTTGGATATTCCTAATTGTATAAGGAACAAGTTTGGATGAAGAAAAAGTAAGCCCATTTGCAAAAATTTTGATTTTTAGAAGTATCTCTCCTTGTGCACTTCTTCAAAATTTCCGAACTTGTGAATGGTGTATCTTGCTCAATTTTCCATATTTTTGAGTGTTCTTGGACTTTTTGGAAAGCTCTAAGAGTCCTCTAACCAGCCTCTTTTGTTTCATATCAATTGGAGTTTCCATGCTCAATATATCTTCAAAACAAAATGTTGACTTTTTGTTGACTTTGAAAAAGGACCTATAATGTTTTGATCCATACCTTCCAAATGAAGCATTTTTTGAACATTCTTGTGAGACATGAAGTTGTAGAGAATTGAATTTCCTTCAAAAACAAGAGGTGGTGGAAAAATTTCTGAGAAAGTATGAAGAAGTTATGCCCAGTCAAAGTTTGGTTGACTTTTCACTAAGAAACCCTAATTTAGAAAGTTTGACTTTTGAGCAAATCTTGAGTTTTCTTGATGAATCATGATCAACCCTTGATCAAATGATGAATGTAACTTCAAAATGAGGATGTTGACCAAAAATTATGAAGTTGACTGTATGTTGACCACAATTGACTTTTTGTCCAATACAACTGATTTTCAACCATCTGAGCAATTGTCTGAGGAAACTTGACTTGTGAGGCTTGAAACTTGACATGGAGAACCTTTGAAGCATATGAGGAGGCATGAAGACCATTGGAGATGTTGGAAGTCCATCTTGATCTGAGAATTGTCATACCCTAGTTTGGGTTGATTGTCTAGGAGAGGGTTTGTCTGATCAACCCTTGAAGAATCCTTGAGTATGGAGGTATGAAATGTCTTGAGATGGTGGAGGGCAAATTTTGGGGTATGACAATAAGTCCACTAAAATAGTATCAATTCATAAACCCTAAGAAAACCTCTATTTTACGCCCTAATAACTTAATCACTACCCTTACTAGACTTCTATCTAAGAATCACCTAGATGTGAGGCCCTCATCACTCCCACGTTTACAACCTTTCTCTAAACTACGAACAACAACTTGGAGTAGCTTCAAGCTTCCTCCAAAAACAATACTACCTCTTGCTTCACAACTTCAAGGAGAACACAGTGACCATTTCACAACCTGAGTGGTTCACTTGCACCAACTCTCCAAGAAAGTGGTAAGATTGACAAAATCCTAGACTTCTACATCTTGAACTCGTGCCAAAACTAGGTTACAAACCCTTCTATTTATAACTTATTCCCAACTGGACTTAGGCTTCAAATCATAGCATATCAGCTGTTACAAACCAATAGTAACTTCTTCTACAAACAAGGTCTTCAATCAAATGTTTCCTAAATAATCTCCATATTTAGAAACTTCATATTGTTCAAATATTCTTTTTGATTCTTTTTTAACTTTAATTCAGTGCCACATAGGATTTCATAACATTCCCAGAATATTTTGCATAAGTTGGATAATAACAGATTAACAAATCCACCTTGGTTCAGGCGCGATGTCGTATCTCCTTTATAGGACATCTAATCTGACATGTTATTTCATATGTTGAAACTTCTTCAACTTAACATGTCCCAACATAAGATGTGACTTCTTGCGCAACCTATTCCTGTTAGCAAATTATATACATCCTATCTAACATATTGCATTCGTATTTGTTTTACTAAAATAATGCCAATCCTAAAAATAGAGAACTTTCAATCTCCCCTTTTGGAAAATTTTGGCTAAAGCAAATAAGTAAAAATTACAACTTAGCAATATCACAAATTACAATCCTTCAACAATAGTCTTCAGCAACTGTTGAACACTGCAGCACAACATCATGGAGTAAGTCCTCATATGAGATGTTAGGACATCTTGTTCGACATCTTCTCTTCATCATTTTGAATTAGCTCCAATGCAGTAAGAAACCCACCACCAAAGTGCAAAACCTTCAAGAAAAGAAGTAGAAAGCCTTGAAGATATTTTGGTGTACATGAGGAAGAAGATGACCATTACTCCCCCTCAACCTAGAACCTTTTCTTGTCATAGAACACCAATGGTTAAATAAGAGATATCTTAACTTATAACACGGAGAGTAACAGGAAATTTAAGAACAATATCAACCATCATCCTAGGTAACTCAGAACACAAGTCACGCCCGTGTTCATAACTTAGATCATAGGTCACAAATCACAAACATAGACGTAAGATCGAACATCTTATCCGACATTTGTGTGCAGTATTTATAAAAACAAACTCTTGTGGTATCAACATCTGAGCTAATCCTTTCTCCCATTTTTAGCCAAAAAATGGCAAAGGAGACCTTCATAAAACCAGACCCAAGCACAACTCACCCAAACCTGAATAAATCCCATAATTTGTTTATGGTATCACAAAAATGTACAGGGTGATATAGGAAAGAAGAATCATCTATAAATAGATGACCAATAGCTTAGGAAATAACAATCCTTGATTTTAGCAATAATCTTAGTCAAAAGGAAACGTTATTTAAGGAGAAAAATTGCAACCGAATTAATGTGCATCGTCCAAAAACTATTTTGAGCGCCTTTAATAGCTCTGGAGTGTTTCTTTAGAGGGAGAACAAGTATCACTACATGCACATGCATAGTCAAACCCACCTTTTGACACATGCTTGATCAGCCTTGTCGTAGCACTTTCTTATTAGTCTCACATGAAACATGTCCTGAATAATGTCCTGACACCTAGTCTGACATTTCCTTCTTGTAAGCTTATGACCAACATGTCTTCACCCACATTGTCTTCCACTGGATTTTAAGTGTTCTCCTTTAACTTATACTTAGTGATACACACCAAGATATCAGAACATCACATTTATGACATCTCTCAATAGTAAAGACATGAAGAGTCCTTTTAACATCTATAGAGAAAATAAATTCTCCCAGACATAACCATTAATCACCAGAGAGATATGTGAAATTCGGATCCAAGAGATTCACATGGCTACTACCAGCCATGCCTTGTTAAGATTACCAAAAAAAATCATAATGTCACAACATGTTGTTTGACATTACAACCTCATAAGAGGCATAAGATCTTCATAAGCTTAGACATCTCTTCAATATTTGTACTATTGCAGCAACAATCCACAGATAAACTCATGACTCCCCCTGTCATGGATAAACAATATTCCATTTGAAGATGGAAACTTGAGCACCTGATGAATATTCATAAAAGACTCAATGCTTTCATGACAAAGACCAATACTTTACAATTTGAACATCAACTTTCTTAGTATAGTTGATTCCAAGTCAGATATCCTCACTCCTTGAGAATACATCCAAGCCCTCTGACTCTTTACAGTCTCACACACTGTATCATTATCTTTTGAATAGGAAGGATGTCATGCATACTAGGTGTAAAGTCACTCAAAAACCACTATAGTTTTTAGTTGGCTTAAAAGATTTTACTAAGATCCAAATCAGTACATTTTCTGAAGTGCTTAAAAGCCTCTTAGAAACTCTCTCCTTGAGTTATTAAAGATGGAGACAAAAAATGAAATAATCAAATCTTAGTACCTAACAACATTCCTTTGCTCTTATACCCACTAGTAGTTGCTGATACTAGCTAGCAGGGTCTTTAAAAACAATAGCCATACATTCATCAAACATGCTACTGTAGATAGGATCAGAATCTCCACATTCTAATCCATATGGTGAAATATTCCACTTCTGACAATAACGCTTGAGCATCCAACTGCACAATCCCAAGCATAAAACCAGTCAAATACAATCATGATGTTACAACATCCGTTGGGACATCAGCTTCTCAAAATATAACTGAGATACATGGTTCTTAAAACAATACCCAAAGGAATCATTGTGCATAGAAATGATTTAAGAAGCTCCCAATATAACATATCTAGTACACCTCATTCAGGTTTTTCAAAATTCTTGAATTCTATGGAGAGAAATAAACTCTCACATACTCTCTGAACCACAATGTTCAAAATGCAGAATTGCATGACTCTTCGGACAAATACTTAGTATCCCGTCAAAGTATTTACCATTTGTCTTATGCACAACTGTCATACCCCAAAATTTGCCCTCCATCTACTCAAGAGATTTCATGCATCTATGCTCAAGGATTCCTCAAGAGTTGATCAGACAAACTCTCTCCTAGACAATCGACCCAAACTAGGGTTTGGTATCTCTCAAGTCAAGATAAACTTCCAACATCTCCAATGGCCTCCATGTCTCCTCATATGCTTCAAAGATTCTCCATGTCAAGTTTCAAGCTTCACAAGTCAAGTTTCCTCAGGCAATTGCTCAGATGGTTGAAAATCGGTTGTATTGGACAAAAGTCAATGGTCAACATACAAACTTCATAATTTTTGGTCAACATCCTCATTTTGAAGTTACATTCATCATTTGATCAAGGGTTGATCATGATTCATCAAGAAAACTCAAGATTTGCTCAAAAGTCAAACTTTCTAAATTAGGGTTTCTAGGTGAAAAGTCAACGAACTTTGGTGATCATAACTTTCTCATACTTTTGAAATTTTTCCACCACCTCTTGTTTTGAAGGAAATTCAATTCTCTACAACTTCATGTCTCACAAGAATGTCCAAAAAATGCTTCATTTGAGAGGTATAGCTCAAAACATTACAAGTCATTTTCAAAGTCAACAAAAAGTCAACTTTTTGCTTTGAATATATATTGAGAATGGTAACTCCAATTGAGATGAGACCAAAAGGGTTGGTTAGAGGACTCTTAGAGCTTTCCAAAAAGTCCAAGAACACTCAAAAATGTGGAAAATTGAGCAAGATACACTATTCAGAAGTTGGGCAATTTTGGACAATTGCACAAAAGGACATTTTGGTCAAAATGCAAAATCTTCCAAATGGGCCTATAATCTTTTGGTCCAAACTTGTTCATGATATTATTTTTGACCCATAAATGCTTGGCTATGGCAATTTTTTATTTTATTGATTTTATTTTGGATTTTAAACCATTTAAATCCAAATTAAATTACATAAAATATGAAAATAAAGTTTTTTTTTCAAATGGTTTGGATTTATATCTTACTTAATGTCCAAGAAAGCCCATATTTCATACCAAATTCGTGCATGATCACACATTGATGAGAAAATCAATTTTTCTTCAATATTTAATTTTATTTTCAAAGAAAATATTTGCACATTGATGGATGAATCTTTTTTGCTTGGTTTTTCTCTCCAAATCTCTTCTATAAATAGCCAGCATTGTGTACAAACCAGAGAACGAAAACCCTAACCCTAAAACCACCCAAACTCTTGCAAAATTTTTCAAGAATCTTGAAAAATCGAATCCTTTCAGGCAAAATTCCCTCGTGCTGGAGTATCCCGTTCCATTTGTCTTATGCAGTCATAAAAATTTGCATCTACTCATTTCATGCATCTAAAGGATTCCTCAAGAGTTGCGGACAATCGACCCAAACTAGGGTTTGGTAAAGTCAAGATCTTCCAACGGTTTGCTTCAAAGATTCTCCATGTCAAGTTTCAAGCTTCATCAAGTTTCGTGCAATTGCTCGATGGTTTCGATCGTGGTGGTCAACATCCTCATTTTGTTACATTCATCATTTGATCAAGGGTTGATCATGATTCATCAAGAAAACTCAAGATTTGCTCAAAAGTCAAACTTTCTAAATTAGGTTTCTAGGTGAAAAGTCAATCGAACTTTGACATCATAACTGTGTTTTGAAGGAAATTCAATTCTACAACTTCATGTCTCACAAGAATGTCCAAAAATGCTTCATTTGAGAGGTATAGCTCAAAACATTACAAGTCATTTTCAAAGTTCAACTTTTGCTTTGAATATATATTGAGAATGGTAACAATTGAGATTTGAGGACTCTTAGAGCAAAAGTCCAAGAACACTCAAAATGTGGAAAATTGAGCAAGATACACGGGACAATTGCACAAAAGGACATTTTGGTCAAAATGCAAAATCTTCCAAATGGGCCTAGGTCCAAACTTGTTCATGATATTATTTTTGACCCATAAATGCTTGGATGGCAGATTTTATTTTGGTGTTTTTTTTCAAATGGTTTGGATTTATATCTTACTTAATGTCCAAGAAAGCCCATATTTCATACCAAATTGCATGATCACACATTGATGAGAAAATCAATTTTCTTCAATATTTAATTTTATTTTCAAAGAAAATATTTGCACATTGATGGATGAAGCTTGGAAATGGATAGAGAACGAAGGAATCTTGAAAATCGAATCCTTATTTCGAAGGTGCGGTTCGAGTCATAAACATCCATCGGAGGAAATCCGATTTCATGCATCATTAACGCTTTCTCACGGGTCGAATAACTCATCTCATGTTGAACTGAAACTCTAAATGCCATGACGGCTTGAATCGCAAGTGTTTTAGCCAGCACGATCAGGTTCGATTTCCATTTATCGATTTTTCTTGTTTCAATTTCGAGAAGACCTAGACTCCACTTGTGGCGTGGCATTTCTAGGAACGTTTCACTATTCTTATCAAGATGCTCTCATCATTCGATGACACGGGTTCACTATTCCAAGATGCTCTCTCATGACCTGGGTTCGAATCCTGCTTGCACCAGTTTTGTTTTCTTTTCTCAAAACTTCAAACTTTTCATATTTTTCTATTTTTCTAATTTATTTAATATTTTGCATTGTTTTTAATTCTTTTCATAATTTTTATTCTGCATTTAAAAATTACCAAGATATTTTATTCTTTTTGCATTATTGTCATAAAAATCTTTATTTAATTTAATAAATTAAAAAATATCTTTTTGCATGCATATTTATTTTTATTCATAATTTTGCATTTAAATTATTGTAAATTCATTTTAAATTATTAAATTGCATCTAAAAAATCCCAAAAAATTATTTTAGCATGTTTACATTATTTCCAGGATGTAATAATTTTCTCATATAAAAATTTGCATTTTTCTAACATTTTTCTCTTGTTCGATTCATATCGCATTTTCCGATTTCTCATTCTTTCACAGGTTGTTCCGATTCAAACGATTTTTCCCTTATCATTCTATTTTTTCCAATAATGTAACTGTATATGGGATGTAATAGTTTAATTTAGGATTTTATTTTCCGCATTTTAAATTATGTATCTGCCCCAAAGCCTTGTAATAGCGTAGGACATTTACCTTTCTGCACTTTATATTCCGCATTTTACTTTCCGCACCCTATAAATTGCTAGTAATTAGGCGTGTATGGCAAGACTAAAATTGAACATAGCCCACTAATTTTCAAGATAAAATATCTGAAATTAACACACTTCTCTCACACACGCACCCCTTAGGGAAATTCTCTCTCGATGCCTTTCGATTCAAAATGGTCATGTCCCTCGAACGTAGAGGTATCCTAGCACCGTTGCCTTCCAAACAAATCATCATAGTCCCTTCGATACAAAGATCATAAGACCCACGATGTCGCCTCCGAATACATGATCTTGACCTCGATTGTCGCCACGAAAATGATGATAGTCCCTTCGAATGTGCTAGGATATTTCCTACAAGTTGCCTTCAATGACCATCCGATGTCCCTTGAATGTCCGCTTACATCCAACGAATGGAGCTACCTACTAACTAATGGTATGGCCGCTATTCTAAAGGAATGTAGAAGTACAAACGACCAATTCGAGTGTCTAAGTCTTGCTCTCTAAATACTTTTCACATCACACACTCTTTTTTTTCAAAGTTCAAATTCTTTTCAAAACAAAAACATTTCCGAACACTTTGTATACATTCCTACATGAATCATTACAAAGTCAAAGCGAAATGCCATCTTTCAAAACATCTTTGTCAAACACACAGAAAGCAATTTTAAAAAAGTGATCTAGAGCAACTAAGAGCCCGTAGATAACTACGGATGGAAAGGGGTGCTAATACCTTCCCTTTTCATAACCATTCTCCCGAACTCAGAATCTAACGAAGGTCTTTTTCTGTACTTTTACCTTCCCTTAATTGGATAAAAATAAAAGTCGGTGGCGACTCTTGCTATCCGCACATTTGGATACCAAAAATCCTACAAAGTCAGTTCACCGTATTACAACAACCTCTTTAAAGGACAAACAAATACTTAACTTCTGTCAAAGTATTTATTATTTGTCAGATAAGATTACATACTCACAAAAGGTAGGACATTTGGTCTGACATCCTTCTTTTGGATACATATAGAACATGTTGATTCACAAAACACTCCAAAAAAGGTCAATGGCTTGACCTTATACTCCATTTTGGAAAAAAAAATTGTGGTTGAGGAAGTTGCATCCTTTGAGATGATGTTCCAATATTGGATTCGACATCAATCTCAAACACATGGATTTCATCCCTAACTATGGTCTGGAGACACCATAGTAATCCATAAATCTTGTAAGGGACGCAAGAGGATCAACCATCAGTAGTTGATCAACCTTAAAACCAGATCATTCATAAATGCAAAGCATGCACACCTCAAGAATTTTCTTCTTCTAAGCACAAGATTCAGACCTCTTGTCTAACTTTAAGGTGATAGATTCCATCTTTCTGCACCTATAGAAGAGATTCCCTCTAATATGCATCTAAAGGAGACTTTAAAAATTGTGGCATTGAATGATCTTCAAAGAATACAAGAATACTGTTTAGACTAAGTCTACTTCCCCCAATACACAAGGCTTCCCTTTCATCCTTTCAAACACCAATGTTCTATCATGTGAGGAAACTACATAATTGAACTCAACCTCAAGGAGGAACTTCCCATATAAATATTAGGGAACCATAGACTTTTGGTTCCAAAATATAATAACTCATCCTTGCTTTAAACAACTGAGATGCTCATCCTAAGTGATTCGGATGACTCTCTAAAGTGCAGATAACAACCATTGGACATAGGTTGAAACAACTCCAATACTCACAATCCCTTGGATGGATTTTCCAACAAAGCAAGAGTTCTATGCTCTCATAGACTTGATAAGATATGTCAAGTTTGAGTAAACAACGTTTATCATGTTAATAAGAAACGTCACTAGACATACTAAGGAAAATAAAGTCTCAATACAAAGATACAGGACATTTCATCTAACATGTCTTCAAGGTCTTCCAGTTCCATATTAAGGACTCCTCCTTAGTAACTGCTCAAAGCACCTTAGAGAATTACATATTATCCCCTCCAATAGTTGTACATCTTGTGATTTGTACATGTAAGAAACTTCCCTCCAAATAGACTTTGTTTAATGGACATCAACAAGATTCCATAAATTTGGCTCTTTTGATCAGAAGGCTCTTCCAGACGTTTTAGAAAATGTCCTCGACATTTTATCTTGACCTCCACCTATAAAGGATCTGGATGAGATACCTTTATCAAGCTTTCACAGGGAAAAACAAACACATCACAACCTATGTCCTTCCAATTACTTGGATCAGAAATAAATTAACCTAATAAGTAAACCACATGTTGATTGTAACATGAACAACATATTTATCTAAGACATGTTTCTAGCTAAGAAACTTCTTGGACCTAAATGCCTCCTCTTCTAGATCAAGAATAGGTTCCAAATATATGTGAACAACACACATTAGTTTATCACCCAAAGCATATGTTATGCCCTACTTTTATCCAAGATTATCCATAATCTGCTGGTCAGATGTTCCAACATCTAGTAGGAAATTAGTTCCCTTCACAAGGAACACACCAAGAGATCCTTTATCAAAGCCTGGAGATTGGCTTTAGAAGATGGGAAGCAAAAATAAATTTCTCCTAACTTCCTTCATATATCTTTTCAACAAAATCATATATTAGTGCCTTTGTGAGTGGACTTGGGATAAACCTCAAGTATATTTGGCAACTCTAACAAGCTAGTCAAAGCTCTCCTTAATTATCACCACGCCATAGGATACACATTCAGATGAGAATAGAGTGTTTCAGACTCAACACACAAAACAAACAGGATTTTTCCATTAGATATATATACAACAAAACACAAACTAGAAAACTCCTCGCCAACATTTAGGCCAAATACAAACCTCTACACAAATACACCAACTCTAGGTGCCACGGGTTAGGTTTGAAAATAAATCAAACCCTCATTACAGTAACTCTCCTCCAAAGCTACATGCCTAAAAAACAATAGACAAGTCCATCACTACCCTGACACAAATAGTCCACCCTCAACTTCTAGGGACCATTCAAACAACAATATGAACTCTCCGAGTTCAAACAACGTTTCAGTATAACCTTCCTTGCCCTAAACCAAAAAGTATCATCCAAGGATCTCACCTTGAAACAGAATAAGATTCCTCCTCTAATACCAATTGAAATTCTGGTATGACGGAGTCCAAATGTCCTAAGAGGATGTCGATACATCTAGTATGATAGAAATAGCAATGCAAGGCATAAATAGTTAAGAACAAATACTAAAAAGCAATAAACAATACGCCAAATTATTAACCCAGTTTGGAATAACCTTCCTGCTATGGGGGCATACCAAGCCAGGGATAAGTCCACTAAATTAATATCAATTCATAGACCCTTAGAAAACCTCCAGTTACGACCTAATCACTTAAACACTATCCTTTCTAGATTTCTATCTAAGACTCGCCAAGACATGAGGCCCTCCTTAATCCTTGATAAACCATAAACAATAATTGGATAACAATTCTGAACAAACAGGAAAACACACTTCCATGACAATACCTGGCTAAGACTCAAGGTTAAACTCCCACATTTACAACCTTTCTCCTAACTACGAACAACAACTTGGAGTTGCTTCAAGCTTCCTCCAAGAATAATACTACCTCTTGCTTCACAGCTTTAAGGAGAACACAATGACCATCTTACAACCCGAGTGGTTCACTTACGCTAACTCTCTTAGAGAGTGATAATATTGACAAAGCTGAAGGATGAAAAACTCAAGAAAGGGGGGGGTTTGAATTGGGGTTTTGAGATCAAATAAAATTAGACACAATTATTTTTATCCTGGTTTGTTTGAACTCAAACTAGTCCAGTTCACCCGTCAAGTTGATTTGCCTCTCTCAACGAGGCCTTAATCCACTAACCAGAACTTGATTACAGCCCACTAAGACCACTGCCTTAGTCTTCTCAAGAACACCACAACTTGGTTTCTCAAGGAATTATAATTCACTAAAACAACTTTTTTAGTCTTCTCAAGAACACCATAACTTGGTTTCTCAAGGAATTACAATTCACAGATAATTAAAAATGTGTTTAAAAATGCTTCTAGAAAGCTATATCACAACTGTGATTTTTTACACAAAAAATACTTTAGCACTTATGAACTACTGAATGATTTGAATTCTCTTTGTTGTTTTTGCGAGAGTAGTTCTCCATATGTTGTTGTTTATTTACTTCATAGATGAATCCTTTGTATAGTTGTTCATGGAAAGTATCTGTTGGAGACATCTTCATCTGTATATAGAATGATGATAATATGTATTGATTTTTCTTTCCATGAAAGCGAGATCCTGTTGGAAGATAATCGTTGCTTCAAATCTTCATTTAATGAATGGCAACGCTTCAGAGTCTTTCATCCAGAACATGGATATCAGAGTTTGTAGAGAGGTCTAGTGCTATTTAGAAGTCTATCAGAACTTCGTTTAGAGCGTGAATCTTTTAACATCTTCTAATCATGTCAGAGCTTCTGTATGTTCAGTTTAGAGTCTTCTTCTGCCATTTGAACTTCTCTTTGATCATAATCTTCTAATGTTTTCGCTTAGCTCAGAGTCTTCTAACGGACATCAAAACTTCTGTTCTTCTACTTTCGTCAAAACTTTTGTTCTACTTCTTCCATCAGAACTTTTGTTCCACTACTTTCCGTCACAACTTCTGTTCCACTACTTTTTGTCAGAAATTCTGTTCCACTACATTTCTTCAGAACTTTTGTTCCACTTCTTTTCGTTAGAACTTTTGTTCCATAAAGAATTATTCTTTTCTTTTCAAGGTTAGAACTTTATCTTCATACTTTTAAAACACCTTAGAAGCCAACAATGTTTCATACAAAATATGTGTTTATAATTGTCAGAACATAATAGTCATCAACAGTACTTGTTATCATCAAAACATCTAAGATTGGTGTAGAACCAAACTATGTTCTAACAATCTCCCCATTTTTGATGATGACAAAAACTCAAATATTTTGATAAAGAGAGGTCTCCCCCTGAATTTATTATTCATATAAATTTAGACAACATTGTACTTCCCTGAAGTTTCGTCCTGAAGTTGGTTCCCAAAAGTTGATTTCCAAAATTTGGTTCCAGAAGTTGGTTCCCAGAAGTTGATCTTTAGACACAAAATGAACTCAAGGGTGATATTAAAATGTCCGAGGTCTTAGTCTATCAGTAACTATGATGTTCAAAATATCTTACTTTCTCCCCCTTTTTGTCATAAATCAAAAAGAAATTTAGTACAGATAATGACAAATGAATTTGAAGAGATGAAAGATTAAATAGAGGGATAATTTCTTGAAATCATGCAATTTAGATGTTTTAATGCAGAAAGTAATAAAACATGATGATTTCTTGTAAGGGAGGTAGCAGAAGATAGAATGAACGGTTACCAAAGTGACTAGCCCTTCAAGTTAGCAATTTAAATGTTTCACTCTGTTAGAGTTTGAATCACGTGTTCATCTTCTGAGAGTGTTTTAAAAATTAAGATTGACAGGGTTGTTCTAGTGAATTGCATGCTTCTATCTTGATTTGAGATGTCTCTCAGATCTTCTGATAGATTCTGATACAGTTACCCTTCTCACTTCTGAAGGACAATTGATTAGAGTTTCACACAAAATAGTATTCTACCAGTTAAGTAGAAATAATCTTTTCATTCTGGGCATAATTCCATACTGAGATGTTTCAGATGAAATTGAACCTATCTTCAGCAAGGAGTTTTGTAAATATATCATCCCATTGATGGTCTGTATCAATAAATTTTAAAGAAAGAATCCCCTTCTGAAAATAGTCCCTAATGAAATGATGTTTTATTTATATATGCTTAGCTCTAGAATGCAAAATAGGATTTTTGGATAAACAAATGGCAAAAGTGTTATCAAAGAGGATAGGAATGTTACTCTCGAATATCTGAAAGTCCTCAAGTTGACTTTTCATCCAGAGCATCTGAGTACTACATCCAGCTGCTGCTATATATTCTTCTTCTGCAGTTGATAATGCAATAGTGGATTGTCTCCCTGCAAAATCTTCCAAAAATCAAAAGTAAACCTCGGATCTCTATCCGACACAATACTCACTGGAACACCATGCAGCTTCACAATCACTCTGTGCCACATCATGTTTCATGCCAGGCCACCAAAACAAACCTTTCAAATCTTGATACATTTTAGTAGCTCCTAGATGAATACTCAAATTGCTTCTATGACTCTCTTCAAGAATAACTTTCTTAATCGCTTCATCATCAGGAATACAATACGATCTCGAAATCTCAACACACCTTGCGCATCCAACTTGAAATCATTATTCTCAGGTTGATCATTTCCTATCATCAAATCAACCAACTTCACATCTCGCTTCTGAGCCTCTCTAATATCGTCAAGAAAATCATTGTTAATCTTTAACATTCCCAACATAACACTATTCGGTGTCACTTCACAAACCAAACTCAAATCTCGGAATTTCTCAATCAACTCCAACTCCTTAACCATCATGGCTGACATATGCAAAGTCTTTCAGCTCAAAGCATCGACCACAACATTGGCTTTTCCGGGATGATAATTCAAACCGAAATTATAATCTTTCAACAACTCTAACCACCTTCGTTGCCTCATATTCAACTCTTTCTGATCAAAGAGGTACTTCAAACTCTTATGATCACTAAACACCTCAAATTTGGAACCATAAAGATAATGCCTCCAAATTTTCAATACAAAAACCACTGCAGCCAATTCAAGATCATGCGTAGGATAATTCTTTTCGTGAGTTCTCAATTTCCTAGACACATAAGAAACAACTTTTCCATCCTGCATAAGCACACCACCTAACCCCATCAGACACGCGTCACAGTACACAACAAAAAACTCTTCTGGATTAGGTAAAATCAAAACTGGAGCCAACGTCAACCTCTCCTTCAACTCATTGAAACTCTCTTCGTATCAAACATCCCACACAAATGCCTTCCCTTTGCAAGTCAACTTAGTCAATGTAAGTGCCAACTTTGAAAACCCTTCAATAAACCGTCTATAGTAACCGGCTAATCCCAAGAAGCTTCTAATCTCAGTAACCGACTTCAGAGTTTCCCATTGCAATACAGTATCAACTTTAGAAGGATCTACGGCAATGCCACTACCAGAAATGACATGGCCCAGAAAACTAACCTCTTTCAACCAAAATTCGCACTTGGACAACTTCACATACAACTCATTTTCTTTCAAAACTTGCAATACGACTCTCAGGTGTTCTTCATGTTCTTCTTCCGATTTAGAGTAAATCAGAATGTCATCAATGAATACCACCTCAAATCGATCCAAGTAAGTATGAAAAATACGGTTCATGTATTCCATGAATACTCCCAGCGCATTAATAACACCAAAAGGCATCACCGAATGCTCGTAGTATCCATACCGAGTCCTAAATGCGGTTTTCTGAATATCATCTTCTTTCACTCTAATCTGGTGATATCCAGATCTCAAATCAATCTTAGAAAACACACTAGCACCCACCAGTTGATCCATCAAATCATTAATTCTCGGAAGCGGATACTTGTTCTTAATCGTCACTTTATTCAGCTGTCGGTAGTCAACACAAAGTCTCATACACCCATCTTTCTTCTTCACTAACAGCACAGGCGCTCCCCACGGAGATACTTGGTCTCACAAACTTTTTCTCAAGCAACTCTTCTAATTGAGTCTTCTAACTCGATGCGACATCGATGGTGCCATAGAAAGTGTGTGTGTACAAGATCAATAATAAATTCAACATCCCTCTCAGGAGGTACTTCAGGAAATTCATCAGGAAACACTTCAGGAAATTCTCGCACCACCTACAACTCATATCAAACTTGATTCCTAACCGACAACGTCGCCATCAACGAGAACATCTGCACATCGTCTTGCATCAAACACTTCAACTATTTACCGGTCAACAAACTGACTCCTTCCTCCTCTGGAGTAGAAAACCTCAAAGACTTGTTATAACAATTGATATGATATTACATTAACCGTTCATACCCAAGATCACATCTAGTCCACTTAACGGCAAACAAATCAAATCAACAGCAAAATCTCTATCGAAGATCGACAAAGGACAATTCAAACATATAAGATAAGTAGTCACTGATCCCTTAGCCGGAACTTCGACGACCATTTCTCCATTCATATAAGACAATGCAAGACCCAACCTCTTAACACAATCAGCAGCAACAAAACAATGCGTAGCACCAGTATCAATAATAGTAATTAAAGGCGTACTATTAATGAAACATGTACCTCTAATGAGTATGTCCTCACTAGATGACGGATTCCCAGCTAAAGCAAATGCCTTCCCGCTAGTCTGTCCTTTCTTCGGTTTCGAGCACTGACTACTCAAGTGTCCCTCTTCACCACAGTTGAAACACACCATCTCTTTATGCTTGAAGTCAGACATTGCATGCCCAATCTTACCACAACGGAAACATCTTTTCACATCAGTAGTGCAAGCAAAACTCTTATGCCCAGCCTTCCCATATTTGAAACAAACGATCTTAGCAGGAGCATCTCCCCTACTAGTCTTCTAGCCCTTAGCATCTTTCTGTTTACCTCTACCAGTATCATAAGGCTTGCCACGGTCCTGTTGACCCTTGCCCCTCTTATCAGTCAGAATCTTATGATGAGCATTACTATCCTCCTCATAGATCCTGCAACTATCAACCAGATCAGAAAAGTCACGAATCTTCTGATAGCCAACAGCTTTCTTAATATCCGAGCGCAACCCGTTCTCAAACTTGATGCACTTGGAAAATTCAGAACCTTCCCCATTAAAGTGTGGGTAGAACTTAGCCAGCTCTATGAACTTTACAGAATACTCGGTCACAGTCTGGATTCCCTACTTCAGCTCAAGGAACTCGATTTCTTTCTTAAACATCTTGGATAGATATAAACTCCTACGGAAAACATCCCAAGTGATTTCCTCACCTGCAACCTCCAATCTCTGACACGTTTCCAGCCACCAATCGCCAGCCTCACTTGCTAGCATATGCGTCCCATAACGAACTTTCTACACTTGGGTGCAATCCATCACGCGAAAGATCCTTTCTATCTCTTTCAGCCACTCAAGCGCTCCATCAGGGTCATGCTTACCCTTAAACACTAGAGGATTCTCCCTCTGGAAGGTCTCCAAACTTCGGGAACCAGCATCCCCACCGACATTAGGCTGATTCTCCATCGTATTAGCCATTGCTTCCAAAGCAGCAGCAATGGCAGCATCGTTCCTTCCATCCATTTCAACTTAACACTGCAACACAACCAACAGTCAGAAGTAATTAACAATACTCGATTGTTACAGACTCAACAACTTGGCCGGACGGACCGACCTACTCTGATACCACTATTGTAACACCCGATTCTACCCCACGTATTTATTTCGTAAATTGTTAGAGTTCTCAAAATCAATCATTTATTAAAAGTCCACATAATCGGAGTGCCACAAAATCAACATAAACACAACGTAACATGTCATCATCTCTTCAATAGATACATAGCACTACTCAACGGTTAACAATGTAATCAGTTCATTAAACATGCAGCAGAATTCAAATGGTTCTACAATGCAAACCAAACATCTCATGCTTATTCAATGATGTCAGTTTCAACATAAAACAACGAAATAATAGAAACAATGTGCGTTTTCCCCCGAGTGCTACGTATCAGAGCAAACGACACTAAACCGGAACCACATCAGCAAAGACTACTCCTCCTGATCACCTGCACTATACCAATATAAAGGTAACGGCGAAAACAAGTAAAGGGTGAGATATCAAACCATATAATTGAAGTTATGATAAACAATCTATAGTTCGAAATCATATAGAATCACCATTTGTAATCACACTAGTAATCAACGGTAACTCACATCTATTCATGACAACATATAAATATCCACAACAACTAGCAATCACACACAACAACGTAATCCAATTATCACAACAACGGTATCATAAAGTGTTATGACATGCGACTCGACTAATGCACATGCATGCGGTACCAACGGATTAAAACTCCCAACGTAATTCCATTGCCAGTAATTTCGAGGCATCAAGGCGTAAGCCTTCAATGTAAACGACATTGCCCTCAACGGCTCAACGTATTCGGCCAACATAGGCCAACATATGATGCAATGTATGTATGCGATGAAATCAAACAGCATAGGACAACAACAATAACAACGACAACGTAATCCAACAATGCAATCCAACAACGTTGGCCATCAAGCCTTAACAACGACAACATACAACAATGACGAAATCACATACGGAAAGTACCTTAACTTATCCAAATTCTCACTTATAGTGTTTAATAACCATACTATAGGCTAAACCATGATCCTAGCTTTCCAACGATTCAAACGACATCAAAATCGGAGTTACGATCGCGGAGATACGGCCAAAACAAGTTTCAGAAGTCATTTTTCACTTGCTGCCACCTTTGGATCGATGAAAAAGGCTATGGATCGATACATATACAGCTTGTATCGATATAAGTTACGTATGAGTCGTACGTGCATTTTTCTTTTCGAATTGATACGATGAGTCGATACAAGTCTCTTTTGTATCGATGCAAAGCTGACTTGTATTGATACATACCACGTATGAGTCGATACAAGACTTCCAAACTCGCCACATGAGTCGATGCAAGGATATATGCATCGATACAAGCCTTTTTCGTGCCCCTGGTTTTCAAATGCATAGTTGCTTGTATCGATACATAACATTATGTATCGACTCATGCTGCGTATTTTTCACCAAAAACCTGATTTTTCACTAGTTTGCAATTCCAATCAACTCAATTCTTCACCAACAATCCCAGTACAACATATGCAGTAAAATTTATGCATTCTTTTCATACAATCAACAACAACACAACATATACAATGAAATTGCAAAATCAACAGCAACAATATACACAGAATACAAGATCATATATTCCAATTTGGGATTTTCTACGGTTAATCACATAGATACGACACAACCTAGCGAATCATACATCCCTAACTACCAATTTCCCATCATATCCCCAATTATAGAGCAAGAACCCCACCCTTACCTTGGATTGAAGGTTGCTCTGAGAATTCTTGATCGTTCCAACTTTTCCTAGTTCTACACTTCGCTCTATTCTTTCGTTCCCAATTTTACGTTTGCTTCTACTAACAACCAAAAAGAATCCCAATTCTTATTATTATTAATTTAAATAATAATAATCCTTATAATTACTTTTTGGGATAAATTCCACACCCCCAACATCACTATCACCAATGCCACCCTTTAGGCCCACTTCATGACTTAATAATAATAATATGATTATCAGTATTATTCCCAGACGCAACCAACATAATTATTCAAAAATAATTATTTAAAATATTTAATAAAATAATTCTAACTAAATATCTCGGGCGTTACATATAGCCATCTGTTACCATGTCCCAGAGGTCACCGTCATGAGCCAGGAAGAAATTTTCAATTCTATCCTTCCAATAATCAAAGTTTTCTCCATCAAACATTGGAGGTATGCCGCTGACTCTGTCTTTGTCATCATAGTTGTCAAAGTTGTTCTAAACTTTTTCTGCCATAGTGTTTTTTAAGCTGGATCTTTTTTCCAACACTGTTAAGTGTTAGCACCCAGAACCAGGCGCTCTGATACCAATTGAAGGATGAAAAACACAAGAAAGGGGGGTTTGAATTTGGGGTTTTGAGATCAAATAAAATTAGACACAATTATTTTTATGCTGGTTCATTTGAACTCAAACTACTCTAGTCCACCCGTCAAGGTGATTTGCCTCTCTCAACGAGGTCTTAATCCACTAATCAGAACTTCATTACAGACTACTAAGACCACTGCCTTAGTCTTCTCAAGAACACCACAACTTGGTTTCTCAAGGAATTATAATTCACTAAAACAATTGTTTTAGTCTACTCAAGAACACCACAACTTGGTTTCTCAAGGAATTACAATTCGCAGATAATTAAAAATGTGTTTAAAAATGCTTCTAGAAAGTTATATCACAACTGTGATTTTTACACAAAAAAATACTTTAGCACTTATGAACTACTGAATGATTTGAATTCTCTTTGTTGTTTTTGCGTGAGTAGTTCTATGTATGTTGTTGTTTGTTTACTTCATAGATGAATCCTTTATATAGTTGTTCATGGAAATTATCCATTGGAGACATCTTTATCTGTATATGGAATGATGATAATATGTGTTGATTTTTCTTTCCATAAAAGCGAGATCCTGTGGGAAGATAACCGTTGCTTCAAATCTTCATTTAATGAATGACAATGCTTCAGAGTCTTTCAGCCAGAACATGGATATCATAGTTTGTAGAGAGGTTTGGTGCTATTTAGAAGTCTATCAGAACTTCTTTTAGAGCGTGAATCTTTTAACATCTTCTAATCATGTCAGAGCTTCTGTATGTTCAGGTCAGATTCTTCTTCTGACATTGGAACTTCTCTTTTATCATAATCTGCTAATGCTTTCGCTTAGCTCAAAGTCTTCTAACGGACATCAGAACTTCTGTTCTTCTACTTTCATCAGAACTTCTGTTCTACTTTTTCCGTCAGAACTTCTGTTCCACTACTTTCCGTCAGAACTTCTGTTCCACTACTTTTTGTCAGAACTTCTATTCCACTACTTTTCGTCAGAACTTCTGTTCCACTTCTTTCGTCAGAACTTCTGTTCCATAAAAAATGCTTCTTTTCTTTTCAGGTTTAGAACTTTATCTGCATACTTTTAAAAAACCTTAGAAGCCAACAATGTTTCATACAAAATATTTGTTTATAATTGTTAGAATATGATAGTCATCAACAGTACTTGTTATCATCAAAACATCTAAGATTGGTGTAAAACCAAACTATGTTCTAACAAAAGCCCTATACTTCTATATCTTAAACCCGTGCCAAAAATAGGTTACAAACCATTCTACTTATAACCTATTATAAACTAGACTTGGGCTTCAAATCACAGCATATCAGCTGTTACAAAACAACAGTACCTTATGCTATAAACAAGGTCTTCAATCAAATATTTCCTAAAAATATCCATATTTAGAAAATGCATATTCTTCAAATATTCTTCTTGATTCATAGGATTGTGTAATATTCTCAGAACATTTTGCTTAGGTTTAATTATAGTAAAATTAACTAGATAATGAATCCTCTTCATAGGATTGTTGTATTCTCCTTCATGGGACATCTGATCCTAGATGTTATCCGAGATGTTGAAACTTCTTCAACTCAACATGTCCCAACATAAGATAGTACTTCATGCTCAACCTCATCTTGTTAGTAAGTTATATACTTCTTATCTAACATATTACTGTCTTATTTGTTTTACTAAAATTAATGTCAACTCTAAAACTAGATAATTACACGCTATAACGATAAGAAAACGATAGCTTGCCTATAGTGTCTCGTGGGTTCGACACTCTTTGTATTACGATAATACTTTTCATATACTTGCAAAACACCCCCCCATCAAGTTTATTCGACATTTCTGGGGACCAATTACTTCAAATATTGTAACTCCTTTATTACCACGTCTAGACTAGGGCACACCTTTCGGTAAATGTAAAAAACTTGCAGTACCGGAACTTTAGAAGACCCAATAGTTGAACCAGAAAGATACACCCTAGCGAGACTTTTTCTTCGACGAATCCGTAGAGAAATGGAAAAGGAACGAGACCTTAAGCCACTTAAGGCTTTCACTTTACCTTCTAACAAAGAACCTCATTCGCATATTCTCAACCTTGCAATTCTGGCTCACATTTTTAACTGAAACCCATTTTGATATCTCAATTATGCTTTAGGTTGCTCTTCAACTTCTGATTTTGATGTGTTACTAAATACATATATGGAAATCAAAGAAGTAACAACAGATTTCTAACAGGAACCATATTTTTGGAAAGGCATTAAGTGGCATATATTATCTCCTTCCAAAATGGGTTTTCATGTCTCCAACGGATCCAAATCATGCGCCTATTTAAAGGACTTATTTGTGAAGAATTTGAAACACCATCTATTACGTACAAGCGCTTACCTCAAAGAAAATTTTCAAATCTTTTATCTTACTTTTCTAAATACTCTTGAATAGTTTTTGATTTTATGTTTTGTGTAAAAACATCACAGTTGTGATACAACTTTGTAGAAGCAAATCCCTTACACTGTATTATTTAATTTGAGTGAATTTCCTTGAGAACCAAGTTGTGGTTAATCTCAAGAAGACAAAGACAGATGTCTTTGTGCTTTTTGTAATCAAGATTTGATTAGTGGATTAAAACCTTAGTTAGAGAGGCAAAATCACCTTGACGAGTGGACTGGAGTAGTTTGAGTTTAAACGAACTAGGATAAAAATAATCGTGTCTAATTGTTTTTAAATTCAAAAACCCCAATTCAAACCCCCACTTTCTTGTGTTTTTCATTCTTCAAATACCTATAATGGAATATGCTAGAATTAAAGTATATATGCCATATATGGATAAAATCCTTCACAAATACCTATCACTTACACCTGACCAAATGCCTGGCCCTAAGAAACAGTCTATAGAGCTTAAGGAACTGCCTAAAAATCTAAGGTATGCGTTTTTAGATGAAAACCGTCTTATTATAATTAATGCCAGTCTAAATAGAGATGAAACTAATTAAATCTTAAATATCTTATGAAGATACCCTGCAACTCTAGGTTATAATATATATGGTTTAAAAGGCATAAGTTTGTCAATATGGATGCATCGAATAATGCTAGAGGACGTCAATGAACCTACTAGGGAGCACTACAGGAGGATAAACCCCATCATGAGCGATGTGGTTAGGAGAGATGTATTAGAACAACTCGAGGATGGAATAATTTATCAAATATCATATAGTAATCGGTTTAGCCCTGTACATATGGTACCAAAGAAATGAGGCGTAACAGTAGTGCAAAATGAAAAGGCAAAATCAATAGCTCAACATGTACAAAATGGATGGAACATGTGTGTCGACTATAGGAATATAAACAAAGTAACAAGGAAGGACCATTTTCTCCTTCCATTCATTGATCAAATGTTAAAACGTTTAGCTAGGCACTCATATTTCTACTATTTGGACGCATAGGAGAAAACTACCTTCACGTGTACTTATGGAACTTTTGCCTATCGACGAATATCGTTCTGGTTATGCAATGCCCCTAGTACTTTTTACGAAGTATGATGGCCATATTCATTGATTTACTTGATGATATAATAGAAGTATTCATGGATAATTTCTCGGTATGTGGATCAAATTTTAGAAATTGTCTTGATAACTTAGGGAAAATTATGGAAAGATGTGTACAAGTCAACCTCGTTCCAAACTGGGAGAAATGCAATTTTATGGTAATATAAGGTATAGTCTTGGTACACATATTATTAGAAAGAGGAATTGAGGTTGACAAGGCCAAGATTGAGGTAATTGAAAATCTCCAATCACCCAAAATAGTTAGGAAAGTTAGGAGTTTTCTTAGACATGCTAGTTTCTATCAATGTTTTATAAAGGACTTTTTTAAAATCACTATGCCTTTAAATAATCTCTTGATGAAGGACATCGAGTTTATTTTCAATGAGAAATAAATGGAAGCATTTAGCCTTTTAAAGAACTCACTAGTCTCTGCACCTATTATGCAACCACCAGATTGGAACAGAACTGTCAAGATTATGTGTGGTGCGAGTGATTTCACTGTCGTCGTAGTATTTGCAATAAAAAATTTCAATCTTATTTAGTTGGATTAAAAATTATTATATACATCGATCACGCTGCCATTCAATACCTACTAAGCAACAAGGACATAAAGCCTAGACTACTTCGTTGTATCCTTTTATTGCAAGAATTCGATCTAGAAATTTGTGATAAAAAAGGGACCAAAATGTGGTAGTTGACCATCTGTCAAGGCTTGAACATCTGTCAGGTTGTGCCAATCAGAAATTGGACAACTCGCAGTGATGATCCTTATGAGCTACACATAAACATCGCATCTTCTTTTGTCATAACTAATACACCCTGGGACGCTAATTTTGTTAACTATGTAGTTGCAAATATCCTACCTCCAAATCTGACTTATCAACAAAAGAAAAATTTCATCCATGATGTTAAACAGTTCTACTAGGAAAAACCTCTCCTCTTTAAAAGAGGAAAAGATGATCTTTTTCGTCGATGTGAACTGCAACACCCCAATTTTTAGAATTATGTATTTAATTAATTTATTATAAATGTTAGTGAATATTGGTGAATATATGATGTTTTGTTGAGTATGATGCTTATTGTGATGCCATGTGTGAAATAGTGGGAATTAAGTTTATATTGGGTATTCTAATAATTTAGACAATTTAGTATAATTATTTAGAATTATTATTATTAGAATAAAAGCATAATATGAAGTAGAGAGGGCTAGGGCATGTTAATAATTTGTGAGAAGTATGTGAGGGTTTGATGGGAAGACCATAATAAGGGTCCAAGGGGTAAAAACGACTAAAAGAGAGAATTGGGGTTTTGGTGTTCATTTGGTGCGATCACGAATGAATTGGGAGAAGCAGAGAAGAAAGATAGGGCATGAAGGACGTAGAGGAATTTCAGTAGAACGCTTGAAGAAGATAAATTGCAACGAATCTAAGGTAGGGGTAGTTTGTCATTATAATTTATATGGGGTTTAGATGTATGTAGGTATTTGTTGGGGTTTATGATTAATTTGATGATATGTTACATGTGATGAGTTTTAAGACAAAATTGATGAAATTACCATGTTGTTTTCCATGAATTGATGCATAAGATGCCTATAATGTTGTGTTGTTGATGTATTGTGAAAATATGTTGATCTGTGTAAGGAATAAGGAGCTTCGCTCCAACCTCTCCGGGAGAACAAGAGGCGAGAGCCCGTCGCCTCTGCGTCGTCGGACGACCATCAGGCAAACATACCCATTCGTCGGGCGAGGTAGTAGTAAGCAGGATTGCTTGCGAAATCTTATAAATGCCATAACTTGAGTTTTTGGACCCCGTTTGATGGGCCGTTAGAAGCGTTGGATAACTAACATGACGAAATACAATTGGGTGGAACAAAATGAGTAAAAGGGTTTATATTCCAGTACCTAGGCTAAGATAGACTTAGACTTTTATAAGGTAGACTTAATGATATATGTTGTTATGACGAATAGTTGATATTATGATGATTTGTTGTGCTATGATGAAAACATGTTGTGAATATGATGTATTGAAGTGAGGTTGATGTTAGCATGTTTGATGTGTATACATGCTATGTGGATGTTGTTGGTGATTTTGTGAATGGTGGTGCACTTGATTAGTTGTGGTCGTGAATATTATATTGATTGTGTGTCATGAATTTATAGCACTATTAGGACGAAAGTACAATGTTTTTTAGGACATAAGTTTATTGTTGTTGAGGATGTTGGTCCATTGTTGGCCTTCATCCCATTGTGTGGATTGAGTGTGTTATTATTTTTTGCTCCTATTCCAAGAGGGAATCAATCCTATGGTGGGGATATTTTGAGAGTAATGGCCCAATGCCCATCAAAAAAAATGGTGCCATATGCATGATTCTATGTTGTTGCATTGCATTCTATGTGACATTGCATGACTGTTGATTAGAATATGTTGTATATGTTGTTGTGCTATTGAAGATTTTTTTATGAAAAATTGTTGAGTAGATGGTGATATATGATGTATGGGTTATGTGATAATATTATATGAACTACTATGTCTATGTTGTATATCTTTTGTAATGGATGTGATTAATCACCCTTTATATTTCAATGTTGCCTCCACGTGGGTAACGCATAGGTGATTAGGAGTAGTTTGTCGAAGCTTAAAAGTTAGCTTCAGAGTTCGTTGTTTATTTTCCTTTGAGTTTAGAACATCTTGCTCTGATTATGTAACATCTTGGTCTTCTTTTTATAAGTTTCATCTGTCCATGGGCTTCGAATTCTCTGCTCAATTATTGCTTGATCCACGTGTTGATTGCTGTAGAAAATATCTTCTTAAATCATGGAACAAATCTTCAAATATCCTAAATTGTCTTAACAACCCAATTTATAAACTTTAATGCTTTTGGAGGTTTGATTCACTTGTTCCAAATTACATCTTCTTGTTATGAAATATCAAACAACATCGCCTGTTGTACCATAACAAAATGTCATGACCTTGTCTTCGACATCTGTAGAAAATCATTGTTTTTCTTTCTTTTATATTTTTCATTGTCATTGTATGGTGATATCAATCTTGTTTATCAAGATTGATAGAAATTTATCATAGATATTGGTGGATTTTCAGCATCTGATATCAAAGCTTCGGTTGAGTGATTTAAGGGAAGAACGATCAAGAACGATCGTGGAAGAAGAAGATCACGATGTCGATGAATTACGCTAAAGAAAATTTTCCACCAAGTCTCCCCATTCTTAAAGGAGAGAACAATGAGAATTGGTGCAAACAAATGAATTGGGAGACAACAATTCAACTGGTAAAGGAAACCAGCATGAAGAAAACGATGGTGATTTGATTTGATTTAGGAGTGTGGAAACAATTTATTACACATATTTGTTTTAGATCTAAAATGGATAAGATATGATTTAGGTCTAAAATAAGATATATTTGATTTAGTTCCAAAATAGGTATTTTGGTTATACCTAACCTAAATTTATAAATAGAGAGAGTAACCCTATTTTTGTAATCAATTAATAGCTATTTCTATTATTTTCTTACTTTAAAAAAATAATAATTTGAAAAAACATCATTTAATTATTTTGAAGTATTATACTTTGCTATATTTTTTCTTATTTTACACCTAAAAAATCAAATTTTCTCTTTCTAAGAATGGAACCAAACATATACACATATATATGGAGATTTCAACAAAACTGTAAGAGTGTAAATGCATTGGTTTGGTTCCATTATAAGTACACAACTGCAACTGAGATTTTACACACGCACACAAGCATATGTATTTGTAACATGGTCTATCTTCCTTGATGACATAGTGTACTGAAGTTGAAATAAATTCATGAGTATAGTGTTACCAAATTTGTGCACGATCAATCAATATCATACAGCAATGCATTGCAACACATGTACCCAAAAAAACCATACATTGCACCTCAGCAATTCTTCCTCCAGTTACACACTAGACTGTTATATATATGTAAATTATGTGGTCCTTGTTAGCTAGTTGACTGTGATCTTTACCAGAAGCACAGCATATATATATTTATATGCAGTTGTATACATGTTTAGGGTTAACTATGAATCAATGTTTTTTTTTTCTATCAGCAAAGTTTTGTTGGTAATTTGTGTTATAGTAATTAGTCCAAAAATATTTATTATGGATTAAAAATTTATTGACCTAATGGTTGAAAATTTTATTGTGAGAATTATAGTGAATTATAGTGAGAATTATTGGTTGAAAACATTTATTGGATTATACAACAATAACAATATCTTATTTGTGCACCATAAAATTAATCTAATCATGGTAAAGAAGTAATAAGAGGTAGAGGAGAAGATTATTTTTTATATGAAAATGATTTTTAAGTAGATTAAGGGTGAATTCATGCGCATATTCGGATTGGTCGTAAAAAATCTATCATCTATTTTAACCAATAACGGATCAAGTGTTTGTCATAATTCTGAAATAAATAATGATATGTGATTTTATTTTTATTTTTTAGTGGAGCTTGATCTGTTGATAGTAGTTTTTGTAATACGAACTCTAACTTGAATCTTAAAAGTTGGTCTCTAGATTTTCGCATGTTTTTATTCTTATTTGTTTAGTTTTAATTTCTTGTTGTTATTATTAATTGTCATGTTAAGTTTTTGACAGATATTTATTGTATCATTGATAGTATTTTCTTCATTTCTTATAATAGGGATTATCTATATCTTGGTTGTTTTAATATATTATTTTGTTATTAAGGTGTAATGTTATTTTATTATATAATATACATTTGTTTTTTCAACCAGAAAATTTGAATAAATTTTCTTGAACTTTTTAGTTGATTAACGATTTCTATGAGAATTGATCATAATTAAATATTTATCTAGTATAAATCTCAAAATAAAATATAAAATAGAGTTATAAATATTTTAAGAAATAGCACTTCTCTTCTTCATATTTTATTAAAAATAAATAAACCTAATGTATATGAAGACTTATCTTAAATTTCAAATTTATGCATATATATATATATATATATATATATATATATATATATAGTTTATTCTTAGATTAACATTATATTTTGCAGAATCACATTATGTTAATTACCTCAGTATAATAAAAAAAACAATACTAATAATTTGCTTCCTTATATGTACACAGAAACCAATAACCTGCATGCACTGTACATGTTTAACCCAAACAGCACACAAAAGAAACATGAAGAGAAAGGAGAAAAACAGTAACCAACTGATGTAAACATAATTGAAGGGGCAACATACCAAGTAATAATATTAATAAATAATTATACATTTTGAATTTCATCTTCATGCATAATGAAAGTATACAAACTCACCTCATTTGGTGTCAACAACATTTTCCGATAACCAAGTGAAGTTTTCCACTTTTTCTCCCCATCTCTAAACATCATCAACACATTAATTATTTTTCTCCTAGAATATTGCTCATAAACATCAAGATTGATCACCTAGTAATCATCAATCAATCTCTATACATAAACCTTGATAAGTTAGCATTATGCATATTGTATACATAATGTCAAAACTTCTATGCTTTTTCTAACTAATCAACCAACCAAACATAATTGTGATTTTGACAAGCTTCGAAATTTAGCTTTTGTCAAAATCACGTAACTATACCTGATATAGTGATTCTGTCAAACTCACTGTCAATTTGCACCTGAACTCATTTGTTTTGGTTTGATTTATTGATCTTCATGCCGAAATTCTCCCACAAACTTCCACCCTCATTAATCAAGAAGGGAAAGCAAGCATCACCATTACCAACATTACCAACATTAGAATCAGAAGGTGAAGAACCATGGTCAACATTTCTTTGTAGCTTCACAATCTCTTCTCTTTGATGGTTAACATCACAATAGCCACTTCCTTGATTATACATAGAACATTGTTCGTTATTGTTGAAGTAAAAATTCTCCTTTCTCTTCTTGTTTCCTTCTTGTAAAGATAAAGAATCCCTTTGATAGTTATTATCAGTACCTCTCACAGTACTATTCAATATCTCACTCCCATCTTCATTTTGGTTTTCAATGTTGTTTTGATGAATCTCACCTTCATTTATTACATTTACACCCTTATGATTATGACCTTCAAGTTCAACAACCTTCATAATTTCTCTCCCACCTATATTCTTCAAAGCTTCCATTAAAGCAGCATCCCTAGCTTCAATCCAGGCTCTCTCTTTACTCCAAAACCTTTGTTCCTTTTCTACCCTTTTCGCTTCTTGTGCCCTCCACTCTTCCTCTCTCAAAACCCTCTCCTTTTCCTTATCCTCAAGTGTCTTCACAAGCTTACTCAACCACTCTTCTTGCTTATCCACAAGCTTCTTCATTTGTGAATCAATGAACTCTTTTATCTTCACCTTCCAACTCCTCCTTCCAATACTCTTCCTCTTTCCCTTCTCGTCATCCGACGATGAAGTATTGATCTCGAAGTCAGTTGAGTTAGTAGTGAGACTTAAACTATGATCATTATTATGAAAACCCTCTTGGTTTGTAGTTTTTGAAGGGTTTTGAAAATTGAAGTTGTTGACAAAATTGGTTTCTGGTATAGAAGTTTGGTTACTGTTTTCACCATATAAAGCTTCAAGTTGACGAAAGAATCTGTAATTCTTACCATCATGCCTTCCTGCTTTACCTTCTTTTGTCTTCTTGTAATATTTGTATAGGTTCTCAAATTTCTCCCTGCACTTTTTCCCATTCCTTTGATATCCATGTTCTTCACACATTATCCTAACCAAATTCATATAAAAAATATATATTATTCAAAAACTACCATATACTAATCAAATGTTTCCTATACTACGAACCATAGACACCCCAGAAACACGGAACTGACTACACATCCATATCAATTGTAATTTAAAAGATTTAAACAAATTAAACATAATTATAAATATTAGTGACACATACATATATTTTTTCAGAGATACCAATGATATAATACTAATGATATAATAGCACAAAATATGAAAATAAATTACACCCAATATAAATATCAATGATACATACACATATTTTTCAGAAATATAAATAATTTAATAGTACAAAACATGAAAATAAAAATGATGGCATTAGTGTGGTGTAGAAAGTAGAAAATAGAAATAGAATGTATAGAACCCTAGCTAGTAAGAGGAGAGAAGAGAGAGTTAAATTCCTAAAGAAGTCTCATCAAGTGATGTGATGATGAGGTATGAAAATTAATAATTTTATGCAAAGCCATGCAGTGACGTTTTGGTGTTCTTTGTTACCTAGTTATGGAAAACATTAACTAAGCATAGGACAAATCAATTCCGATAGAAAGAGAGTAGTTTTTGAAGAAAGAGCTATAGCTATATAGCTTGCCTCACCTTGATGTCATCTCATACAGATTCAAAAGAGTACAGGTGCAAGCAAAAACAAACAAACAAACATACATTGGAATGGTCAATGAATTTTTTATGATGATAGAAATGATGAAATTTTTAATAAAGTGAAACAAAATTTGCACTTAAAAGAGGGGTACAAAGTTTCAATGTGGAAATATGAGACAGTGCTAAAACCTTACTAATCTTGGTATCTAAACTTAAATGCTTCTCTAACTAAGTACAATAAACATTAAAATAAGAATGAACTAATAAATCATCTTTAACCTTAAGAAAATTGCACACACCACATAACATCATTTCATTGTTTTTCTTTCTCGAATCCCAGTGAAGAAACTAAGGTCAAGTACAGTCCTATCATCTTAAATTTAACCAATCCCAATATACAAATCGAATCTTCAATCTAGAACTATCATTTTGTCTCTTTTTTTTTTATTTTTAAATTTGTTAAGAATCAAACAAAAGTTACAAAAAAAAACTATCATTTTGAAATGATTAACGATAACATCTTCAAAATAAAGTAAAAAAAAATAAAAAATAAAAAGAAATAATCTAGAAACAGTATTGTTGAGTTGAGTATGAAGAAGATGAACAAGAAAATGATTATTTATATATAATGATTTAAAATAGTTTTAGAAGAGAATGAAAATATTGTATTTGTACCTAGAAACTTCATCCCATAAGGGACCCTTTTGATTAGCTTCTTTGAATTTAGAGTCAAGACGAGATCTGATCTCAAGAAGAGTAAGAGTTTCTTGTCTGGGCCATCTTCCGGTGGAAGCGTCTCCGCCGATACAACCAGTGGTTTCAGGAGTTGAGACACTGGCGGTTGTGGTGGTGGTTGTTGTAGTTGGAGGAGGTGGAGGAGGTGGTTGAACATGATGAGTGGTGATGTTATTGAAGTCTTCAAGAACATTAACACCGCGACTCAACATCATCATCTCGTACTGTTGATGTTGGTCGTTTTGATTTGGTGTGGTTAACAAAGCAGTCAGATTCCGGTGGCCGGTGAAAAACTCATCGGCTGCTGCTGGCGGTATTGAAGTGAAATGGGTTGACCTTGTTCCGTTAACTAGTTGTCTTAGATCGGTGGACATGCCGTTGTATTGTTGCTGTTGATGATGGTGTTGGTGTTGGTATTGGTGTTGCGGTTGGTGCTGGTGCTGGTGCTGGTGGGGGTGGTGAGTATGATTGTTATGGTGTTCTTCCATTTTTCATATGTATATATGAGAAAAGAGAAGCTAGGGTATTAAGATGAGGTAGAATTAGAAAGAAAGAAAGAAAGAAAGAAAGAGAAGAAGAAGAAGAAGGAGATGAAAAAATAAGTGAGGGAGAGAGTGTGAATAAGCGGCAGAGTCGGATCCTGTCGTGCAGGAAAAAAGGCTCAAATTTGAAGCTAAGGACAATGGTATGGTCCCATGTCTGAGAACAAGTGTGTAATGAGAGAATGAGACTGTGTGAGTGTGAGAGAGAGAGAAGAATAGAGAGACTCTCTTTCTCTTTCACTTTCTCTCTCTGTATGTTTATATTATACTAGTACTATAGTAATTAAGACTATGTATTAGTGAGTGTGAGAGTACATTAGTCTCTCTATTTGGCTTTTTTGAACATTAATTAATATGCTGCTTCCTTCTCTGTCTTTGTGTCCGTACTGTGGGGGTAGGAGGTTGGACTTTAGACTAGTGCTTTTTGGAGAGGGGAGTGAGTGGCTTTAGGGTAGACACCCAAAAAGGCCAAAGCCCTAAGGGTTTTATTATAAATATACATTACTTCGTTTATTTATAATTCTTTGTTTTTTCTTCATCTATAAGCAATTGTTGTTAGTTGATTTATTAACGAAAATTATTTTGTACATACGCATCGAGTATGTATTTGTAGATATACGTATTTGGATTCTCTACCAACTAAATGAAGAGTGTCCGATTTGAATATTATGTTTTCGAACATATTACATTCTATTTATTTATTTATTTTTAAATAGTGAATTTCAGTCACTAATAAATATTTAAATAATTTTTTTTTGTAATAGATACTATTGCAATTTGTGGATACTCGTGTTTGTTATATACATGTCTGTTTATATATTATAAAAATTCTCTAGATATTATTAATTTATTATACACTATCTTTTGCTCTTCTTAAAAAATATAGTCTTCATATGTCTGTTTTAAAAAATATCGTGAAAAAAATATTTCATTAGTTATATAAATTTTATTTGATTCTTTTATATTTAAGTTTTTTCTATATTTTAAATTTCATATTAACAATTTTATCGTCCAATTACATTATTTTAAAATATTATCCATAAATATTTATAAATTATTTACAGATATGTTAAAATCCATGAATTATCCATTTAATATAAATATCATATACAAATATTATAACATACACCTAGGTAAATATCCTTTGACATCATTAACATAAGATATAAAATGATATGTCTCTCGTCTAGTATACGTTTTGACAGAAAGAATAGAGAGAATAATGTGATGATACTGTAAATTTGTGATGTGATAAAATATTGTGAGGTTCTCATATAACAAAGAGATGAAATCACACTCTCGCAAAATATATGGTTTCTTATCAGAGTCAATATTTATTAAATAAAAAATTAATCAAATAATTTTTTTATACTATCAAAATATTTATTATTTAAAGTTATGCATTTAGAGATGGAAAATGTTAATTAAATAATAAATAAAAATGATTTTTGTAAATGATTTATAAATATTTATTATAGTTAGAAGTAGTAAAATGGATCGTTCGTACCGTCTTAAGCTCGTTCAAAAAAATTAGACATATCAGTTCACCGATTAAAAATAAATATAAAAATTTAACACTATCTATCAAGGTGGCATTTGATGGACAGGAGGCTTATCGTCTATTTTTTTTCTACTTTTTTATAGATTAATAATTTTTTATATTTTAATTAAATTTTTCAAATATTTTTACAATAATTTTTTATAAAATATTTCTTAAACAAATTTTATTAAAAAAATATTACATATATTAACAAATAAATGTATAAAATAAACCTATCAAGAATTAGAATGATTAAAATTAACAAAAAAAATATAGGTTTAAGGTAAGACGGATTGAATAAATAGACGGGACGGACTTTAGTGAACGACGAATTTTGACTGAACAAATTTTAACAGACAATGAGTTTTGATAAGACGGACTTTAATGGACATCGACACAAAATCTCAACTCAATATGCTATTTTTAACGGCTACACAGGATCGATCCAGCAGGCAAGAGCCCGTTTTGCTACCCATAATTATGGCTTCATGTATGTCTCTAGATTTATCTTTTTCTTTGTAAATACTCTTTTGGCATTTCAACAGATTCTTGTCATCTATATTTTTTGTTGATACATTGACTTAATTATTTCAAAATCAAATATTCATTTTGTCCTTCAAATAGTATCATATTATATTTAACTGAAAATAATATTAATTTATATATAATATATTAAAATTAAAGCTACGCATAATATCATGACATGACACGTGTCATACGTCACATATTAAATATTTGTCACATTATCTAAATTTGTATATGGCACTCTTCAAAACTCTTCTCTTTTCAAAACTAAAAAAATACATGTTTATTCTTTTATGAAAGGTCATGAGTTCGAATTCCGAAAAAGACAAAAATGTAATATTTTCAAGAATATTAGTTATATTTATTTTACAATCATTTATTTTTTATGAAACTAAAATAATTATATATCGGTCGGTGTATCAATTATTCTATAGTCCTGTATAATAAAATTTAAAGTTTTACTTTAACAATTTCTAAATTTAACAACTAAAATATGAAAGTATTGAACATCATTATAATACATATGATGGTCAATATATCAATTATTCATACATCATTAAAAGAAATTATATAAATTCTCACTACAATATTTTTTTATTATAGTTTTGTATAATAAAATTAAAATTTTACTTTATAAATCCTCACTACGATAAGAGATATATAAATATGAATCTATCTATATATATAATATATTAAAATCGAAGCTTATACGCATAATATTACGATACATGTTATTCACATACTCAACATTTGTCACATCATCTAAATTCATATGTGGCACCTTTCAAAACTCTTCTTACCAAAAAAATACATGTTTATTTTTTATAAAGGTCATGAGTTCGAATCCCGAAAAAGGACAAAAGTGTAATATTTTCAAGAATATTAGTTATGTTTGTCTTACAATCATTTCTTTTTTATGAAACTAAAATAATTATATATCGGTCGGTGTATCAATTATTCTATAGTTTTACATAATAAAATTTAAAGTTTTACTTTAACAATTTCTAAATTTAACAACTATAATATAAAAGTATTACACATCATATACATATGATGGTCAATGTATCAATTATTCATCATTGAAAAAAATTATATAAATTCTCATTACAGTATTTTTTTTATAGTTCTATACAATAAAAATTTAAATTTTCACTTTATAAATCTTCACTACAATATTTTGTGCATCATACACATGCTAGCTTAACAAGAAGATAACTTATGCAATAAAGACCACCCCAATTTTTTCTTCAAAGAATCTAGAATGTCAAATAAGAGAAATAATTTGGAAAGTTTATAGAGATTCTAATGAAATCTACATTTATATCTATATAATATATTTAATCTGAAACAACAAATTATATCATGACACATACTAATTTTTCTAATTCGTTGTCCTATGTGACACCTCTCCAAACTCAATTTTAAAAGGTCAAATGCAATAATTATTCTCTATTAGATGTCGCGAGTTCAACTCCTTACAAAAAAGAAATATTTATTTTCTATCGAAAATCCCAAATTCAACTTCTCACACAGACAAATATTTGTGAATCTAAACACTAAATTAAAATTTTATTTTATTTCAAATCATTCAAAAAAAAACTATTATAATATATAAAAATTGAGTTACAAACTATTTGAATATACCAAATCATTGTCCATTTGGTAGAGTCTATCTATGAATTAATTATAATTATTTTATAATAAATAAATCCAAAATCTACATTTATAATACTATTTTAAAAAAATCATCTCAACTCCGATGTCTAAAATCTATCTATGAGTCAATTTCTATTATTTTATAATAAACAAATTTAAAATTTAAATTTATAATACTAGTTCAAAAAGTTCATCTCACCCCACGCGATGCGCTCTCTATATAGTATCATATAATTTGTAAAAAAAAAAAAACTATTGAAACACGTGGCCGATGGAAATTCTAAGAGAACGAGTTTTTTTTTTCTTTTCACTTCATGATACTGTAGATAAATTGCCAAATTATTATAAAGATTTACACACGCAATTTCAACTAATTCAACAAGGGTTAGGGAAGACAATTCAAAAGGATAATTAGAGGATCCTCGACACTCGTGTCTAGAAATTTAGGGTAATCCATTTCTAAAGAATTCTTACCCACGAAACTTAGATAGAAAACGAGACCCAGAAGAACATTTGACAATCCAAAATACTCCCGGTCACACTTCAAAACACTAGGAAAATGGTTGTTGAAATAATTTTTTGTCTCGATAGTTTGTTCAAATTAGAGTGTCGAGAATATTTAATTTGATTTAAGAATGTGAAAATATTTGTTATACATATATTTTATTTTAAATCTAAAATAGATAAAATATGATTTAGGTCTAAAATAGATAGATTTGATTTAGGTCTAAAATAGATAGATTTGATTTAGTTGCAAAATAGATATTTTGGGCTTTTATAGTTTTGAGTTTTGACTTAGGGAGCAAGTTAACCTAAATTTATAAGTAGAGGGAGTAACCCCTATTTTTGTAATAAGTTATATTCACAGAATTTGCAGTTGCAAGTGAATAAGAAAGTTTTCCACAGTTTGTGGGTAGAGAGAAACTCTGCAGAAAATTCATTGTCGTCTTTTCTTTATTTCTTTTATAATTTTCATCGTTTTTGTGTAGTGATAACAATCTTGTTCATCAAGATTGATAGAAATTCATCATAGATTTTGGTGGATTTCCAACATCTAGTATCAAAAGCCCCGGTTAAACGATCAAGGGAAGAAGGAGAAAATCAATGGCGGTGAATTATGCGAATGGAAATTCTCTATCGAATCTCTCAATTCTTAAAGGTGATAACTATAAGAATTGTGGTAAACATATGAAGGTTATATTCAATTTTCAAAGTATTTGGGAACTTTTTAAATATGGATTAGAACCACTAAATGAAAAAGTCTTAGAAGTGGATGAGGAGGAATAAAAAGAATCAAATAAGAAGAATTATAAATCTCTCTTTATAATTCACCAATGTGTCAGCCCAGACAATTTTGAAGAGATTAGTGATGTTGAATTTGCAAAAGAAGTCTGGGAAATTTTGAAGAAATCATTTGGAGGCGCTGAGAAGGTGAAGGGGTGAGGTTACAAACTCACAAAAGAACATATGAATTGCTTCAGATGAAAGATAGCGAAAGCATATCTGATTTCTTCAATAGGGATTACGAAACTAGTGAATCAAATCAAGGTTTATGGAGAAACGTTAACAACAATAGTTGTTGTTTTGAAGATCTTGATATCTTTGACTCCGAAGTTCGACTGTGTGGTAGTTTTCATATAAGAGTCAAAGAACATGTCAACTTTGTAGAAGGAAGAACTTCAAAGGACACTTAAATCTCCTGAACAAAGAATCGCTGAAAGAGCTGCATGCAAGTCGAAGAGTGATGTGGCTCTGCAGGCTCAATCAACAAAAGATAAGAAAGACAAAGGAAAATGGTTAGACAACAAAGGTAGAGGTGGCTACAACAATTCAATTGGTAGAGGAAACCAGCATAAAGAAAATGTGTTTAATTAGAGAACACCATATCAAGGCGACCAAAGAGGCAGTGTTATAAATAAAGGAAGAGGTGGTGGTCAAAAACCTAACAAGAGTCATATTCAATATTATAATTGTCAGAAATAAGGACATTATTCTAGTGATTGTCCAGAGAAGCGAAAGAATCAAGAAAGTGATGTGAAGTTTGCAAAGTATGAAGAAGAAGAGATGTTGTTGATGGTCACAATAAGAGATGAAGAAAAATTCAAGGATCAATGGTACTTGGATTCAAGATGCTCAACATACATGTCTGAAAGGAAAGATTGGTTTGTCAACCTAAAACCCTCAATGACGAACATGGTAAAATTTGAAAATGACAATACTTTAGTAGCCGAAGGTATTGGAGATGTTCTGATTATGAGGAAAGATGGAAAAAGATCAATAATTTCCAATGTGATGTATATTTCAAGCATGAATAGTAGTAACTTGCTAAGCATAGGACAGTTGGTTGAAAAGAATTAAAGAGTGTTAGTCAAAGACAAGATGATAAGAATCATTCACGCCAATGGAAGATTAATCTTGAAGGCTCATATGTCTCATAATAGAACTTTCAAGGTCGAATTTAATGTGATGGAGCACCAGTGTCTTTCGACTTCAGCTAGTAGAGACGAATAGATATGGAATTATCAAATAGGCCATATCAACTTTAGAGACATCAAATATTTATAGAGGGAGGATATGGTTTCAGGATTTCCAAAGATCGATATTCCAAACGAGGTATGTGAGGAATGTGTGCAGACAAAGCAGCACAAGAACAACTTCATCAAGGATGCAGGAATCAATTCTAAGGGTGTTCTCGAAGTCATATACTCTGATATATGTGGACCAATCCATGTGGATTCGTATGGAGGTAACAAATATTTTGTCACATTCATAGATGATTTTAGTCAAAAACTATGGACTTACCTTATCAAGAAGAAAAGTGAAGTGGTCGAGGTATTTACCAATTTTAAATCTATGGTCGAAATGCAAATTGAACGAAAGCTCAAAGTTTTGAGAACTGATGGTGGTTGAGAGCATGTGTCGAAAGACTTCGACAAGTTATGTGAAAAAGAAGGGATTGTGCATGTGGTGGTTGTTGTACCCCAAAATTTACCCTCTTCATTTTGAGGTTTCTAGCTTATAATCACATTATCATAAAACACTCATGTATGTACATTCATAGAATTTATCACATGGTTACCAGGTTCCAAATACCTCAATTTGTGGAAGAAACTGTGCGTTTAGGCTATCTCAAATCATTTTGAGCCAAAAATCGATATTTCTCGATTCGTATGGCTATTGCAAGATTTTCTGGTCAGAAAGCTATTTTGGTTTGATTCCGTGAGCATTGGGATCATATCAATTATTATCCAGTTTACATGTTCATATCGAAGGTCGTTTCGTCAAGAAAATACTTTATTTGCTTATTTCTCAATAAAGTGAATTTTGGGTTTTTAGTGCATTTCGGGCGCTCTGGAAGGAAAATCTCTCAGCTTGTCGGGTATTTTCTGACTATTTTTGATAGGAAAGTCCCTCTCATTATTATCTACAACTTTTGTTCACGAGCTGGGCGCAAATTATGTGAAGAATGTCCCCAAAGGAATTGATTTCTCAAGTGGATTAAACTGAATTTTAGTGTTGTACCGTGCGCTCAGTGCACTAAAACCTTCGTAATTCCTAGCTGGAAAATTGAAATTGAGCAAGGTTGGTGTTTAAAATTCCGTATCGGAATCCTCTCCGACTTTCATTTGCAACTCCAGAGCAAATTCCTTACCATTTAAGAGCAGTTTTTTTATTCTTCGAAGTTGTTTTCGAGCTGAACCGAGCAATTTTCATCTGATACACGAAGTTTGAAAAATCATATGTTGCTAAATTTTTATCGAAACGAGGTGGAACCAGTGCTAAAATTTCACAAGTTTTTTTGGTTTCATTTGTCTCGGAGATACTCAAGTTCAAATTTTGATCAGAAGACCCTCGTTCGAGATAAATTTCTCCGAAGTGCGCAAATAAAATTTTGAATGTGTCAGACGCGTGAATACTGTGCTATAACTTCAAAAATCCGTATCTCCTGGACCTTTCTCTCGATCGAATCGAAATTTTAACTTACTCGAGAAAAATCGCGTTCCAAACATTTATTGTTTACAGTCCCACTTTAAATTTCGCACCGATCGGGCTGTTTTGGATTAATTAGGAAAATTATTCGGATAATCGCGATTTTGGCTTAATTGTGGATCCAAGGCACTCTAAGGCCCAAATTTTCACACTATAAATAAATTTTTGCCTTCACAATTAAAGGACACACAATCATTTTCTCAAATTTCATCTCAAATAACTCTCAATAAATAACTCTCAATTCTCTCTAATTCTCTCTCAAACTCTCAAGAACAAACTCAATGAAATAACAATTTTCCCTCCAAGTCACAAGGCAAACCACCTCCCTCTCCCTCTCCCTCTCCCTTGCCGTCGTTGTTGACCGAAATCAGCCACCTTCTTGCTCGACCTCTCTCGTCGTCGAAACCAATCGATTTCCATCTCGACCAACCATGCATAATCCTCTCTCTCTCTCTCTCTCTCTCTCTCTCTCTCTCTCTCTCTCTCGGAGCTTCGGTCGCTCCTCTTCCTCTCTCCCTAGCCGGACCGTCGCCGACCTTCTCCTCTTCATCGGTTAGCTCGGCGAGACCTCTCTCTCACGCGTCCAACCCTCTCTTCTACTCTCCTTGCTCGGTTCTTATTCCTTCTTGCTCAAGGAATACCTTCCAAGCCTATTTTCATCAATTTTCCCCAATTCTTCAAGGAATCAAGCTCCAATTTCGATTATTATCAACAATTCAATTCCGATTTCATATTTTCTTTGAAGAGTGCAAAGAATTCCTATTCAATTTGACTCAAACTTCAAATTCAATACTTGAAGTTTTCTAGAGTATTTTTAGCTCGCAATGCTCTACGGATTTGTTATTTGTTTGGTATTTTCTATACTTTGTTTATCGCATTCTCTTACAGCTTTCCTAGATATCATAATAAGTATGGGTTTACCGCTTTCTTTGCCATAATTAGGATAGGAGCGTTGGGCTCAAAGTCGCTGTTTAAAGACATGTAGCTAGGCATTCTGCAATTTGTGTGCTAATTGTGTTTGGTTTGTTTAAAATCCTCTTCCATGCATAGTGTCATACCCCAAAATTTGCCCTCCTACTTCTCAAAGACATTTCATACACCCATACTCAAGGATTCCTCAAGGGTTGATCAGACAAACCCTCTCCTAGACAATCAACCCAACTAGGGTTTGGCAATTCTCAGATAAAAATGGACTTCCAACATCTCAAATGGTCATCATGCCTCCTCATATGCTTCAAAGATTCTCCATGTCAAGTTTCAAGCCTCACAAGTCAAGTTTCCTCAGACAATTGCTCAGATGGTTGAAAATCAGTTGTATTGGACAAAAAGTCAACTGTGGTCAACATACAGTCAAACTTCCTGATTTTTGGTCAACATCCTCATTTTGAAGTTGCATTCATCATTTGATCAAGGGTTGATCATGATTCATCAAGAAAACTCAAGATTAGACCAAAAGTCAAACTTTCCAAATTAGGGTTTTTTAGTGAAAAGTCAACCAAACTTTGACTGAGCATAACTTCTTCATACTTTCTCAGAAATTTTTCCACCACCTCTTGTTTTGAAGGAAATTCAATTCTCTACAACTTCATGTCTCCAAGAATGTTCAAAAAATGCTTCATTTGGAAAGTATGGATCAAAACATTACAGGTTGGTTATAGGTTGGTTAGTCAACAAAAAGTCAACTTTTTGTTTTGGCGATTTATTGAGCATGAAAACTCCAATCGAGATGAAACCAAAGAGGTTGGTTAAAGGACTCTTAGAGCTTTCTAAAAAGTCCAAGAACACTAAAAAATGTGGAAAATTGAGCAAAATACACCTTGTACAAGTTGGGCAATTTTGAAGAGGTGCACAAAGAGAGATACTTGTAAAAATCAAAATTTTTGCAAATGGGCCTAGTTTTTCTTCATTCAAACTTGTTCCTTATAGAATTTGGAACATCCAAGCCCAATGCCACAAATTTTAACTTTATTTTTCTATTTAATTTGGATTTTATTCATTTAAATACAAATTAAATTAAAAAATAAGGTATAAAATCAAAATTAATTGCAAAATTGATTTTTCTCTCATTCTTGAGATCCAAGTAACTCATAAAGGCTGGCAAATTTCGAAATTATCATTGATTTGGCAAGAATTTGATTGAAATTGATCAAAAAAGATAAGATTTGATTTTGTACAAAATCAAATAATCTTTGCATTGACTAACCATTATTTGTTCCTCAAATCAGCTCAATTTCCATCCACTATAAATATACAATGCCTATACAATAAGAAAGAACAGAAAAATTTCCTCAAGAACCCTATTCCAAAAGTCAAAAAACCGTGTCCTTCAAGGTACTTGTAGTCCTAGTTCCAGTGGATTTCAATTGGTTTTGAGAATTTAAACACATTCCTTGATACCCCTGGAGTGATTTCAGACCTTTACATCATTCAAAAGAATCAAGAATCACGAAATCCGAATTTGGTTTGTTCATATATTTTTCAAAATCGAATTCTGTTTATCATGCATTTTTAACATGTTTTGACGTTTGATTTGTGTTTAGTTTGAAGTTTGCAAGCTATCTGGACAATCGAATTGCATTTTTGTGGCCTGAATCGAAATATACCATGATTAGGGTTTTCTGAACCAAATTGGGGTTTCCTTAAAACGGAAAAATTGGACCAAAAGACCACCACCATCGTGTTTAGAATGTCATTTTCAATCGATTCATGTACTCACAATTCATTTATATTATGTGTATGAGATTTTAGAAATTGCAGGGGCCTTAGCGTCGAAGAAAGACCGACGCAAAATTCCCAGAATTCAAACGAAGACGATGAAGATCTTCGCGCGCGTTCTGGGCAATCAAGAAGTGACACCGTTTAAAAACAATTCGTTGTATTTTCCTAACACGTGGACGCTCCAGCTCAGTTGGTCAAGGCGTGTGGATGTGAATCCAAGAGGTCACCGGTTCGATCCCTGGCAAGACCATTTATTTTTGCTTCTTCACAAACTAACATATATTTTTCTATTTTCATATTTTCTTTTAATATTTCCCATCCATTTTAATTTATCTTTAATATTTTTTCTCAAGCATTTAAAAAACACCAAAAATATTTATTTTTTGCATACTCATCAGAAAAATGTTTATTTAATTTTTAGCATTAAAATTATTATTTTTGCATGCATATTTAATTTAATTGATAATTAATCATTAAAATAGCTTTTAATTGTTTTTAAATTATCAAATTAACTCCAAAAATTCCCAAAAAATTATTTTATCATATTAATGTCATTATTTGCATAAAAACGTTTTCTCATTCAAAAATTCTTATTTTTACTAACATTTTCCTCTTATGCAATTTTCTTCCGTTTCCCGATTTTTCATCTGTTCACAGGTTATATCGTTTCAGACAATTTTTATTGCTTTTCTTTTTAAATTATGTAACTGCTTATGGGATGTAATAGTTTAATTAGGACTTTTATTTTCCGCACTTTCAATTATGTATCTGCCCCAAAGCCATGTAATAGCGTAGGACTTTATCTTACCGCACTTTACATTTCCGCTATTTAATTTCCGCACCCTATAAACTGCTAGTAATTAGGCGTGTATGGCAAGATAAAATTGGACATAGCTCACTCATAATTCCAAGATAAAAATATCTGAAATCAACACACTTTTTTCACACATTGCACCCCTTAGGGTAATTCTCTCTTGTTTTCGATTAAATGGTCAAGTCCCTCGGCGTAGAGGTATCCTAGCACCGTGCAAAATATATCATCATAGTCCCTTCGATAAAAAGATCATAGATCCACGATGTCGCCTACGAATACATGATCTCGTCCCTCGATTGTTGCCTACGAAAAAGTGATGATCGTCCCTTCGAATGTGCTAGGATACTTCCTACAAGTTGCCTTCTATGACCATCCGATGTCCCTTCGAATGTCCCTTTTACATCCAACGAATAAGGTTACCTACCAACTAATGGTATGGATAGCACTATTCTAAAGGAACGTAAAATAACACGAAAACGACCATTCTGAGTAGGTAATAAGACTTTTAGTTGCTTGCTCTATCAAAATACTTTTCACACCTCACAGTTTTGTCAAAGTTCAAACTCTTTTCAAAATGAAACATTTCCGAACACTTTGTATACATTCCTACATGAATCATTACAAAGTCAAAGCGAACTGCCTTTTCAAAACATTTTTTTTCAAACACACAGAAAGCACCAATTTTAAAGTGATCTAGAGCAACTAAGAGCCCGTAGATAACTACGGATGGAAAGGGGTGCTAATACCTTCCCTTTTCATAACCTTCTCCCTTACTCAGAATCTAACGAAGGTCTTTTCCTGTTCTTTTCACCTTCCCTTAATTGGATAAAAGAAAAGTCGGTGGCGACTCTTGCTATCCGCATATTTGTGATACAAAAATCTCAAAGTCAGTTCACCGTATTACAGAACTGGCGACTCTGCCGGGGAAACACCCTAAAAAGAGAGAATACCTTAGGGATTTTTAGATCACCTTTATTGCTTTCTGTTTGACTTGTTTGCTTTATCTTTAAGGGTTGCTTGGGTATTATATTTGTGGGGGATCCTACACCCGGATCCGGGTTTCCTTTTAGGTAAGTAGCAATAAATCGTCGCGACCGTTAGACGTATATCGAAACGATCAACATGATGGCTACGTTAGTGTGACACTTTGGATGTCCTGATACTCTTCATTACCAAGTTGAGGATAGTATTCGGCTTCTGCGTGGTGTCATCAAGCACTAACTAAACTTTTAGAACCTTAATTGACCCATCTTTGCCATTAGAAGGTAGTGAGATGACCGGCTTTGGTGTAGACCGAGGTTGGTTGATACTCGATGCTACACTCATTAAGATCAAACTTTTGGGATATTTTCGGTCGACCACTTGGTAGTTGTATTGAAATAAACGCCTACGAGAAAGATCAATGATATGAGATTCCTAGAACCCGGTTACTATTATAGGACAGGATGAACCAACTCAAACTTTTGGTGGGGTAATCACCTATACCTCTTGCAAGCCTTAAACCTAGGCTCATTGTGTGAATTGTTTGTGTGTGCTAAACATGACATCATGACATCATTCGTATTGCATATCATTTCTAACTATTTCAAGGACCTAGGGATTTATCTTTGCTCTATTTTGTAGGGAATTATGGCTTCTAGAAAGACTATCAGAATCAACTTCGTGAGTGTACCTTCTCAGCTCAAAGAATTGGTTTCAGAAATTCCCGACCATGCTCAGTTCATCAAAAGACATGGTTATCTACTTGATTTGGTTATCTCCAGTTTTGAAGAAGATATGATGCATGTCCTATTCCAGTTCTTTGATCCGAAACACCATTGCTTTACATTCCCAGATTATCAGTTAGTTCCTACCTTGGAAGAGTTCTCTAAGCTACTTGGGGTACCTATTCTTGACCAAATGCCATTCACCGGTTTAGAAAAGGTTCCTAGGTACGAAGACATTGCATCAGCCTTACACCTAAAGCACTCAGACATTGAAGCCAATTGGGAAACCAGAAGTGGAGTTAAGGGTTTACTTGCTAAGTTCCTAATTAAGAAAGCCCGAGAATTCCTCAAAGTTATGAGTTTCCATGCATTCGAAGACATTGTGGCCTTGATAATCTATGGTTTGGTTCTATTCCCTAACTCGGATCAATTCATAGATGTCAACGCTATCAAATTGTTTCTTACCCGCAATCCTGTGCCTACCTTACTTGGAGATATTCTATATTCTCTCCATACTCGTACTATCAAAAGACAAGGAACTCTCATGTGTTGCATACCATTAATTTCCAGGTGGTTTATTTCGCACCTTCCTCCATCAGTTTTGAAGAACGAACAAAGGATGAAGTGGTCTCAGAGGCTAATGTCACTCTCTCATTCAGATATCCGTTGGAGCCTTTTCTCTCAAAAGGACTTCACATTCATTGAGCGTTGTGGAGAATTCCCTAATGTACCACTCCTTGGTATAAGGGGAGGTATTACTTACAACCCTTCTCTAGCTCTACGTCAGTTTGGTTTTGCTCGAAGGGATGGTCCACATGATATGCTTCTCCAAGACATTGTGTTCGACTACAACCACGATCTCCAGAATTACCGACAAAGGTTCATACACGCTTGGGGCATGGTAAAGAAGACTGATATCGAGACTTTGGGACACCAAAACTCCATTCCTTGGGAACCTTACCTCAAATGGGTGAGAGCTCGAGCTCAAAACCTCATGATTCCATTCACGCCTGTTTTACCAGTAATTATGGAACCTGTTGCTATAGGTGACGTACCCTATACTGTTCTCCATCCTGACATGCCTACTGACCTTGAAGACTTGAAGAGATCCTGGATTCAACTTAAAAAAGAAAGGGATACATTTGAAGCTCAGTGCTATGCAAGCGAGAAGAAGGTACTAGAATTGACCAAGCTACTTCAGGAGGAGCGAAACATCAACGCCTACCTCGGCACCAAGAGGAAGCGCCCATGGGAGACTTAGAGCTTTAGGATTTTTACGCTTTTCTTTTATTGTTTTGAACTATCTTTTGTACTTAAAAAGAAAAAAGAATAAAAAGAGAACTAATAAATATTTTTTCATTGCTTGTTTAACAAATTTAAATCTCTAAGGTCCTTGAAAACATTGCATTGCATTTGCATAAACATCGCATATCATGGCATAACATCTCATAACAGGTACATTGAAGATTGGTTTTCTCATTCTCTCGCTATTTATTTTAGCAGAAATGGCTCTTGAACAGACTGTCAAAGATTTTCAAGCTCAGAATGCTCAGTTCCAACAGATGTTCACCAGCTTGGTCCAAGGCCAAGAGGATCTGGAAAAAATCATCAACTGAAAGAAGAAGGTCGTCGGTGTTCTCAACATGGGCAGACGCTACAAAGGTGGTCCTAAAGTGGTCAGCCGGATAGAACTCTCAAAAGGAAGTGTCAAGAATGAGGGGAGTGTCAAGGGCAATGAAGAAGGCAGCCAGCGTGAGTCTGAGAAAGAGAGAGAGGATCACTATGATCATGACCAGTACTCTAATGAAGATGATAAGTACAAGCAACTTGAAGACCGTCTGAATGCTGTGGAAAATATGAAGATGTCCGGGCTAAATTTTGATGATCTGAGTCTTGTCCCTGGTGTGGTGATTCCTCCCAAGTTCAAAGTTCCAACTTTTGCCAAGTATGATGGCATCTCTTGTCCAAAGCTGCATTTGAAGTCCTATGTCCAGAAGATCAACCCCCACACTGATGACAGAAAGTTGTGGATGCATTATTTTCAAGAAAGTTTGTCCGAAACTCAGTTGCAATGGTATTATCAGCTAGAGAATGACCGTATCCGTACTTGGAGTGACTTAGCAGATGCTTTCTACAGACAGTATGAGTGCAATGCTGAATTGACACCCACTCGCATGCAACTACAAAGCATGTCTATGGGTCGTGATGAGAAGTTCAAAGAGTATGCTCAGAAATGGAGAGACTTAGCAGGCAGAGTTCAACCACCCTTGTCCAGTAGGGAGTTGGTTGATATGTTTATGGGGACGCTGACAGGCCCATTCTTCAATCATCTGATTGGAAACTCTTCGGCCGGATTCACCGAGCTGATATTGACAGGCAGGCGAGCGTATTGAAGCTGGTATCAAGAGCGGAAAGATTCAGGCAGAGACATCTTCAAATGCTGCGAAGAGATCTTTTGGTGGTAAGAAAGAAGCTAATGTTGTGTATGGTCAGAAAAGCCGAGCCAAGACCGACCGTGCTCAATCTGTGGGGGCAGTTGTGATCTCCAATCCTACATCAGCACAACCTCAGCGAGACAACGCGCGTAGCCAGAATGCGCCACGAAGACAGTTTACGAAGATCAACATGCCATTATCGCAAGCCTTGCAACACATGTTGAAAGCAGAGCTGATTACTTTGAAGGATCCTCCTCAGAGTGTCAATACCTCCTCTGCGAGATACAATCCTAACGCTAAGTGTGCTTACCACTCCAATAGCCCAGGGCACGACACTGACAACTGTTGGGCTCTGAAGAACAAGATTCAGGATATGATTGAAGCTAAGCAGATTGAGTTTGACCCTCCTGTTGAGACTCCGAATGTGATCAACGCCCTTATGCCTAACCATGACAAAATTATCAATGCTGTTGGTGAAGATACTTACGTTTTCAACATAGATGACCTGACCATTCCTCTAATGACTGTTAAGAAGAATCTGCTGCAAGCCGGTGTCAATCCAGGATGCCCCGAGAATTGCCGTTGGTGCCCATCTGCACCTGATGGCTGTGCTTGGTTGGTTGAGAAGACGCGTTCAGTGCATGATGGATAACCGTGAAATACTATTCCTGAAACCACCTATGGAGAGTCTGTGCGAAGACATGTCCAAGAAACTGAAGATCGAAGATGTGAATGAAACTGTATCATCTGTATGGGACACCTTGGGGCAGCCAAGTTGAAAGTATGATTACATGGTGAAGTACACTGTTCCTGAGAGCTACAAGATTCCTATTGAAGATGTTAAGGTGACTGGATGGGGTGACGATTTCCCAGAAGACTATGCTGATGTTAACACTATAAGGATTTCCTCTACTGATTCTGTGCCAAGAGTGGCACCTCTCATTATTACTCCTCCATTGCCAGTTCCATATTCCTCCGATAAGGCTATTCCTTGGAATTACGGAGCTGATGTTTACTATCATGGCGTCAAGCAAGACCCTCTGATCATTGAAGATCTTACAGTTGAAGCTACAATTCCTGACATTGACAACATCACCAGATCAAGTAAGGTGACCAGAACCGGAAGAGTATTCTCTCCAGATATCTCTCCTCCAAAAGACACCGCGACTCCAGCTCGCATTCCAGCTATTCAATCCATTCCCCAAGCTAGAGGGAAAGAACCAGTGACTCATCCTGCTCAGCCAGAAGTACCAAAGGAAGTTGCTGAAGACACCTCCAAACGAGAAATGGAGGAAATTCTGAAGATTATAAGGAAAAGTGACTACAATGTTGTGGAACAGTTGGGACAGACTCCGTCCAAGATCTCCATGCTTGCTCTGCTCTTGTGCTCCGAGGCTCATGCTAATGCCTTGGTGAAGTTTCTGAAGAATGCTCATGTTCCGCAAGACACTACTACTGACCAGTTCGATGTTTGTATTGCTAGCCTGGCTGCCAACAACGGCCTAGGCTTCTCTGATGCTGATCTGACTCCTGCCGGAAAGAAACACAACAAAGCCTTGCACATCTCTATTGAATGCAAGGGCATTACGTTGTCTCATGTTTTGGTAGATACCGGTTCTGCTCTGAATATCCTTCCAAAGACTGCTTTTGATCGACTTGATGTTGAGGGGTTGGTCCTGAAGCCCAGTGATATAATTGTGAGAGCTTTTGATGGTTCTAAACGAACAGTACTTGGAGAGCTCACTCTGCCTGTAAAAGTTGGTTCCCAGACTTTTGACTCCACTTTCTTTGTCATGGACATCCGTCCAGCTTACTCTTGCCTACTTGGACGCCCTTGGATACATGGGGCAGGCGCTGTTACCTCTACCTTACATCAGAAGCTGAAGTACCCGGTGAAAGGGAAGGTTGTCACAGTATGTGGGGAAGAAGAATATATGGTCAGTCATCTACAGTCATTCCGATACCTCGAGGTGGAGGGTGAATTCTTTGAGACTCCCTGTCAAGCTTTTGAAACAATACCGAGAGTCATGCCTGTTGACTCTCCTGTCACTCCTGAAGTTACGCAAGTTCCACCTAGGATGGCCTCGCTGAAGGATGCTCAAGCTGCAGTTGGAGAAGGAGGTAGTACTATTTGGGGTCAGCACCCTGATCTTCCTTTCAAATCTGACAAGACTGGTCTAGGCTTCACCATCAAAGGTCAGAAGATGATACGCTGCGAACGTGCCGGCCAACTTCCTTTCTGCATCAGCCAGAGTGGAATCCATGCTATAGAAGACGATGACAATGACTTCGACATTAGCAAGTGGATCTTCCCAACTCCCGACAGTGGACTCAGCAATTGGAAGACTGAAGACGTCATACCGATCTTCTTTAGACAGGAGTAATTGCTCTTGTTTTGTTTCGCTTTTCGAATTTTTCTATGTTTTGAACAATAAACTCTAAAGCCTAGTGCCTTGCCCGGGGCATCATGGCTCGTTTGTGAGGGTTATTATCTGTCATTTGCATATTTTCATTCAATAAAATCGTTGGACTTTTGCATTCAATTGTTGTTTTCTTTCTTTTACTTTATCACCCCTTCAAAAAGCTATGTGTTCTTACACACACCCACGTGATACACTGTAGAATCACTCTGAATCTCGTTGATAACAGCTATGTTATTGCTAAATATGACTTCGATAATCCGATCTACCAAGCCGAAGATGAAAGTGAGGAAGATTGTGAAGTGCCAGGAGAACTTGTCAGACTGCTACAGCAAGAAGAGCAAGTTATACAGCCACACGAAGAACAAGTTGAGGTTGTAAATCTGGGTATTGATGAAGACAGAAAAGAGATCAAGATAGGAGCGGGTCTTGAGAAAAGTGTTAAAGAAAGACTGGTTCAGATGCTACGAGACTATATTGAGGTTTTTTCTTGGTCATACGAAGACATGCCAGGTTTGGACATTGATATTGTGGTACACCGGTTGCCGACAAAAGAAGGTTTTCTCCCAGTGAAACAGAAGGTTCGTCGCATGCGTCCTGAGATGTCAGAGAAAATCAAAGCCGAAGTTATGGAGCAGTTCAACGCCGGTTTCTTAGCCGTTACTTCTTATCCACAATGGGTTGCAAACGTAGTGCCTGTACCTAAGAAGGATGGTAAGGTACAAATGTGTATGGATTACACAGATCTGAACAAAGCGAGTCCGAAGGATGATTTTCCATTGCCTCATATTGATGTTCTGGTTGACAACACCGCTCAGCACAAGGTTTTCTCCTTCATGGATGGTTTCTCCGGTTACAATCAGATCAAGATGGCTCCTGAAGACATGGAGAAGACAACTTTTGTTACACAGTGGGGAACTTTCTGCTATAAAGTTATGCCGTTCGGACTGAAGAACGCGGGCGCCACTTATCAGCGTGCTATGGTGACATTGTTTCATGACATGATTCATCACGAGATAGAGGTCTACGTCGACGACATGATAGCTCGGTCACAGACTAAAGAAGAACACCTTGATCATCTACGGAAACTGTTTGATAGGTTGAAGAAGTACAGACTGAGACTTAATCCCAACAAGTGCACCTTTGGAGTCAGATCCGGAAAACTCCTAGGGTTTGTTGTCAGTGGAAAAGGTATTGAAGTTGACCCCGCCAAGGTTAAAGCCATTCAAGAGATGCCAGCTCCCCGTACCGAGAAGGAAGTCAGAGGTTTCTTGGGCCGATTAAATTACATTGCCAGATTCATTGCACATCTAACTGCTACTTGTGAGCCAATCTTCAAGTTACTGAAGAAAGATCAAGTGGTAGAATGGAACGAAGATTTCCAGATCGCTTTTGACAGAATCAAGGAGTACCTACAGAATCCTCCTATCCTAATGCCGCATGCCGAAGGAAGACCTCTTATCATGTACTAAACCGTGTTAGAGAATTCAATGGGGTGTGTGTTGGGGCAACATGGCGAGTCTGGTCGAAAAGAGTATGCAATATACTACCTTAGCAAAAATTTTACCGACTGTGAAACAAGATACTCACAGCTCGAGAAAACTTGCAACGCTTTGGCTTGGGCTGCTCGCCGACTAAGACAGTATATGCTGACCCACACTACCTTGTTGATCTCCAAGATGGATCTGATAAAATACATATTTGAGAAACCAGCTCTCTCCGGAAGAATAGCAAGATGGCAAATGATCCTGACCGAATACGACATCCAGTATACTTCTCAGAAGGCGATCAAAGGAAGTGTAGTAGCCGATCATTTGGCTCATCAAGCCGTAGATGACTATCAGTCTATGCAGTTCGAGTTTCCCGACGAAGATGTTTTACTAGTTACTGATTGCGAAGAACCAGGACCAGACGAAGGACCTGAACAAGGATCCCGATGGACCATGGTTTTTGATGGAGCCTCAAACGCACTTGGCAATGGCATTGGCGCCATCATTACATCCCCTACAGGTGGACACACTCCTTTCACCGCCAGATTATGTTTCAACTGTACCAACAACATGGCCGAATACGAAGCGTGCATTATGGGTATTAAAGTTGCTATTGACTTAAGAATCAAGTTCTTACAAGTGTATGGAGACTCAGCTTTAGTAATCAGTCAGATTAAGGGCGAGTGGGATACGAAGCATCCGAATCTCATTCCATATCGAGAGCATGTTCTGAGTTTGATCCCCTACTTCAAAGAGATTACTTTTGATCACATTCCACGAGAAGAGAATCAGTTGGCAGACGCATTGGCTACTATGTCATCTATGTTCAAGGTCAGATGGGACAACGAGGCTCCCCAGGTCATCATTGAGAAGTTTGACGAACCAGCATATTGTTATGAGCTTGATACAGAAGAGAAACCTTGGTACTATGACGTGAAGAGGTATCTTGAGACTCAAGAATATCCCGCAGGGGCATCTGTCAATGATAAGAAGTTCTTGAGAAGGTTTGCATCCAAACTCCTCCTCAGCAACGACATCTTATACAAACGCAATCACGACTTATGCTTACTCCGCTGTATAGACCGGAAAATAGCGGAACGTATCATGGAAGAGTTACACGAAGGCGCATTTGGTACCCACTCCAGTGGACACACCATGGCTAAGAAGATTTTGAGAACAGGTTACTATTGGTCCACCATGGAAGCTGATTGTCACCTCTATGCTCGGTCTTGTCACAAATGCCAGATCTATGCCGACAAAGTGCACATACCTCCAGTACCTCTGAATGTTTTAACTTCTCCTTGGCCTTTCGCAATGTGGGGCATTGACATGATCGGAGAAATCAAGCCCACGGCTTCCAACGGACACCGTTTCATCCTTGTGGCAATTGACTATTTCACCAAGTGGGTAGAAGCAGCCTCGTTCGCATCTGTTACCAAGAATGTTGTGGCTCGTTTCATCAAGCATAATCTTATCTGTTGATATGGCACTCCCGAAAGTATTTTATCACAGATAACGGCTCTAATCTCAACAACAAGATGATCACCGAACTCTGCACGCAGTTCAAGATCAAGCATCACAACTCTTCTCCATATCGGCCTAAGATGAATGGCGCAGTGGAAGCCGCCAACAAGAACATTAAGAAGATTATACAGAAGATGACAGTGACCTACAAAGATTGGCATGAGATGTTACCATTTGCTCTTCACGGTTATCGCACTATAGTACGGACATCAACAGGGGCAATTCCCTCTCCCTTATGTACGATATGGAAGCAGTCCTACCCATCGAGGTTCAGATTCCCTCAACCAGAGTCCTCCAGGACGCAAAGTTAGGCGAAGACGATTGGATTCAGACTCGCCTTGACCAGATTAATTTGATTGATGAGAAATGGATCGCATCCATTTGCCATGGACAAATCTATCAGAAGTGAATGATCAGAGCATTCAACAAAAGGGTCAAACACCGAGTCTACCAAGTCGGTGATCTAGTAGTCAAGCGCATCATTCTTCCACAAGGTGATCCCAGGGGAAAATGGACTCCCACCTATGAGGGACCTTTTGTAGTCAAGACAGTATTTTCCGGCGGAGCTATGATACTTAGCACCATGGATGGTGAAGACTTCCCACACCCTGTGAACGCAGACATAGTCAAAAAATACTACGCATAAAAGAGACCCGTTAGGTCGACTGACCTAGGCAAAAATAAGGGCATCCTGGCGAACCAAAAGGGTTCGGGAAAAATTTAAGGATATATACAAAACATGTACACCCGGCAAGTCGAAAACCTGAAAAGGCGGCTTGGGCAAAAAAGGGTATCCCGGTAGACTTGAAAATCCGAAAGGGCGGTCTAGGCAAAAGTTAGGGATTTAAGCGTACGACTATGTCTCGTCCAGATCACCTACTCACAGACTACTGTCGGCATTCAAGATTCAAATGGCAAAAATCAATTCACTCACTTTCTACTGATAGCAAGGAGATGAGATAGTTGAAATATATGAGTACTAGCATAGTTGGAATTTAACGAGATTGTTTCCGCATAGCTTTTTACCTTTCTTGTGTATAAACTACTTGGCCATACGCCACATTTCAAATAAATACGAGTTCTTTCTCTTTACAATTTTTGCTGCTATTGTTTAAAGTCCAACGTTTGCTTTGAATGATTATATGCATCTGACAATAAAAATCTATTCACAAACATGCGAAAAGTGAACATGCAAAAGTAATTACTACAGGCTCCAGGAATTGAGATGACGACGAAAGTCACCAATTTTGTTCCCCTGCCAAGTGTAATCCCCACATAGGTGTCGCTCACTACAAACCTTCCCCGGCGGAGTAGATGTTAGTCCCTGAGCAATGATTCCACTCAACTTAGCCGGATTACACCAGTCTTCGAGCAATAACATTTCATCCCCCAGCCAAGGTATTTTTCCCAGCAGAATATCTCTCAAATAATTCCTCTTTTCCCCAGCAGCATCAGTATCCAGACCTGAGACTTGGTCAGATAGTGCACCGAAGGAAACCTACATCTTTTATTCCCCAGCCAGAGATTACGACGGACTCCAGGTCCTTCTGACCCGGTCTCCCGGCAACTATCAAATACCCTCCAGCAAGCTCTATGCGCAAGATCCCCGGTAGAGTACCTCCTAAATTATTCCCCAGCAGGGTAGCAGGGTCTATGCATAAGATCCTCAACGGCGCGCCTCCCGATTTCTACCACCAGTATCTAGGCCCAAGACTTGGTCAGATAGCGCATCGGAGAAATCAAAGTTATCTTTCTTCTCAGGGTTTCCAATCCGTTTCATCCCCAAACAGAAGTCAGAAATCTCCAAGCAGAACATCCACATCTTCTTCAAGATGGATATGTTTTGAAATACCACAACATCTATCATTTATACATTACTCATGAAAGTCATAATTCGTGCATATGTCATTCATACGCATTGACATGCATCATACTTTGCATAAGACTAACAATATCCTATCAAAGTTTCTCTTGTTTTCTCCAAAACTGGTGAAAATCTCTTCTGAAACAAACAGGTCCAAGATTAATGCCCGAAGCCAGACGGGAAAACTATCTGAACGACCGCCCTAATTGTCCTCCGACAATAGGTCCGGGATTAATGCCCGAAGCCAGACGAGAAAACTATCTGAACGACCGCCCTAGTTGTCCTCCGACAACTGGTCCAGGATTAATTCCCGAAGCCATATGGGAAAACTATCTGAACGACCGCCCGCGTTGTCCTCCGACAACAGATCCAGGATTAATACCCGAAGCTAGACGGGAAAACTATCTGAACGATCACAAGTTATCCTCCGATAACAGGCATTGGATCAACACCCGAAGCGCAACAGGGAAGTTATCCACATTTTGCCAACTACTATCCCCTCAGAGTAATCAGCACGAAGATGTATTCTGACTCTCTCTTATTATCAACAACAACTACAGAGTCTAGCATACGACTCAGTTGCCTTGGATGGCATCTTAAGCCCATCTCCGACTACTTGTCAACATTTCTCCACTTTCAGAATGCTGCATATTTGGTTAAAAAACCAATACAAACCAATAACTTCATTCAAAGATGAGCACGAAGTCTAACATACGACTCCCTCCGGATGGCATCTTAAGCCCATCTCCATGCTCCTTTCAGAAACGTCTATAGAGCCTAGCGTACGGCTCACTCCCCAGCATCGATCTTTCCAGATGGCATCTTAACCCCATCTCCAACAGTTCTCTTATTCAGACAACAATCTCGAGTCTAGCGTACGACTCATTCCCCAGCGAAGTCTCCAACTTCTCCCAAATGGCATCTGTAAGCCCATTCCCGCATCATCAGCCAGCAGCGAGTGCAAATTTTCAGGTGTACTCGAGTGTTCAATCATCTTCTACCTCCTGGTCACGAAAGGCAAGCACGCCAATCTAACCCTTCCAGTACAAGAAGATTGAACAGGGGCAGCTGTCATACCCCAAAATTTGCCCTCCTACATCTCAAAGACATTTCATACACCCATACTCAAGGATTCCTCAAGGGTTGATCAGACAAACCCTCTCCTAGACAATCAACCCAAACTAGGGTTTGGCAATTCTCAGATCAAAATGGACTTCCAACATCTCCAATGGTCATCATGACTCCTCATATGCTTCAAAGATTCTCCATGTCAAGTTTCAAGCCTCACAAGTCAAGTTTCCTCAAACAATTGCTCAGATGGTTGAAAATTAGTTGTATTGGACAAAAAGTCAATTGTGGTCAACATACAGTCAAACTTCCTGATTTTTGGTCAACATCCTCATTTTGAAGTTGCATTCATCATTTGATCAAGGGTTGATCATGATTCATCAAGAAAACTCAAGATTAGACCAAAAGTCAAACTTTCCAAATTAGGGTTTTTTAGTGAAAAGTCAACCAAACTTTGACTGAGCATAACTTCTTCATACTTTCTCATAAATTTTTCCACCACCTCTTGTTTTGAAGTAAATTCAATTCTATACAACTTCATGTCTCACAAGAATGTTCAAAAAATGCTTCATTTGGAAAGTATGGATCAAAACATTACAGGTCCTTTTCAAAGTCAACAAAAAGTCAACTTTTTGTTTTGGAGATTTATTGAGCATGGAAACTCCAATTGAGATGAAACCAAAGAGGTTGGTTAGAGGACTCTTAGAGCTTTCTAAAAAGTCCAAGAACACTCAAAAATGTGGAAAATTGAGCAAAATACAACTTGTACAAGTTGGGCAATTTTGAAGAGGTGCACAAAGAGAGATACTTGTAAAAATCAAATTTTTTGCAAATGGGCCTAGTTTTTCTTCATTCAAACTTGTTCCTTATACAATTTGGAACATCCAAGCCCAATGCCACGAATTTTAACTTTATTTTTCTATTTAATTTGGATTTGATTCATTTACATACAAATTAAATTAAAAAATAAGGTATAAAATCAAAATTAATTGCAAAATTGATTTTTCTCTCATTCTTGAGATCCAAGTAACTCATAAAGGCTGGAAAATTTCGAAATTATCATTGATTTGGCAAGAATTTGATTGAAATTGATCAAAAAAGATAAGATTTGATTTTGTACAAAATCAAATAATCTTTGCATTGATTAACCATTATTTGTTCCTCAAATCAGCTCAATTTCCATCCACTATAAATATACAATGCCTATACAACAAGAAAGAACAGAAAAATTGCCTCAAGAACCCTATTCCAAAAGTCAAAAAACCGTGTCCTTCAAGGTACTTGCAGCCCTAGTTCCAGTGGATTTCAATTGGTTTTGAGCATTCAAACACATTCCTTGATACCCACAGGTGATTCGGACCTTTTTACATCATTCAAAAGCATCAAGAATCACGAAATCCGAATTTGGTTTGTTCATATATTTTCAAAATCGATTACATTTATCATGCATTTTTAACATGTTTTGATGTTTGATTTGTGTTTAGTTTGAAGTTTGCAAGCTATCTGGACAATCGAATTGCATTTTTGTGGCCTGAATCGAAATATACCATGATTAAGGTTTTCTGAACCAAATTGGGGTTTCCTTAAAACGGAAAAATTGGACCAAAAGACCACCACCATCGTGTTTAGAATGTCATTTTCAATCGATTCATGTACTCACAATTCATTTATATTATGTGTATGAGATTTTAGAAATTGCAGGGGCCTTAGCGTCGAAGAAAGACATAAAATTCCCAATTCAAGCGAAGGCGATGAAGATCTTCGCGGGCGTTCGGGCAATCAAGAAGTGACACCGTTTAAAAACAATTCGTTGTATTTTCCTAACACGTGGACGCTCCAGCTCAGTTGGTCAAGGCGTGTGGATGTGAATCCAAGAGGTCACCGGTTCGATCCCTGGCAAGACCATTATTTTTGCTTCTTCACAAACTAACATATATTTTTCTATTTTCATATTTTCTTTTAATATTTTCCATCCATTTTAATTTATCTTTAATATTTTTTCTCATGCATTTAAAAAACACCAAAAATATTTATTTTTTGCATACTCATCAGAAAAATGTTTATTTAATTTTTAGCATTAAAATTATTATTTTTGCATGCATATTTAATTTAATTGATAATTAATCATTAAAATAGCTTTTAATTGTTTTTAAATTATCAAATTAACTCCAAAAATTCCCAAAAAATTATTGTATCATATTAATGTCATTATTTGCATAAAACCGTTTTCTCATTCAAAAATTCTTATTTTTACTAACATTTTCCTCTTATGCAATTTTCTTCCGTTTCCCGATTTTTCATCTGTTCACAGGTTATATCGTTTCGGACAATTTTTATTGCTTTTCTTTTCAAATTATGTAACTGCTTATGGGATGTAATAGTTTAATTAGGACTTTTATTTTCCGCACTTTCAATTATGTATCTGCCCCAAAGCCATGTAATAGCGTAGGACTTTATCTTACCGCACTTTACATTTCCATTTTAATTTCGCACCCTATAAACTGCTAGTAATTAGGCGTGTATGGCAAGATAAAATTGGACATAGCTCACTCATAATTCCAAGATAAAAATATCTGAAATCAACACACTTTTTCACACATTGCACCCCTTAGGGTAATTCTCTCTCGTTGCCTTTCGATTAAATGGTCAAGTCCCTCGAGCGTAGAGGTATCCTAGCACCGTTGCGTACGAAATATATCATCATAGTCCCTTCGATACAAAGATCATAGACCCACGATGTCGCCTACGAATACATGATCTCGTCCCTCGATTGTTGCCTACAAAAAAGTGATGATCGTCCCTTCGAATGTGCTAGGATACTTCCTACAAGTTGCCTTCTATGACCATCCGATGTCCCTTCGAATGTCCCTTTTACATCCAACGAATAAGGTTACCTACCAACTAATGGTATGGATAGCACTATTCTAAAGGAATGTAAAATAACACGAAAACGACCATTCTGAGTAGGTAATAAGACTTTTAGTTGCTTGCTCTATCAAAATACTTTTCACACCTCACACTTTTGTCAAAGTTCAAACTCTTTTCAAAACGAAACATTTCCGAACACTTTGTATACATTCCTACATGAATCATTACAAAGTCAAAGCGAAATGCCTTTTCAAAACATTTTTTTGTCAAACACACAGAAAGCACCAATTTTAAAGTGATCTAGAGCAACTAAGAGCCCGTAGATAACTACGGATGGAAATGGGTGCTAATACCTTCCCTTTTCATAACCTTCTCCCTTACTCAGAATCTAACGAAGGTCTTTTCCTGTTCTTTTCACCTTCCCTTAATTGGATAAAAGAAAAGTCGGTGGCGACTCTTGCTATCCGCACATTTACGATACAAAAATCTCAAAGTCAGTTCACCGTATTACACATAGGGAGGTAATTCTCAGTAAGTGTTTACATTTATGCTTGCATAGGTCAGAGTGGTTAGGCAACCTAGAGTGGCACCACCAAGCAAAGTCCCACTTTGATACTTATTGATATATATGATGATGATATGATGGGCATGCGGAAAGGGTCCGCAATTGACCCCCGCATAGTTCTAGTCCGTGTCAGCTCAGCACACGCGAATCGTGTTGCTTCATTTATCGAGTCAATAATAAAAGTGGCAAGAGTTTCTTATTCTGACTCTCCACGCTTTCCTGGGGTTCACATTTACTGCTGAACTCGTATCATTTTCTCTTCACACTTGACAATTCATGTCATGTGGTGATACCCTTCACGGGAATCAGATGTTTTGGCTCCTGTTTGACTCCGGTATACTCGTTACCGGTGCAGGCTATGGTACTTCCTTCTTTTCCTGTGAATGTGTGTTATATGTTTATGCATTGCATTGCTTGTGTGCTTCTGCCAAAACACTTGTTTTCTTCATCCCTTTGCATCCCTTGGTCCTACAACCAAGACGGGTATAAGAAAGCTTCCCTTAGGACCGCTCGGTTAGGATAGCTCTCGAGTCTAGACATTAGGATTTACATCCTTGACATGGAAACATAGGTAGAGATTCCTCTTCATCCTTTACCTTAGGTACAATCTTTGCATGACAACATTAGGGCTAGTACTAGTTAGTCTCCCTTTTGTTTTGCTTGTTCTATTTTGCATCCTTGCATCTAATTAAAACTAAAACTTGATTTCTTTTTCTTTTGAAAACTAAAACACTTAATAATGGTTCAAAACTCCTTTCTTAAAGGTAAAAGAAACCAACCAATGAAAACTCTTTTTCGCCTACGGGCGCTTTATTTTGTGTTTAAAACCTTTTTCATAAGTAAAAAACACAAAACTCACCAAAACAAGTGAGTCGAACTACGATGCTCTGACTTTCCCATTGCAAGAGGGAATACATAGGCATCTTGTCACGAGGCTCAACCGAGCAAAACTTTGTAAAAACTTTCTTCTTTTCCCCGTGGTTTCTTTATTTTCCTTTTCATTCTCATGCATTGTAGCGATTAAGCAATAGATAGATATAACACACTCCTTATCTAGAAAATATAAGGGGATATCATAGAGTACTACGGGAGTGTGGGGTGATAATACCTTCCCCTTGCATAATAGACTCCCTTACCTAGATCCCTCGATCGTAAGACCGTGATTTCTTCCTGTCGCACCCCAAAATTTACCCTATGTTTATTCACATTCTTTTTTTCTCTAAACTATTACAACGGATGCTTCCTACAGAAAGTCATATCAATCCCTCCAAATTCAGTTGTTAGGTATTAAAAGTGTTTTTAATAGATATTACACGCTCTAAGCTTTCCAACGATACCAACTATGCCTAAATTGGAGTTACGGTCGCAAAGATATGACCAAAACAATTTTCAGAAAATCACCTTCTATTTTTATACAGTATGTGTCGACGCATAAGCTCATGTGTCGGCTCATAGCTTAAAATTTTCAATTTTTCACACAGTATGTGTCGACGCATAGGTCGTATGTGTCGACGCGTAGCTTTAAAATTTTCAATTTTTTCTGGTTGAACACAGTATGAGTCGATACATACTCTCTTGTATTGATACATAACCACTTGTATTGATGCATAGACCATATGTATTGATGCATAACCACTTGTATTGATGCATAGACCATATGTATTGATCCATAACCACTTGTATTGATGCATATACCATATGTATTGATGCATAACCACTTGTATTGATGCATATACCATATGTATTGATGCATAGCCACTTGTATTGATGCATAAATCATATGAGTCGACTCGTGCTCATTTGGATCAAAGTTTTGGATTGGAATTATGGATTGAATTGAAATTGAATGCATATTCTAAGCAACACTTCACCATGATTTCTCTTAACCATTGATATTGGTTTGTGGTAAATTTGGTTTCCAGCTTACGTTTACAAGTACTACGGCGAAGGAGATTGCATTAGTAGTAAACCAAGAATTCAAATTGATATATATATATATATATATAATTCTCCACTCTTGTATCTATGAAAATTGGAGAGTTTTAAATTACTCTAAGTTTTTATTATGCAAGATTGCCCATTTACAAAGTTAGAATCAAATTCTAAACTCAACATTCAATTAAATTGGCAAGTTCATTTTGTTCAAACTCATTTGTTCACATGATACAAATTATCATTCAATTCACTTCAAGAAAGCTTTCAAGTTTCAAGCATTTCGTTCAAGATTACAACAAGTTACAATTTGGCCTAAGGTTTCAAGCATACAAGCATATTACATGTTCTATATCCTAATCCTTTTCTTTCCAACAAGAATCTTCGGTGCTTTCTTTTTGAATTTCCCTCCAAGTTTTCTTGATCCATCTTCAGGCCATTTCTTCTCATCCAAGCTTTCCTTCTATCATCCATCCTCTCCATCATTACATGAAAACAAGAAGAGAAAGCATGATTAGCACTTCTTTCAAGAGAGTCTAATTGGAGCTTCTTTAGAGTGGTATATGCACCTTTAAAGAAATCATGTCAGGGCATGGCGTGAGCTGGTTGATGCCTTTATCCAGCAATATCAGTTCAATATTAATATGGCTCCGAATCGCACTTAATTGCTGAATTTATCTTAAAAGTCTGGTGAAACCATTAAGGAGTACGCCCAGAAGTGGCGTGAGCTCGCTACTAGAGTTCAACCACCCATGTTGGAGCCAGAAATGATAGATATGTTTACCAGCACCCTTTCAGGACACTACTATGTCTCCTGTAGCACCTCTGCCAACTTTGCTGAAATGATTCGATATGGTGAAATGATTGAAAGTGGTTTAAAATCTAGTAAGATCCACTACAATGAAGGTGGAAGTTCTTCCGATACAAATAAGGCATTCAATGCTCATCCTAAGAAGGAAAAAGGAGAAACTGGTGTTGTTTATAGAAACAGGGGCAAGGCCCAAGTCAATGTTGTAACTATTTCTACTTCTCAACCGCAGGCTCAACAAGCTCCTCGCCAGCAATATCAAAGACAACAGAATAACCGCACACCGAGAAAATTTGATGTGGTTCCAATGACTTATGCTGAAATGTTGACACAATTGATTGATTTGAAACTGGTGGTCCTAAGGGTTGCGTTACCTCCACCTCATCCTGACAGACGTCCAAGGAATTATGATGCTAATGCCAGTTGTGAATTCCATTCTGGTACTGTCAGACATAATATTGAGAACTGTTATGCTTTCAAGTGCAAATTGCAAGACTTGATTGGTTCTAAATCCATTCAGTTTGATGCCCAGTAACAACAGCCTAGGTCTAATGTGACTCATAACCCAATGCCACAACATACTAGTGGGGTAGTCCAAGCTATCATGGAGGATGGTGAGGTCCTAAACTTGATTATGGATGTTAATTTGGTGAAGACACCGTTGCCTTTTGTTAAGAAGTATTTGATCAAGAGAGGCGTCTTTGCGGACTATGAATCTAATTGTGTTGATTGTGAAAACTGTTCAAATGGCTATGAAGGTTTGAAAAATGGTATTCAAAGTTTGATCACCAGTGGCGAATTACAGTTTGATAAGATTAAAGAGGGTAAGAAAGGCATAACACAAGATGTGTCTATGATTTCTATTCCCTATAATCCTGCTGTGATATCTGCACCTATAAAGCCTGTTCCGTTATTGATCATGAAACCTGGTCCTATCCCGTATGTGAGTGATATAGTTGTGCCATGGCACTACGAATCAGATGTCTATTACCATGGAGTCAAACAAAAATATGGTCTCTCTTCTGATAAGAAGGATGATGAATCTGATGTTTCTAACACTGATAATTTCACCGACAGTGGCAGAGTAACCAGAAGTGGTCAGATTTTTGCTGCTCCAATTGCGCCTACAAATGAAGATGCTTTGGCGAAGGCCAAAGGTAAGCAAGCAGCAAAAGATCCTGAGCTGCAGGTCGCTAATCCTGATTTGCAAAGGATGTTGAAGAGATTATGCGATACATCCGCAAAAGTGATTTTCGTGTTATTGATCAACTTGCTCAAACCCCTGCTAAGATTTTCATTCTCTCATTGCTACGAGATTCTGACGCACACAAGAATGCCTTGATGAAGTTGATGAGTATTGCCTATGTCCCGCAAGAGTTATTTGTTGGTCAGTTTGAAAACGTTTGTGCTAGCATATCTTCCAGTAATGGCTTTGGTTTCACGGACTTTGATCTCCCTCCAGAGGGCAGGAACCATAACAAGGCATTACACATTTCTATGGAGTGCAGGGGCACTACACTCTCTCTCTCGTGTTTTGGTGGATACTAGTTCCTCTTTAAATGTGATTCCTAAATCATCATTGATGAAAATTGGTTATGGTAGTCTTGAATTGTGGCCCAGTGATCTGATTGTGAAAGATTTTGACGGGTCGAGACGCTCTTTCTTTGGAGAATTGGATCTTCCAATCAAGATTGGTCCCTAGCTATTTACCATAACTTCCTTCGTCATGAACATTCAACCTACTTATTGTTTCCTTCTTGGCCGTCCATGGATCAATAAAGTTGGGGCAGTTACATCCACTCTCCACCAGAAGCTTAACTACCCTGTCAAAGGGAAGACCATTACGGTATGTGCTGAAGAGGAGTACGTCGTGAGTCACCTCACCTCGTTACGATATGTCTGAAACTATTTATATGCTAAAGACTCCTCAGTAGGAGGAGAAGAAAAAAGACAAGCCTGAATCCTCAATAGCTTCCCTGAAGGATGCAAAGGTTGTAGTTGAAGGTGGACACCCTGAAGGCTGGGGCAGTGTAGTGGAGGTGACGCCTAAATACAAAAAATTCGGCCTGGGCTTTGACCCTGTTTTGCGTTGTCAAATCCTCAAGGCACATAATCTAGCCACGCCTATCAAGTTCTCAAGTGTCGGCATCAGCTCTTGACAAGTGAATGTTGTTGATGATTATGATAATGAGTTTGACATTGACAAGTGGATCCGCCCCAGTGTCCCTGGCTTGGAATTGAATAATTGGACTGCTGAAGACTGTGTCCCAGTCACAATAGTCAAAGAGTAATTTTCTTTTGTTTTCTCTTATCATGCAATAATTCATGTGTTCTTCTCAAGGCACAGTGAATAATATGTAGGGCCACCTTGTTTGCATATGCAATGTCTTTATCATTAAATAAAGAACGCCTTTTCATTCAAATGTTTTTCTCTCTGTCTTTCTATTTTACATCACAATTTTAAAATGCAAAATGGGAATGCTTTATTTTTCTTTTTTTCATCCCAAAAAACTAAAATAAACATGAAATCAATCATGTAGAGATATTCCCACAATCTTAATGGATCCCTTTGATAACGACCCTGCTATCACTTCTTATGACTTTGATAATCCGATCAACCAAGCCAAAGAAGAAGGTGAGGAAGATTGTGAACTCCCCAAAGAGTGAGCAAGATTGTTAAAGCAAGAAGAAAGGGTTATCCAACCATATCACGAAGAGATTGAGAAAGTGAATCTTGGCTCCAAAGATGTGATCAGAGAGGTTAAAGTTGGGGCTGCTCTAGAAGACATTATGAAGCAAAGACTGATTGAATTACTCCGAGAGTATTCAGATATCTTCGCCTGGTCTTATGAAGACATGCCCGGGTTAGATACCGACATTGTTGTGCACAAGCTACCCTTGAAAGACTATTATCCTCCTGTTAAGCAAAAGCTTCAAAGAACTCATCCTGAGATGTCTAAGAAGATCAAAGAGGAAGTCCAGAAACAACTTGACGTGGGATTCTTGAATGTCATTTCTTATCCCCCATGGGTTGCCAAAATTGTGCATGTACCTAAAAAGGAAGGAAAAATGCAAATGTGTGTGGATTATCGAGATCTAAACAGAGCCAATTCGAAGGATGATTTTCTGCTTCCCCATATTGATATATTGGTGGACAATACAGCTCATGCAAAAGTGTTTTTGTTTATGGATGGTTTCTCCGAGTACAATCAGATTAAGATGGCACCAGAAGACATGGCTAAGACAACTTTTATCACCCTGTGGGGGACTTTATGTTATAAGGTAATTCCTTTTGGATTGAAGAACGTCAGGGAAACATATCAACAAGCAATGGTGACACTTTTTCACGACATGATTCACAAAGAGATTGAAGTGTATGTTGACGACATGATTGCAAAATCTTAAGACGAAGAAGAGCACCTGGTGCATTTAAAAAAGTTGTTTGATAGGCTGCGAAAATTCAGGTTAAGGTTGAATCCAAACAAGTGTACTTTTGGAGTACGATCCGGAAAGCTGTTAGGCTTTGTTGTAAGCGAAAAAGGCATCGAGGTTGATCCTGCTAAATTAAAAGTAATTCAAGAAATGCTTGAACCAAGAACTGAAAAAGAGGTATGTGGATTTCTAGGGAGGCTAAACTATATCTCTAGATTCATCTCTCACATGATTGCCACGTGTGAACCGATATTCAAACTATTGTGAAAAGATCAAGTTGTCGTGGAATTATTTCGATAAAGATAAGTCACATTCGATCAAGATAATATAGAGTATTCAGAACCTTTGATTTTTGAGTTTCCGTGTGAGGTAATGTTGACTTACAGATGTTGTTTAATGACATCAAATACATCTTGAAAATAAACATTTATTGATATGTATGATAATGAGTTTATTGCCTATGATTATTTAGATGAATACATCATGTATATCGATTGAATTCCACCAAAATGGTCATTGGTATTTGATGGTGCCACTAATGTCTTGGGCAATGGTGTCGGTGCGATAATCACTACCCTAGATGGTCATCACATCTCGTTTATAGCCAGAATATGCTTTGAAATAACATGGATGAATATGAGGCTTGCATATTTGGTATTGAGCAGGCGATTGACTTGAGAATTAGGCATTTGAAAGTGTATGGAGACTCTACACTTGTGATAAGCTAGATCAATGGAGATTGGGAGACTCGTCACCCAAATTTAATTCCTTACTGACAACATGTGATGAAATTGGTTCCTTACTTTAAGGAGATTACTTTCGATCATATCTGACGGGAAGAGAACAATTTGGTTGATGCTTTAGGTACCTTGGCATCAATGTTCAAAGTCAAGTGGGCTAATGAAGTGCCCTCGATCACCATTCAAAGATGGATGAGCCAGCCTTTTGCTTTGAGGTCGAAGTGGAAAGGGACGGTAACCCGTGGTTCCATGACATTAAGTAATACCTTGAAACTCAAGAGTATCCTGAGGAAACTTCTATGACGAATAAGAAGTTCCTTAGTAGGTTTTCAGCAAAATTCTTCCTCTTTAACGGTGTGTTATATCGTAGACATCATGACGGGCTGTTGCTTAGATGTGTTGACAAAGATGAATTCGCAAAGATCATCGAGGAGATGCACGAGGGCTCATTTGGAACTCATTCTAGTGGGAATACCATGGCTAAAACGATCTTGCAAACTGGGTATTATTGGTCTACCATGGAGGTTGATTTCCTTAATCATGCCAGAATTTGTTACAAGTGCCAAGTGTATGCTGACAAGGTGCATGTGCCACCATCACCTTTGAATGTCTTGACCTCTCCTTGGCCGTTTTCTATGTGGGGCATTGACATGATTGGAAAGATTGAGCCAACCGCATCTAACGGACACCGATTTATTCTGGTTGCTATAGACTACTTCACCAAGTGGGTCGAAGCTGCGTCTCATGCAAATATCACCAAACAGGTGGTTGCCCAATTTATCAAGCACAATATCATCTGCCGTTATAAGATTCCTGATAAGATCATCATGATAATGGGTCGAATCTTTATAACAAGATGATGAAGGATCTTTGTGAGTCATTCAATATTAAACATCATAATTTGTCTCTGTATCGCCCGAAGTTGAATAGTGTTGTCGAAGCGGCAAATAAGAACATAAAGAAGATCGTGCAGAAAATGGTAGTGACCTATCGAGATTGGTACGAGATGTTGCTTTTTGCTTTGCATGGTTATCAGACTACCTCGCGCACTTCGACTGGGGCAACCCCGTTTTCTCTAGTTTATGGCATGGAGGCAGTACTTCCCGTTGAAGTTGAGATCCCTTCGTTGAGAATCATGTAAGAGGCAGAGCTCGATGAAGATGAATGGCTGCAGAATCGACTAGAGCAGTTGTGCCTCATTGATGAGAAAATATTAGCAGTTGTTTGTCATGGGCAGTTTTATCAACAGAGAATGAGAAAAGCTTATGACAATAGGGTGCGACCTCAATACTACAAGCTTGGTGACCTCTTGCTGAAGAGGATAATTCTTCCTCAGGGTGGACTGAGAAGATTTTCCACTACCCGTAAACGCGGATGTTGTCAAGAAATACTATGCATAGACTTGTTCAAGTCGAGAGAAGGAAATAAGAGCAAATGGCTACACCCCGCGTCGGATCAATGGTCGTACCTCATGTCTACATCTTATGGCTACTTCGAAGGGCAGTGATTAGTCCAGTCATCTTTTTCGGGAAAAGTGAAGTGATGAGATAGTCGGAGTTATAGAAGTGATAGAAGGATTGAAACCCGATGAGGATCCATTATCGCATTGCCATGCATTTTAGTTTTCTTCTTATTTTACTTTCTCAATTGCCTCATTCCAGGAATTGCCTCTAATTGTACTCTCCTATTTACATGCCCATTTCTAATCAATAAAATGAGTATTACTTGTCAATTAATTTCTTGCATTTACTGGTTTGATTGCAAAAGGAGTTCAGAATTACATTGTTGGTTTTATCATGATGAGAAACTTCTTAATTTACTTTGGAACTTGCGTGACCCGGGTGGCAGACAAAGATGTCATACCACACCTGGGGCATTCCACTAACAATGTGTTGCAGGAATCTTTGTTTATTTACAGGTATTCAATGTACCGATGCAAAAGTCAACAACATTTCTCCCTAGTGAACTTTAATTAGTGTTCCCCAAGTGAAGATGCTTTTCGCAGAGGATTAGACACAATCGTTATCATCAATATGGTATCTTTGATGAATTTCCCCAGCAAATGTTATCGTTGTCAAAGAATTATTGCAGAGCATTGCACAAATACCTAGTGCAAGTTGTTAGTGCCTACTTTAGTTGGAATTCCCCAGTGAATGCTCACTGACGTTTCAAAATGCTCTGATAGAAGGTTGCAACCCTTATCCCCTCTGAAGACAACATTCGAACCATTTACCGAGGATGTTTATCCCCAGTGAGTATGTACCTCATGATATTCCCAATGTCACATCCTAAATTTCACCCTGATTTTTTCCAGTTGCATTAGCATAGAATATGTTTCCATTAAGTCTTTTATCTGGTCATAATCATTCATCTATATTACTTGCATTTAACTCAAGCGTTGAGTCCTCGTGTAATATTCTTATTTCATTCGTAAAGTTTGTTTTATGTCTAATTTACTTGATACATTAGATTTTGATCACAAAAGATTTTGTTATTATTGGAATTTATATTCCATAAATAATTAAATTAGTTTCGGTTTCAATTTACGTTTTTTATTTTTAATTTACTCTTTTTAATTTAATTTTCATTGAAGATTTGTTAAAACACAAAATAAAAAGTACATATTATATTTCATTCACTATATCAGAAAAATACAAAAAAGTGAGGTCCTTCTTCTTTTTATCACCATCGTATTATTTCACCACTACTACTTGCAAAATCCAAAACACAATAAATATCAGTACAATTTCATTCCACTTGTACAACCTCCAAACCTCCCACTCTAATTCCACAATACCATTTCACTAACAATACCAGCTCACAAATTTTGTCCTATACACTTCACCTCCAATTTTTATTTCCATCCTTATCCTTTCCATTGTAAATTCTCTGTTATACCGTCACTCTTTCACTCCTATATAACAACATCATCTTCCTTTCATCTGGACGGCAATAAAAAGACACTTAGAAAACAAAAAAAAAACAGAAATCATATACTCCTTCCAAACATTCTATCATCCAATTTGTTGTTACCATAAACTTAATACCAAACCACCCTTCACTCACAACACTATCATCTTCACTAACCTCCTTACACTATTTCGTGAATACGTCATAACCCTTTAATAGAACCACACCAAAAAAGACTCACTGTTGCTTCAATACCTCTTTAACATACCTCATAAACAAAACCTCAGCGAGAATCATTCTTTCCATACATTACCCAACCGAAACCTTCCTTCCAAAAATCATCTTCAACCATCACCCAACCATCATCACCCTCAAACAACCTTCAAAATAGACCACACATCATTCAACCTAACAACCATCATCTCAATCTCAAATACCACCCAACACAGTCACTCAAACCTTCACTCACATAAACCACCCTTAAGCATTCTCACCATAAACCAGCGAAACAACTATCAACCAAAACCGTTCCAGATTTTGTTCACAGAATCACTCGCACAGACTCACAGCGTTTCCAGAAATTCAGAGTAGGAGAAACCAGATCCAGAACAAAAAAATTCAAAGAAGAAGGCCGAAGCAGAGAAGGAGATAGAGCAAATTCATAGCGAGGTGTATATCTTGGATTCTTGCGGTTTTTTCTTCATGCTTTTTGTTGACTCTGTGTTTGTTTCCTTGTTAATTTTTTGTTGTGTTTTGAAATCTATGAAGCATATTGACATAATGGGATTATAGGGTTTGATTTGGGGATAAGATTTTTATGATTTCTTTTGTTTCCCCAATCAATTGAGAGAGATGAGTTTTGATTGGAATCATAACGTGAGCTGGTGAGAACGGATGAAAAAAACAAAGGAAGACGTGTAAGTAAGAGAGAGACAGCGCCTTTGTACGAGTGAGAGAAATTTTTTTTTTTATATTATTACGTTTGATTTTGTTTTAAAAGTAATAATAATAATTGATGAGAGATTGGTAGCAGACAGCATGCGTCGCCGTTCCCACTTCCTAAGCATTAAGGTTTAATTTTTGCTTATGGCTAAATGGAAAATAAGTTGGGCCGGATTTTCAAGGACCAAAGGTTTTTTTCTCTCTTTCTAACTTATTATAATCACCATTTCACTAACACATGCCCAACGCCCATTTTCACTTTACACCCCCATTTTTCGAATTTTTAATCCATTCCCCCTATTTTAATTATTTAGAAATTGAATTCATTGAAACAATCATCTTTTTATCATTTTTTTTTACTAGCTTAGATTTTATTTCGATTACTCAATTTACATGGAATTGTAATTTATTTTCGTCATCCTCATTTGTAAATATGTATCCCTATCCCCAAGTAATGTAATACTTTAGTAATTATTATATCGTATTTAATTATTCATTCGCAACACACAAACCAAATATTTTCAAACTAATACCCATGAGCCATTTTTAACCTTGAGTTGACAAAGTTTTGAAGCGTCACAATGGCCACACCTTTGTGCACACACCACGCTTGCTCTTGGGCTTACAATGAGGCTTTATTTGATTAGTTAAACATTATTTAATTATCTAATTAGGTTATTTAAAATTGATTAGTCCATCTAATTAATTTTTTAATTTAATTACTTGATTAAACTTCGTTTAATTGGTCGATTAAATTTATTTCGTGCATACACCTACACAATATCAATTGTATTATCATTTGTGTGGGCCACCTTGTATGGGCTTTTTATCGATTTATCTATGCTTCTATGAAAGTTTGCAATTATTCGTTTCATTTTCATTCTCACGCCTTGGTCCATATACCAATTTCTCATCCAAAGGGCCTCATGGTAGGGAGTAGACACTTGTCTATTCCTTCGAGATTAATTAAGCTTTCTTGGTTAATCATAGCCCAAATCTTCACTCATTGTCATTCACCACTTTCATAATCAAATTTTCAAACATTGATAAAATGTCAAGTGACTTTTCAAAATAATTTTCATAAATAAATATTCTACTTCCCTCTTTCCAAGCGTAAGGTAGTTGTTCGCGTTAAAAAGCATCGCGCTGGCGAATCGAATATGAATTCAGATCCTCTGGCTCGAAACGATTTACTCTTTTGATTTGTTTATAAAGATGCCGCAAGCATCAAGCTTTATTATTTTCAACACAAGAAAGATGATTTAATGATTATGAAAAAGGGGAAAGCTGTTAATACCCTCAATTGATTTTGATATGCGTAACGACTAGCGTAAACTAGACGCAATGCATTGGGGAGTGATGCAACTCGATTTTCAAAAAATCATTTAAATGAATTTTCAAAACAATGAAATCGCCACCTAATTTTATTTGTTCTAAAAAGAACGGGGAAATATAGATAAAACCCACAAAAATCGGATAAGGCGGTCTACAAGACCAAAAAGCATGGATTCGGGAGTCGGTTACGCAAGAGGAAGGTATTAGCACCTCTTACGTCCATCGTACTCGATGGGACCCATTTAGTTCGAAATGTGTTTGTGTGTGTGTAATCGCTAATTTCTAAATCATAAGTAAGAAAGAGGAAAAGGGGTTTGTTTATTATTCATTTTGAGTTTGACACGGTTTTGAAACCGCGTGCCTACGTATTCCCTCGTGCAATGGGAAAGTCAAAACTCCGTAGTTCTTGTTGAAAATGTTTGAATTGGTTGTGTTGATTTTAATTGAAATGTTTTTGATTTTGATAATCGCATATGAGCGAAAAAGCATTTGAATGGGTTGAATTGATTTTAGTTGTGGATGACAAGTATCAAAACGTTGGGCAACCCTCTAACGATTCAATACTCGAGATTGGTGATTGAGGTCAACCGATCATCTCTCATCCAAAATCTTTATTATGAAAAGAGTGAGGTGAAACAAAGTTCACTTTTATTAAGTGTATGGAATAAAGTATTCAAGTCATTGGGTTACCCTCTAATGGCCCAAATACTTTACATTTTAACTAAATCGTCGGGTGAACCTCTAACAATTTAATTAAATACCATATCACTATGTTTTTTTGTTTTTTGTAGAAAAAATTGATTTTTGAAATAGCAAGTTCAATTAATTATTTTTTTGACTTGAAAGTGTGTTGAAACTTGCGGCGTTGGACGTAGAGAAATGATATGTCGGGTTATGATTAACCAAGTATATGGACTTGATTAACCTCGTGAGGATAGGTGCTCCTATCCCCAACCATGAGACCCTGGTGCATGGTGATTGATATGTGGACCAATTGTTTTTTCGGGTTATGATTAATCAAGGAAACGAGGGCCTTAATTAACCTCGTGAGGATGGCCATGCCCATCCCCAACCATGAGACCCTTAGAGAATTTGGTGTGGGTAACCAAAAATGAGAGATCGGAGGCGTTGTTGTTAATTTTATCTTAACTTGTGAGTGAGTGTACAATCGCGTAATAGACATACAAACGTATAATGATAAAGCGGATAATAAAAGAAAATAAATTAACACACAATACAAACCGGAATTTAAATAATTATTAGTATAGATTTTTTCTACTTGATAAAAATCAACTAATAATTTAATTGATAATTTAGCAAATAAAAACTATCTTATACTAATTATTATTTAATACATCAATAAATAAATAAAAAACTTGCATAATAATAAATTTAAAGAGCGAGTTAGAAAATGGGCCTGATTGGAGCTTTAGTCTGGGGGGTGTGAACAGCAATCTGAGCCCAAGCCCAAAACAAAGCTGTTGGATCTTGTATGGGTGCTTCCATGGATCATAGGGTAGTCCACCATTCTGGATCGTTGGATCTAGACTTCACCAGATCTGATGGCTTTGATGCAGGAGGGTGCAAAATAAATACAATACACATACACACACCAGATTTCGAAATAAACCACACAGGTGGTGACAAGTGTCACCACCATCATGACCAAACATTCTTACATTTTCCTAAACTCATTTTATATTATAAATCATAAAAAATAAATAATACTAACTCTAATTAAATAAATAATAATACTAAAATAAAAAAACAGAAATTAGTTTGTTGTCATTATATTATTATATATTATATTTTTTAAATTAAAAAAAAATTAAATTAATTTTATTACTAATCTAAACCTTTTTATATTATAAAACTGTTTTTCTTTTTAAAAGCCAAAACTAAATTAAAAGAAGAGGAAAAGTTAAGTTGTATTTTTAACTAGTGATTAAATATAAATCTGAAAACTAATACAGAAATCAAAACAAAATGAAGAACACTCACTCTCTTCCTCATTCTCCCTCGATCTCTCTCGCCGTCTCGGACCCTAACCATCCGCTCTCATCATCGCCTCTTGCATGCCTCACCGTTCGCTCGCGATCGCGGCTCTCTGTTATTCTCTCGTCTCTCGAACTCTCATCGCCGTCCTCTCGCGGTGGCTCGTGGTTTCAGAAATCAAAAACACCTCTCTCTCGATCTCGCGTTACATCTCACAGAATCGCTACGATTAATCGCCTCTCTCTTACTCGGCTGTTCTGTTGTTACGATTTTTTGAGTTTTTTTTTAAAACTGTTGGTTTTGTTTGTACAGATCATTGAAAATGGAAAGGAAAAATGAAACCCTAGGTTTCTAAACGGTGATGATGATGCCGATGCAATGCTGAAAACATAAAGTTGGTGAGAAAAGGAGAAGGATGGCGACACAGAGTTCGCAACCTCCTCCTTCCTCTGCTAAATCGGTAATACCTTTCCACTCTCTTCTTTCCGGCAATTTTCGGCTTTTCTGAAGGGGGGATGATGGGAAATGATGATTTCGTGTTCGAATGTTTGGGTTTTGTTTGATTGTTCTATGTCTGTGTTTGAATATTCTGGGTTTTCTTTTCTGGTTTGAATGATGCTTTGCTTGTGTTTGCTATGCTGTTCTGGTTTTTTGGTTCAAATGATGTTTGGGATTAGGGTTCAAAGTGAACAGTGGCTGCCTCCCTTGATTACTGTGCATTTGGCTTTTATAATGTCCTGCCATTAGGGTTCCCTCATGTCAGTCTTTGGGATAAGGGCTTTTTGGAAAACAAAAACGAAAATGGGCTGTTCTGTTTTCTGCTTTTTGATCTGTTGGGCTGCTTTGTATGTTGTTGTACTGGGCTGTTATTGTTATACATTTTCTGATTTCAGGACAAATAGCATTGTACTTGCAGCAGTGGCAATGATGATTTCTGAGCCACACCCCCTTTTGTGAACCAACATGTGTTGTGATTTGCAAAAGGGTGGGTTCTTGAACATGAATGATAAACAAACTCAACATAAAACTGATCCCAATCATTTCCCCTAATGATGAGATAAAAATCTTATTTTGAAGCTTTGTTTGCTGTCCGTTATTACTCACTAACCAATTTCTTTTCTTTGTTTCATGAATGTGAGCTATGGCACAAGCTTGGAGGAATGATAAAAGAAAGCTTTGGGCAAGGAGGCAAGGTCTATGATGGAGCAAGAAGTCATGGAAGCCAAAGAACAACACAAACTCCCAATAGAAACTAGGATTTAGGCATGACATATGTAGTGTTTTTTTTGTATGTTTGAATTTATAAACAAAACATGTACTAGTAGCCTTGGAATTCTTGTGTTAGAAGCTTGGAAATTTGTAACATCACATTATTTGAATTGCTTTGTGGATTCCAATGATTTTGTAATGAAACAATCCACTTGTTAATATTGAATAACAAAATGTATCTTGAACGCGACATAAAACTTTGGTTATTCAACAATTGCCTTGTAGTATTGTGGAACTTAAAGAGTTGAAAGGAAAGTAGACAAGCTTAGAAGTTACATGACAATGTTTGTAAATTGGAAAAAAAGGGCTTGAAACTTGTATTTTAGGATTTGATAAATTGTAACATGTATCTTGATTTGTATCCTTGTACGACAAAAACCTTAGAGCAATTTTGGAACTCTTGGAATTTTATGAACACAAGATTTGAGAAATATGTATCAATTTGAATTCTTGATTGCGTATGAAAGTTGGGAATTCATTATGCATCAAATATCCCAAAAATTTGTCATGAACCAAAATTAATTTGGTTAAAACAAACCATGTCGAAATATGGATTAAAATCTGAGAATTAAACTCTAAATGCTAAGATGGTTTGATGACTCAGAATTAAACAATACTTGAATTCTTTTGAATTTCCCGGCCATAAAGCTTTCATGTTGATCCGTTCATGTAGAAATTCCGAGCCTTTTGCCACTCGAAACAAAAATCGAAACTCTAAGTTTCCAATAAAGTTCTTGATTCAAAACCTTAGTCAACTTGACGATTCCATGATTTCTTTAAGAAATGAGCGATAGATTCCACTTGAAATTAATGGGATTATCACCGTATTTGCAAATCGAAACATAATCGATAGTAGAGAAATATTTGAAACCAAACGAAATTCATAAAGAAACTTCTAATTTTTCAAAGAATGCCTTGAATCTCGTGAGCGATGAACGCGACTAGAAAAGATCTAAACATGTGGCAACTTGACACTCGTAAATCTTGTAAACAAACCCTCTGGATGAATATCTTCACATACATCAACTATTCCCAAGAACGAACAAAGTTGACGATCAAACCAAATGCACTAGAACTTGAATTGTTGACCAATAAACGGATAATCATAATCCACCCTCTTACTCCTTGAACAATGAACTCGAAACAACAGCAAATCCTAAACCCGTGATGAATTGATCTCTTGAATCAGGAGGTAATGATATTCAATATAACAAAGCTTCCGTAGTTCCATCAAGAAAGAGACCACTCATTTCAACAATCGAACATCAAGCCCCGAAAACCGATACATACGAAAGGATAAGATTCAATATTAAACCTTGTCGTTTTCAAATATCCTAGATTGGTTGAAAGCACCATGCCTTTTCTGCTCAACGGAAAATCTTTGGGAGTCAACTCCAACCCGCAACCATAGAACCAGTGGTATGAATGCATGTGAGTGTTATGATAAACGCGAAGCCTAAACCAGATAAAATCGAGATAGGAGGGCAAATTTTGGGGTGCAACAACTGCCCCTATTTAATCGTCTTAAACCTGAAAGTGAGATTGGTGCTAGCCTTTCGAGCTTTCAAGGTAGAAGAAGATTAAATACTACAAGAACCCAAAAATTTGCGCTCCGAAGAATAAATATTTATGCTCTTTTTAATAATTTTTTATTTTCTATATTTTTTGTGATTTTTTGAACAGTGGGATTGGGAACAAAAATTCTGGTATGTCAGGTAAGGATATTGGACACATATAGATAGCATATGTCAGGTAAGGATATTAGACATACACCGGAAAGAGACCGACCGAAGACGACTCTAACAAAGGTTTCGAAATATACATGTCCGGTAAGGATATTGGACACATGAAGATCGAATATACATGTTCGATAAGGATTTTGAACACATATAGATAGCATATGTCAGGTAAGGATATTAGACATACACCGGAAAGAGACCGACCGAAGACGACTCTAACAAAGGTTTCGAAATAATACATGCCCGGTAAGGATATTGGACACATAAAGATCGAATATACATGTTCGGTAAGGATATTGAACACATATAGGAAGCATATGTCAGGTAAGGATATTAGACATACACCGGAAAGAGACCGACCGAAGACGACTCTAACAAAGGTTTCGAAATATACATGCCCGGTAAGGATATTGGACACAAAGTTCGAATATACATGTTCGGTAAGGATATTGAACACATATAGGTAGCATATGTCAGGTAAGGATGTTAGACATACACAGGAAAGAGACCGACCGAAGACGACTCTAACAAAGGTTTCGAAATAATACATGCCCGGTAAGGATATTGGACACATAAAGATCGAATATACATGTTCGGTAAGGATATTGAACACATATAGGGAGCATATGTCAGGTAAGGATATTAGACATACACCGGAAAGAGAACGATCGAAGACGACTCTAACAAAAGTTTCGAAATAATACATGCCCGGTAAGGATATTGGACACATAAAGATCGAATATACATGTTCGGTAAGGATATTGAACACATATAGGAAGCATATGTCAGGTAAGGATATTAGACATACACCGGAAAGAGACCGACCGAAGACGACTCTAACAAAGGTTTCGAAATATACATGCCCGGTAAGGATATTGGACACATATAGGAAGCATATGTCAGGTAAGGATATTAGACATACACCGGAAAGAGACCGACCGAAGACGACTCTAACAAAGGTTTCGAAATATACATGCCCGGTAAGGATATTGGACACATAAAGATCGAATATACATGTTCGGTAAGGATTTTGAACACATAAAAGGAGCATATGTCAGGTAAGGATTTTAGACATACACCGGAAAGAGACCGACCGAAGACGACTCTAACAAAGGTTTCGAAATATACATGCCCGGTAAGGATATTGGATACATAAAGATCGAATATACATGTTCGGTAAGGATATTGAACACATATAGGGAGCATATGTCAGGTAAGGATATTAGACATACACCGGAAAGAGAACGATCGAAGACGACTCTAACAAAAGTTTCGAAATAATACATGCCCGGTAAGGATATTTGAGACATAAAGATCGAATATACATGTTCGGTAAGGATATTGAACACATATAGGAAGCATATGTCAAGTAAGGATATTAGACATACACCGGAAAGAGACCGACCGAAGACGACTCTAACAAAGGTTTCGAAATATACATGCCCGGTAAGGATATTGGACACATATAGGAAGCATATGTCAGGTAAGGATATTAGACATACACAGGAAAGAGACCGACCGAAGACGACTCTAACAAAGGTTTCGAAATATACATGCCCGGTAAGGATATTGGACACATAAGGATCGAATATACATGTTAGGTAAGGATATTGAACACATATAGGAAGCATATGTCAGGTAAGGATATTAGACATACACCGGAAAGAGACCGACCGAAGACGACTCTAACAAAGGTTTCGAAATATACATTCCCGGTAAGGATATTGGACACATAAGGATCGAATATACATGTTCGGTAAGGATATTGAACACATATAGGAAGCATATGTCAGGTAAGGATATTAGACATACAGGAAAGAGACCGAAAGCGACTCTAACAAAAGTTTCGAAATATACATGCCCGGTAAGGATATTGGACACAAAGATCGAATATACATGTTCGGTAAGGATATTGAACACATATAGGTAGCATATGTCAGGTAAGGATGTTAGACATACACAGGAAAGAGACCGACCGAAGACGACTCTAACAAAGGTTTCAAAATAATACATGCCCGGTAAGGATATTGGACACATAAAGATCGAATATACATGTTCGGTAAGGATATTGAACACATATAGGAAGCATATGTCTGGTAAGGATATTAGACATACACCGGAAAGAGACCGACCGAAGACGACTCTAACAAAGGTTTCGAAATATACATGCCCGGTAAGGATATTGAACACATAAAGATCGAATATACATGTTCGGTAAGGATATTGAACACATATAAGGAGCATATGTCAGGTAAGGATATTAGACATACACCGGAAAGAGACCGACCAGAGACGACTCTAACAAAGGTTTCGAAATATACATGCCCGGTAAGGATATTGGACACATAAAGATCGAATATACATGTTCGGTAAGGATATTGAACACATATAGGTAGCATATGTCAGGTAAGGATATTAGACATACGCAAGAATGAGACCGACTGGAGCAGACTCACTGGGGGAAAGATATATGGAATGGTAAAATCGTCGATCGAAGACGAATTCACGGGGAAAGAGGCCAAACAAAGGGGATCCTAGCAAGGATCGCCCAACTACGTTGGACTTCAAAAAGGTTGCAAACGTGCAAGAAATACTATATCCCTCAGGCCAAAGGCGGGGTGTAATTCTTCAAGAGTGGCAATTATATGAATTACCACACACCAAGTATGGATACTCAAACAATTGAGAAGCAAGAAAGGCTAGACACCGACTCTTACTCGCGCTCTAACGACAGAGGCAAACATGGGTAAGATAACCAACAATGAGAATTTGCAAAAAGCAAGACGCTTGGCAAATATATTGAATTTGAATGATGTAGGAGACCGACACGGGGTCAAAAATGCAGATAACAACAAGAAGAAGAATTTCTTGAGGGAACCCTGACTGGGAATACCACTTGGGGATTTTTATGGATAAACTTCTCTTCGGAGACGCAAAAGATACTTGAGAAAGACTTTAATCTGGCTTATGCTTAGATGCATGTTTGAGATTATTATTTTCAAGCGTAATGCTCCATATCAATGGAAATGCTACGCATTTTTGAGGATGTTATGCAATGCAATGATGCATGTTTTAATGATTCATCCAGAACTTAAAGGCAATTGCGAGCTGCCGAGGAAACATCAACCATCCATGAATTGAATATAATCATCTGGTCTTTATCAAAGAGATGATAGTCTGGACCCAGACAGGGGGATTGCAGAATAGAAGTATCAACTTTCAATGATCAACATCACTGGGGAAGTAACTCCTAGAGATTAACATTTATTTGGGATGACAATCATGTTGCATAGAATTCCTGATTTCAATTAACTCTAGATTACGAGCTCTTGCGTAAGAGAAGTCGACAATATCTTCTGGCACAAGTGAGCCTTTGAAAACGATCTTGTCGGTGTAAGCCGCTCTTTGCGATCTTCCGCATCGAGGAAAGAGTGATAACATTTGAGGGCACACATATGCCATTGATAACTCTTGTTGGAGGGAAAAGAGCTTTGTCAGTTGACCGATGCCCATGCGCATGATGCCCTTTCATTCTAGAATCTTCGCATAACTAAAGCAAAAGGAGAATCTTACTCTGATGATCAACTGTTTCATTCGTTAATGCCGTGTACCGAAATTCGAGTAACCCGGAATTATGCCACGCGTGCCGTTGGGGCGATGTTTTATATCGAAGTTTATTAAAAATATCGGACGTTGTTTTGCAAACAAAGCAGTTAAAAAACATGAAAATAAGAGAGATAAAATAATAGAAAAACAGGTTTGGATGAAAGTAATTTTATTGATTGATTAGCCCGTAAATGAGCATTTACATCAAGAAGCAATTCCTGAAAAGAGGCAATTGCTTATACATCAAGATTAAAAGAAAACAAAGGTGACAATAAAATCATGGATTTTGTCGAACCTGAATCCGCCATGTCTTTCACAACTAGCGTTCCTCGATATCGAGCCGTGAAAATGCTCGATTAGACCCCATCACTCGGATTATCAAGTTATTGTAAAGACACCAAAGCAGTGTGTGCAGTTGTAGTCGTTCGCCTTGAATCCCTAATTTTTGGCTGGACCGCCCTTTTGGGTTTTCGATCCACCAGGATACCCCTTTTTGCCCAAGCCGCCCTTTCAGGTTTTCGGCTTGCCGGTGTCTAATCTTTTATATTTATCCTAACTTTTGCCGAATCTTTTGATTCGTCGGGATGCCCTTATTTTGCTTAGGCGGTCAACCTAACGGGTCTCTTTTATCAAGTATTTTTGACTACATACGCATTGATCGGGTGAGAAATCCTCTCCGTCCATAGTTAGCAACATAGCTCCTCGAGAAAACTTTCTTCACGATATCGGTACTTCATAATTTGGAGCCCATTTGCCCGGCGTCCGTGTTATTGGGAGGCAAAATTCTCTTGACACAAGGTCACCACTTGGAAATTCGAGGCACACTCTCTTGTCGAAAGCCCTTTTCATCGCTTTTGGTATAGCTGTCCATGACAAGCATCAATCTCTTCTCATCAATGAGATTCAAATGACAAGCGATGCATTACATTACATTACGGCGTGCGTATTGAAGTGCGATAGCCGTGCAAGGCATATGGCAGATCTCGTGCCAATCCTTGTAAGTGACAACCATCTTACATACAATCCTCTTGATATTCTTGTTTGCCGCCTCCACGGCACCATTCATTTTGGACGATATGGAGAAGAGTTATGATGTTTTATCTTGAAGCGTCACGACTCTTTCATCATTTTATTGTTGAGATTCGAGCCGTTATCGGTAATGATCTTCTCGGGAACCCCATAACGACAAATGATATTATGCTTGATAAAGCGTGTGACCACTTGTCTAGTGACACGAGCATAAGATCTTGCCTCAACCCATTTGGTAAAAGCGATCAATGGCAACAAGGATGAATCGATGTCCATTAGAGCGGTGGGCTTAATTTCTCCAATCATATCAATGCCCCACATCGCAAAGGCCATGGAGAAGTCAAAACATTCAATGAAGAAGGTGGCACATGCATTTTATCGGTAGAGATTTGACATTTATAAGGTTCTAGCATGGTTGTAGATCATTCTCCATGGTGGACCAATAATAACTGCTCTCAAGATCTTCTTGGCCATGGTGTGCCCACTAGAATCGTCCGAATGAACCTTCATGAATTTCTTCTATAATCTTATTTGCTTCGTGTCTATCCACGCATCTGAGCAAAAGCAGTCATAGTTCCTTTTGTACAACACACCCCATTGAGGAAAAACTTGGCGAGTACTTGCGCGGGGCCTTCTTATCAACGATGGAAGCATCATCAGGGTATTCTTTCGTCTCGAGATACCTTTTGATGTCATAGAACCAAGGTTTTTCATCTGCCTCGCCTTCTACTTCATAGCAGAACGCAGGCTCGTCCAACCTCATTATAGTGAAGACAGGGCATCATTCGCCCATCTGACCTTAAACATGGATGACAGAGTAGCCAAAGCATCTGCCAAATTGTTCTCCTCCCTTGGGATGTGATCAAAAGTGATCTCGTCGAAGTAAGGGATCAACTTCAAGACATGCTCTCGGTATGGAATCAAATTCGGGTGGCGAGTCTCCCAATCTCCGTTGATTTGACTAATTACCAAAGCGGAATCTCCATATACCGCTAAGATTTTGATTCTCAGATCAATGGCTGCTTCAATCCCAAAAATACAAGCTTCGTACTCGGCCACATTATTGGTGCAATCAAAACAGATTTTGGCAGTGAATGGAATATGAAAACCGGTCGGAGAAGTGATAACGGCGCCAACACCATTTCCTAATGCGTTTGAGGCTCCATCGAATGCCATCGTCCACCGCGAGCCAGGCTCGGGTCCCTCTTCAGGGCCAGGAATATTACAATCTCTGATATACATAATGTCCTCATCAGGGAACTCAAACTTCATCGGCTGATATTCATCTTCTAATGGTTGTTGAGCGAGATAGTCTGCCACCACAGTACCTTTGATAGCCTTCTGAGTAGTGTATTGGATATCATATTCTGTCAGGATCATTTGCCAACGGGACACCCTTCCCGTGAGAGCAGGCTTCTCAAAGATATACTTTATCGGGTCCATTTTGGAGATCAAGAAAGTAGTGTGAGTCAACATGTATTGTCTGAGTCGTTTTGCTGCCCATGCGAGTGCACAACAAGTCTTTTCCAATAATGAGTACCTCGATTCACATTCTGTGAACTTCTTGCTCAAATAGTATATGGCGTGCTCTTTTCTGCCCGTCTCATCATGTTGACCGAGCACCCAACCCATGGAATTCTCCAACACGGTCAAGTACATAATTAACGATCTACCATCCACCGGGGGTGAGAGAATTGGAGGTTCTTGTAGGTACCTCTTTATACTGTCGAACGCCGTCTGACAATCTTCGTTCCACCGGGTTGTTGGATTCTTTCTTAACAGCTTGAAAATGGGTTCACAGGTAGCTGTAAGATGAGAAATAAACCTAGCAATGTAATTCAGTCTTCCCAAGAAACCTCGCACTTCTTTTTCTGTCCTCGGCTCTGGCATCTCTTGTATCGCTTTTATCTTTGCAGGGTCAACCTCAATCCCTTTCTCGCTCACAATAAAGCCTAAAAGTTTCCCTGATCTCACCCCAAAGGTGCACTTACTTGGGTTTAACCTTAGCCTGAACTTTCTCAACCTATCGAATAATTTTAACAAGTGAACCAGGTGTTCTTCTTCTGTCTGGGACTTGGCGATCATATCATCAACGTAAACTTCAATCTCTTTATGCATCATATCGTGAAAGAGAGTAACCATAGCGCGCTGATACGTTGCCCCTGCGTTCTTCAAACCAAAAGGCATCACTTTGTAGCAGAAAGTTCCCCACGGTGTAATGAAAGTAGTTTTCTCCATATCATTGGGTGCCATCTTAATCTGGTTGTAGCCAGAGAAACCATTCATGAAAGAGAATACTTTAGCTTGAGCAGTATTATCGACCAAAATGTCGATGTGCGGGAGAGGGAAGTCATCTTTAGGGCTAGCTCTATTCAGATCCCTATAATCAACACACATCCTTACCTTGCCGTCTTTCTTTGGTACTGGTACAATGTTTGCAACCCATGGGGGATAAGAAACAACTTTTAGGAAACCTGCTTCCATCTGCTTCTGAACCTCTTCTTTGATTTTCCTTGACATTTCTGGATGTGTTCTGCGAAGCTTCTGCTTTACCGGTGGGCAGCCTTCTTTGAGGGGAAATTCGTGCATAACGATGTCAGTATCTAACCCGGGCATATCTTCATAAGACCAAGCAAAGATGTCCACGTACTCATGTAGCATTTCGACGAGCTTTTGCTTAACTCCATCTTCCAAAGCTGCCCCGATCTTGACCTCCTTTCGAGCATCCTCGGTTCCTAGATTGATCACTTCTAGAGTCTCTTGGTGCGGCTGGATGACCTTTTCTTCTTGCCTCAACATTCTGGCTAATTCTCCAGGTAATTCACAGTCCTCTTTGGCTTCTTCTTCAGCTTGATAAATCGGTTCGTCGAAATCATAATGAGCCACGGCGGAATCATCGTCGACAAAATCCGGGATCAACGAAGGATCGCATCTGCGTGGTGGGTAATTTTATTTTTATTATTATTTTTTTAATTAATTTTTTTTAATAATAAAATAAAAAGAAAAAGACAAAAAGTTTGTATAAAAAGAAAGTAAAATTTGATATTATCACCTTTTTAAAGAATAAGTGAAGAAAAACAAAGAGAGAAAAATTTGAATGCAAAAAGGACGTCCTTTATTAATGATAAACTTGAAAGTTAAAAACATGGTGGCCCATGATCACTACGTCTTGGGCATAACGTAGGAATTATGGCATGACATAAAAACAGAAAATTACTCTTCGAAACGGGTAACCACAGCAACATCTTCAACGAACCAATTTGAAAGCTCACGTCCTGGAACAGTTGGGTAGATCCACTTGTCCACATCACAATCACTGTCTGCTTCACCATCAGCTGCATCAACATCTTCAATTTGGATTCCACCTTTGACAAACTTGACAGGAGGAGACACCCCTTTGCTCATTGGGGTGGAGACTGGGACCTTCATTCCAGGAGCAAAACCCAAACCTCTCTTATCCGTCTGGGTAGGAAGCTCTAGCACTATTCCCCACCCTTCAGGATGTCCTGACTTGACAATAGCCTGAGCTTGCTTGTAGGATGCCATGGAGACTTCACCTTTTCGCAAAGGGATCTTATCGACTGATACTGCCTCAAAAGCCTGGCATGGAGTTTCGTGAATCTCTCCTTCAACTTCAACATATCGAAAGTTGCTCAGATGACTGACGACATAATCCTCTTCACCATAAATGGTGACCACCTTCCCATTAATTAAGAACTTCAGCTTTTGGTGCAAGGTGGATGTCACAGCACCAGCCCCATGAATCCAAGGGCATCCAAGCAAACAACAGTAGGAGGGATTAATATCCATGACGAAAAAAGTTGCATCAAAAACCTGCGGGCCCACCTTAATAGGCAGGTCCACCTCGCCAAACACTGATCTCTTCGACCCATCAAACGCCTTAACCATCAAATCACTGGGTCTCAGCACAACCCCTTCATAATCCAACTTCAAGAGAGTAGACTTTGGAAGAACATTGAGGGATGATCCCGTGTCAACCAGCACACGGGACAAAGTAGTTCTCGCTATTTCCACAGAAACGTGTAGCGCTTTGTTATGCTTCCTTCCCTCAAGAGGTAAATCAAAGTCAGTAAAACCGAGACCATTACTTGCTGAAATTCTGTTCACGATACCTCCAAACTGGTTAACCGAGATCTCTTGGGGAACGAAAGACGTTCCCAACAACTGCATCAGAGAATTGCGGTGAGGTTCAGAATCCCTCAACAAAGCTAAGATAGAAATATTGGCGGGCGTCTGGCCGAGCTGGTCGATTATCTTGTAATCGCTCTTCTTTATATACCTCATCAATTCTTCAACATCTTTGGTCATCTCAGGGCTCAGAATAGGTTCTGAAATCTTTGGTATTGACTCAACCCCCAATCATGACCCCTTCCCTTTTGCTTTAGCCTTGGCCAAAGCTTCAGGACTTTTCTCAACTAGATTGGGTGGAGAGAAGATTCGTCCACTTCGGGTAATCCGACTTTCTTCAGCAATATCAAGCACTACAGGCTCATTTCCTTCAATCTTCTTTTCATTAGATTTTCCTTCTTCAAAGGTCTTCATATTCAATTTCTTGCTGTCACGGTAGTACTCAGACCCATAATTCCACGGAATGGCCTTTTCACTAGTGTAGGGGTACTGGACCCGGCAAAGTGATGATCACAGGAGGTTTCTTAGTCGGCACATGGATCGTAACGGGAATCCTTCTAGAAGTGACGGGGATAGTAACTACGTCAACCTCATCTTGACCATTATGCACATCAAACACTTTCTGGATGAATTGAAGAGTCCCATCAGTAATCAAACGCTGAATCTCGTTTCTCAAATCATCACAACCTTCAGCTTGGATCAAACATCGTTTACAACCATCATCACAACCAGGGAAATCTCCCTTCAACAACAATTGCTTCTTTATCCACCACAACAGGGTGGTCAGAACATTAACATCCATTATCAGGTTCAAACTTCCATCTTCGCAAATTGCATTAACAGCGTTTCCACCATGAGGAGGTAAAGGGTGCTGAATGACATTAGGGGTGGAAGGAGGTCCAAAGTTGACTGCCTCTGTGTCAAGCAGGTTCTGAACCTTGTATTTGAAGGCGATACAGTTCTCAATAGAATGCCCCTGGGCATTGGAGTGGTAAAGGCAACGAGCATTCGCATTAAAATATTTTGGCAGGTTATCCGGGTCAATCTTTAAACTGCGCAGCTCAATCATATTCAAACTTTGCAAATGAGCAAAAACATCTGCATAAGACATTGGCAAGGGATCAAACTTCTTCACGGGTCTCGGTGGTGGTTGTCTTGGAACAACATCTTGCTTTGGAATGCTAGCGGGAATAGTTACAGCAGGAACTTGGCGACTGAATTCTCGACGCCTCTTTTCCTCTTCGCTCATACAGTGCGCTCGACTCGCCTTCTTTCTTCTTCTGGTAACCACCAAAAGACTTTTTGGCGCCACCAACCTGATTCTTGTCAGTACCAACATCGTGAATCTTTCCTAACTTAATCCCCATCTCAACTCTTTTACCAAACATCACCATGTCAGCGAAAGTACTGGTCAGACTGCAAGAGGCATAGTACGGCCCATCTAGTGTGCCGGTAAACATTTCCACCATTTCTCGTTCCACCATAGGGGGTTGAACTTTAGCAGCTACCTCGCGCCACCTTTGCGCGTACTCCTTGAAAGATTCAGTTTTCTTTTGAGCTAAGTTGTGCAACTGGGTTCTCGTGGGTGCCATATCAGTGTTAAAGCCATAGTGTTGAACAAAAGCTACAACCAACTCTCTCCAAGTTCGCACCTGGGAGCTATCAAGGCCCATATACCAATCCAATGGCCCCTCAGTCAAACTATCTTGAAAAAAATGCATCAAGAGTTTCTCATCCTTCGTATAAGCAGACATCCTCCTAAAGTAATACCTCAAGTGAGTTTTAGGACAAGAATTGCCCTTGTACTTTGAAAGCTCTGGGATTTTGAATTTTGGAGGAATCTTCACTCCTTGAACCAATCCCAAGTTGGACATGTCGAAACCCAAAACTTCCTGATTCTCAAAGGCTTGCATGCGCTCCTCGAGCATCTTCAACTTCCGATCAGCTTTGGTTGGCTCCTCAACATTGGAAAACCAATCTTCAAAGTTATCTTCCTCAATCTGGGGAGCGGGAATCTGAATAGTCCTTCTGCCTGGTGGAGGAACCAATACAGGCTCTGGCCGCTGGCGATGAGTGGGGGTAGGTGGAGGAGGAACCACCGCATCATGATTCATTTGAGCAGCCTGGTTCTCTCCGGCAAGATCAGTAAGACCGGCATTGACTTCCAAGCTAATTTCAGACACAGCATTCCCTTGAGGAGGAGGAACGATTGCGGCTTCTTCAGTAGTGGTTGCAGCGGGCCTCACAACCAGAGCTCTCAACTCCTCTTGTTGCAGAGCCATGTTTTGAATTATCTCCATCAATTGCCCTACGCGAGCATCCATTCTTGTCCCTAGGGCAGCCATGTCAGCTTCCATCTTCTCCATCAATTTCTTCAAGTTACTTCTTGTCGGGTATCGATGAACGACGAAACCTATAGTCTCTCGTCTGTGGAGAAGAAAATCAACGGCAGGAGTAAGATGACTGATCTCAATACCCTGTTATGTATGATATGTTATGGGAGTATGTATGCATGCCCATGATATGTTTTTGTACATTTTATTTTCAGGGACTCTTTGAAGACTCGTTAGTTAACAATAAACATTAGAGAAAAAACTGATTAAACTGCAATTCAACGAAATCTCATAGAAACTCAAAGTGTTAGTTGTGACTACAAGGCTGTTCCAGCTCAAACAGAGCTATAAGATTCATATTGGAATTTAAATCATTACATTAATAATTAGATTCAAATATTCAAATAAGATAAGTTGCTAAAAACTAGAAATGTTCTCCACGATGAGGCTTCAAATCTCTAGTTTCTGCCTTGAACCGGTTCACCACATCTTGACAAAGGAAGAGGAAATCACTCACAGTAGGAGGTATCGGGTTGCCTTCGAGGTCTTCTAGGGCCGATCTGAGTCTCCAAGGTACATCAACAATCAAATGGTTACACATGTCAACCATTCCACTGTACTTCCAATAGAAATGCCCATTCTGCTCTTCTAGAAAGGACACAATTTCATCCTTTTCATCCAACAGACGATTCAACTTATGGATCTCATCAATCCAACCTTGACATTGCTCTCTAAGGCCTTCATAAGCATCCCTATTGCTATCTCTTTCTTACCTCGTAATGTTCAGCTCTTGAACTTTTTCAGCTAGTTCAATCGCTTCCAATTCTCGGGCGATGCAGACTTCTTCTTTTGCAGTTATCTCATTTTCTAGCATTTTATTGGTTCGTGCTAGAGAAGCTTCTAATTTTGAAATCTTTGCTTCGAGACGTGCTTTCAAAGCTCTCTTTTCTTCAACGGCACTTTCTTCATCTAGATAAGCTTGTCCCCTTTGATGCTGAGCAGTCTTCAATTGTCGACGGAGGTCCCTTGCCCCACTTGCAGCACTCCTCAAGTCTTCAGAACATCTCATCAGGAGCTCTTCATCCTCTTCATTCTGTCTTCTTCTTCCCGCTAATTCTTCTTTTACCTCCTTGAGATTGGCTTCCAAATTTTCAGCTCTGAGAAAAATGCGAGAATTAGAGCTTTGTAGCTCCAATCTTTCCTCCTCCATCTTCCTGATAATTTCCTGAAGCCTCATATTCTCCTCTATCGGCACATGAGTGATTGCAGGTTCGGGATGATCAAAAGGTACCTCCACAAAGTAAAGCGACTTGATTTCTTGGACTCTCTCTCACCCGCGATAAGATCTTCCATCAATTCCGCCCCTCTTGATTAACTCTCGGCTTTCCTATGGATTTGATCCCAAGCTCTTCGGATCTTCAATACTTCATTGCGATCCTTTTTACCAAGCTCGTGTACAATGAAGCTTTCCAAGTGCTCAGGCCTTGGTTCATTTTCCATCGGATACCCCAATTGTCTTGTTGCAAGTCTTGGGTTATAATTGATGCAACCCATAGACCCAATCAAGGGAACATTAGAATATCCACCACAGTGAGTGATAACATCAACGAATCCCCAACCTGGAGAATGCCACAACACACCATCGGCTGTTAGCGAAGCCAATTTTTGAGACCAAGATAAGTTTCTCAGGATCCTCTCCCATGGTCCGCTCTGAGGGATATGGGATGTCAACCATAAATATAGCAGTGGAGAACAACACAGAACCACCCCTCGCTTCTTCAGATGTCTCTCATGGAGATGGTAAAGAACATCGGCCAACAGTGCAGGAACAGGGTTCTTTGACATGAATATGCCAATAGCAGACGGGCTCAAATAACCAATTTCATTAGTTGGAAACAAAACCACCCCAAAGATGAGCAAAGCAAGAATGGAGCTGAAAGTCGGCCAATCGTCTTGAACACTCAAACTTAATAACTTATCCTCCAAGTTTTGCCTAAGAATACCTTTGTCTGTAATCCAAGGTGCCACCTCCCTTGCAGGAAGAAACAAGGCAGCAGCTACCTTAGCCTTATCTAGGTCTTGCCCTATGTTGAGGAAAGGAGTGTCGTCCTTCAAAGGCCAATTAAGAATTCTCTCGAACTCCTCAATTGTAGGAACAAGCTGAAAGTCTTGGAATGTGAAGCATCGAAGAGGAGGATCATAGTATTTTGCCAAAGCAATCAAAGCTTCCATGTCCACATTGGTAGTCAAAAGATCTAGGATGTTCCCAAACCTTTTCCCAAAATAAGCTCTACTGACAGGCGGAATTCTTTCACTTTGAGTTATCAGCCTCCCCAACTTCAGTTCTTTGAATTTGAGACATGGAACGATCTTCACAGTTGGATTCATTCTTCCTTTCTGCTTACTGCACCAACAAAATCTATAAGGTTCCCTGAAAATAAAAGTTATATGCTAAATGGTTTTGTGCAAATGTATGCAATGCATGTTGCAAATTAAATAAAGCTGGTTCAAAGGATCGGCCGGTCATGGTTTCGACGTCTACCCAACAATTCCCCGGATAAGGCTAATCTTATGTTTTCTTGGCTAAATGTTTCTTGGGGTCTCAGATCCCCTTTTACAAACACTATCATCGCACGAGAGGCCTACGTGGCGATAGTATTTGTAAAAGTATACTCCGAGAAACGGCTCTTAACGGGATGCTCGAAATCCAAAATTTGAGCGTTTGGTCTCGGTTAGGACAACATGAACAAACTTAGAGTTATAGGTCATTTGTCCAAAGATTGATGTCCTGCGCTATCGCGGGCCAACAACCTCCTTAAAACAACCAACTCTAAGCCGGAGTCTTCGCTTCGGGCCAACAAGACAATGGAGTCAAGTGGACCTAGGCTACGCAACCCCTCTATTCCTAAAAGGTGACCTAGAAGCCTGGGTAGTGGGCTTATCTATGTATCAATGCCCATGAATTCCCATCACAATAATATATCAATAAAATAATATACAAAGTATAGAGGAAAATAAGCAAATAAACAATAGATAAGCATAAAGAAGAAAGCGATAAACAAACACACAAACATGCGAAGAACTAAACTAGGGTTGACTCGCTTAGTCAAAAAAAGTTTTAAAATTAGTCCCCAGTGAAGTCGCCAACTGAAGCAACTCGATTTTCAAAAAATCATTTAAATGAATTTTCAAAACAATGAAATCGCCACCTAATTTTATTTGTTCTAAAAGAACGGGGAAATATAGATAAAACCCACAAAATCGGATAAGGCGGTCTACAAGACCAAAAAGCATGGATTCGGGAGTCGGTTACGCAAGAGGAAGGTATTAGCACCTCTTACGTCCATCGTACTCGATGGGACCCATTTAGTTCGAAATGTGTTTGTGTGTGTTTAATCGCTAATTTCTAAATCATAAGTAAGAAAGAGGAAAAGGGGTTTGTTTATTATTCATTTTGAGTTTGACACGGTTTTGAAACCGCGTGCCTACATATTCCCTCGTGCAATGGGAAAGTCAAAACTCCGTAGTTCTTGTTGAAAATGTTTGAATTGGTTGTGTTGATTTTAAGTGAAATGTTTTTGATTTTGATAATCGCATATGAGCGAAAAAGGATTTGAATGGGTTGAATTGATTTTAGTTGTGGATGACAAGTATCAAAACGTTGGGCAACCCTCTAACGATTCAATACTCGAGATTGGTGATTGAGGTCAACCGATCATCTCTCATCCAAAATCTTTATTATGAAAAGAGTGAGGTGAAACAAAGTTCACTTTTATTAAGTGTATGGAATAAAGTATTCAAGTCATTGGGTTACCCTCTAATGGCCCAAATACTTTACATTTTAACTAAATCGTCGGGCGAACCTCAAACAATTTAATTAAATACCAAATCACTATGTTTTTTTTTTGTTTTTTGTAGAAAAAATTGATTTTTGAAATAGCAAGTTCAATTAATTATTTTTTTGACTTGAAAGTGTGTTGAAAATTGCGGCGTTGGACGTAGAGAAATGATATGTCGGGTTATGATTAACCAAGTATATGGACTTGATTAACCTCGTGAGGATAGGTGCTCCTATCCCCAACCATGAGACCCTGGTGCATGGTGATTGATATGTGGACCAATTGTTTTTTCGGGTTATGATTAATCAAGGCAACGAGGGCCTTAATTAACCTCGTGAGGATGGCCATGCCCATCCCCAACCATGAGACCCTTAGAGAATTTGGTGTGGGTAACCAAAAATGAGAGATCGGAGGCGTTGTTGTTAATTTTATGTTAACTTGTGAGTGAGTGTACAATCGCGTAATAGACATACAAACGTATAATGATAAAGCGGATAATAAAAGAAAATAAATTAACACACAATACAAACCGGAATTTAAATAATTATTAATATAGATTTTTTCTACTTGATAAAAATCAACTAATAATTTAATTGATAATTTAGCAAATAAAAACTATCTTATACTAATTATTATTTAATACATCAATAAATAAATAAAAACTTGCATAATAATAAATTTAAAGAGAGAGTTAGAAAATGGGCCTGATTGGAGCTTTAGTCTGGGGGGTGTGAACAGCAATCTGAGCCCAAGCCCAAAACAAAGCTGCTGGATCTTGTATGGGTGCTTCCATGGATCATAGGGTAGTCCACCATTCTGGATCGTTGGATCTGGACTTCACCAGATCTGATGGCTTTGATGCAGGAGGGTGCAAAATAGATACAATACACATACACACACCAGATTTCGAAATAAACCACACAGGTGGTGACAAGTGTCACCACCATCATGACCAAACATTCTTACATTTTCCTAAACTCATTTTATATTATAAATCATAAAAAATAAATAATACTAACTCTAATTAAATAAATAATAATACTAAAATAAAAAACAGAAATTAGTTTATTGTCATTATATTATTATATATTATATTTTTTAAATTAAAAAAAAAATTAAATTAATTTTATTACTAATCTAAACCTTTTTATATTATAAAACTGTTTTTCTTTTTAAAAGCCAAAACTAAATTAAAAGAAGAGGAAAAGTTAAGTTGTATTTTTAACTAGTGATTAAATATAAATCTGAAAACTAATACAGAAATCAAAACAAAATGAAGAACACTCACTCTCTTCCTCATTCTCTCTCGATCTCTCTCGCCGTCTCGGACCCTAACCATCCGCTCTCATCATCGCCTCTTGCATGCCTCACCGTTCGCTCGCGATCGCGCTCTATTCTCTCTCGTCTCTCGAACTCTCATCGTTGTCCTCTCGCGGTGGCTCGTGGTTTCATAAATCAAAAACACCTCTCTCTCGATCTCACCGTTCTGTCTCACCGGGAATCGCTACGATTCCGTCGCCGCCGCTCACGAATCTCTCTCTCTCTTACTCGGCTGTTCAATTGTTACGATTTTTTTGAGTTTTTTTTTAAAACTGTTGGTTTTGTTTGTCCAGATCATTGAAAATGGAAAGGAAAAATGAAACCCTAGGTTTCTAAACGGTGATGATGATGCCGATGCAATGCTGAAAACATAAAGTTGGTGAGAAAAGGAGAAGGATGGCGACATAGAGTTCGCAACCTCCTCCTTCCTCTGCTAAATCGGTAATACCTTTCCACTCTCTTCTTTCCGGGTATTTTCGGCTTTTCTGAAGGGGGGATGATGGGAAATGATGATTTCGTGTTCGAATGTTTGGGTTTTGTTTGACTGTTCTATGTCTGTGTTTGAATATTCTGGGTTTTCTTTTCTGGTTCGAATGATGCTTTGCTTGTGTTTGCTATGCTGTTCTGGTTTTTTGGTTCAAATGATGTTTGGGATTAGGGTTCAAAGTGAACAGTGGCTGCCTCCCTTGATTACTGTGCATTTGGCTTTTATAATGTCCTGCCATTAGGGTTCCCTCATGTCAGTCTTTGGGATAAGGGCTTTTTGGAAAACAAAAACGAAAATGGGCTGTTCTGTTTTCTGCTTTTTGATCTGTTGGGCTGCTTTGTATGTTCTTTGTCTGGCTGTTATACATTTTCTGATTTCAGGACAGATAGCATTGTACTTGCAGCAATGGCAATGATGATTTCTGAGCCACACCCCCCTTTTGTGAACCAACATGTGTTGTGATTTGCAAAAGGGTGGGTTCTTGAACATGAATGATAAACAAACTCAACATAAAATTGATCCCAATCATTTCCCCCTAATGATGAGATAAAAATCTTATTTTGAAGCTTTGTTTGCTGTCCGTTATTACTCACTAACCAATTTCTTTTCTTTGTTTCATGAATGTGAGCTATGGCACAAGCTTGGAGGAATGATAAAAGAAAGCTTTGGGCAAGGAGGCAAGGTCTATGATGGAGCAAGAAGTCATGGAAGCCAAAGAATAACACAAACTCCCAATAGAAAGTAGGATTTAGGCATGACATATGTAGTGTTTTTTTTTTATGTTTGAATTTATAAACAAAACATGTACTAGTAGCCTTGGAATTCTTGTGTTAGAAGCTTGGAAATTTGTAACATCACATTATTTGAATTGCTTTGTGGATTCCAATGATTTTGTAATGAAACAATCCACTTGTTAATATTGAATAACAAAATGTATCTTGAACGCGACATAAAACTTTGGTTATTCAACAATTGCCTTGTAGTATTGTGGAACTTAAAGAGTTGAAAGGAAAGTAGACAAGCTTAGAAGTTACATGACAATGTTTGTAAATTGGCAAAAAGGGCTTGAAACTTGTATTTTAGGATTTGATAAATTGTAACATGTATCTTGATTTGTATCCTTGTACGACAAAAACCTTAGAGCAATTTTGGAACTCTTGGAATTTTATGAACACAGGATTTGAGAAATATGTATCAATTTGAATTCTTGATTGCGTATGAAAGTTGGGAATTCATTATGCATCAAATATCCCAAAAATTTGTCATGAACCAAAATTAATTTGGTTAAAACAAACCATGTCGAAATATGGATTAAAATCTGAGAATTAAACTCTAAATGCTAAGATGGTTTGATGACTCAGAATTAAACAATACTTGAATTCTTTTGAATTTCCCAGCCATAAATCTTTCATGTTGATCCGTTCATGTAGAAATTCCGAGCCTTTTGCCACTCGAAACAAAAATCGAAACTCTAAGTTTCCAATAAAGTTCTTGATTCAAAACCTTAGTCAACTTGACGATTCCATGATTTCTTTAAGAAATGAGCGATAGATTCCACTTGAAATTAATGGGATTATCACCGTATTTGCAAATCGAAACATAATCGGTAGTAGAGAAATATTTGAAACCAAACGAAATTCATAAAGAAACTTCTAATTTTTCAAAGAATGCCTTGAATCTCGTGAGCGATGAACGCGACTAGAAAAGATCTAAACATGTGGCAACTTGACACTCGTAAATCTTGTAAACAAACCCTCTGGATGAATATCTTCACATACATCAACTATTCCCAAGAACGAACAAAGTTGACGAGCAAACCAAATGCACTAGAACTTGAATTGTTGACCAATAAACGGATAATCATAATCCACCCTCTTACTCCTTGAACAATGAACTCGAAACAACAGAAAATCCTAAACCCGTGATGAATTGATCTCTTGAATCAGGAGGTAATGATATTCAATATAACAAAGCTTCCGTAGTTCCATCAAGAAAGAGACCACTCATTTCAACAATCGAACATCAAGCCCCGAAAACCGATACATACGAAAGGATAAGATTTAATATTAAACCTCGTCGTTTTCAAATATCCTAGATTGGTTGAAAGCACCATGCCTTTTATGCTCAACGGAAAATCTTTGGGAGTCAACTCCAACCCGCAACCATAGAACCAGTGGTATGAATGCATGTGAGTGTTATGATAAACGCAAAGCCTAAACCAGATAAAATCGAGATAGGAGGGCAAATTTTGGGTTGCAACAGGGAGATTCTGAGTAAGGGGGTTTGTTATATAAAGGGAATAGATGGAGCACCCTAAATATATATAGTTATCTATAGCTTTATATATGAATACATTTGATATGTTTGTGTGTTTTAATTGCTATTTCTATGATTGGGAAAGTTTCTCCTTTGGATCTTAAGAAGGATAGATTATGTGGGATCCTAGGTTTTGTTATTATTATGCTCACAAAGATCTTTGGATCTTCTGCATACATATCCCTTAATGGGAATCAGAGCATTTGTAGCTCGGATCTACAGGGATCTATGGTTTGTTTGGTCTGAGGGAGAAAGAAATTTGCTCGGCAAGGATGAGACCTTGTGCCTACGTATTCTCAAAAGGATGTTGAGAAAGTCAGAGCAATCGTAGTTCCCACTTATGCTAGTGGAAAGCAACGGGATGTTAGTAAGAGACAGACGAATGTCATCTTAATGAAAAATGTATCTAATCTATTTCATCACATACATTTTGAAAAGTTTGATTGACTGAAATCTTTCATCGTAAGTTATAGGTGTTTTGCTTGAGTGTACAAGCGTTACCACTTACATGTTTAAGAAAGATGTTTGAAAAAGATGATTGAATCTTTTAACTGTAAGTATTGGGTGTTTTGCTTGAGTGTACAAGCGTTACGCCTTACAATTAAGAGATGTTTTTGTTTGAAAAGAGTTTGAAAAAAGTTTTGAAAAAGTTTTGACTGTATGTGATGTGATAGATGAGATACTTCTTCCATAGAGATGATAGATGTCTAAATCTCGAGGAGAAATTGATTGGATTAATAGATCCTTTTAAGAAGCCCATGGGTCCTTGTATTGTAAGCCCAAGAGGAGGCATTCCGAGGGTCATCAAGGGTCCTTGTATGAAGCTCAAGAGGAAGCTATAGGGTATGTCTGGCTTTGTCTTTAAAAGGGATTTCACCGGGAAACCATCCTTTTGGAATGAAGAGCAATTTCACCGGGAAATTATACTCTCAGGGTTCTATCCTAACGCGGGTGATTCTTTGTATTGGAAGCCCAATAGGAGGCTGTTAAGAGATTTCTGGTCTCTTTCATTGTATGATGCCCAAGAGAAGGCTAAACTCAATGAGGAGTTCTTTTGAACGAAGCCCAAGAGGAGGCTGACTCAACAGGGGGGAGTGTTGTCTTATATGAAGCCTAAGCGGAGGCTAAACTCAGATGAATGATTTTTCTTATATGAAGCCTAAGAGGAGGCTAAACTCTGTGGGGAGAGTTATCTTGTATAAAGCCCAAGAGGAGGCTATAACTGTGGGGAACCTATTGGTTAGACTAGTTGTTATGTTATTACTAGACAGTTGTATAAACAAGTGTGTGTGTGTGTGTGATATGTATTTACAGGAATTTATGAAGGAAATATAAACAATGCATGATGTTTATTTACAAAAGTTTATGAAGGAAATATAAACAAGTGTTTGTGAAACAAACGTTTGAAACGAGCGTAACTTGGTTATTTACAAGTCTGAATTGTGTACAAGGAAGTAAGTATGTACACAGACGAGTATTTATGTACAGAGAAGGATGGATGTACATAGAAGGGTTGGGACTTACACCATAAGGATGGCCCATTGGTTTGAAAGCAGTTTCACAGGGAATAATGCTCCTTTCAATACCAATGGTATTCAGTGTATATACAGACGAAACGGAAACGAACGATCGAAGTTTATCTGTGTTTAAGTATTTACAAAAAGTATCTGTGTTATGTACAGATAAAAGTTTGTATGAAAAGAATTTGATATGTACAAGAAAAATATGTATGTACATAAAAGAATGTTGGTTTGAGTATACACAAGTGAAGTGAAAACAAACGATCGAAGTTTGTCTGTACTTGAGTATAAAAAAGTATCTGTATTATGTACAGATGAAAATTTGTATGTATCTGAAGAGAGTTAGATATGTACAAAGAAATAATTATGTACATAAAAAGAATGTTTGTGGGACTTACACCGTAAGGGAGGCCCATGATCGGTTAAGAAAAACGAGAGAAAACGAATTCGGTTTAATCGTTTAAATTGGATCGATCATGGTAAAAAGATGCAAGTTTGATGAAAAGTTTTGAAGAATGGTTTTGAAAGTGTTTTGAAATGTGAGGTTTATTTATGAGAAGTTTTGAAAAGAATCGGAAGTCGAAAGTTTGAAAAATTCACCTTTTAAAGGTGTTTTGAAAAGTGTCAAAAGCGTCGTTTTCGGCTCGATTAAAATTTGATCAGATGAAAGTTTTTTCTGAACATTTTTGCACTATCATAAAATGGATACATTTATTGACAAGTGTACAAAAAATCACCTCAAAATGAGGAGTTTTGATTGGTTAAAAAAAATGTTAAAGTTGTGAAGAAAACATGAAAAAATATGAAAAGTTTTGAAAAAAATGGTCCATGGGAGGTTTGAACCCAGGACCTGAGGGGTGGTTACGTGGCAAAGAGGACTACGAGCGAGCTGGCAACCACTGGGACAAGAGCGCTTTTGTGTATTTGGATCAAAACACGTGTTAATATAATATTGGAAAATTTAAATTTGAAAAATCTCAAGAACACGCGCGAATGCCTTGTTCTTCTTCTTCGATCCTCTGATTTTGTAACTTGCTTGTTTCTCAATGATTTTGGAAGTTGTAAACATGAAAGTTGCTCGAAATTTAACAAGGAATATGATGATGGTTGTTAATTGCATTTATTTTTGGTCTAACACGATTGAATTTCTAGAAAACGTGAAGAACCCTAGAAATGAAAATCCTAATTGAAATGATGTATGGTTGATGATTTTTCAAATTGTTTGAGGGTTAAGGATCGTGATAGGTGCAGAAAACAAATGGCCAAGAGTTTTTTTATTTAAATGCAAGGAATCATGAGATTGAAGTTTGAGTTCTCACCTGTTCAAGCTGAGATCGAAGATGGTATTGGAGTGTTTCCAGTCTTGGTTTTGTGATTGTTTGAGCTTCAACGGATGTTAGGGAAGGTGTATGATCACCCTGCTTGCCTCGAATCACCCTGGAACTCTCCAGCCAAGTCCACCTGCATCAACTGAAAATGGAAGCTCGATTTCTGGAAAAAAGCTGTTACAGTTAGTTGTTAAGGGTCTGGATCATTCATATGATGTTCATGGATGATGTTTGGATGCTTGGAACACAAGTTAATCAAGCCTAGCCATGAATTCGAAACTTAAGGCAGTTTGTACAAGTTTGAAAATGAAAAATGCAATTCTGATTTTCAGTGGTTTTTAGATTGATTTTAGGCTTCAAACCAATTACATGTGATACCTATAACATAATAGACACCAAATATTTCAAAGTTTCTTCACAAATTTTCAAAATGCAAGATTTCACAATTTGACATAAGTTACTTGATTTTCAAGAAAGTATATAGAAAGCATGTACTTGCATGGCTTTGGTGTAGATTCAAATGGCCAACATGACCTCTATTTATAGGTCAAAAGTTCTGAAAAATTAGGCACAAGTACATGGCATTTGTAATTCAAAGTTGCCTTAAAGGGCAAGAAAGACATTTGCAAAAGGAAAAGGAAGCTTCCTTTTTTAACCATGTGTGATTTTTCCAACTTGATCCAATCCTACAATTATTACCTCTAGCTGATATTTATCAGCCCTAATCTTCAATTTTGGCAAGGTGGCATTGCTTCTAGATGAAGAAATCAAAAAATGACCTATAATTTGAAGTTTTGAACTTTGAAAATCATGTTCATGGAGCCTTATGTTTCAATTTCAAAAGTATAGCTAGACTCCATGGATTTGAGAGTTCTTGGACATTTTGGAAAGCTTGTTTCAAGGGCTACAACTTTCATGTTTTGAGTTTTTTCCAAATCAAAGTGGAACTATGTGAAAAAATGCCATGAAGTTTGAAAAAAATACAAAATTTTAACACTTAGAAATTTTTCTAAGTGTTGGAACTTTTGACTTTTTGTTGACTTTTCCAAATTCTTTGATCTTTTATGATCAAAATGGATCATTTGAAGTATTTTGATGATGGAAAAAGTTTTGTTTTGAAAATTTTGACCAAAAGTCAAAGTTTGACTTTTCTGTGCAGATGAATTTTCATCAGATGTTTCAGAAATTGACTGATGAAGTCTATGAACTTTTGTGATGTTTTGAATTCAGAAATTAGGTCAACATGTTGTATCTAAGATATAATGACCAATATCTAACCAAAAAAGTCATTCATTGCTCAAAAAGTCAGAGAATACTCATGCTCGACCAAAACCCTAATTGGTCGATCCTTGATTGATCAATGAGAGAAATTGAATATCTGATGATCAGAGGTTGATGATTTGATCAAGATAGATCAAATGAGGTGAGTAAAACTCAAACCCTAGTTGGTTGCCTCTTGAATCAGATGAAAATTTGATGAAGCCCTAATTTTGACCTGTGAATGCTACACCCGATTAATTCTATTCTGAACTGTTAGTGATGCAATGATGCAAATGTAAGGTGGTATATTAGGTCAAAAATTGGGGTATGACAGTAGTCAGTCCTGTTTCGACCCTCGGTCATGCGTTTGGTTTCTTTAATTGAATCTAATTAAGCGAATTTTGTTTCGCATCACCTTTTCTTAATAAAACATTTTGGGTAGAAAAAGATAATTAGGATGGCTATGTCCCTTCATCCGAGTACTTCGGGCATTAGCCATTGAATGCTTATGGTTCGATGGTCGTCTCCCACATTAAAATCAATTCAAACTCATCAAACATTTCCCACGTTCAAGTCATTTTTCAAACATCACTCGCATGCGACACTCATCACTCACACGCGATATCCCTTTGCTCACATGCGAATTGCACTAGTGATGTCTTATCGTCCACGTACAATTAAGCTCCTATTTTCATAAATAAAATCAACCAACCAAAAATGTTCTCGCAACCGAGAACTACGTAAGCTATGACTTTTCCATCGCACTTGGGGAATACGTAGGCACGAGATTCTAACATCTTGGCGATCACACTTTCAAAAAATTAAAACATGTCTCCTCTTTTCACATAATAATTAGAAGATTTCAAATTTACTTTTTAGACACAAAAACGCACTTAGAACTAAATGGGTCCCATCGAGTACGATGGATGTGAGGGGTGCTAATACCTTCCCCTTGTATAACCGACTCCCAAACCTGCATCTCTTGGTCTTGAAGACCATTTCATTTCAAATTTTCATTTATTGGGTTTTATCTATATTTTCTCTTTCCTCTTTAGGAATAAATAAAGTTAGGTAGCGATTTCATTGTTTGTTTTAAATCGAAATATTTTTCGATCAGCGTCAACAGTTTGGTGACTTCACTGGGGAGAATGTTCTCAAGCGAGTCAACCTTAGTTTAGTTCTTTGTGTGTTTGCGAGTTTATTATTTTACTTTGTTTTCTTCTTGGTACTTTAATGCTCACTTATGTTTATGTTTCAGTCATTTATTTCTTTATGCCTTATTTATTATCTTGTTGATATATTCATTGTGTGGGGCTATTATGGATTGGATCATTGATATTTTGAGATAAGCCCACTACCAAGGCTTGAGTGCACCAAAATTATAGTGGTTGCGTAGTATCGATTTGCTAGATGAAAATGTCTTGTAAGTTGGTGCGAAGACCACACCTAGAGTAAGGTTCTTTCGAAGATGTTATTGTCGATTGCAAGTTATTTTTGCGTTGACAATAATGTTGTTAGAAGGGATTATTTCTCTAGTTTAGGAATCCTTGGATTTTTGAACCCTTGGACCTCTCTTAGGGCATACCATTTTGAGAATATTGGTGGGTCGCAAATTTTTAATCGTGATTGATAACAATATTTTCAAAAAGGATCTTTGACTCTAAAAGCCATAAAACCTTACACAGTAACCTTGTGAGAGGGTTCTCGGGTAAAAGCCTATAGCCATCCTACAATGGGGAGACCACCTAATTAGGTTGTTCTGTATCTGATTACCCGTATCATTTTGGTTTTATACCTCTATGTACATGTTCTTATCATTATGTTGCACTTCATTGTGTATGTGACATCTCATTTCATATATTATTCTTGTACTCATGCATTTTACATTGCATCGTCATGCATGCATTTCACCATCCAGATACTCATTACCCTCTTTCCATTCATTCAGAATTAACAAAGCAAGTTGATTCCCCGACACCACTACGAAACCAGAGCTACTGTCAAGTTGAGAATGGAGAATCTAGAACAACACAATGCCGAATTCAGGGTGAAGATTGATGATTTGAATTCTGGAATGATCAAGCTCACAGAAATAATGTAGTTGATTATGGGTAGAACTGATCCACCTCAAAGGACTATCATCTCTGAAGTTGATACTGTTGTTGTGGAGCCACCACAAATTCAGAATGTTCCTACCACCTGGCCAAAATTTGGTCTACCGCACCATTATTCTCCATAATATGAAATCAATCATGGAGTGGTTCAATCTGCTCAACAGACTGTTCAGATGCTTGTGATCACGAACAACGACCAGTCATCCACACTATACCTCAAGTTCCCTTTGGAAATCACTTCACATACTAGGTTGATGGCTCCCAAAATGAGGATCAAGTGCAGAATGATGAAGTTGAAGAAGTGAAAGATAAGTACAATGCTATTGAGAAGAGATTGAAGGTTGTGGAAGGAGATGACATTTTTGGCTTCGATACCTTGAATCTCTGCTTGGTTTTTGATTTGTTTATGCCCGCAAAATTCAAAGTCCCTGAATTTGAGAAGTACAAGGGACTTACTTGTCCAAAAGATCATCTGACCATGTACTTCCGCAAAATGGCTGCTCATGAAAAGAATGATAAGTTGCTTATTCATTGCTTCCAGGATAGTCTGACCGGAGCTTCTCTAAAGTGGTACATGAGCCTGAAGAGAGAGGACATCAACTCTACAAGAGACTTGGTTGAAGCTTTCTTGAAATAATACAAGTTCAACTTGGATATGGCCCCTGACCGTAGACAATTGCAAGCTATGACTATGAAATACCAAGAAACATTTAAGGAGTATGCTCAACATTGGAGAGAGCTAACATCTCAAGTCAACCCTCCTTTAGGCTAAACGGAACTCACGGGTATGTTCATGGACACTTTACAGCCAGTATATTATGAGAAAATGGTTGGAAGCATATCTTCTGGTTTTGGTGATTTGGTTACCATTGGTGAGCGGATTGAACAAGGTTTGAAGAATGGCAAAAACCTACTCAGCCTAAGACATCAAATTTTTCTGCAGGGTACAACCCAAATGTCAAGTGTGATTTTCATAGTGGGGTAGCAGGTCATTAAATTGATGGTTGCAAGGTTTTGAAGGAAAAAGTTCAAGATCTGATTGATAAGAAAATACTCACTTTTGAGGACTTCCCCAAGTGGTCGTCAAATCCCTTGCCTTGAGCAGTTCCAAGACAGAAGGGACTCTCCTAAAACCAGTTATCAGACGGGAAAGTTCATCCTTGTTGCTGATAGTCACTAGGCCCTTTATTATTTCATGTTGCAATTTTCTTGTTTGTAATTTGTTAGTTTGAATTTGAACTTTGTTATCTTTGATCGTAATTTTAATGAAATGAGCATTGCATATTTTGAATTAATCATATCAGATTCTCTCTATTTTATTTCTTTGCTATCACTCAAAATCACAAAAAAAAATATTGCTTTTATTCCCACTTCGCTCTCTTTATTAATTCTTTGTTTAAGCAAACAATGGAGGGAGGATGATGATAAATAAATACCCAATTTGCAAAAGTATGCTTTCAAATAAGATTTTACTGATGATGTACATGCATTGCTTCAAATCCCCAAACACTATAGATATAAGGAAGATAATCCCTCGTTAACCTCTTCGAGCCTAGAAGTAGGAGTTTCTTTCTGCATACAGTTAAAACCCTTAATCTTAACCTGGGGCAGGATAGTTGTTCAGCTAAAGTAATCATTGCATTCGATTTCCAAGAGAATCATGTCATCATGGATTGTTCCAGATACCTTCACAAAGGTTCAACCACATTCATTCTTCGTACACAATGTCAAAGAATTAGTGAAGAATTCAAAGCTTTCAGCGGTTGTTCAAAGAACCATCATTATGGCAGTCATAACCATCAATTTCTCACATGAAACAAACAAGTGTTGTACAAGTTGTTCAAACACAAAAGTGAGAAAAAAATCAAAGAAAGATCCTCGGAGATCTTTGATGAAAGATCAAAGCAAGAACAAGCTTGTGTGACTTCCAGAGAAGAATAGGTGACTGTCGCCTCAATGAGTATTGGTGCTCAAGCCACCACGTTGTCATTGTTAATTCCACTTTGAAGTTGAATCAATCAATTAATTGAACATGGGAATCGGATAATATCATGAAGAATAGGTTGGGTACAAATCAAAATTTGAGCCTCATATCTTTTGTTTCATAAACCGTGAACCAGACCACGTTGCAACCTTCAAAAGACCTAATTGAAGCAAGGTTTCTTTTGAAAGCATACTACAAAAAAATTGCGTTAACCTGACTCCTCAGTGTTTGCTAATTCATTAGTGTTGATATCACATTATCACGCCATTTTTTCATCTTGAATTTCAAATTTCCATTGCATCCTCATCATGATTTATCCATTTGTTTACCGCATTTCATTTCAATAAATGATTACTTTCAAAAGTTTTGCATAATCATCGCTTTAAAATTACCATTTGTAAGAAAACAATTTCATCTTCAAGTTTAGCACTTCACATCAAGAGAATTTCAGCAGTTGAAGAACTTCATCATCTGCAAAGTTATCCCATCAGGGGCGAGCCATCTCTTCAAGAGCTGATCACAATCAGGGGAATTCCATTTTTGGAGTTCCATGCATTGAAGCATGTCACCTTCAAGATCATCGATTAGTGTCAAACTCCTGTTGATCCAAACTTTCGAGAACTCAGCATTCTGGGGAACTCAGAGCCAAGACCTCTCCATTTTCAAAGATGATCACAAGCACATCAATTCATAATCATCAGCAATTTCTGAACTCACAAGAAGTGTCGGGAAGTCATGCTTGCAATATCCTGCAAAAGGACCACCTTCAGAATTCTTTCTCATTTCATCTTCTATATAACCCTCAATTGGGGCACTCGTCCAAACATTCAGATCATAATCCCCAATTACACTTGCATGTATTCATTAATCATGCATTAAACCACACATATCATTCATGGGGCATCCATCCATTACATAAGTAAACTCAAACCACCCTCGGCGTTCTCCACTGAAAACCAAGCTCTACCATACAAAAAATCCAATTCCCTTTGCCCACGTCCAAAAAACCATTTCATGCATTGATCATTCATCACATGCATCATTTCATATGCATCAATCCATTGATTGAAGTTGTTAACATATCACCCCTTTGTCAACCCACTGGTTGGATTTTATCATTATTTCCTTATCAATTTGAATCAACCCACTGGTTGAGGATAACCTTTCACTTCTTGTCAACCCACTGGTTGAAGTTAATCATTCATTTTCTCGTTAAATTCATAGCAACCCACTGGTTGAAAGTAGTTTCCTTTTTCATCTTTGTCAATCCGCTGGTTGATGTTGACTTTCTTTTTGCTTTTCAAACTTAACCCACTGGTTGAGATGTCGCGACGACATCCATTAACCCACATGTTGATGTTAGTTCTCGTGTCGACTTTCATCAATCCACGTATTGGTGTCAGTCTTTATTTTTTCAATCCACTGATTGAAAGTTTTTGTGTCGACTTTCATTAACCCATGTGTTGATGTTAGCTCTTGTTGTTTACTTTCATTAACCCACACGTTGATGTTAGTTATTATTATTTACTTTCATTAATCCACGTATTGATGTTAGTTATTTGTTGATCACCTTCGTCAATCCACTAGTTGATGTTGGCCTTTCTTTCTTGTTTCCGAACTCGATCCACTGGTCGAGGATGTTGTGTCGACTTCCATTAACCCACGTGTTGATGATAGTTCTTTCAGAATTTATCTTATTTAGTCCTCGTAGAGTTTATTTTCAGTTTTCATTTCCCCAGCAGTAGAATCCATACATTCATCACATATTATATCATCTATTGCATCAGGGACGAAATTCAGGTCTTTTTGTATTTAATTACTTTAAGCCATTGATCTGCGTTATCAAGCTAAAAGATAATTAAATAGGGGCAGCTGTCACACCCTAAATTTCACCCCAATTTTTTTCAGTTGCATTAGCATAGCATGTGTTTGCATTAATTCGTTTATCTGGTCATAATCATTCATTTGTATTACTTGCATTTAAGTCAAGCGTTGAGTCTTCATGTAATATTCTTATTTCATTCGTAAAGTTTATTTTAAGCCTGGTACACTCGATACATTAGATTTTGATCGCAAACGATTTTGTTATTATTGGAATTTATATTCCATAAATAATTAAATTAGTTTCAGTTTCAATTTACGTTTTTTATTTTTAATTTACTCTTTTTAATTTAATTTGGATTGAAGATTTGTTAAAACACAAACTAAAAAGTACATATTATATTTCATTCAGTATATCTGAAAAATACAAAAAAAAAGAAGGGAGGTCCTTCTTCTTTTCATCACCATCGTATTCTTTCACCACTACTACCTGTAAAATTCAAAATACAAAAAATATTAGTACAATTCCATTCCACTTGTACAACCTCCAAACCTCCCACTCTAATTCCACAATACCATTCCACTAACAATAGCAGATCATAAATTTTGTCCTATAGACTTCACCTCCAAGTTTTCTCTCCATCCTTATCCTTTCCACTGTAAATTCTCTGTTATGCCCTCACACTTTCACTCCTATATAACAACATCATCTTCCTTTCATCCGGACGGAAATAAAAAGACACAGAGCAAACAAAAAAAATAGAAATCGTATACTCCTTCCAAACATTCTATCATCCAATCTGTTGTTACCATAAACTTAATACCAAACCACCCTTCACTCACAACACTATCATCTTCACTAGCTTCCTTACACTGTTTCGTAAACACATCATAACTCTTTAACAGAACCACACCAAAAAAGACTCACTGCTACTTTAATACCTTTTCAACATACCTCATAACCAAAACCTCAGCGAGAATCATTCTCTCCATACATTACCCAACCGAAACTTTCCTTCCAAAAATCATCTTCAACCATCATCATCCTCAAACAACCTTCAAAATATAACACACATCATTCAACCTAATAACCATCATCACAATCTCAAATACCACCCAACACAGTCACTTAAACCTTCACTCACATAAACCACCCTTAAGCATTCTCACTATAAACCAACGAAACAACTATCACCCAAAACTTTTCCAGAATTTGATCACAGAATCACTCGCACAGACCCATAGCGTTTCTAGAAAACCAGAGTAGTAGAAGCCAGATCCAGAAAAAATAAATTCGAACAAGAAGGCCGATGAAGAGAAGGAGATATAGCAAAGTCATAGTGATGTGTATACCTTGGATTCTAGCGGTTTTTTCCTCAGGCTTTTTGTTGACTCTGTAATTATTTCCTTGTTAATTTTTTGCTGTGTTTTAAAATCTCTGAAGCATATTGACATAATGGGATTATAGGGTTTAATTTGGGGATAAGATTTTTATGATTTCTTTTGCTTCCCCAATCGATTGAGAGAGATGTGTTTTGATTGGAATCATAATGTGAGATGGTGAGAACGGATGAAAAAAAACAAAGGAAGGCGTGTAAGTAAGAGAGAGACATCAGTTTTGTACGAGTGAGAGAAAATTGTTTTTTGTTTTATATTATTACGTTTGATTTTGTTTTAATAGTAATAATAATAATTGATAGTAGATTGGTATGAGACAACATGCGTCGTCGTTCCTACTTCCTAAGCATTAGGGTTTAATTTTTGCTTATGGCTAAATGGAATATAAGTTGGGCCAGATCTTCAAGGCCCAAAGGTTTTTTTTCTCTCTTTCTAACTTATTATTGTAACACGGTGAACTGACTTTGTAGGATTTTTGTATCCAAATGTGCGGATAGCAAGAGTCGCCACCGACTTTTATTTTTATCCAATTAAGGGAAGGTAAAAGTACAGAAAAAGACCTTCGTTTAGATTCTGAGTTCGGGAGAATGGTTATGAAAAGGGAAGGTATTAGCACCCCTTTCCATCCGCAGTGTTTATTCTACGGGCTCTTAGTTGCTCTAGATCACTTTCTTAAAATTGCTTTTTGTGTGTTTGACAAAAATGTTTTGAAAGATGGCATTTCGCTTTGACTTCGTAATGACTCATGTAGGAGTGTATACAAAGTGTTCGGAAATGTTTTGTTTTGAAAAAGAATTTGAATTTTGAAAAAAAGAGTGTGTGGTGTGAAAAGCATTTGGTAGAGCGAGCAACTAGGAGACTTATTACCCACTCAGAATTTGGTCGTTTTCGTACTTCTACATTCCTTTAGAATAGCGCTATCCGTACCATTAGTTAGTAGGTAGCTCCATTCGTAGGATGTAAGCGGGACATTCGAAGGGACATCGGATGGTCATCGAAGGCAACTTGTAGGAAGTATCCTAGCACATTCGAAGGGACTATCATCATTTTTCGTAGGCGACAATCGAGGGTCAAGATCATGTATTCGGAGGCGACATCGTGGGTCTTATGATCTTTGTATCGAAGGGACTATGATGATTTGTTTGGAAGGCAACGGTGCTAGGATACCTCTACGTTCGAGGGACATGACCATTTTAATTCGTAAGGCAACGAGAGAGAATTACCCTAAGGGGTGCGTGTGTGATAGAAGTGTGTTGATTTCAGATATTTTATCTTGCAAATTAGTGAGCTATGTTCGTTATTATCTTGCCATACACGCCTAGTTACTAGCAATTTATAGGGTGCAAAAAGTAAAATGCGGAATGTAAAAGCGGAAATGTAAAGGTGCGGAAAGTAAAATCCTACGCTATTACAAGGCTTTGGGGCAGATACATAATTTAAAATGCGGAAAATAAAATCCTAAGTTAAACTATTACATCCCATATACAGTTACATTATTGAAAAATAAAATGAAAAAAACGAAGGAATCGTCTGAATCGGATTAACCTGTGAAACAAACGAGAAATCGGAAAATATGATGAAATCGAAATAAGAGAAAATGTTAGAAAAAATGCAAATTTTTAATTGGAAAAAATATGACATGCTGGAAATACTATAAATGTATTAAAATAATTTTTTGGGATTTTTTAGATGCAATTTACTAATTAAAATTGAATTTACAATGATTTAAATGCAAAATTACAAATAAAAATAAATATGCATGCAAAAATTATATTTTTAATTTATTAAATTAAATAAAGATTTTCAGAACATAAATGTAAAAGAAAATATTTTTTGGTAATTTTTGATGCGAATAAAATGATGAAAAGAAATTAAAACAATGCAAAATATTAAAATATAAAAATATGAAAAGTTGAGTTTTGAAAAAGATGGCAAAACCGGTCCTCGGAGGATCGAACCCATGACCTTGAGCGAAATCTCAATTTCACATGCCTTGACCAACTGTGCTAGCGTGTTCTACTGTTTGGAAACGGAACGAGTGGGCTTTCACACGCGTCGTCCTGCCATTGCCTCAAGCTCGCGCCAATTCATCGTCTTCTTCGTTTCAAATATTCAAAAGCTTGCGTCGGCCTTCCTTCGACGCTACAAGCCCTGGAAAAATCAAAAACGCAGCATACATAATATAAATGAATTCTAAAGGCATGGTTCGATTCCTTTAAGCATTCCGAACACACTGGTATGGGTCTTATGGTCCAATTTTTTCTATTTGGTGAAACCCTAAATCGATCTCAGAAACCCTAATAATGGCATCTCGTGATTCTTGCCCTGAAACTCAAATCAAACTATGCAGAAAGTTTAGAAACATCATTAGCAACACAAATATGTAATCAAAACACATTAAACATGGTTGTATGTATGGATTCGATTTCGAGTTATGTTGATACAAACCGTGACTTGGCTGGGACGATTCTGGACGTTTCAACGCGTGAGGATGATTGGAATAGCTTCCTGGGACCTTGAGGATGCTTATTCAATCCTCAAAACACCTTGAATTGGCCTGCAAAACAGAATTCGAAATTGCCTTTTTTCCAAGTTTCTTTGAAATTTTTTTAGGGTTCTTAGAGCAATTTTTCCGTTTTCTTGCAATTGGTATGCATCAAGTATAAGTACTGGAAGGATTTGGCATTGTTTTGGGAAAGAATTGATCAATAATCAATGATGATCAAATTTGATTTTTTGCAAAAAATCAAATCTTCAAACTTTGGTCAATTTTCAATCTAATCTTCCCATATTGATCCAATTTCGAATTTGCTGCCTTTTAATGAATTGATTGGATCACAAAGAAGAAATAAAAATCAAATTTGCAATTAATTTGGATTTTATACTTTATTTTTCAATTTAATTTGTATTTAAATGAATAAATTCCAAATTAAATAGGAAAATAAAATAAAAATTCGTGGCATTGGGCTTGGATATTCCTAATTGCATGAGGAATAAGTTAGGATGAAGAAAAAGTAGGCCCATTTGCAAAGTTTTTTATTTTTAGAAGTATTTCTCTTTGTGCATTCTTTCAAAATTGCCCAACTTGTGAATGATGCATCTTGCTCAATTTTCCACATTTTTGAGTGTTCTTGGACTTTTTAGAAAGCTCTAAGAGTCCTCTAACGAACCTTTTTGGTCTCATCTCAATTGGAGTTACCATGCTCAATATATCTTCAAAGCAAAAAGTTGACTTTTTGTTGACTTTGAAAATGACCTGTAATGTTTTGAGTTATACCTCTCAAATGAAGCATTTTTTGGACATTCTTGTGAGACATGAAGTTGTAGAGAATTGAATTTCCTTCAAAATGAGCTTTGGTGGGAAACTTTCTGAGAAAGTATGAGAAAGTTATGATCAGTCAAATTCAGTTGACTTTTCACCTAGAAACCCTAATTTAGAAAGTTTGACTTTTGAGCAAATCTTGAGTTTTCTTGATGAATCATGATCAACCCTTGATCAAATGATGAATGTAACTTCAAAATGAGGATGTTGACCAAAAAATATGAAGTTTGACTGTATGTTGGCCACATTGACTTTTTGTCCATCTGATTTTCAACCATCTGAGCAATTGTCTGAGGAAACTTGACTTGTGAGGCTTGAAACTTGACATGGAGAATCTTTGAAGCATATGAGGAGGCATGAAGACCATTGGAGATGTTGGAAATTCATCTTGACTTGAGAGATGCCAAACCCTAGTTTGGGTTGATTGTCTAGGAGAGAGTTTGTCTGATCAACTCTTGAGGAATCCTTGAGTAGGGATGTATGAAAGTTCTTGAGTAGATGGAGGGCAAATTTTGGGGTATGACAATTATTATCACCATTTCACTAACATAGGCCCAACACCCATTTTCACTCTACACCCCCATTTTTCGAATTTTTAATTCATTCCCCCTATTTTAATTATTTAGAAATTGAATTCGTTCAAACAATCAACTTTTTATCATTTTTTTACTAGCTTAGATTTTATTTCGATTACTCAATTTACATGGACTTGTAATTTATTTTCGTCATCCTCATTTATAAATATACATCCCCATCCCAAGCGTTGTAATAGTTTAGTAATTATTTTATCGTATTTAATTATTCATTCACGGTGCACAAACTAAATATTTTCAAACTAATACTCATGAGCCATTTTTAACCTCGAGTTGGTAAAGCTTTGAAGCGTCACAACGGCCACACCTTTGTGCACACACCATGTTTGCCCTTGGGCTTACAAGGAGGCTTTAATTGATTAGTTAAATATTATTTAATTATCTACTTAGGTTATTTAAAATTGATTAGTCCATCTAATTAATTTTTTAATTTAATTACTTGATTAAACTTTATTTAATTGGTCGATTAAATTTATTTCGTGAATGCACCTATATAATATCAATTGTCTTATCATTTGTGTGGGCCACCTTGTATGGGATTTTTATCGATTTATCTATGCTTCCATGAAAGTTCACAATTATTCGCTTCATTTTCATTCTCACGCCTTGGTCCATATACCAAGTTCTCATCCAATGGGCCTCATGGTAGGGAGTAGACACTTGTCTATTCCTTCGAGATTAATTAAGCTTTCTTGGTTAATCATAGCCCAAATCTTCTCTCATTGTCATTCACCACTTTCATAATCAAATTTTCAAACCTCGATCCAACGTCGAGTGACTTTTCAAAATAATTTTTATAAATAAATATTCTACTTCCCTCTTCCCAAGCGTAAGATAGTCAGTTCTATTTCGACCCTCGATCGTACGTTTGGTTTCTTTAATTGAATCTAATTAAGCGAATTTTATTTTGCATCACCTTTTCTTAATAAAACTTTTTGGGTAGAAAAAGATGATCAGGATGGTTTTATCCCTTCATCTGAGTACTTGGGGCGTTAGCCGTTGAACGCTTATGGTCCGATGCTCATCTCTCACATTAAAATCAATTCAAACTCATCAAACCTTGCTCACGTGCAAGTCATTTTTCAAACATCGCTCACATGCGACACTCATCGCTCACACGCGATCTCCCTTCGCTCACATGTGAATTGCACTAGTGATGTCTTATCGTCCACGTACGATTAAGCTCCTATTTTCATAAATAAAATCAACCTACCAACAAATGTTCTCGCAACCGATAACTACGTAAGCTCTGACTTTTCCATCGCACTTGGGGAATACGTAGGCATGAGATTCTAACATCTTGGCGAGCACACTTTCAAAAAATTAAAACATGTCTCCTCTTTTCATATAATAATTAGAAGATTGCAAATTTACTTTTTAAACGCACAAACACACTTAGAGCTAAATGGGTCTCATCGAGGACGATGGATGTGAGAGGTGCTAATACCTTCCCCTTGCATAACAGACTTCCGAAACTACATTTGTTGGTCTCGAAGACCATTTCATTTCACATTTTCATTTCTTGGGTTTTATCTATATTTTCCCATTCCTCTTTAGGAATAAATAAAGTTAGGTTGCGACTTCATTGTTTATTTTAAATTGAAATATTTTTTGATTAGCGTCAACACCCAACGCTAATATAGGAGTTCAATTGGATCATTACGTTACTTGTAAAGTAGTTAATAGGATCTTAAGTTACATCAAAAGAACTCTTGGTTGTGGAATTTTCATTCCCGCACTTGATACGGGAAGAAAATGCAAGTTACTCGGTTACAAGGATTCCAATTGGTGCGAAGATAAGGACGCTCGAAAGTCTACGTCTGATTATGTCCTTATGGTCAGCGGAGCTCCAATCTCTTGGTGTTCTAAAAAGAAACATGTGGTGACACTCTCTTCTTGTGAGGCTGACTATATCATTGAGTCGTTGTGTGTGTTTCTGTCAGGCTGTATGACTTGTGAATCAGTTGGAAGAGTTGGGCAACAAGGTTGAAGAAGTTGTCACACTCTTGGTTGATAATGTTTCACTCATTAATCTTGCAAGGAATCCCATAACACATGGGAGGAGAAAACATATCGACATGGTGTTTCATTACTTGAGGGATCTGGTATGTGCAGGCCAACTGAGGTTAGGATACTATCGAAGCGAAGAAGAATTTGCGGATTTGTTAATGAAAGGTGTAACAAATGTGGTGTTCAAGAAACTTGTGATGTGTTTAGGCATGAAGAACTCTGAACATTTGAATTAAGGTGGTGTATTGGAAGTCCTTAATAATTAAACTACATTGTGAAAGCTCCTGAAATCGGTTTGTCGAAAATAACTTATTGAAAAAACACTTTTGAAAATATGGAAATTCAAAGTTTCGAAGAGGAAATCGATTACTTAGTTTGGGGAAATCGATTTCCATGTGTAATTTCCATTTTCCATTTCTATTATGAGTTGAAGAAATCGATTACCCCATTTTGAGAAATCAATTTCCTCCCCGTGTTTTGTGCTTTTTAGTTATTTTTTGGACCTGATTTGGTTCCAACTTGTTTTCTTATACTCTCTTATTGTAATGTTTGATCCTTGTTTTATTACTCTCTCTCCTCCCCTCCCTCTCTCAATTAACTTTCACTTCATCTTCTCCAATTAACTATATTTCACCATTGATTCACGCTTTCTGTTTTTCCCAACAATTACATGATTACATTTTTAAAATTCTTTTATATTAATTTTATCATTATTATACTTTTAAACCACAATAAATAACACGCAATTTAATATTATATGTTCTTGTATTGTTGAGAATAACCAATGTCATTACTAGATTAATAATGATAAATAAAATATCAATAATATACACTTCTGGATAAATAATCTATAATAATAATAAAATATTAATTGAGTTTCATCGAATTGGTTTATGTAGATCTAAAATAACTATTTAAACCCCTTTTAATCAATTTTATACCATCCAAATTGAATCAACCCAACCCCGATCCGATTTAAACCGTTTGCATAGAAAGTATCTAAGTGTCCACCCTTATGCTTGGTAATGAAAGATTTAAGTGTGGTCAAAAGTATAATGGAAAACAACGTGCCGGGAGCTGGCTATGCTGACGCGTGTATAGTGTCATGGATATTGCCTTTTTGACTTTTTTGGTAATCATTCTCTACAACTCATCACACCGGTTACAATAAGTCTTGCTAAAAATAATACTACAATAATAAGTTCTCAAAAAAGAAGATACTCAATTGATTCTTAGGCCACTTGATTCAACAAAAAAGAAAATAAAACAAGAGAAATATTTGTTTTTAAAGAAAAAAATTAAATTAAATAATTTCTTAATTTTTGAATCTTATAAAAAAAACTTCATCTACTTAATGTCTGCATAAAAAATCATGCATACAGTTTTAGTACATGTTGAATGAAACATGTTTAATAGAGTATGGTTAGAGAGTATTTAGAATAATTTTATTTTCAAAACAATGAGATGTTTTTAATATGAAAACAATTAAATATAAACTTTTTTAACTGAAAAATTCAAGATAAAAATAACAAAATGTTAGAATGAAAATTCAAAATTTAAGTTTATTTTTAGAAGACTTTTATTTAAGAGTTAATAGTCATTTTGCCCATTTATATATATATATAGAGCGAATTGCAAGCTTACAAAACCACTTAACCATCTTAATTTGTTATAAATATGTTGACTTAAACAATATATAAATTTTTATATTTATTCTAATCGTGCCTTTTTAGACTAACATAATAAATATTTATCTTAACTAACATTAAAATTTTATTGTTATATTGTTTCATATATTAACTTTAATTTCTTTATAAATAAATATCAGTTTAATATTGTTTCATATATTAAATTTGAAATAAATATATTTTAATATTTTAATATTTATTTATATATTTTAGTTTAATAATATTATAGTATTATTGATATTAAATTTTATATATAAATTTGTTTTATATAATAAACTGAAAGTAAATAAAAAATATTTAATAAAATAAATAAACTAAAAATAAATAAAGTAAAGAAATTATTAAATTGAAAATATATTTATTGAAATAAAATTAATTAATTTTTAATAATAAACTGAAAATAACGTTAACTTCATAAATAAATTTGGATAAATTTATTTAAATATTTAATAACGTTAATTACTTTCTAATTTATTAAAATATGTTAATTTTAATTAATTAATATATTTAAAATATATTTAATTTATTAATTTATATTAATTAACAAATAAATAAACTGAAAATAAATAAATAATATTTACTAAAATGAATAAACTGAAAGTAAATAAAATAAATATTTGAATAAATTTATTAAATTAAAAATATATTTATTTAAATAACACTAATAATTTTATTTTAATAATAAACTGAAAATATCGTAATTTTTTAAAATAAATTTGAATAAATTTATTTAAATATTTATTTGTTATATAAAATATCTAATAACGTTAATTAATTTCTAATTTATTAAAATATGTTAATTTTCAGTTAATTAATATATTCTAAATATATTTATTTTTAATTTATTGATTTTTATTAATTAAAAAATAAATAAACTGAAATTAAATTATAAATATACTATTAACCATATTAAAATCAAATGAATATAATAGAATAATACTTATCTAAGACAATTATATATGTAATATATTCATTTTCATGCATTCAATTGTATAACAAAGACTAGTGGCGTAATGATAAGGGAGATAGTATTCAATGGAACAGTGACGGGTTCAAAAATAAAAAAAATCTTAAAATCACAAGGATGAAATCTGTGTTTTTTTTATATGATTATTAATATTTTTTTTAATATTTTAATAATAATAATAATAATAATAATAATAATAATAATAATAATAATAATAATAATAATAATAATAATAATAATAATAATAATAATAATAATAATGTAAAGACCATGCATATTTTTTTTTTTTAAGGATTAAACATTCATGAAAGAATTTATAGAGACAAAATAAAAATTTGAGATTTTATGAGGATTAAAAACTATTTAACCCCATTTTTATTTACAATATTGTTTCTAAATGAAACTATTATTGGAGGCATGGACATATGAGTTTGTTTTGCAGTTTTAAATCTTGTAATGAAATAACTTAGATCATAAGTCTGTGTTATCAAATGTAGATAGTATGTATCCCTTGCCTTAACTAATAAAGGATCGAGAATTTTTGTTTTAATTTTAGAATTGGCTAGTGTTCGTGGCATTTCTTTGAGAGTATTTATTCGGTTGAGAGTGGTTTTATTGGTGTGAGATTTAACTAACTTGCTTTTCTATTGGCGTTGGAACTTTAATGTTTGAAAAGTTTTCTTAGTTGTTGTTTAAAGATGAATTATTCTCAACCACATACTTTTAATATGATAGTCTCCGTTTTAAAATGTTATTGGTTAGTGTAATTAAGAGGTATTTATAGATGCGAGTGGACGCATGATTCTGTTGACCTAAATCAAATTAACCTATAAATGTATCTAAATTCTGTTATTTATGGTATACTCAACACAATCTACGACAATTTATATAATTTTGATTCATGTATCGGATTTGAATTTGATAATTCTTTGACTCAACTCATTGATGTGTCATTACTCATTAATAATTACATTTTTATTATTATTTTAAATAAAAATATAAAATCAATATCTCACTACTAACATAATTTTGCCAATTAGTTTTTATTCTCTACCCTTAATACCATTGTATCAACGAGGTTATATAATTCTAAGACTAAATGTTATTTTTTATTTCTTTTGCATAATTTGAAACTTATGTATTTTATATAAATAATGTGTCTTGTGGAATATTATAACATTATCAAATGTTATGTCGTATTGATGAATTTTATTAGATATTATATGATGTGTTCTATTCAATTTTAATGTTATAAAAAGTGTAATTGTATTAAAAAATATTATAATTTTTGTAATTAAAAAATATCATTAAAAAATATTTTTTATTTGAAACACAATTCACGAATTCAATCTAACCCAACCCAACCCATAAATGAGCAGGTCGGTCCGGCTCAATTTTGACGATGAAGTTGCTCGTTGAAAGACAAAACCAACCCATTAAAATTTGAACGGATTGGATAGCAAGTTAAACTAAATTTGATCCAACCCAACCGATTTATACGCCAAAATACAATAATGTTGTTACAAGACATTATACTTTTACAAAATTAATTTTATTAATAAATTAAAAATAATATTTAAAATAAATAATAAATGACACAATTAGAAAAATAATACTTACTATTACTACATTAAAAATTAAAAATAACAATTATTTTAAAACAAATTTTTATTAAACGATATTTATTTAATAACATTATTTAAGATCGATCACATTTTTTTTCATCAAAACACATACCATTTATTTTTATGAGTTTGATTTCCAATCCTATGACATACGAAATGGGTTAAGAATTCCACGTAAGAAAATCTTGAATTTATGTTTAGTAATATATTTTATTGAATTTATTTGATAATCATAAAGAATTTAGTTTAGACACATTTTCTCCTTCGATTTTGATTTAAATAATTGTTTGGGTGTGGCATGTTTGAAACTAGAAGTTTGGTCTCATTATTTTACCATCTTTAAAATTTTCTGCTTTCCCACTATTTTTATGATGTGGCACCAATAACTTGAGAATTTTAAGTGGAACTATGTTGCTTTAACGTAATCGAGTTTCGGAGATTTAAAGATCAAAAAGTTTCTAATCTTCTTTGAGAAAAGATTGAGAACTAACACATTGTTTGGAAGAGCTGATTCTAAGAGGAAAGATAGTAGGAAGGAAGAAAGCACGTTTTTCAAAATCTGTTATGTTGTTTGGTTTCTCTATAAAACAAAAGGAAAGACCACGTTTTTAATGCAAAATAAACATGTCAAAAAATACGAATCTAACTATGTCTGGACGCCACCGAATTTATTGAAGAAAACTGATTTGATTGAGTGCAACTAAAAATAAACAAAATTTTAATTACAAGAGGCGAGAGATGTTAGTACTGGAAATTTTTTCACATATTTAGTGGTTTTCTTCCACATTTTTGAAAAATTAAAAATATCTTTCGTTAGTGCACTTACGAATTCACCTTATTAAGTGAATTCGTAAGTGCACTTACGAACTAATTTTTTTAGGTGAATTCGTAAGTGTACTTACGAATTCATCTTATTTTGTACATTTTATTCATTTAAACATAGTTTAACACATACGTTTTATTCAGAAAAAGTTTCGTATGTGCACTTACGAATTCACCCTAAAAGGTTAATTCGTAAGTGCACTTACGAAACCTCTCCTGAATGTGTTAAACTATGTTTAAAACTACAATTATTTTCACTATAAGTTGCATTATATGTTCGTTTTAATAAATTCAAATAAATCACATTCTATATACGCAAACCAACTAAATATTATTATGTGATGGGAGAAAATAGTCATAAATATCAAATTACAAAAATTGTTCAAAAAGTAAATGCGATCAAATTATTACAAAATCAAAGAACAAATTATAAAGGCTATTGTGTATGTGTTTACGGTGATTTCTCGTAAACAACCGCTAGTCTTCCAAATTACTGGTTTTGGTTACTTGTAGGATCGACTAGATTGATCCTAGGACATGTGTCATAATTTATTACGTCTGAATTAAGTTTCATGTTCATATTTTACTTGTTATCTATGGATTTGTATCTTCAAAGTATAATGCAAGAATCTTGTAATAAGTTCTATGAATTCGTTTGAGAATAATTTCTTATGTAACGAAATGTATTAACAAAATAATGCTTAAACTAGTAATTGACTTCGATTTGAGAAAAGACTTTGAAATTTAAACATAAGACTTTGTAAAGTAAAGTGGACGAAATGTAAAAGACTTTGACAGGAAAATAAAGGTTTCTGGAAAAGTAAATGCTTGATTGAAATGTAAAGGAAAATGAAAGACTTAAAAGGAATGAAACTGTAAAGGCAAAGATAAAAGTAAATGACTTTAATTTAAACTGCAAAAAGAATAACAATGGTGTTCTATACGTACATGGTATCCGCAACTCTTTTCCCTTAATCAATTGGTAGTTTGAGTATATAGGAGTTTTTAGTACAAGATGAACACCCCAAATTCTAACATTAGAACGTCTATTTATACTATTTCGACCCTACCGGTCCTACTCTAGAATTAAGCCACGTTCGAAGCTGGCATGCCTCTTATAATCAGTGGCTTCCACGCGTCTTCTAAAAATGGCGCCTTTTATTTGAATTTCGAATCTTGGAACGGACTCTATAAATTCAAATCTTTCGTTTTGAATTCAGAAACCTCTTCGCTGTACCGTTTCACTCCTTCAATTCGAATCTTCATCTTTATAACAAAACAGAATATTTGAAACCCTTTAAAACGAACTTCGAAGTTCTTATAAGCTAAACTTCATTCGAAATCGAAACACTTCCAAAGTAAAAATTCTAACTCTTCAACCAACTATTTCTTATTCGAAACTCCTTGCTAATCAGCCGAATCATTCATCTTTGGACCTTATTCAAATGAACATCTACCTAACATTAAGCCAATTTGTTTAACAAAGTAGTTTCATCGAAATTACCAACTAACAAATTGCTCTTCGAAAATGTGTACTTCGACATCCAAAGAAATACTCATTTTTGAATTATTCATGTGATTTTGATGAAACTAACTCAATGATGACTACACTGTATATGACATCACAATCATCAACTATTTTTCTGCAAAACGTCCACTCACCATGCTTGTCTAAACGTGCAAGTATAGCAGTTATAGCTAATTATTAGTAAAACATCAATTCCCAAGGATTTTTTTTTGAAAACCACCTCTCTTTCTCTCCAATAGCGAAGCTGCACGTACTCCACGTTCTCCAAATGTCAAATTTCGAAAACCTGCCAAGAGCCCCTATAAAAGCGATTCAGCTTCCATAAAGCAGAACTTTTACTTTCTTCAACCTTCATCAACCTTCAAGCAATCTTCAACAAACCTATTTCCCTTTTTCTCAAAAAAAACTTCAACGATCTTTCTCACAATGTCTTCTTCTCAAATGCAACCATCATCTCTATCCAAGAAATCTGGAAAGCTTAAAGGCACTTCTTCTAGTCATACACCTGTGAGAAAAATCATTAATGTTGACAATCAGGAATTCATATAAACTCCAAAGCTCAGTCTAGAACAGAAATCCATTTATGCATCCCAGGTAATTATTCCTGCATCTGTTCTTGATAAAATCCTAGGTGTTATGGGTCCTTTAATCTTCATTGAGCATTTAGAGAAAACTAAAGGGTTTTTTCCTGTTTACTATGAAACTAAACCCATTATCAATAATTCCAACCCTTTGAAAAAGAAAGAAAATGACTCTGTTGTCAAAACCTCAAAAAATCCAAAAGACATATCCTCTGAGGAGGAATCTTCTGAACCTAGGAGAGAAGCTTTCAATATGGATTACGTCATCAGAAACTTCAAATAGTTTCGATCATGCCCTTCGTCAGACCAATTATACCAAAATTGGCTATCGAAATTAGAGAGTAAAAACTCCCAAGAATGGGAAAATTTAGGTATTCTTAGTCTCATTCGAATGTCCAAACTAGGGTTCAGTTATAGTCAACCCTTCTTACTAGCATCCCTGTACTTCTGGGGTAATACTTATAATACCTTTCATCTCCCTTGTGGGATGATAACACCCACCTTCTTTGATATTGCTGCTATCACTAGATTTTCCCCTATTGGGGAAACGTTTGATCCTAACGAAGACACAAACAACCTCATTGAATTTCAAAATGGGACAATTCATGCTTCTCCAATGAAGTTCCCCATGAAGTATACACCTAGGATATTCTCTTACACGTTCCCGATGATGGAATTATCTTCCCCAACAAGTCGGTATATCAGTTGATTCTTATTTGAGAACTTTCTTTCTCCCCAGTGTGTGGGCATCAGATTATTCCCAGTGTAGCGGTGTCGGGAAGTTTCCTTTGGTCTCTATTGTAACGCCCCGTTTTATTTAATATTATATTATATTAATATTTTTGAGTTACCGTTAGACGATTGTTTTGCGATGAGAATATTTATATTAATCGATATATCTATTAATATATTTGGCGATGTTTTGTTCGGTCTGGTTTTTATTCCGTTCGGTTCGGTAAAATATTATTCGGACCGATATTTAATTTCTCGGAGTTATTTTAATTAATTGGGTTAATAATATTATTAGATATTATTAATATGTTAATTAATAAGACAAGTTAGGGGTGTGATGACTAATTGTTGAGAATTGGGTGTACACCCTTGGCTAGTACTAGAATCCATCATAAAACCATTATTTCCTCATTTCTTTCCATTTTCAACACAAAACCAAACTTAGAAGCATAGAGAGAACTAGTGGGTTTTGGAAGAAGAAGAACAAGAGCAAGCTAAGGGTTTGGAATTTGTTGGAGCATCTTGCAATCATCCAAGCACTTGAGGTAAGGGGTTTGATCTTCCATTTCATATAGTTAAGGTTTGATAGATATGTTATGGATTTAGGAAAAATTGGTATTTTGATTCATGAGTTTTGGTTGAGGGATTGTTGAAATAACTTAGAAAGGTTGAGTTAGGAGTATGGATTGTGGGTGTTTTATTGCTAAGCTTGTAGGAACTAGAAGTTATAGAATGAAGAAATAAGAAACTGTGAAAAGAAAAACCAGAAAACACACTGTCTGTACAAGAAACCGTGGGAGTGTAACACGGTGAACTGACTTTGTAGGTTTTTGTATCGCAAATGTGCGGATAGTAAGAGTCGCCACCGAATTTTCTTTTATCCAATTAAGGAAAGATAAAAAGTACAGAAAATACCTTTGTTAGATTCTGAGTAAGGGAGAAGGTTATGAAAAGGGAAGGTATTAGCACCCCTTTCCATCCGTAGTTATCTACGGGCTCTTAGTTGCTCTTAGATCACTTTAAAAATTGCTTTCTGTGTGTTTGACAAAAATGTTTTGAAAAGGCATTTCGCTTTGACTTCGTAATGATTCATGTAGGAATGTATACAAAGTGTTCGGAAATGTTTCGTTTTTTTAAAAAAAAAGTTTGAACTTGACAAAAAGTGTGAGGTGTAAAAAGTATTTGATAGAGCAAGCAACTAAAAGTCTTATTACCTACTAAGAATGGTCGTTTTTCGTGTTATTTTACGTTCCTTTAGAATAGTGTTATCCATACCATTAGTTGGTAGGTAACCCCATTCGTTGGATGTAAGCGGGTCATTCGAAGGGACATCGGATGGTCATAGAAAGCAACTTGTAGGAAGTATCCTAGCACATTCGAAGGGACTATCATCATTTTTCGCAGGCGACAATCGAGGGTCAAGATCATGTATTCGTAGGCAACATCGTGGGTCTATGATCTTTGTATCGAAGGGACTATGATGATTTGTTTTGAAGGCAACAGTGCTAGAACACCTCTACGTTCGAGGGACATGACCATGTTTGAATTCGTAAAGGCAACGAGAGAGAATTACCCTAAGGGGTGCATGTGTGAAAAGAGTGTGTTGATTTCAAGTATTTTATCTTGGAGTTATGAGTGAGCTATGTTCAATTTTATCTTGCCATACACGCCTAATTACTAGCAGTTTATAGGGTGCGGAAATTAAAATGCGGAAATATAAGGTGCGGAAAGATAAATCCTACGCTATTACATGGCTTTGGGGCAGATACATAATTTAAACTGCGGAAAATAAAAGTCCTAATTAAACTATTACATCCCATAGGCAATTACATAATATGAAAAGAAAGCGATAAAAAATGTCCGAAACGGGATAACCTATGAAAAGATGAGAAATCGGAAAATACGAGGAAATCGAATAAGAGGAAAATGTTAGTAAAAATAATAATTTTTGAATGAGAAAAATGTTTCATGCTGGAAATAACATTAATATGCTAAAATAATTTTTTGGGATTTTTTGGAGTTAATCTAATAATTAAAAATCAATTAAAAGGGATTTAAATGATAAATTAACAATTAAATTAAATATGCATGCAAAAATAATATTTTTAATTTTATAAATTAAATAAACATTTTCTGGAAAATAATGCAAAAAGAAAAATATTTTTTGGTGTTTTTAAATGCATGATAAAAATTATTAAAGATAAAATAAAATGGATGAAAATATTAAAGAAAATAGAAAAATAAAATATGAAAATAGTTAAAAATATGAATGAAAATCAAACTTGCAAAAAGAATGGTCCTGGTGTGGTTAGAACTGGGGACCATTGAGAGAATCTCCTCCATCCAATGCCTTAACCACTGCGCCATGTGACATTTGGTGTTTGTAAAACCAAAATCAAATCAATATGAATGATTACGTGTCCTGGGAATGTTTGAAACACAGTCAGCATGCGTGGACCCCAGTTGAATACGAATGAACGAATCAGAGAATGCCATCGCGCCACGCAAGCCACGCCGGAGTCCAAGCCAGTCAACGACGCCGGAGCCCTAGCTCCGGTCGTCTTCTCCGATGACTATGAATCCCAAACCTGCAAAATACGAAGATTAAAAGCAAAAGGAAGACCTAGTCCACCTATTTCGACCCTTCTGAATTCAATGGTGCCGTTGGTTTCGACTGAATCGGCCTGTACAAGCCGGTTCAAAGAAGATGCCTGAGAACACCAAAATCATTAAAACCATGAAACTCATAAGCAAATTCAAGAAATATTTGAATATGTGATGCATGATCGCATCATTGATAATGATTCATACTCAATACAATGGAATGGTCAAGATGAAATAAAATTTGAGAATTTTTTTGACAAAATAAGGGCTATGCTTTGAGCTAGGGTTTCGTGTGGTTTGATGTGCATCTTGCTGGCTATTTATAGAGTGTTTTGGGATGGCAAAGAGAGTGAAAAAAGATTTGATCTTGAATGTGCATTTATTTCTTTTCAAATAAAATCAAATTTTGGAAAAAAAATTGATTTTCTCTTCAATGTGAGCGCTAGCACGAATTTGGCATGTTCCATGGGCTATCTTGGACCTCAAGTTTGATAGAAATTTACTTCTTTTGGAAAAATATCTTATTTTCATATTTTATATAATTTAATTTTGAATTAAATGGTTTTAAATTCAAAAATAAATCAATAAAATAGAAAATTGTCTTGGTCAAGCATCAATAGGTCACAAATAATATCATGAACAAGTTTGGATCATAAAATTATAGGCCCATTAGGAAAACTTTGCATTTTGACCAATATCTCCTTTTGTGCAATTGTTCAAAAATACCCAACTTCTGAATAGTGTATTTTGCTCAATTTTCCACATTTTTGAGTGTTTTGGACTTTTTGGAAAGCTCTAAGAGTCCTCTAACCAACCTCTTTAGTTTCATCTCAATTGGAGTTTCCATGCTCAATATATCTTCAAAACAAAAAGTTGACTTTTTGTTGACTTTGAAAAGGACCTGTAATGTTTTGATCCATACCTTCCAAATGAAGCATTTTTTGAACATTCTTGTGAGACATGAAGTTGTAGAGAATTGAATTTCCTTCAAAACAAGAGGTGGTGGAAAAATTTCTGAGAAAGTATGAAGAAGTTATGCTCAGTCAAAGTTTGGTTGACTTTTCTCTAAGAAACCCTAATTTGGAAAGTTTGACTTTTGAGCAAATCTTGAGTTTTCTTGATGAATCATGATCAACCCTTGATCAAATGATGAATGTAACTTCAAAATGAGGATGTTGACCAAAAATCATGAAGTTTGACTGTATGTTGACCACAATTGACTTTTTGTCCAATACAACTAATTTTCAACCATCTGAGCAATTGTTTGAGGAAATTTGACTTGTGAGGCTTGAAACTTGACATGGAGAATCTTTGAAGCATATGAGGAGGCATGACGAACATTGGAGGTGTTAGAAGCCCATCTTGTGAGGAGATAGTAATTGGCAAAATATGGATAGCTTCCCTGTTGTGCTTCGGGTGTTGATCCAATGCCTGTTATCGGAGGATAACTTGTGATCGTTCAGATAGTTTTCCCATCTAGCTTCGGGTATTAATCCTGGATCCGTTGTCGGAGGACAACAAGGGCGGTCATTCAGATAGTTTTCCCGTCTGGCTTCGGGCATTAATCCTGGACCAGTTGTCGGAGGACAACTAGGGTGGTCGTTTAGATAGTTTTCCCGTCTGGTTTCGGGCATTAATCCTGGACCTGTCGTTTCAGAAGTGACTTTCACCTGTTTTGGAAAAAACAAGAGAAACTTTGATAGAGTATTGTTAGTCTTATGCAAAGTATGATGCATGACGATGTGTATGAATGACATATGCATATAGTATGACTTTCATGAGTAATGTATGAATGATAGATGTTGTGGTATTTCAAAACATATCCATCTTGAGGAAGATGCGGATGTTCTGCTTGGAGATTTCTGACTTCTGTTTGAGGATGAAAATCCTGAGAAGAAAGATAACCTTGATTCCTCCGGTGCACTATCTGACCAAGTCTTGAGGGCGGTAGAGATACACTGTCGAGGATCTTGTGCATAGACCCTATTGGGGAGAAGTCTAGGGGGTACTTTACCGGGGATTTTGTGTGTAAATCTTGCTGGAGAGTATTTGGTTGCTGCCGGGAGACCGGGTTAGAAGAATCTGGAGCCCGTTGTAATCTTTGACTGGGGAATAAAAGATGTAGGTTTCCTCCGGTGCACTATCTGACCAAGTTTCAAGTCTGGACACTGCTGTTGGAGAAAAGGGGAATTATTGAGAGATATCTTGTTGGGGATAAATACCTCGGCTGGGGATGAAATGTTACTGCTCGAAGACGGGTGTAATCCAGTTAAGTTGAGTGGAATCACTTCTTGGGGACCGACGCGTACTCTGCTGGGGAAGGTTTGTAGTGAGCAACACCTCTGTGGGGATCAATGCTCTGCAGGAGAGTGTTTTGGTGACTTTCGTCGTCATCTCAATTCCTGGAGCCTGTAGTAATTACTTTTGTTATGTTTACTTTTCGCATATTTGTGAATAGATTTTTATTGTCAAATGCATATAATCATTCAAAACAAACATTGGACTTTATGCAAACAACAATAGTAAAAAATTGTAAATAGAAAGAACTCATATTTATTTGAAATGTGGCGTATGGCCAAGTAGTTCGTACACAAGAAAGGTAAAAAGCTATGCGGAAGCAATCTCGTTAAGTTCCAACTATGCTAGTACTCATATATTTCAACTATCTCATCTCCTTGCTGTCAATAGAAAGTGAGTAGACTGATCGTCGCCATTTGAATCTTGAATGCTGATAGTAGTAGTCTGGAAGTAAGTGATCTGGACGAGACATGGTCGTACGCTTAAATCCCTAACTTTTGCCTAGACCGTCTTTTCAGGTTTTCAGTCTACCAGGATACCCTTTTTTTCCCAAGCCGCCTTTGCAGGTTTTCGACTTGCTGGGTGTACATGTTTTGTATATATCCTTAACTTTTGCCCGAACCCTTTTGGTTCGCCAGGATGCCCTTATTTTTGCCTAGGTCAGTCGGTCTAGCGGGTCTCTTTTACGCGTAATATTTTTTGACTATGTCTGCGTTCACAGGGTGTGGGAAGTCTTCACCATCCATGGTGCTAAGTATCATAGCTCCGTCGGAAAATACTGTCTTGACTACAAACGGTCCCTCATAGGTGGGAGTCCATTTGCCCCTGGGATCACCTTGTGGAAGGATGATGCGCTTGACTACTAGATCACCGACTTGGTAGACTCGGTGCTTGACCTTCTTGTTAAATGCTCTGATCATTCGCTTCTGATAGATCTGTCCATGGCAGATGAATGCGAGTCATTTCTCATCAATCAAATTGATCTGGTCAAGGCGAGTCTGGATCCAATCGTCTTCGCCTAACTCTGCATCCTGGAGGACTCTGGTTGAGGGTATTTGAACCTCGATGGGTAGGACTGCCCATACCGTATACAAGAGAGGGGTTGCGTTGATGTTCGATCAGTAGTCGATAACCATGAAGAGAAATGGTAATATCTCATGCCAATCTTTATAAGTCACTATCATCTTAGATAATCTTCTTAATGTTCGGTTGGGGCTTCCAGCGCCATTCATCTTAGGCCGATAAGGAGAAGAGTTGTGATGCTTGATCTTGAACTGCGTGCAGAGTTCGGTGATCATCTTATTGTTGAGATTAGAGCCATTATCTGTGATAATCCTTTCAGGAGTGCCATACCGACATATAAGATTGTGTTTGATGAATCGAGCCACAACATTCTTGGTAATGAGAACGAGGTCGCTCTACCCACTTGGTGAAATAATCAATTTCCACAAGGATGAAACGATGTCCATTGGAAGCAGTGGGCTTGATTTCTCCGATCATGTCAATGCCCCACATTGCAAAAGGCCAAGGTGCTGTTAGAACATTCAGAGGTACTGGAGGTACGTGTATTTTGTCGGCATATATCTGGCACTTGTGACAAGATCGAGCATAGCGGTGACAATCAGCTTCCATGGTGGACCAATAGTAACCTGTTCTCAAAATCTTCTTAGCCATTGTATGACCACTGGAGTGGGTACCAAATGCGCCTTCGTTCGTGTAACTCTTCCATGATACGTTCCGCTGTTTTCCGAACTACACAGCGGAGTAAGCACAAGTCGTGGTTGCGCTTGTATAAGATGCCATTGCTGAGGAAGAATTTGGATGCAAACCTTCTCAAAAACTTCTTATCGTTGACAGATGCCCCTGCGGGATATTCCTGAGTCTCAAGATACCTCTTCACGTCGTAGTACCTAGGTTTCTCTTCTGTGTCAAGCTCATAACAATACGCTGGTTCGTCAAACTTCTCAATGATAATTAGGGGATCAAACTCAAAACATGCTCTCGATATGGAATGAGATTCGGATGCTTCGTATCCCACTCGCCCCTTAATCTGACTGATCACTAAAGCTGAGTCTCCATATACTTGCAAGAACTTGATTCTTAAGTCAATAGCAGCTTTAATACCCATGATGCACGCTTCATATTCGACCATGTTGTTAGTGTAGTTGAAACACAATCTGGCGGTGAAAGGAGTATGTCTGCCTGCCGGGGATGTAATGATGGCGCCAATGCCATTGCCAAGTGCGTTTGAGGCTCCATCAAAGACCATAGTCCATCGGGATCCTTGTTCAGGTCCTTCGTCTGGGCCTGGTTCTTCACAATCGGACTAGTAAAACATCTTCGTCGAAATTGAACGCATAGATCGATAGTCATCTACGGCTTGATGAGCCAAATGGTCGGCTACTACACTTCCTTTGATCGCTTCGAGAAGTGTCTTGGATGTCGATTCGGTCAAGATCATCGCCATCTTGCTATTCTTCCGAGAGAGCTGGTTTCTCAAATATGTATTTTATCGGATCCATCTTAGAAATCAACAAGGTAGTGTGAGTCAACATATCGTCTTAGTCGGAGAAGCCAAAGCGCAAGTTTTCTCGATGTGAGTATCTTGTTTCACAATCGGAAATTTTGCTAAGGTAGTATATTGCATACTCTTTTCGACTGCACTCGTCATGTTGCCCCAACACACACCCCATTGAGTTCTCTAACACCCAAGTACATGATAAGAGGTTTTCCTTGGCATCAGGATAGGCGGATTCTGTAGGTACTCCTTGATTTTGTCAAAAGCGATCTGGAAATCGTCGTTCCATTCTACCACTTGATCTTTCTTTAGTAATTTGAAGATTGGCTCGCAAGTAGCAGTTAGGTGTGCAATGAACCTGGCAATGTAATTCAATCGGCCCAAGAAACCTCTGACTTCCTTCTCGGTGCGGGGAGCTGGCATCTCTTGAATGGCTTTGACCTTGGCGGGGTCAACTTCAATACCTTTTCCACTGACAACAAACCCTAAAAGTTTACCGGATTTGACTCCAAAAGTGCACTTGTTAGGATTAAGTCTTAGTCTGTACCTCTTCAACCTGTCAAATAGTTTCTGCAAATGATCAAGATGTTCTTCTTCAGTCTGTGATCGAGCTATCATGTCGTCGGCGTAGACCTCTATCTCGTGATGAATCATGTCATGAAATAATGTCACCATAGCATCGATAAGTGGCACCCGCGTTCTTGATCCGAACGCATAACCTTAGCGTAGTGCCCATTGTGTAACAAAAGTAGTCTTCTCCATGTCTTCAGGAGCCATTTTGATCTGATTGTAACCGGAGAAACCATCCATAAAGGATAAGACCTTGTGCTGAGCGGTGTTGTCAACCAGAACATCAATATGAGGAAGTGAGAAATCGTCTTTCGGACTCGCTTTGTTTAGATCTCTGTAATCCACACACATTCGTACCTTGCCCTCCTTCTTAGGCACAAGCACCACATTTGCAACCCACTGCGGATAAGAAGTAACAGCTAAGAAACCGGCGTTGAACTATTTCATAACTTCAGTTTTGATTTTCTCTGACATCTCAGGACGCATGCGGCGAACCTTCTGCTTCACCGGGAGAAAACCTTCTTTTGTCGGTAGTCGGTGTACCACAATATCAATGTCCAAACCTGGCATGTCTTCGTATGACCAAGCAAAAACCTCAATATAGTCTCGTAGCATCGAACCAACCTTTCTTTAACACTTCTCAAGACCCGCTCCTATCTTGATCTCTTTTACATCTTCATGACCTAGATTCACAACCTCAACCGACTCTTGTGTGGTTGTATAACTCGCTCTTCTTGGTAGCGATCGACAAGTTCTCCGCACTTCACAATCTTCCTCACCTTCGTCTTGGCTTGGTAGATCGGATTATCGAAGTCATACTTAGCAAGAGCTATCAACGAGATTCGAGTGATTGCGGTTGTATCACGTGGGTGTGTGTAAGAAACACATAGCTTTTGAAGGGGTGATAAAGTAAAAGAAAACAAACAACAATTGAATGCAAAAGTCCAACGATTTTATTGAATGAAAATATGCAAATGACGGATAATAACCTCACAACGAGCCATGATGCCGGGCAAGGCACTAGGCTTTAGAGTTTATTGTTCAAAACATAGAAAATAAAAGCAAAACAAAACAAGAGCAATTACTCTGTCTAAAGGAGATCGGTATAGCGTCTTGATCTTCCAATTCTGCGCCCATTGTCCGGAGTTGAGAAGATCCACTTGCGATGTCGAAGTCGCGTCCTATAGCATGGATTCCACTCGGCGGAAAGGAAGTTGGCGGGCACGTTCGCGGCGTATCATCTTGACCTCGATGGTGAAACCTAAACCGTCTTGTCGGTTGAAGGAAGATCGGGGCTGGCCCCAAATAGTACTACCTCCTCCTTCAACGAGGTTTAAGAATCCTTGATGATGCCATCCTAGGCGGGACTTGCGTAACCGGGAGTGGCGGAGAGTCAGGCATGACTGGGGTTGTTTCAAAAGCTTGACAAGGAGTCTCGAAGAATTCACCTCCATCTCAAGGTATCGGAATGATCAGATGGTGACCATATACTCTTCTTCACCATATCTTTGACTTTCCCTTCACCGGTACTTGATTTCGATGCGTAGGTAGTATTTTCCCCATGTATCCAAGGCGTCCAAGTAGGCAAGAGTAAGTGGACGGATGTCCATGACAAAGAAAGTGGAGTCAAAAGTCCGGGAACCGACTTTAACAGGATGAGCTCTCCAATCTTGCTTAGAACCTTCAAAAGCTCTCACAATAATGTCACTGGGTCTCAGAACCAACCCTTCTATGTCAAGTCGATCAAAAGCAGTCTTCAGAAGGATATTCAAAGCGGAACCGGTATCCACTAAAACATGAGACAAGGTAATGCCCTTGCATTCAATAGAGATGTGCAAGGCTTTGTTGTGTTTCTTTTCGGCAGGAGTCAAATCAGTATCCGAGAAGCCTAGGCCGTTGTTGGCAGCCAGGCTAGCAATACAAACTTCAAACTGGTCAGTAGTAGTGTCTTGCGGTACGTGAGCATTCTTCAGAAACTTCACCACGACGTTAGCGTGGGCCTCAGAGCACAAGAGCAGAGCAAGCATGGATATCTTGGACGGAGTCTGTCCTAACTGTTCCACAACGTTGTAGTCACTCTTTTTGATAATCTTCAGAATTTCCTCCATTTCTCGTTTGGAGGTGTCTTCAGGAGCTTCCTTTGGTACTTGGCCGAGGGATGAGTCACTGGTTCTTTCCCTCTAGCTTGGGGAATGGGCTGAATAGTTGGAATGCGAGCTGGAGTCGCGGTGTCTTTTGGAGGAGAGATTTCTGGTGAGAAAACTCTTCCGGTTCTGGTCACCTTACTTGATCCGGTGATGTTGCCAATGTCAGGAATGGTAGCTTCAATGGCAAGATCTTCGATGGTCAGAGGGTCTTGCTTGACGCCATGATAGTAAACATCGGCTCCATAGTTCCAAGGGATAGCCTTGTCAGAGGAATATGGAACTGGTCTTGGAGAAGTAATGATGAGAGGTGCCACCCTGGGCACAGAATCAACAGAGGAAATCCTTATAGTGTTAACGTCAGCATAGTCTTCTAGGAAATCGTCACCCCATCCGGTTGCCTTAACATCTTCAATAGGAATCTTGTAGCTATCAGGAACAATGTACTTCACCATGTAATCATACTTACCGCTTGGCTGCCCCAAGGTATCCTATGCAGACGGTGTAGCTTCATTCACATCTTCGATCTTCAGTTTCTTAGACATATCTTCACACAGCTTCTGCACTGGTGGTTTCAGGAATAGTATTTCACGGTTATGCATCATGCACTGGACACGTCTTCTCAACCAAGCACAACCATCAGGTGCAGATGGGCACCAATGATAATTCTGGGCATCACAGGTTGACACTTGCAAAAAATTCTTCTTAATCCATCGAGGAATGGTCAAGTCATCTATGTTTAAAACATAAGTATCTTCACCAAGATTGGAACTCTTGTCATGGTTAGGCATAGGCGCGTGATCACATTCGAGTCTCAGCGGAGGGTCAAACTCAATCTATTTAGCTTCAATCATATCCCGAATCTTGTTCTTGAGCCCAGTTGTCGATGTCGTGCCGGCTATTGGAGTGGTAAGCACACTTAGCATTAAGATTGTATCTCGGAGAGGAAGTGTTGACACTCGAGGAGGATCCTTCAAAGTAATCACTCGCTTTCAACATGTGTTGCAAGGCTTGCGACAATGGCATGTTGATCTTAGAATGTCTTCGTGGCGCGTTCGCTACGCGCGTTGTCTCGAGGTTGCCGATGTAGGATTGGAGATCACAACCGCCCGGATTGAGCTTCGGTCTTGGCTCGGCTTTTCGACCATACACAACATTGGCTTCTTTCTTACCACCAAAAGATCTCTTGCAGATTCAAGATGACTCTACATGAATCTTTCCACTCTTGATACGGCTTCAATATCAATATCATTTCGGTGAATCCGGTGAAGAGTTTCAATAAGATGATTGAAGAATGGGCTGTCGGTGTTCCCATAAACATATCAACCAACTCCTATTGGACAAGGGTGGTGAACTCACCGCTAGATCTCTCTATTTCGAGCATACTCTTTGAACTTCTCATCACGACCCATAGACATGCTCTGTAGTTGCATGCGAGTGGGTGTCAATTCAACATTGTACTCATACTGTCTGTAGAAAGCATCTTCTAAGTCTTTCCAAGTACGGATACAATCATTCTCTAGCTGATAATACCACTCCAACTGAGTTCCGGACAAGCTCTCTTAAAAATAATGCTTCCACAACTTTCTGTCATCAGTGTGGGGGTTGATCTTCTGAACATAGGACTTCAAATGCAGCTTTGGACAAGAAATGCCATCATACTTGGCAAAAGTAGGAACTTTGAACTTGGGAGGAATCACAACACCAGGAACAAGACTTAAATCATCAAAATTCAACCCTGACATCTTCAGATTTTCCACAGCATTCAGATGGTCTTCAAGTTGCTTGTACTTATCATCTTCATCAGAGTACTGGCCATTATCATAGTCTTTTTCAGGCTCAGGTTGACTACCTTCATCATCACCCTTGACACTCCCCTCATTCTTGACACTTCCTTCAGAGAGCTCTATTCGACTGACCACTTTTGGACCACCCTTGTAACGTCTACCCATGTTGAGGAGACCAACAACCTTCTTCTTCCTGTTGATGAGCTTTTTCAGATCTTCTTGGCCTTGGACCAAGCTGGTGAACATCTGCTGAAACTGAGCATTCTGAGCCTGGAGATCTTTGACAGACTATTCAAGAGCCATTTCTGCTAAAATAAATGGCGAGAGAATGAGAACACCAATCTTCAATGTACCTGTGATGCAATGTTATGCTATGATATGCAATGTTTATGCGAATGCAATGCAATGTTTTCAAGGACCTTAGAGATTTAACTTTGTTAAACAAGCACGAACAAACATTTATTAGTTCTCTTTTTATTCTTTTTCTTTTTAAGTACAAGAGATAGCTCAAAACAATAAAAGAAAAACATATAAATCCTAAAGCTCTAAGTCTCCCATGGGCGCTTCCTCTTGGTGCCGAGGTAGGCGTTGATGTTTCGCTCCTTGTGAAGTAGCTTGGTCAACTCTAACACTTTCTTCTTGCTTGCGTAACACTGAGCTTCAAAGGTATCCCTTTCTTCTTTAAGCTGAATCCAGGATCTCTTCAAGTCTTCGAAATCAGTAGGCATGTCAGGATGGAGAACGGTATAGGGTACGTCACCTATAGCAACAGGGTTCCATAATTACTGGTAGAATAGGCGTGAATGGCATCATGAGGTTTTGAGCTCGAGCTCACACCCATTTGAGGTAAGGTTCCCAAGGATTGGAGTTTTGGTGCCCCAAAGTCTTGGTATCAGTTTTCTTTACCATGCCCCAAGCGTGTATGAACCTTCGTCGGTAATTCTGGAGATCGTGGTTGTAGTCGAACACAACATCTTGGAGAAGCATATCATGCGGACCATCTCTTTGAGAAAAAACAAACTGACGTAGAGCTAGAGAAGGGTTGTAAGTAATACCTCCCCTTATACCAAGTAGCGGTACATTAGGGAATTCTCCACAACGCTCAATGAAGGTGAAGTCCTTTTGAGAGAAAAGACTCCAACGGATATCTGAATGAGAGAGTGACATTAGTCTTTGAGACCACTTCAACCTTTGTTCATTCTTCAACACTGATGGAGGAAGGTGCGAAATAAACCACCTGGAAAGTAACGGTATGCAACACATGAGAGTTCCTTGTCTTTTTGTAGTACGAGTGTGGAGAGAATGTAGAATATCTCCAAGCAAAGTAGGCACTGGATTGCGGGTAGGAAACAACTTGATGGCGTTAACATCTATGAACTGATCCGAGTTAGGAAATAGAACCAAACCATATATTAGCAAGACCACAATGTCTTCGAATGCATGGAAACTCATAACTTTGAGGAACTCTCGGGCTTTCTTAATCAGGAACTTGGCAAGTAAACCCTTTACTCCACTTCTGGTTTCCCAATTGGTTTCAATGTCTGAGCGCTTAAGATGTAAGGCTGATGCAATGTCTTCGTACCTTGGAACCTTTTCTAGACTGGTGAATGGCATTTGATCAAGAATAGGTACCCCAAGTATCTTAGAGAATTCTTCCAAGGTAGGAACTAACTGATAATCTGGGAATGTAAAGCAATGGTGTTTCGGATCGAAGAACTGGAATAAGACGTGCATCATATCCTCTTCAAAACCGGAGATAACCAAGTCAAGTAGATAACCATGTCTTTTGATGAACTGAGCATGGTCGGGAATCTCTGAAACCAATTCTTTGAGCTGAGAAGATATACCCATGAAGTTGATTCGGATAGTCTTTCTAGAAGCCATAATACCCTACAAAAGGCAAAGATAAATCCTAGGTCCTTGAAATAGTTAGAAATGATATGCAATGCGAATGATGTCATGATGTCATGTTTAGCACACACAAACAATTCACACAATGAGCCTAGGTTTAAGGCTTGCATGAGGTATAGGTGATTACCCCACCAAAAGTTTGAGTTGGTTCATCCTGTCCTATTATAGTAACCGGGTTCTAGGAATATCATATCATTGATCTTTCTCGTAGGCGTTTATTTCAATACGACTACCAAGTGGTCGACGAAAATATCCCAAAAGTCGATCTTAATGAGCGTAGCATCGAGTATCAACCAACCTTAGTCACCAAAGCCGACCATCTCACTACCTTCTAATGGCCAAGATGGGTCAATTAAGGTTCTAAAAGTTTAGTTAGTGCTTGATGACACCACGCAGAAGCCAAATACTATCCTCAACTTGGGAATGAAGAGTATCAGGACATCCAAAGTGTCACACTAACGTAGCTATCATGTTGACCATTTTGATATACGTCTAACGGTCGCGACGATTTATTGCTACTTACCTAAAAGGAAACCCGGATCCGGGTGTAGGATCCCCCACAAATATAATACCCAAGCAACCCTTAAAGATAAAGCAAGCAAGTCAAACAGAAAGCAGTAAAAGTTATCTAGAAATCCCTAAGGTATTCTCTCTTTTTAGGGTGTCTCCCCGGCAGAGTCGCCAGTTCTGTAACAAGGTGAACTGACTTTGTAGGTTTTTGTATCGCAAATGTACGGATAGCAAGAGTCGCCACCGACTTTTCTTTTATCCAATTAAGGGAAGGTAAAAAGTACATAAAAAGACCTTCGTTAGATTCTGAGTAAGGGAGAAGGTTATGAAAAGGGAAGGTATTAGCACCCCTTTCCATCCGTAGTTATCTACGGGCTCTTAGTTGCTCTTAGATCACTTTAAAAATTGCTTTCTGAGTGTTTGACAAAAATGTTTTGAAAAGGCATTTCGCTTTGACTTCGTAATGATTCATGTAGGAATGTATACAAAGTGTTTGGAAATGTTTCGTTTTTAAAAAAAAAAAGTTTGAACTTGACAAAAAGTGTGAGGTGTAAAAAGTATTTGATAGAGCAAGCAACTAAAAGTCTTATTACCTACTCAGAATGGTCGTTTTTCGTGTTATTTTACGTTCCTTTAGAATAGTGTTATCCATACCATTAGTTGGTAGGTAACCCCATTCGTTGGATGTAAGCGGGTCATTCGAAGGGACATCAGATGGTCATAGAAAGCAACTTGTAGGAAGTATACTAGCACATTCGAAGGGACTATCATCATTTTTCGTAGGCGACAATCGAGGGTCAAGATCATGTATTCGTAGGCGACATCGTGGGTCTATGATCTTTGTATCGAAGGGACTATGATGATTTGTTTTGAAGGCAACAGTGCTAGAACACCTCTACGTTCGAGGGACATGACCATGTTTGAATTCGTAAAGGCAACGAGAGAGAATTACCCTAAGGGGTGCATGTGTGAAAAGAGTGTGTTGATTTTAGGTATTTTATCTTGGAGTTATGAGTGAGCTATGTTCAATTTTATCTTGCCATACACGCCTAATTACTAGCAGTTTATAGGGTGCGGAAATTAAAATGCGGAAATATAAGGTGCAGAAAGATAAATCCTACGCTATTACATGGCTTTGGGGCAGATACATAATTTAAACTGCAGAAAATAAAAGTCCTAATTAAAATATTACATCCCATAGGAAATTACATAATATGAAAAGAAAGCGGTAAAAAATGTCCGAAACGGGATAACCTGTGAAAAGATGAGAAATCGGAAAATACGAGGAAATCGAATAAGAGGAAAATGTTAGTAAAAATAATAATTTTTGAATGAGAAAAATGTTTCATGCTGGAAATAACATTAATATGCTAAAATAATATTTTGGGATTTTTTGGAGTTAATCTAATAATTAAAAATCAATTAAAAGGGATTTAAATGATAAATTAACAATTAAATAAAATATGCATGCAAAAATAATATTTTTAATTTTATAAATTAAATAAACATTTTCTGGAAATAATGCAAAAAGAAAAATATTTTTTGGTGTTTTTAAATGCATGATAAAAATTATTAAAGATAAAATAAAATGGATGAAAATATTAAAGAAAATAGAAAAATAAAATATGAAAATAGTTAAAAATATGAATGAAAATCAAACTTGCAAAAAGAATGGTCCTGGTGTGGTTCGAACTGGGGACCATTGAGAGAATCTCCTCCATCCAATGCCTTAACCACTGCGCCATGTGACATTTGGTGTTTGTAAAACCAAAATCAAATCAATATGAATGATTACGTGTCCTGGGAATGTTTGAAACACGGTCGTCGTGGACCCCAGTTGAATACGAATGAGCGAATCGAGAAGCCATCGCGCCCGCAAGCCACGGTCAAGCCGGTCAACGGCGAGCCCTAGCTCCGGTCGTCTTCTCCGATGACTATGAATCCCAAACCTGCAAAATACGAAGATTAAAAGCAAAAGAAAGACCTAGTCCACCTATTTGGACCCTTTTGAATTCAATGGTGCCATTGGTTTCGACTGAATCGGCCTGTACAAGCCGGTTCGAAGAAGACAGCTTGAGAAACCCTAAACATGGCAACCGGTGATTCTTACGTGCAAGCTTGCTAACGATTGCCCAGATCGATCATATGGAGTCTCATGAACACAACAAAATCATTAAAATCCATTAAAACAAGCAGATCATAAAAATGCAAATTCAAGAAATATTTGAATATGTATGAACATGTATGCATCGATTCAGGCTGTTTTGATCATTGATAATGATGTATACGCACTCAATCTTACCCCCTGAACACAATGGAATGGTTTTGAGAGCTTGAAAGTGGCTGGAAATCAAAATTCGAATTTTGATAATTTGAGAATTTTTTTGACAAAATAAGGGCTATGCTTTGAGCTAGGGTTTCGCATGGTTTGATGTGCATCTTGCTGGCTATTTATAGAGTGTTTTGGGATGGCAAAGAGAGTGAAAAAAGATTTGATCTTGAATGTGCATTTATTTCTTTTCAAATAAAATCAAATTTTGGAAAAAATTTGATTTTCTCTTCAATGTGAGAGCTAGCACGAATTTGGCATGTTCCATGGGCTATCTTGGACCTCAAGTTTGATAGAAATTCACTTCTTTTGGAAAAATATCTTATTTTCATATTTTATATAATGTAATTTTGAATTAAATGGTTTTAAATTCAAAAATAAATCAATAAAATAGAAAATTGTCATGGACAAGCATCAATAGGTCACAAATAATATCATGAACAAGTTTGGATCATAAAATTATAGGCCCATTTGGAAAACTTTGCATTTTGACCAATATCTCCTTTTGTGCAATTGTTCAAAAATGCCCAACTTCTGAATAGTGTATTTTGCTTAATTTTCCACATTTTTGAGTGTTATTGGACTTTTTGGAAAGCTCTAAGAGTCCTCTAACCAACCTCTTTAGTTTCATCTCAATTGGAGTTTCCATGCTCAATATATCTTCAAAACAAAAAGTTGACTTTTTGTTGACTTTGAAAAGGACCTGTAATGTTTTGATCCATACCTTCCAAATGAAGCATTTTTTGAACATTCTTGTGAGACATGAAGTTGTAGAGAATTGAATTTCCTTCAAAACAAGAGGTGGTGGAAAAATTTCTGAGAAAGTATGAAGAAGTTATGCTCAGTCAAAGTTTGGTTGACTTTTCTCTAAGAAACCCTGATTTGGAAAGTTTGACTTTTGAGCAAATCTTGAGTTTTCTTGATGAATCATGATCAAACCTTGATCAAATGATGATTGTAACTTCAAAATGAGGATGTTGACCAAAAATCATGAAGTTTGACTGTATGTTGACCACAGTTGACCTTTTGTCCAATATGATTTTCAACCATCGAGCAATTCGAGGAAATTTGACTTGTGAGGCTTGAAACTTGACATGGAGAATCTTTGAAGCATATGAGGAGGCATGATGACCATTGGAGGTGTTGGAGGCCCATCTTGATCTAAGAATTGCCAAAACCTAGTTTGGGTTGATTGTCTAGGAGGGGGTTTGTCTGATCAACCTTTGAGGAATCCTTGAGTATGGATGTATGGAATGTATTGGGAAATAGGAGGGCAAATTTTGGGGTATGACACGGAGAAGATGAAGTGGAGGGTTTAAGAGGAGGGAGGCACCCACCTCACCTTGAGGGGAGACCGTCCCTACACTCCAGGCGCCTGCTTCCTTTCTCTTGTAGCCCTAGGACGATCGTCCCTGTTGCTGGGAGGAGAAACGGAAAAATGCCACTTCTGTTTTCTGTGTTTTGTGTTTTTCTGCATAATTGTGTTTTTCTGCATAATTAAGCAATTTGCTTCTGTTTCTTACAATTTCTATTATTCCTTATACTAATAATTAGTATTAATAAAATATAATTAGGACATAAGTTAGCCGATTAAATTTGGAACCCGATTATGTTCCGATTTCCCGATTTCGGTAATTTCGGCGACAGAGCAAGTTGCTCTGAATTCAACAAAAATTGATGTACTACCTAATTTCGACGTGTAGAACGTAGTGGTGAGGTTAGTTTTTAGAAACTGCAAGTTTTTACGAAACGACCCAAAATAGGCCAAATTACGAGTAAATTGAATCGAATTGTGTTTTTGTCGATTTAAGACACGTATGGACAATCCAATTGCGATGTTGACGATTATGATTAATGCCGAGTATTAGGAATGACTTTCGCGACGATTATTGGTGTTTGACTATTTTTATGTATTTGGAATTTGGTGAATAAATTGATAATGATGTGGGGTGATTAAACATTATATTTGCGACGGTTTATTTATAACGAATACTTGATGATATGCGATGCGATGATATGTTTATCTTGATGTGGATAAATATGGCGATGTGGACTTTATGTCAATTTTGATGAGCGATGATGATGTTTTTGTTGTGTCATGTTTGTGATGTTGTATTGTCAAGTCACAAACATTGCATAGGCAACGAGGGCTTTTATGCCAAGCGACGATGGGCTTTATGCTGAATGTTCCTAATTATGGACAAAGCGACGGGTACCACATGCATAACATAGTCGTGTCTCATGGGGTCAGTTATGTTTATGTTTGAACTGTTTGGCGTTGGGTTTTAATTGATGTCTTATGTTGAATTGCGATGTTATATGATGCTTTGTTTTTAATACATGTTGACATACTCTTATCAACTTATATCATTTATAATTCCAAAACTATTTATATATTTTATCATGCCTTTAATTATATGTTTTGGAGTATCTCACCCTTTACTTGTTTCGCCGTTGCCTTTGTATTGGTAACGTGCAGGTGATCCACGAGGATGATGAGGATTAGCTCGAGTCTCTTTATTTTGAGTCGCTCTGCTCTAATCGTAGTAACACTCGGGTTTTGGGCGACGTCATTATTTTGATAGGATAGTTTATGTATACTATCTGATGATGTTATAACGTTATGTATTGATGATAACATGATGATATGTATATTTTATGAACACATCCGCTGTGCTGTGAATAGTCATATGTTTATATGATGAATTATGATATGAATCGATATATCCGACTTTTGATTTTGTGAAGTGCATTATAATGCAAAGTGACGAAAACACGAATATGTGATGCCTCAATTTATGTTGGATGAAATTTTGAAACTCTGATTTTTATTATTAATTACGAGGGGTAGAATTGGGGTGTTACATCTATGCCAATGACAAAGGGTCTGTTTGTGGTCGTCCCAGAAATTGTTTGACAGTAAACTGTACTTCTCTGTCAATGTGGAAGTGGATTACTCTTGATATCCCTAGTGAGGTTTTATCTTACTTACTCTCCAATAAAGCTGATTCTGGAAGACAGTGCAAGGTCTCTTTCCCAAGCCAGAGTGCTTGGGTAGAAATCCCCAGTGGAGTTGTCACTCACCAAAGTTTGAATCATATTCTCCCTAGCAGAGTAATGTGTGAACAATTATCTTTATCCCCAGCTGAAGTCATGTAATGGGTATGATATTCCCAATGAAAGTGACAGTGGGAACTCTCTGTCAAGTGTTTCTGATCATTCTCCAGTTAGTCATTATCCCCAATGAGTAATCTCCCCAAAAGTCGTATTCCTCAGGAAGTAATTTCCAGAAAGCCTATTAATAAATTTTGTTAGTGTTTTAAGTTGGCATCAATTTTGGTAAAACTAGGCTTTAGAAATGTCTTGATAGATGTCATGACATTCAGAGATTGAAGATAAATCCTCTTGGACAAGGATGGTAAAAGTACATTCGAGCTGGAAGCTAAAGCATCTTTGAAATTCTGAACGATCGATGTCATAAGATGTTATGACATTCGATGTGACATACTGCGAATCGATTTTCTGAGATTTTTCGGGAAGTTTGTTGAGCATTTTATTTATGTTTTACATTATTAGAAAGCATGCTCACGTGGCTGCTAGGTTAATCTTAATTAAACCTAAATTGGTTGTTGAACAAACCATGTTTTTAGGAGAAATTAAGTAAACCCTAGCTATCTTTATGGAAGCCCAAAATTGAAGATTCGGGGCTTCTATATAAAGAATTCAACCCTTACTCTACCCGCCTCTGGATTCCATTGAAGACATTGAAGGCTTTTGTTTGTGTCTTATTAAGGTTAGTAATAGTTGGTATTGTGTAATTCTAGTTTCTCTTGTGAGCCAAGCAACTATCAATTGATAAGTGCATTGGACTAGGATTTGTTGTAAGGGTAGTTTATCACTCAAAGCTTTAAAGCACGAGTGTTTGTCTCTTGATTAAAGCTTTGAAGCAAGATCAAGATATTTTATTGAAGTGTGTCTTCACAATTCAATTAGTCGATAGGTTGATATCACTGCGGTGATTGAGGGGAGTAGGAACTCGGATCTAAGTAGGACTTAGGTTGAAGTGTCATTGGGTAGGGATTAAGTGAGGAGTTGTAAGCGGGTGAGTTTAACTCGAATTGATACTACTAATAGTGAATTTCCTCCACGGCTTGGTAGCCTCAGGGCGTAGGTTTGTTAGAACCGGCTGGGTGAACAACTTATTGTGTTATTCTTGCTTTCTATATTTCTTTGTGAATTGTCAAAGCGATGTCGAATCTTGTGTCATAACATTCTACGTGACATTAAGTATCTTATTTCAATTGGCATCGGGCGGGCACCTTGCTTGTTATTTACAGGTGAGATCTAGGGATAATAGTTTACGGTGTAATGGATAAAGAAGGAGAATTTGGAGGTAGACCACCTATGCGGATGGGTCTAATTATAGTCTTGGAAGCCTCGTATGGTTGCCTTCTTAAGATCGGTGAGATATCAAGGCTTGGAGAGCTGCGATAAAGGATGGAAGCATCCAACCAAGGTTGAGAAAGATGGGACTCTTGTCTTGAAACACGAGGAAGAATGGAGCAAAGAGGAAGAGGAGCTTGCCACAGGAATTCTAAAGCCTTGAATGCTTTATTTAATGGTATTGACGAAATATCTTGATTGGTTCATCAATGTGAGCTGGCCAGGATGTGTGGGACACCCTCAAAACTACCCATGAGGGACATCCAAGGTGAAGATGTCAAGACTCGGATGCTCACTACAGTTGAAAATTTGAAGATGAAAGAAGAGGAGACTATTCATGAGTTCCACATGAATATCTTGGAGATAACCAACACCTCGGGAGCTCTGGGTGAAAAGATGTCGGAGGAGAAGTGGTAAGGAAAATTCTCGGATCCTTGCCTAAGAGATTTGCAATAAAGTAAGCGCAATAGAGGAGGCACATGACATGACACCTTGAAGGTTGAAGAACTTGTTGGATCTCTTATGACTTTTGAGATGGGAATCGGTGAGAATCTTGATAAGAATAAAAGCATAGCCCTTGTATCCAATCTTGAAGAGGAGTGCAAGAAGGGTGATGAAGAGAAGATATCGAAGCCATCGCTATGCTTGGAAGGCAGTTCAACAAGCTCATCAAGAGAATTGATCCAAGGTCAAGGTCAAATGTCAAGGACATTCCATCGACATCAACGATCTTATGACTCCAGCGGAAGATCCGGTCGAAGAAAAAGGAAGTCAGCGGAGGTCCAATGTCATGAATGTGAAGGATATGGACACATTAAAATTGAATGTCCCACCTTTCTTAAGAAACAAAAGAAAGGAATGGTCACTTGGTGCGATTCGGAAGTGAATCGGGAAGAAGCGACTAATCTTGTCCTGCATCTTACGGAAGTTGTAATTCGGATAATAACTCTAGTGATGAGAGTGACCTTTGAAGAACTTCGATACTTACAAGCGTATCGAAGTGGTGAAGTATGTCGAATGAAAAGCAGAAAAAGGCGATTGAGAAGTTGGAGAAAATGTGAAAAAGAAGGAGAATACAAACACTATAAGACATCTCAATGGTGAAATTACGATGTTAAATTCAAAGCTTGATCGGATGACTAAATCATCAAAATCTTGACCTGGAGCAGAAAAATTGGAAGAAATTCTTGACTTGGGCAAAATCTTGGAAACAAGCATGGTCTAGGATATGTGGTGCAAAGGAACACAGTAGTGACAAGAAAAAGAGGCCTAGGAAACCAAAGTCAAGCGGATGTCACAACATTAGGATCAACATCGGGATCGGAGAAACATGAAGAAGAAGTTTCAAAGATGGAGATGTCATCATTGTGGAAGGTTTGGACACATAAAACCCTTACATTATAGGCTACATGGATACCTAATCGGACTCCTATGTTAAGCCTAAAAACATCAAAGTACCATACACTCAAAGTGGAAGAAGAGGTGAAGCAATGATAGCTCACACTTCTCTTAGAGTGTACGCCAAGGAAGATTGGTACTTTGACGTGGGTGTTCTAAGCATATGACTAGAATAAAAACCCTCTTGAATAATGTCAAACCTCATTCCACCACTTTGTTACCTTTGGAGATGGAGCTAAAGGAGAAATCAAAGGTGTTGGAAACTTAGGCGCTACGGAGTTCCAAATCTAAGTGGAGTCTTTGGTAAAGGCTTGTTGCTAACCTCATAAGCATAAGTCGACTATGTGATATGGGATTCAAAGTTAACTTCACTAGATCAGAATGTCTTGTAATCAATGATCAACAAAAGTAGTTATGAGGAATCGGATCAAAGACAAGCTGTACATGTGGGAATCGAGAACACCAACCTCTCATCATGTTCCACGGACAAAGATGAAAAGGAGGTCAAGTTGTGGCACCAAAAACTAGGACATGCATCTCGGAGGAATGAAAAGATCATCTCAATGGAGGTATCGGAGGGATACCAAGACTTCACATTAATGAAGGAAGGGTGTGTGGTGAGTGCCGGGTTGGAAAGCAAACAGAATGTCACACCCATGTCTAGACATCGGACCATATCTAAAATCTGGAGCTGCTGCACATGGACTTGATGGGGCCTATCTTGTTGAAAGCCTTGGTGGAAAAGATATGCCTATGTTGTTGTGGATGACTTCTCGGTTACGGATAAACTTCATCAAAGAAAAATCAAGTGTTTGATGTCTTTAAGGAGTTGTGCAAAAGACTTGAGAGAGAAGGAAAGTTGTATTGTCGAATAAGAAGTGACCATGGAAAAGAATTTGAGAATAGCAAGTTTGATGAATTACATTCCTCGGAAGGATCAACCATGAGTTCTCTTCTCCTATAACACCACAACAAAATGGGGTTGTGGAAAGAAAGAATAGGACTATCACAGGAATCGCGAGCAATGATTCATGCTAAGAAACTTCCTATTCATTTTGGTGAAGCTATGAATCTGACTTGCTATGTTCTATGAGGTTACCTTAAGAAAGGCTGTCTCCACCACATATGAGCTATGGAAAGGAAGAAAACCAAGCTGTGAAATTCTTTCATGTGTTTGGGAGCAAATGCTATATTACGGATCGTGATCAAAGGAAAAATGGATTCTAAGAGTGATGAAGGCATTTTAGGGATACTCCACAAGCAATGAGCATATAGGGTATTCAACTCCGAACCCGGGTTATGATGGAGTCTATTAATGTCATTGTTGATGATCATTATCGAGAGCACAATGTCATATGATGTTGAGACATGGTTTGAGACATCACCTCAAGTACGATAAGGAAAATGTTCCTACTCCTACTTCACCTAAATCGAACACGAGGAAGCAAACAAAGATCCCTCGATCGGGATTGGAAAGATCATCAAAGGATCTCATCATTGGAGACCCAACCAAAGGTGTTGTTACAAGATCGAGGCTGTCTCAAACTCACCTTCGTGTCAAAAATAGAGCCAAAGAATGTCAAAGAAGCTCTACGTGATGAATTTTGGATTGGAGCAATGCAAGAGAATTGAACGATTCAAGCAACATGAAGTATGGGAATTAGTTCCTAGACGGAAGGAACCAACATCATTGGCACTAAGTGGATCTACAAGAACAAGTCGATGCGAAGGGTGTCACGGGAATAAAGCAAGACTTGTTGCTCGGGGTTACACTCAAGTGGAGGAATTGACTTTGATGAGACCTTTGCACGGTGGCTAGGCGGAATCAATCGAGCTTCTACTAGGAGTTGCTTACGAAATTCAAATTATTTCGGATGGATGTGAAAAGTGCCTTCCTAAATGGCTACTTAAATGAGGAAGTATATGTAGAAACGACCTAAAGGTTTGTGGATCCATGTTTTCTGAACATGTCTGATTAAGGAAAGCCCTATATGGTCTAAAACAAGCCCCTAGGGCTGGTATGAAAAGTGACCAAGTTTCTTACGAGACAAAGGATACGAGGAAAGGAGGATTGGATAAAACTCTCTTTGTCAAGAATGAAGGTGGAAAGGTTATGGTGGCTCAAATCTATGTTGATGACATAGTATTTGGAGGAATGTCGAGACAATGGTGAAACAATTTGCCAATCAAATGCAAGCGAGTTTGAAATGAGTCTCATGGGAGAGTTAACTTACTTCCTTGGATTGCAAGTCACACGGATGGAAGATTCAACATTTCTTTCACAAAGCAAGTATGCAAGGAATATTGTCAAGAAGTTTGGAATGGAGAATGCCGACCATAAAGGACTCTGCTCCTACACATTTGAAGTTGACCAAGGATGCAAGTGGAGAAAAGGTTGATCAAAGTTTATATAGAAGCATGATAGGGAGCTTGTTGTACCTAACGGACTGACATTGCTTATCGGTTAGGGTATGTGCAAGATATCAAGTGAGCCTAAAGTAAGTCACATTAACGGTGAAAAGAATCACGAAATATGTGTGGAACTTGCAATTATGGTATCCTATATTCCCATGGATGTGAACCAATTACATGCGGATCTTGTGATCTTGTTGGAGTCTTGATGACGGAAAAGTACCTACGGAGGATGCTTCTTCTTGGGAAACAATCTTGTTTCTTGGTTTAGCAAAGCAAAGCTGTGTCCCATCCTTTGTTGAATGAATACATAGCGGTAGTAGCGTTGTTCTCAAATAGTGCGGATGAAGCATATGTTATGCGAGTACAATGTCACAGGATGTCATGACATTGTCTTTGTGACAATCGAGTGCTATTAATATATCAAAGAATCCTATACAACACGGTGGGACTAAGCACATAGACATCGACATCACTTCATCGGAGAACTTGTGGAGGAGAAGGTGATTAAATTGGATCATGTAGTCACGGAACTTCAATGGTGACATTTTACCAAGGCTCTTGATGCTAGTCAATTTGAAAACTTAAGAACAAGCTGGGCATTTGTCGGTATGAGGAATTGTAGCAATTAAGATTGCCTCCAAGAAAGGAAGAGACCATTTATTAATTATAAGTGGGTCGATTGATTATTTGCCTCTTATTTTATAGGGTTCAAGAATGTGAAAAGACTCCTCCATATAATAGCCTTTTCATTTGAAAGTATCATACCTTCTCCATCCAACAGATACTCTCAACCACTTCGTCACTCTTGGTCTCTAATTCTCAACCTTTCCCAGAGAAATATGTCTTCCTCATCCTCCTCAGACTCTGACTGTTCATCTCCCACCATGGCTGAGATTAGGGCATTCTTTGAAGCCATGGATATTGAACTGTGAAGGTCTCCCTCGATTCAATGCTCTCGAATCAACATGCGGAAGGATCAAGGTTCATCAGTCTCTGGTAAGACTCGCCTCTTGTTCCCCTTGAGATAAGAAATAGGGAAGGTACCAAGTATGTAGAGGAAGCCATTGCTAGGATAGTCACTAGAATCCTAGGCAGACATCACTCTGTTCACGGAATTTGGTTCCCTTAATCAAAGACCTGCTAGCCCTAGTTTAGCGGATGATCCGAGATGTCACAAAGAATATCATGACATCGATGATCACGTCGAGCAACTCATGTGAACCACGATTCTTGATTTCCTGTCAAAGCAAAGGGAGGTATTTACGGTTCTCAAGTTGAGCAAATAACGAGCTGGAACTTCCTCGAAAGTATAGAGCTAAATTCTTTGGTTGTTCAAAATGCAAAAGGACACCAATGGCCAAGAAAAGGAAAGCTCTGAACACGCAAGCTGAACAAGCTTGATAAGGCGGATGATCTTGATCTTTGCGACAAAGAAGATGCCTCTTGAGAGGAGAACAACTAATTAAGTTCTTTGTGTTGCTTTCTTTTTTGTATTACATCCATTTCCTATTCTTTATTATTTGTATTACATTACATTTTGTGTCCATTTGTTCTTCTTTTGGATATTTGTAAACATTGTCTGACCGTGATGTATCCTGTTATACTTCTGGTACTTAATTACTTCTGGTATATTATTTTTTATTCTTGATGACACTTTTGATTAAAGGTTTGGGGACAATTGTATGGTTTCCTTTGGCCCTTTATGGCTAAAAAGGGGGAGAAGAACTACTGTGTTCTGTGTTAACAGTAGTATGGGATTTTGGGAACTTCTTGTATTGCATGTTGGGGATTGTATGGCCTGTTTGTTTAACAATTGTATGTAGGGCAATTGTGGGAATGTTGGGACTTTTGTATGGGTAGAATTTATCTTCTCTTAGTTCTAGTTACTTGAAGCTTAGGAAAGCTTAGGAAAACTTAGAACTAGGTTGTTAGTCTTCTGCTGCATTTTGTACTCTGATAGGTCTAGTAGTTTTAGTCAAAAATGTGCCAAAGGGGGAGTTTGTTAGTGTTTTAAGTTGGCATCAATTTTGGTAAAACTAGGCTTTAGAAATGTCTTGATAGATGTCATGACATTCAGAGATTGAAGATAAATCCTCTTGGACAAGGATGGTAAAAGTCATTTCGAGGCTGGAAGCTAAAGGCGTGTTGGAAATTCTAGACGATCGATGTCATAACGGATGTTATGACATTCGATGTGACATTCATTACGAATCGATTTTTCTGAGATTTTTGGGAAGTTTGTTGAGCATTTTATTTATGTTTTTCATTATTAGAAAGCATGCTCACGTGGCTGCTAGGTTAATCTTAATTAAACCTAAATTGGTTGTTGAACAAACCATGTTTTTAGGAAAATTAAGTAAACCTAGCTATCTTTATGGAAGCCAAAATTGAAGATTCGGGAATTCTATATAAAGAATTCAACCCTTACTCTACCCCTCTGGATTCCATTGAAGACATTGAAGGCTTTTGTTTGTGTCTTTATTAAGGTTATTAATAGTTGGTATTGTGTAATTCTAGTTTCTCTTGTGAGCCAAGCAACTATCAATTGATAAGTGCATTGGACTAGGATTTGTTGTAAGGTAGTTTATCACTCAAAGCTTTAAAGCACAGTGTTTGTCTCTTGATTAAAGCTTTGAAGCAAGATCAAGATATTTTATTGAAGTGTGTCTTCACAATTCAATTAGTCAATAGGTTGATATCATGCGGTGATTGAGGGGAGTGGTAGGAACTCGGATCTAAGTAGGACTTAGGTTGAAGTGTCATTGGGTAGGGATTAAGTGAGGAGTTGTAAGCGGGTGAGTTTAACTACGAATTGATACTACTAATAGTGAATTTCCTCCTGGCTTGGTAGCCTCAGGCGTAGGTTTGTTAGAACCGCTGGTGAACAACTTATTGTGTTATTCTTGCTTTCTATATTTACTGTGTGAATTGTCAAAGCAGTGTCAGATACTGTGTCATAACATTCTCTGTGACATTAAGTATCTGCTGCCAGGAATTTCAAATTTCTCAAGTGATCGCGGAATCAATGGTGACGTCTTTGCTCCGACAGCCTGCTTTGCTTTCTCCCAGTGGAGTTCGCAAATTTGAAGCCTTCTCATAACTTGACCTGTGGTTACCGGTTACTCATTTTATTATCTTTTGAAAAGATGTATCATCGCATTGCATCATAGGAAAATTCAAAGATTGCATGGAACTGTAAGCCAAAAACAATGATCTTTATCCCTAATGATACCCATGTAATCCCTTGATAGGTTTGATGATTTGAAAATACCAATCTGGATAAGCTCTTTGACATATCTGAATCCCTATGAAGTCTGGTGGTTATTAGTCTTTACTTCCTTTGTTATGATACCAGTTCTTTCATGGCGCAACATATTAAGGTCAGGTTGATACATGCCTATTGAAGAAACCAGACACTTGTTCCTTCCTCATAACATAGAGTTCTGGTATTCTGCAAAGTCTAGTTGTTACTAGTCTTTGTTTCATTCCCTGGTGAAGTTGGAGTTGGGTCGATACCAATTCCTTGTAGAGCTAGTCTTCTACTTGCTCCTTCTTTCAGAATACACGATTCTGGAATTCTGAAAGGTTTAGTCGTTACTATTCCTCATTTCTTTCCCAATGGAGTAAGAATTCGGTCGCAACCAATTCTTCGTAGATCGAGTCTGATACTTGTTCCTTTCCTCGCGGCGCAGTGTTTTGGCACCATGTGTGAAGTCTGGTGGTTACTAGTCTTCGTTTTGTTGTGTTTCCAGTTCTTCCCTAGTGCAACAGGTCGATTTGGGTCGATGCTAAATCCTCCTAAGGGCAAGTCCAAAACTTGTTTCCCTTGTTATAGTATAACGTTCAGGGAGATTGTAAAGCCTAGTGGTTACTAGTCTTTATCTATCATTATGATTCCAGTTCTTTCTTGGCATAACACGTTTGAATTGAGTCGAGGCCAATTCTTTATAGGCCGAGTTCGCTACTTGTTCCTATTTCGTGGTGCAGAGTTCTGGCACTATGTTTAAGCCTAGTGGTTACTAGCCTCTTGGAGTCGAAACTCTTTTCGCGCCTTTTGGTTCGATACCAGAAGTTCGCATTCCTCCATATTGATATACGTGATCTGGATTTAGAGTTCATATTTGTATTCAATCACCTTTTACCTTATCGCTTGGAAGGCTAGAGCTAACCTCGCTCTAGGTTAAAGGATGATTGAATAGGGGCATCTGTTGCACCCCAAAATTTACCCTCTTTATTTAAACCTTTTTGGCTTATATTTCCATTTTTATTAACATACATGCATATAATTGATCTCATGGTTATGAGGTTAAGTATCTCGGGTTGTGGAAGAAGCGATGTGTTTGGCGATTCGGACTATTTTGAACGGTTGATATTTTCGGTTCGTGTGCTTGATTCATGATTTTACGGTGAAGGTCATCTCGGGTTGGTTCTCTGGATGTTGGAACCATTTGATTACATCATCTATTTTATCACATTCAATGAGAGCCAATTCATCAAGAAAGAACTTTGTGATTCATTTCTTAATAAAGCGAATTCAATTTCTTTTGTGTTTGAGCAGCTCTGAAATTCATAACTCTCATATCGTAGGGTATTTTGGCTGATCTTCCATTGGCGAGTCCATCTTGATATTATCTCAACTTTCATTCTCGGTCGGGAGCTAATTGTGTGAATAAAGCCTCGGAAAATTAATCTTTCAAGTGGAATAAAGCGGAGTTTATGGGTGAATCGTGTTTACGGTACATTAAAAATGCATAGCTCATTGGAATGTCAAAATTGAGTGGTTCCGTGTCCAAAATTCTGTCTCGGCGTCCTCTTCCACTTTCATGTTCTGGCAAAGCTAATTCCTCACGGATCAATACGAATTTTGATCTTTGGAGGTGTATTTGGGTGAACGACATTATTTCATCGATGTGCAATATTCAAAAATCACATCTCACTCAATTTTTAACCGATCACTACGGGGTTGGCGTCAAAAGCTCACAAATTTTGTTGGTTTCGACTTTTATTTGTATCCCGATTTTGTATTTTGATCAATAGATCCCTGTTCGGAACATTTTCCCCAAGTGGCGCCATTAAAATTCTACATGTGTCAAATGCCCTTAACGTGAGCTGAAACTTCAAAAATACATATCTCCTTAACCGTTTGTCGGATCGAGCTGAAATTGTGTCTCTTGCGTCAAAATTTTTTGTTCTGGACATTTTTCATGTTGGGTCCGATTTCAAATTCGGCACGAATCCTGAGGTCTGACACTATTCACGGTAATCCATCGGATAAAGCCAATTTGGGTCCAATTTTGGAGTCCAATTCACTCAAGCCCAATGTTCCAAGTATAAATCAAATTTTGCTCTCATAATTTTGGGAGGATAAATCATTTGTATAGTTTACACTCAAGAAAACTCTCTTTTCTCTCGACTTAAAGTTGCCTGACCACCTCGAACAACCAACGACCACCAAGATTTCAAAACCACCGTGAAATTTTTTCTTATTTTTCTCTCCTTCTCGATATAGCCCCTCCACGTGTTTCTTCATCGCGGTAACACCTTCTTCTCCTTTCATCTTCTCCAATTCTCAATTTTCAGTAAGTTATTTCTTTAATTAAGTGCTTAATTTAAGTGCTTTTGCAATAATAATGTGCTCATGTGTTGATTAATTCTTGCTTTGGTTATTCACATTGATTTAACATGTTAGTTTTTTAATTCTTGAACTCGAAAGTGTGTCGAGGTTTGGTTTAAGGCATGATTTCATGAGTTAAATTGCATTATGTTGGTTAATAAATTGGTGCATTAAGATGTAATTGAATCTTGACTCGTGGTTGTTTTAATTCCATGTGCAATGTTATGTCGAAGTGTGAAATTGGTTTATTGTTGAATGCTTACATGTTACCACTTGTTGATATGAAATTCCATTCCCAAAGCATTGCATTTGGTAGCAACATTACATGAGTTAATAAGCATTTTTATGCATGGTTTTGATTTGAATAATTTCGATTTTGGCATATCAATTATAGAACCAATTATGTGGAGTTGTTTGCATATCATATAATGGATTTGATATCCAATTTCATACCTCATTTCAAAATACAAAACAAGTAGAAATTGAAAATTAAATCAGTTCATGACTTTCATATTTTATGCATTTTCATGCATTTTTGTGAACCAAAATCCATTTTTCATCAAAAGTCCAAGGTAGCAATTGTCCTAGACGTTTTGACATGTTTTAAAACCGTTTTTCACATTTTCGGGACCAAATTCCATGTGAATCACACCCAAATGGAGGTGCTATGCAGCCACTAAAAACCTCATAAAAACGTCGCTTCCACTCGGAATTAATTAAAGCCGATCACATTTTTGAATCCGTTGGCACGTTTGCATGCGACCATGTGATTCTTAGCTTATTCTGACAAGTTGACGTTTTTCGCTTAATTTCCGAATAAGTGCTTTCCAACCAATTTTTGAGCTTTTATTTCATTTCTCGCATGCTTATATTTGCATATTAGCTTGTGAGTAATCACTTTTGAGCTTTGTGCTTCCGATAAGCACTTTACTTGTTAATTCTAACTCTTTGTTATTTGTGCAAGGTACCTTGAGTTTTTTCGATTATGTAACTTTATGTTACCATGGATGATCGAAAAACAATGCATGTTACAACTTGTAACATTTTTTCTTTGATAGCGTATTGTATGAGTTATATTTTGTGCGGATGCTCCATTACGGATGTGTTGATACACATTCCATTTCGCCATTGTATGTTGGTTAACGTACTTTTGTGCAGGTTCTATTTCATGGATGTGTAGACACACTCGTTGATTATTATACATTGGTTAATATATTCTTTTGCAGGTTTTATTATATGGAAGTGTCTGTCATACCCCAAAATTTTCCCTCCCACTTCTCAAGGCATTTCATACCTCCATACTTAGGGATTCCTCAAGGGTTGATCAGACAAACCCTCTCCTAGGCAATCAACCCAAACCAGGGTTTGGCAATTCTCAGATCAAGGTGGTTCCCAACATCTCCAATGGTCATCATGTCTCCTCATATGCTTCAAAGAATCTCCATGTCAAGTTTCAAGCCTTACAAGTCAAGTTTCCTCAAATAATTGCTCAGATGGTTGGAAAATCAATTGTATTGGACAAAAAGTCAACTGTGGTCAATATACAGTCAAACTTCATGGTTTTTGGTCAACATTCATATTTTGAAGTAACATTTATCATTTGATCAAGAGTTGATCATGATTCATCAAGAAAACTCAAAATTTGATCAAAAGTCAAACTTTCCAAATTAGGGTTTCTTGAGGAAAAGTCAACTGAACTTTGACTGAGCATAACTTTCTCATACTTTATCAGAAATTTTTCCACCACCTCTCATTTTGAATAGAATTCAATTCTCTACAACTTCATGTCTCACAAGCATGGTTAGGAAATGCTTCATTTTGAAGATATGGATCAAAA